>OX336398.1:86586464-87211464 GCA_946902985.2 Meconema thalassinum
AAAAGAAAGACTTCTTATGTATAAATGACCTAATTTTGCTATCAATGAATTCATTCAATAATAGAGAATTCATCTTCAATGTACTTAGGAACAGTATGAGACGTAGTCTATTGGTACCCAATAACATTTTATTGCTAATATTAATAGTGTTATAATAATAATAATAATATGAAGAGAAGAGAGGAATGGCTTTACGAAGCCCTGTCGGGACGGGCTGGCCGTGCGCGCCTGAACTGACGAGTTCCAGCGTAGACAGTGCTGACAGTGTGAGGCTAGGTCATACGGCCCTAAAAGCACTTACCAGGGTTGCAAGGCACCACGCCATACTACACACAGCTCGCTCGCACATGTAGCAAGCGGCAGGTGGGGGAGAGGCAAGCACATGACGTCACGTGCTTGTGGCTTACTTCTTAGACTACCCGTAAGGGTGCAGCAGGATAGAACATACTACAGGCACTAGCTATGCAGGGCCCTGCTGGGGGAACTTTTATACGAGGAAGGATTTGGGTAGGAAGCTGCTGTTGTTTCATTTGAGATGCATGGACATCATGGTCATTTAGCCCTGGGTACTTGGGTGAGTGTTGAATTTTGTCTGATAACCTGTGTTATTGTGATGGCTGTACTATACTCCTTGAAGAGGACAAAGAGTTATAATTATACCAATGCATTTAGGAGAAAGTAGGCTATTTGTTCTTTACTGAACATCTTGTTACTTAATAATCTTTTATTCATATTTCTCGTAATTAGCCTACTTTTCACATTTTGCAAAAATGAGGAAAAAGTAGACTTATGAGATCGATCCGGGAAAATGTCTGTCTGTCTGTCTGTCTGTCTATCTGTCTGTCCTTCTGTCTGTCTGGCTGTGTGTGTGTGTGTGTGTGTGTGTCTAATCAACTCCTAAACGGCTGCGGCAATCGAAACCAAATATAGCATGAGTAAAGATGAATACCGGAATATCTCAAGGCCATATTTGAAAATGATGTCAGTGCTAACAAATGCAGGCAAATCGCACTAGAAATTTGAGCTCCATGTTGGATATCTTAGAAGGTATACATGGAAGCTATTCAAAAATTGGCACACATGTAGATAATACTATTTCAGTTTAATTTTCAGGAGGCCATACATGCCAGTGTTGACAAAATAATGATATGCCTTCTGATAGGTCCAATTTTTAAATGCATATAACTTCTACACTATCAATTCGATTTCAACCAAATGTTGTATGTAATATGTGTACATAAACAGATATGACTGAGCGTATTCTTAAGAGCCACCAGGGCTGCCAACTGTTAATAATTGCTCTCTCTATTTTTTTTAATCCAAATACCAATATACCAGAAAGTATGCAAGCCGACAGCTTTAAACTATGCACACGTATAATACCTGACATTTTAGTTTAATTTGGAGTAACGTATATATGTCAGTTCTACCAACATAATTCTAAGCCTGCTGATAGGACCAATTTTTAAGTACTTGTAACTTCTATACTATCAGTTGGATTTCAACCAAATTTCGTATGTGCTATGTGTAAGATAACAGATACGACATTTAAGTATTCTTAAGAGCAATCAGGGCTGCCAACTGTTAATAAATGCTGTCTATATTTTTTTACCCTAATATCAATATATCAGAAAGTATGCAAGCCAAAAGCTCTATACTTGCACACGTATAGCACCTGGCAATCTAGATTAATTTGGATTAATTAATATGTCAGTGTTGCCAACATGATTCAATGCCTGCTGATAGGTCCAATTTTAAAATACATGTAACTTCTATACTAACAAATGGATTTCTTCAAAATTGGCACAACAAAATATCATAATATTTCAGATTATTTATGACCAGCACACGCATGACATTGCTGCCAACATGCTTTTACGCGTGCTGATAGATCCAATGTCTAACTGCATGTAACGTCCATTGGACTTCAACCAAATTTTGTATTCTGTATCTTTAGAGATGGAACTAAGAATATATTCGGACACCAGGGCTGCCAACTCTAGTGCTCTGTTAGGCTTCATTATACCAGGTATATTTCGAACTAATTAGACATTTCGATATTACCAACTTAATTTCGTCATTATTCTAGATAGGTTCATATAGCCTACTGTAGATTAATCATTAGCATGAATCTTAATTTTAAGAAAAGAAGGCTCTTTAGTTCGTCACGGAACTTCTTGTTTATTTTCTAGATATAAAACTTCTCTTTTTTTTTCAGAAATGTTCAGCATACACAGCTGACATTTTAATTTATAATTCCTCCTTATATATGTGTTATATTTTAACACCTCCGTTTAAAAAATAATAATTTAATTTAATTTTGCCAGACGGAAATGTTCATGAATATTCTGTTAAAATTGTGCTATTTAAGAAAAAATCATACAAATTCAAAAGTACATTGATTTTAACAAAGCTGGTGTCATGGTAAGGAGAGAGTCTTGAAGAAATTCGATGAGGTCCTGTTGATAGTTTCTGAGAGAAAGATAAATAAAAAGTTGGTAATTATAGTCCATCTACTGTAAGTTTGCACTTTTTTGACAGCTAGGGTTGCCAACCTTCATAAGAAAAGACTCAATTTATAACCTGTAGTCCATAACAAATATATACATGTTTTAATCAAATGTAAGTTTATTCAGGTTATTTTTTCGCTTGTCCCAGTAATTGTGAATATATTGGCAACATATTCTGTCGGCCAGACTGAAAAGTTGCATTATCAAACTGAACTACCACGTGCTCGTGGGATGGGCGTGCGGTTGGTAATGGACGCTTTACTGTGTTCATCCGACTGAGAAAATAACGGGTTAATTATATTAAATAATAATAATTATAATTGATAATATTGCGCAAAATCGTCTGAAAGTATTATTTCCATTTGAACGCGTGTTCACTTTTCAGATACATATGTAGTGGTTATCTTAAATGTTGAGTAAATATGTAGCCTGAGATGTCTCCAGGTCGGACATCTTTGTTTTGATTATCGAGTCGGAAGCAGATACGGAATTTCTTGTTCAAGTTATTTATTTTATTTCTCTCTTTTTGAAGGTAAAAGAAAAGGCATCAGAACTATTGACTTCCCCAAGGACATTGGCTTGGTGAATGATTTTCGTATGGCATGATTTGTGCAAAAAGTAGGCCTAAAATATGAGTTGTTGTGTAGGGCCTAGGCCTAAAAGTTAACTTAGGCCTACTTGGTGAAATGTTTCGTACGTTTTATTTTAATATCAATCCAACAGGTCAAGTAATGATCGTATCGTCTTAAGGACATCTTACACCATACCTTAGTAAGCATTTTCCTCGAGCTGTGAAATGATGGGCCTAAAATAATTCCACTCTCACATTTAAGTTATCAGCTGCTGTGTCATAGCCAAAGTCTTGCTCATAGCGCGTCCAATGATGTAACATTCTATCATAGAAGGATTTGATAAATGTCGCAAAGAAATACAAGTTTCCTTTTTAAATAAGGGCAATGAATTGATATTGCGAGATGAATGTAGGTTTAGGCAACTCATAACAGCTGTTTACCCCTTGACGGAATACAGCGGCCATTGCTGTCTGCCATGTGGGTGATGGCTCATTGGCTGGAATGCACGTGGTAAAGGCGGATTTAAATGTTCTGCAGGATTATCGTTCCCGCGTGAACTGTCAAGAAAGTGCAAACTTACAGTAGATGAACTATAGCGTGGGCAATAAAGGACATTCAGGAGTTTCTTAAGAGACGTAACATCTACTGACGACCAAAGTATTATGTGCACTCGAGTTTGAAGGTTGTTTGTGAAGTAACTAATAGACCTACATAAAATCCAATATCATCATCAATTCCGTCGTTCTATTTCACGTTATTTCATGTAGGTTTGGAATTTTTAATTTATATTTTAATATTTTTTATCGCAGTTGGAACACAAAACTTGCACGTTTTTAAGCGTGTTTCAACCATGCGTCACATTTACGAATTATTATCTCAAAAACCCGTCATCAGATCGAATCCAAATTTTAACACAATATACATTGGAATGTTGTATAACTTGTGTATTAATTTCAAAATTGTGTGTGTCCTAGAAACAAAGTTGTTATCATTTTTGTAAGGTAACTTTTTCTCGGCTCGGGGTGGTTGGAAAATGTAGTTCTTGGTTGCGTTGTAATCGTTATATATCAAAAAGTTATGCTGTATGACTGTGAAATACGTAAATTAATTAACTTATTTTATATCGGTTTGCATTTGTACGAGGAAATAACACATGGTTCACCAGATAGCCGCTCCGGAAAAAACTGGACAGCGTTGCCGAAATGGTGCCCATACGCACCATGACGCGTCTCGCTCGGAAGTGATGGGCTCCATATCAGCAACGCTGTACAGCAATTCCCGGAGCGGCTAGCAGGTGAACCATGTGTTATTTCCTGGTACAAATACAAGCCGATATAAAATAAGTGAATTAATTTACGTATTTCACAGTCATACAGCATAACTTTTTGATGTATAACGATTACAACGCAACCAAGAACTACATTTTCCAACCACCCCGAGCCGAGAAAAAGTTACCTTACAACAATGATAACAACTTTGTTTCTTGGACACACAAAATTGTGAAATTAATAAACCAGTTATACAACATTCCAATGTATATTGTGTTAAAATTTGGATTCTATCTGATGACGAGCTTTTGAGATAATAATTCTTAAATGTGACGCATGGTTGAAACATGCTTAAAAACGTGCACTTTTTGTGTTCCAACTGCGATAAAAAATATTGAAATATAAATTTTAAAATCCAAACCTACATGAACTAACGTAAAATAGAACGACGAAAATGTTGATGGTATTGGATTTTATGTAGGTCTATTGGTTACTTAACAAACAACCTTCAAACTCGAGTACACATAATACTTTGGTCGACAGTAGGTCTTAGGCTCGTAGAAGCAACCTTGTATATTTCAAAATGAACATTACGTCATCTGATAGTTCATTTATTACATTTATTGCTTTGAAATAAATGAAACACTAAGAATATAAATAAGAATAAAGGCAACATCTACGTAGACATGCAGAGCCCCGAATACGCACTCATTAGGCCAGATATCAATCTTTTTAGCCGATTTTCATTTATGAAAAAACAGGCTTGTGAGATCACCTTTTGTCCGTGTGTCTGTCTGTGCGTGCGTGTGTGTGTGTGAAGGTGTGGGTCCCCCCTAATAACTTCTAAACGGCTGTAGCGATTTCTACGAAACTCGGTAAGTTCATAGCACTATTCCGGACGACCCCGAACGAGCCCTTCAAATTTTGTTACGTCTCACCAATCCAACATGGCGTCTGTGCGAAATATTTCACCAGCATGAAACTATTACCGATATCACCCTGGAATATTTTACGGTAATAAAGAGAACTACTAGAAGTTCACCTTTGTGACTTTTGAAAACCTGGTAACTACAAAACCAACATGGCGGCCAAGCGAAGTTGCGACTTTTAAATAGACGTTTCTCGCTATTTAACCAACCAAACGCAATAACACTTTGTACAGTATATGTTTATACACATTGTAATGAACCGACATCTAACTTCGTTCAATTGTTTACATGACCTCAAGATGGCGGCTGTGCGAAATATTTCACCAGCATTCTATATCTCTGAATCTATTAGCATCTATGAGACTTTCAAAAACCGGTTAACTATAAAACGAATATGGCGGCCAAGCGAAATTGAAAATTTTAAATTGACCTTCCTCGCGATTTAATGATCCAACGCAATGAAACTTGGTTCAGGAAATGTTTATACACATTGCAATGCACTGGTATCCAATTTAGTTCAATTGTTTACATAACCTCAACATGGCGGCTGTTCGAATTTTAAAATTAAGTTTTTATTTCTTGTGTCGTAATCATGCGATCGAAGTGAAAGTTTGAATAATAAACCTACGCCATAATTTTCCTTTAATGGTACATGACTCTATGGCGAACACATATAACAATCCAACATGGCGACCATCTGAAATATTTAGATTGATCTCAATATCTACGAATCTAATACAGCAATCAAACTGAATCTTTTAATGTTCATAGGGGCTATATATACATAAGTTCAACTAAAGGACTTTCAATACCTGGTGATCACAAATCCAACATGGCGGCGACGCTAAGTATAAATATTCACATGGTCGTTTCTCGCAATTTAACCATCCGAGTGCAGTGACACTTGGTACAGTAAATCCTTATACAAATGTAAATCCACTGGCATCTAATTTGTTCAATTTTCTCCCATAACCACAAGATGACAGCTGTGCGAAATTTTAAAATCTCGTTTTTACTTCTTGTGTCCTAATCATGCGATTGAAGTTTGAATACTACACGTACACAATAATCTTCATGTAACAGTACATAACTCTAAGACCTACATATATAAAAATCCAACATGGCGACCATCCGCAATATTTAGTCGGTTCTCAATATCTACGAATCTATTACAACAATCAAACTGATATTTTGTATGTTGATAGTGGCAATTAACATAAGCAGGATATATGAAAATAGGCTGTATAGTTCTTCACGGAACTACTTGTTTTTGTATTAATTATCCATTGTATATCATATATACAATAGAGGCAGAAAACGAGTGATGATGATGATAATTGTTGTTTTAAGGGGCCTAACATCGAGGTTATCGGCCCAGAAGACGAGTGAACAGGGACATGTGTAGATGAGGTCAAAGATGGAAATACAATTAAAGACGAAACCCAGAATAAGGCTGACTATACTGATGATGAGAAGCGTAATTACAGTCACAACAAGTAGTTCCGTGAAGAACTATACAGCCTATTTTATATAACCTACTTATGTTAATTGCCACTATCAACATACAAAATTTCAGTTTGATTGCTGTAATAGATTCGTAGATATTGAGAACCGACTAAATATAGCGGATGGACGCCATGTTAGATGTTTACATATGTAGGTCCTAGAGTTATGTAGTGTTACGTGAAGATTATTGTGTACGTGTAGTATTCAAACTTCAATCGCATGATTAGGGCACTAAAAGTAAAAAAGAGATTTTAAAATTTTGCACAGCTGTCATCTTGTGGTTATGGGAGAAAATTGAACAAATTAGATGCCAGTGGATTAATATTTGTAGCCTATAAGGATTTACTGTAACAAGTGTCACTGCACTCGGATGGTGAATATTTATACTTCGCGTCGCTGCCATGTTGGATTTGTGATCACCAGGTTATTTAAAGTCCTATAGGTGAACTTATGTTAATAGCCCCTATGAACATTAAAAAATTCAGTTTGAATGCTGTAATAGATTCGTAGATATTGAGATCCATCAAAATATTTCGGATGGTCGCCATGTTGGATTGTTATATGTATAGGCCATAGAGTCATGCACCATTAAAGGAAAATTATTGCGTAGGTTCATTATTCAAACTTTCACTTCGATCGCATGATTACGACACAAGAAATAAAAACGTAATTATAAAATTCACATAGTCGCCATCTTGAGGTTATGTAAACAATTGAACTAAATTACATACCAGTGCATTACAATGTGTGTAAACATTTCCAGTACCAAGTTTCATTGCGTTTGGATAATTAAATCGCAAGAAAGGTCTATTTAAAATTTTCAACTTCGCTTGGCCGCCATATTCGTTTTGTAGGTAACCGGTTTTTGAAAGTCTTATAGATGAACTTCCAGTAGTGCCCTTTATCTCAGTACAAAATTTCAGGTTGATACCGCTAATAGTTTCAGAGATATAGAATGTCGGTGAAATATTTCGCATTGCCGCCATCTTGAGGTTATGTAAACAATTGAACGAAGTTAGATGTCGGTGTATTACAATGTGTATAAACATATACTGTACTAAGTTTTATTGCGTTTGGTTGGTTAAATCGCGAGAAACGTCTATTTAAAAGTGACAACTTCGCTTGGCCACCATGTTGGTTGTGTATATACCAGGTTTTCAAAAGTCACATAAGTGAACTTCTAGTAATTCTCTTTATTACCGTAAAATATTCCAGGGTGATATCTGTAATAGTTTCGGAGATATTGAATGCTGGTGAAATATTTCGCACAGCCGCCATGTTCGATTGGTGAGACGTAGCAAAATTTGAAGGGCTTGGTTGGGGTCGTCCGGAATAGTGCTATGAACTTACCGAGTTTCATTGAAATCGCTCCAGCCGTTTAGAAGTTATTAGGGGGGAAACACACCATCACACACACACACACACACGGACAAGATGTGATTTTTTTTCAAAAATGAAAATATGCTAAAAATATAGGACCCAAAACTACTGACGTCCCATTTCGTCTGTAGACTCCAAATAGAGACACAGAGAAATACTAGAACATCAATACCAAATGAAAACAATAGAATTCTTACCTCGTGATAAGCTGAAATTACTGCGGCAAAAATTCATAGTGTCAATGTTCAACTAAAACAGATAATATTATGTTTATAAGACGTCGTTTCGCTACATAAAATCAAATGATAATGGAAAACAATTTGAGCACGCAGAAAATTATAGCTAATATATATTTATTATTATTGTGTAATTGATTGCATGGAGAGAATAATTCCAAACCCGATGAAATACACGTTATACGTTCGTTTTTACTGGAGAGACGGTCCATCGACCTTTATTCTTCTTCTGCCGCAATCTCTTCAAGCAGTCACACCAGCGTCTCCCTTTCCGTTGGGCCTTCTCGGCTAGTACTCGTAGTTTATCAAATTCTGTTATAACTTCAGCAAATGTCGTAGGCTCTGCTTGATTATACGCGTATTCTCCTGAAGATGGTCTTGCGGCTTGGTGAAGTAGAGTTATAACTTCAGCAAATGTCGTAGGCACTGCTTGATTATACGAGTATTCTCCTGAAGATGGTCTTGCGGCTTGTTGAAGTAGAGTTATAACTTCAGCAAATGTCGTAGGCTCTGCTTGATTATACGAGTATTCTCCTGAAGATGGTCCTGTGGCTTGTTCAAATTGTGTTATAACTTCAGCAAATGTCGTAGGCTCTGCTTGATTATACGAGTATTCTCCTGAAGATGGTCCTGTGGCTTGGTGAAGTAGAGTTATAACTTCAGCAAATGTCGTAGGCACTGCTTGATTATACGAGTATTCTCCTGAAGATGGTCTTGCGGCTTGGTGAAGTAGAGTTATAACTTCAGCAAATGTCGTAGGCACTGCTTGATTATACGAGTATTCTCCTGAAGATGGTCTTGCGGCTTGTTGAAGTAGAGTTATAACTTCAGCAAATGTCGTAGGCTCTGCTTGATTATACGAGTATTCTGAAGATGGTCCTGTGGCTTGTTCAAATTGTGTTATAACTTCAGCAAATGTCGTTGGCTCTGCTTGATTATACGAGTATTCTCCTGAAGATGGTCCTGTGGCTTGGTGAAGTAGAGTTATAACTTCAGAAAATGTCGTAGGCACTGCTTGATTATACGAGTATTCTCCTGAAGATGGTCTTGCGGCTTGGTGAAGTAGAGTTATAACTTCAGCAAATGTCGTAGGCACTGCTTGATTATACGAGTATTCTCCTGAAGATGGTCTTGCGGCTTGTTGAAGTAGAGTTATAACTTCAGCAAATGTCGTAGGCTCTGCTTCATTATACGAGTATTCTCCTGAAGATGGTCCTGTGGCTTGTTCAAATTGTGTTATAACTTCAGCAAATGTCGTAGGCTCTGCTTGATTATACGAGTATTCTCCTGAAGATGGTCCTGTGGCTTGGTGAAGTAGAGTTATAACTTCAGCAAATGTCGTAGGCACTGCTTGATTATACGAGTATTCTCCTGAAGATGGTCCTGTGGCTTGTTCAAATTGTGTTATAACTTCAGCAAATGTCGTAGGCTCTGCTTGATTATACGAGTATTCTCCTGAAGATGGTCCTGTGGCTTGGTGAAGTAGAGTTATAACTTCAGCAAATGTCGTAGGCACTGCTTGATTATACGAGTATTCTCCTGAAGATGGTCTTGCGGCTTGGTGAAGTAGAGTTATAACTTCAGCAAATGTCGTAGGCACTGCTTGATTATACGAGTATTCTCCTGAAGATGGTCATGCGGCTTGTTGAAGTAGAGTTATAACTTCAGCAAATGTCGTAGGCTCTGCTTGATTATACGAGTATTCTCCTGAAGATGGTCCTGTGGCTTGTTCAAATTGTGTTATAACTTCAGCAAATGTCGTAGGCTCTGCTTGATTATACGAGTATTCTCCTGAAGATGGTCCTGTGGCTTGTTCAAGTTGTGTTATAACTTCAGCAAATGTCGTAGGCACTGCTTGATTATACGAGTATTATCCTGAAGATGGTCCTGTGGCTTGTTCAAGTTGTGTTATAACTTCAGCAAATGTCGTAGGCTCTGCTTGATTAGACGAGTATTCTCCTGAAGATGGTCTTGCGGCTTGTTCAAGTTGTGTTATAACTTCAGCAAATTTCGTAGGCTCTGCTTGATTATACGCGTATTCTCCTGAAGATGGTCTTGCGGCTTGTTGAAGTAGAGTTATAACTTCAGCAAGTGTCGTAGGCACTGCTTGATTATACGAGTATTCTCCTGAAGATGGTCCTGTGGCTTGTTGAAGTAGGAGTTATAACTTCAGCAAATGTCGTAGGCTCTGCTTGATTATACGAGTATTCTCCTGAAGATGGTCTTGCGGCTTGTTGAAGTAGAGTTATAACTTCAGCAAATGTCGTAGGCTCTGCTTGATTATACGAGTATTCTCCTGAAGATGGTCCTGTGGCTTGTTCAAATTGTGTTATAACTTCAGCAAATGTCGTAGGCTCTGCTTGATTATACGAGTATTCTCCTGAAGATGGTCCTGTGGCTTGTTCAAGTTGTGTTATAACTTCAGCAAATGTCGTAGGCACTGCTTGATTATACGAGTATTATCCTGAAGATGGTCCTGTGGCTTGTTCAAGTTGTGTTATAACTTCAGCAAATGTCGTAGGCTCTGCTTGATTAGACGAGTATTCTCCTGAAGATGGTCTTGCGGCTTGTTCAAGTTGTGTTATAACTTCAGCAAATTTCGTAGGCTCTGCTTGATTATATGCGTATTTTCCTGAAGATGGTCTTGCGGCTTGTTGAAGTAGAGTTATAACTTCAGCAAATGTCGTAGGCACTGCTTGATTATACGAGTATTCTCCTGAAGATGGTCCTGTGGCTTGTTGAAGTAGGAGTTATAACTTCAGCAAATGTCGTAGGCTCTGCTTGATTATACGAGTATTCTCCTGAAGATGGTCTTGCGGCTTGTTGAAGTAGAGTTATAACTTCAGCAAATGTCGTAGGCTCTGCTTGATTATACGAGTATTCTCCTGAAGATGGTCCTGTGGCTTGTTCAAATTGTGTTATAACTTCAGCAAATGTCGTAGGCTCTGCTTGATTATACGAGTATTCTCCTGAAGATGGTCCTGTGGCTTGTTCAAGTTGTGTTATAACTTCAGCAAATGTCGTAGGCACTGCTTGATTATACGAGTATTCTCCTGAAGATGGTCCTGTGGCTTGTTCAAGTTGTGTTATAACTTCAGCAAATGTCGTAGGCTCTGCTTGATTAGACGAGTATTCTCCTGAAGATGGTCTTGCGGCTTGTTCAAGTTGTGTTATAACTTCAGCAAATGTCGTAGGCTCTGCTTGATTAGACGAGTATTCTCCTGAAGATGGTCTTGCGGCTTGTTCAAGTTGTGTTATTACTTCAGCAAATGTCGTAGGCTCTGCTTGATTAGACGAGTATTTCCTGAAGATGGTCCTGCGACTTCTTCGATTGGTCGGGCCATTGCTGCTGCTGGCACTAATAATTTTGATTGGAAAGGAGCTGTTTCCTAGCAATGGATTCTAACAATTATACAATAATGCACTGCTCGACTTCTTCTGGCGAATCATTTGCCATTCAATACTGACCTCCTAGAACAGGGGTCTGGTTGGTTGGTTCCTCAGTTTAGGGGCTGCGACAACGCGGACATGTAGCCCCGTGTACTTTGGGTGTGTGTAGAATTTGTCTGATAACCGGTGTTAATTGTGATGACTGTATTAGTGTGTGTGTATCTGATTTTTAATTCAAAGGACTACAACTTTGAATTTTTCAAATAGTTCCTACTTTTGCCGCCAATCGCCACCGTCAACGACTACTAGGCCTAGTTCAGAACTTAGCTACTAGACGTCACCGCAGTCGGTTCTTGGCAACGAACGTAGAAAGCTGATAGCGTTGTTTACATTCCTAACCTATACAATTTAGCTTCACACAGGTGTAATTAGTGGATGGTTCTTTAACATGCCATAAATCTATGGTATGGGACCGCCGGCTTTACTTCCCCTCCGAAGGAAGGCATACTGAGGAATTTTTAACGTTCTTAAAAACTCCGACGGCTTCGGCCGGGTTTGAATCCGCTATCTTGGGCATAGAAGCTCAGCATGCTACCGACTACGCCACCGAAGCCGCTTGAAATGATCCACAGGGGCCCATAAGATATATATATGTATATGGGAAAAACAAAAAACAGTTATTTTTAAATTTTTGCCTAAAAACTCAGTCCTAGTGTCCCTTAAAGCAACCATGAGGGGTGCGATCCAGCCGGCAGTGCACCTACATCTTGTAGCCAAACCGGTGCGACGAGTCACGGCCGACTGAATACGACCTGTATTCAGTCGGCCGTGGACGAGTAGTACTAAGTTAACCGCAATCCGCAAGGCTGCGCTGAGATAACAAGACAAGTGTCGAGGTTTGCATACTTGACCAACAGAGATCGCTAGCTTACCAAAAGTCATTCATAGTCGAAGCAAGTATCACAATTAAATTATTCCCAAAGAATAAGTTGAAATAGCAGAACTAATTGTCTCAAAAAAATAGAATTCTTACCTCGTGGTAAGCTAAAATTACAGCGGCTAAAATACTTAGTGTCAATGTGTAACTAAAAAGAGAAATACGGTTGTAACGACGTCGTTTCGATACATTAAAGCAAATGATAACGGTAGACATTTAGAGCACGCAGTAAAATATAAGGTACCGATATTATTCTCTTTCGTATAAGTTTTTTGTAGCAATGTCTTAATCTTGGATGGCATTTGCAAAGTATTATTATTATTATTACCTTAAGAACATTATGGTGTTTGAAGCCATTTTTAGCCTACTTTCGAATTTGCAAAAAATGAAAGTAGACTTATGAGATCAACACAGGGCGAAAAAAGTGTGTCTGTCTGTGTGTGTGTATGTGTGTGTGTGAGTCTGTGTGTGTGTGTGTGTGTGTGTGTGTGTGAGTCTGTGTGTGTGTGTGTCTGTGAGTGTGTGTACTCTGAATGTCTGTCCCCCCCTATCAATTCGAACACGGTGAATGCGAATTGAACGAAATTTGGTACATAGGTAGCGCTAGCAAAGGACACCTCAGTGTCATGTTTTATATCGCCGCCATCTTGACGGAAACGTAATCGCGGCCACACAAATGTTCAAAGCTTAAATCAAATTACGACTAACCTAATCATCCGATCTCTACCAAATTTTGCAACAACATACCTTTGTGGGGGGAGCATCCTTTGACCAAACCAATAGGCCATCAGCGTAATAGTTTGCGGATGGCGGCCATCTTTGTGCGAAAATCGATTCCCCCTATTAATTCGAACACGGTACAACCGAATGGAACGAAATTTGGTACAGAGGTAGTACTAAAGAAAGGCACCTCAGTGTCATGTTTTATATCGCCGCCATCTTGACGGAAACGTAATGGCGGCCACAAAAATGTTCAAAGCTTAAATCAAGTTACGACTAACCTAATCATCCGATCTCTACCAAATTTTGCAACAGCATACCTCTATGGGGGGAGCATCCTTTGACCAAACTAATAGGTCATCAGCGCAATAGTTTGCGGATGGCGGCCATCTTTATGCGAAAATCGATTCCCCCTATTAATTCGAACACGGTGCAACCGAATGGAACGAAATTTGGTACAGAGGTAGTACAAACAAAAGGCACCTCAGTGTCATGTTTTATATCGCCGCCATCTTGACGGAAACGTAATGGCGGCCACACAAATGTTCAAAGCTTAAGTTAAATTACGACTAACATAACCATCCGATCTCTACCAAACTTTGCAACTACATTCCTTTATGGAGGGAGCATCCTTTGACCAATCTAATAGGTTATTAGCCTAATAGTTTGCGGATAGCGGCCATCTTTGTGTGAAAATCAATTCCCCTATTAATTCAAACACGGTGAAACCGAATGGAACGAAATTTGGTACAGAGGTAGCACTAGCAAAGGGCACCTCAGTGTCATGTTTTATATCGCCGCCATCTTGACAGAAACGTAATGGCGGCCACACAAATGTTCAAAGCTTAAGTTAAATTGCGACTAACATAACCATCCGATCTCTGCCAAACTTTGCAACAACATTCCTTTAAGGAGGGAGCATCCTTTGACCAATCTAATAGGTTATTAGCCTAATAGTTTGCGGTCGGCGGCCATCTTTTTGTCAAAATTGATTCCCGCTATTAGTTCGAACATGGTGGAACCGAATGGAACAAAATTTGGTACAGAGGTAGTACTAGCAAAGGGCACCTCAGTGTCATGTTTTATATTGCCGCCATCTTGACAAAAACGTAATGGCGGCCACACAAATGTTCAAAGCTTAAGTTAAATTGCGACTAACATAACCATCCGATCTCTGCCAAACTTTGCAACAACATTCCTTTATGGAAGGAGCATCCTTTGACCAATCTAATAGGTTATTAGCCTAATAGTTTGCGGGCGGCGGCCATCTTTATGTCTAAATTGATTCCCCCTATTAATTCGAACATGGTGGAACCGAATGGAACGAAATTTGGTACAGAGGTAGCACTAGCAAAGGGCACCTCAGTGTCATGTTTTATATCGCCGCCATCTTGACTGAAACGTAATGCCGGCCACACGAATGTTCAAAGCTTAAATCAAATTACGATTAACCTAATCATCCGTTCTCTGCCAAGTTTTGCAACTACATACCTTTATGGAGGGAGCATCCTTTGACCAATCTAATAGGTCATTCGCCTAATAGTTTGCGGATGGCGGCCATCTTTGTGTCAAAATCGATTCCCCCTATTAATTCAAACACGGTGGAACCGAATGGAAGGAAATTTGGTACAGAGGTAGCACTAGTAAAGGGCATCTCAGTGTCATGATTTATATCGCCGCCTTTTGACAGAAACGTAATGGCGGCCACACAAATGTTTAAAGCTTAAATCAAATTACGACTAACATAACCATCCGATCTCTACCAAACCTTGCAACAACATACCTTTATGGAGGGAGCATCCTTTGACCAATCTAATGGACCATTAGCCTAATAGTTTGCGGATGGCGGCCATCTTTATGTCAAAATTGATTCCCCCATTTAATTCGAACACGGTGGAACCGAATGAACGAAATTTGGTACAGAGGTAGCACTAGCAAAGGGCACCTCAGTGTCATGTTTTATATCGCCGCCATCTTGACGGAAACGTAATGGCGGCCACACAAATGTTCAAAGCTTAAATCAAATTACGATTAGCCTAATCATCCGTTCTCTAGCAAATTTAGCAACAACATACCTTTATGGAGGGAGCATCCTTTGACCAAACTAATAGGTCATCAGCCTAATATTTTGCGGATGCGGCCATCTTTGTGTGAATATCGATTCCCCTTATCAATTCGAACACGGTGAAACCGAATGGAACGAAATTTGGTACAGAGGTAGCACTAGCAAAGGGCACCTCATATTCATATTTAATATCCCTATAGCACGTTGCATTTCAACAAGCTACTACAACCAACATTCAAACATACTCCTTGAAAAGGACAAAGTGTTATAACAATACCCATGCATTTAGGAGAAAGTAGGCTATATGCTCTTTACTGAACATCTTGTTCAGTATTGCCTTACTAATCGGAATTTAGTCTAATGCTTCTGTCGGTCAACATGATTGTACCCAATTGTAATGGGTTGTTCCCTAATCCGGTTTTTCCTTTCCATGGCATTAATAAATACACTTGGATATTCATAACGGTATTAATTATTTATTAAACTCATTTTTTTTCACGATTAGGGAACCACCCATTATAATAGGGTGCAATCATTTTGACCAACAGAAAACATTAAATTTCGATTAGCTTTAGAAGATGAAGTGTAAACCATATTTTATGTTTTTCTCATAATTAGGCTGTAACTTGTTATGAGTATATAAATAAATAATCCGACATTACAATTCGGTTATTAAGCCGGAAAGTCTCTATGCTTCAGAATGTATGTTTTCCATTTTAAACAAGTAGTTCCGTGAAGAACTATACAGCCTATTTTCATATATCCTACTTATGTTAACTGTCTCTATCAACATACAAAATTTCAGTTTGATTGCTGTAATAGATTCGTAGATATTGAAAACCGACTAAATATTTCGGATGGTCGCCATGTTGGATTTTATATATGTAGGTCCTAGTGTTATGTACTGTTACATGAAGATTATTGTGTACGTGTTGCATTCAAACTTCAATCGCAAGATTAGGACACAAGAAGTAACAAGACGATTTTAAAATTTCGCACAGCTGCCATCTTGTGGTTATTGAAACAATTGAAATAAATTAGATGCCAGTGGATTAACATTCGTATAAGGATTTACTGTACCAAGTTTCTCTGCACTCGGATGGTTAAATTGCGAGTAACGTCCATGTGAATATATATACTTCGCGTCGCCGCCATGTTGGATTTGTGATCACCAGGTTATTTAAAGTCCTATAGGTGAACTTAAGTTTATAGCCCCTATGAACACCAAAAAATTCAGTTTGGTTGCTATAATAGATTCGTAGATATTCAGAGCCGTCTAAATACTTCGGATGGTCACCATGTTGGATTGTTAAATGTTTAGGCCATAGAGTCATGTACCATTAAAGGAAAATTATTGCGTAGGTTCATTATACAAACTTTCACTTCGATCACATGAATACGACACAAGAAATAAAAACTTAATTTTAAAATTCGCACAGCCGCCATCTTGAGGATATGTAAACAATTGATCTAAATTAGATACCAGTGCATTAAAATGTGTATAAACATTTCCTGCACCAGATTTAATTGCGTTTGGAACATTATATCGCGAGATAGGTCTATTTAAAATTTTCTAATTCACTTGGCCGCCATGTTCGTTTTGTATTTAACCGGTTTTGAAAGTCTCATAAACGAACTTCCAGTAGTGCCCTTTATCCCCGTACAAAATTTCAGGGTGATACCGCTAATAGTTTCAGAGATATAGAATGCCGGTGAAATTTCTTGCACAGCCGTCATCTTGTGGTTATGTAAACAATTGAACGAAGTTAGATGTCGGTGCATTACAATGTGTATAAACATATACTGTACCAAGTTTTATTGCGTTTGGTTGGTTAAATCGCGAGAAGCGTCTGTTTAAAAGTCGCAAATTCGCGTGGCCGCCATGTTGGTTTTGTAGTTACCAGTTTTTCAAAAGTCACATAGGTGAACTTCTAGTAGTGCCCTTTATCACCGTAATAAATTCCAGGGTGATATCGGAAATAGTTTCGGAGATATTGAATGCTGGTGAAATATTTCGCACAGCCGCCATGTTGGATTGGTGAGACGTAACAAAATTTGAAGGGCACGGTCGAGGTCGCCCGGAATAGTGCTATGAACTTACCGAGTTTCATTGAAATCGCTCCTGCCGTTTAGAATTTATTAGGGACACACACACACCTCACACACATACGCACACGCACACACACACGGACAAAAGGTGATCTCATAAGCCTATTTTTTCAAAATTGAAAATAGGCTAGAAAGGCGAATTAGAAGAGCTAGAGAAGAAGGAAAGAATGATAGTTAGAAAAATATTGGGACCATTAAAAACAGAAAGTGGAGAGATACAGAAAAATTGACGACCTCTACAAAAATAAATAAAAAATTAAAAAATACTTTACGATCAGGAAAAGGAGAGTTAATTTCTTTGGACACGTAATGAGGATGAATAACACCAGACTCACACAACAAATTTACAGTCATGTATACAATAGCAAGAATGGTAATCAATGGGTACAAAGTATAAAAAGGGATAGGGAAGAGATGGAAGTAACAATCGATATATTATTCAGGACAGACCACTTTTCAGAAATATGATCAAAAATTTCCAGGGTTTCCAGGAGAAGGAAAAGAAGAAGTGGGTTAACATCTGGACGGAAGAGAGAGGAAGGAGACGAAGTGAAGTAATGAAGAACTACTGGAAGGCAAGAAAGGATAAAGAAAATACGAGACAGTGAATGCAATTATTTTAGGCGATCCAAAGATGGCCAAAATCGAGGAAAGAAGAAGAATGAATAAGTAAAAGAACTGACCCCAGGAAAATAGGGGCATCAGGAATGGAAAGAAGAGAGTCAATTAAGAAGGAAAAACGAAAGACACCCTAGGCCTCGGATATATGACAATAATACCATCGAGGTCGGAAGAGAACAAGATTTGACCAAGGGAGAGTAACAGGAAAAGTTAGTTAGTTATTGGAGTTATAAGGGAAGGGACAGCGAGGTCATCTGCTCCTTAGGAAAGATGAAAGAGATGATGATGATGATGATAATTGTTGTTTTCAGGGGCCTAACATCGAGGTTATCGGCCCCTGATGAAATGAAATGGCGTGAAATGAAAGGATGTAGATAAAAACAACTCACTGCCATGGATGAAACGAAAATGGTGTTTATAAAACAGACAGTGAGCCCCAAAAATTATGCCATATTTGAATAAAAAGAATAAAAGGCGGATGGTAAAAAAGATAAAACAAATAAGGCATAGTGAACAATAAAATAAATGAACACAATAAAAAACATAAAACAGATTTAACCTGAATTAACAGTCGAAACTACACATTAAAACTTAAAAAAGTAACCACTCTCCCTCATGAACCGGATGACGAGGTCAGCTGACGGCCCGTCATCACGGAGAATAAGGGAGAGGGTATTAGGCAGTTTAAGAGTCCTTCACAGATCGGCCAGATCCACACACTCCAAGAGAAGGTGTGCCACGGTTAGATGGGCGCCGCAAGAACACACAGGGGGATCTTCTCTCTTTAGCAAGTGGGAGTGCGTAGCAATCCCATGGCCGATCCGGAGTCGACAGAGTACCACAGCTTCCTTTCGGAGAGATCGGAAGGAAGATTTCCACACCTTCGTTGTCTCCTTGATGCCTCTCTGTTTGTTGGGTGGAGGCGTGGCACGCCATGCATCCTCCCAATGTGACAGGATCGTATGCCGCAACTGAGAGCGCACATCACTAGCAGGCACCTTATACGGTAGCGAGGGCAGTGCGACTGCCTCTTTCGCCGCCTGATCAGCAAGCTCGTTTCCCGCAATACCCATGTTGCTAGGAAGCCACACAAAGGTCACCCCGGTTCCACCGTTACGCGAACTGACGAGCAGGTCGTGCACACGCTGCTTCGGGAAACACACATCGATCGCTTGCAGCGCACTCAGAGAGTCAGTACACACAAGAAAGTGCTGGTGATCGTCTGATAACGTGTACCGCAGAGCCTCTAAGATGGCATAGAGCTCCGCTGTGTACACGCCACAGGCCTCGGGAAGTGAAAATAGAAACCGACGATCCTCAACCACAAATGCACAGCCTACTTTCTCGTTTACCCTCGAATTTCCGTGAATAGAAGCCCTGATCTCGGATACCGGCTCACCACGGACTGGAACAGCCTCCGATGGACGGAGGAGCCCGTGTCCGACTTGGGGCCGGTGTGCAGATCCAGGATAATATCAGGGCGAGAGACCATCCACGGAGGGGCCTTGCTAGGTACTCGGACGATACAGGAGACAGAAGGAAATCGGAACTGACGGTATAAGGCATCCAAGCGAATCCCCGCCGGCCGAGTGGCTCGGGCGAGCGCATCATACAGCCGGCGATTCGGATTGGAAAACAAACAGGGATAGCTTGGATGAAGTGGCATCTGTCGAATAGTTGCAGCATAGGTCAGCAGTACTTGTTGGCGCCTCAGGAGATGAACGAGAGGAGTCCGCCATAAATAAGTGGAAACTATACCGAACTCAGCTTGGGGTCCCGAGGTCGCTAACCCATGTCCGAATTGTTGCGAAGTGTGCCACCTTTTGTGTTCTCAGGGTGCGTATTAAAACTCTGAATCTTGAGGTCTTGGGTTTGATTCCTAACATATTTAATGGACACTAGGACTGAGGTTTGGTCAGAAATTGCAAAAATATTGATTTTTTTATTCTTTGGTATAATTACGCTCCTGACTCCAGCGGATAATTTAGTGAAAATCTTTTCCGAATTCCGCCATATTTAAAGGTCCAGCGAATTCTTGAAATGTCTAGTGCATGGTATTTAAACGCCCCCTATTCATGGACTTTCACTGAGGCGAGTACTTCTGTATTATTTTCCTGATAAGGAAGCTCAGAAAAGCAAGAAAGAGGATGTTACATATGGTGCTGGGCAGTTTTAGCTGATAAGGTAAGCTGATAACTGAAAAAATATGCGTGGCTTTATAAAAGTGCATTTTTCTCAGCTTTCCATTTTTTGGAGACAAAATTCGCCCCATATGCATCAGACTTGTAGCTATAATGTAGCATATTTTTATACATAGTCTATACTAGCTGAAGTACCCGTGCTTCGCTACGCGTCATAAATAAATTAAAATGTGAAGGTGACAGTTAAAACAGGGGATAGGCGAGGTGCTGCGCAGAGGGAGATTAAGGATGGAACATTTTGTCCAACTACACCGCTCGGCGTTGACCGTGTTTTATAGCACAAATTTAGGTTTTACTCGCTAACAGTTGCAGATACCTTTCGGATAGAAAATGTAATTTTAAACCTCGCATATGCCATCAAAAGTTTGCTATTTCTTAGCGTTCTTATTTTATTTGAAATGGAAATATGAAAGTTTGAAACCAAAGGGTGTAGTGACGTCACTAAAATGGTCGCCATTTTAAATAGTGCAAAGTATTGAAATCAAAAAGTAACCTATATGTTAACCAGGTAAATCAGTTACTTCCATGTAAAATTCACGTAAATCGGACCAGTGGTACTTGCGAGATTGAGTAATACACAGACACACACCATCTCAATTTTAGCCTCGCATCGCTCGCGTCATAGTCGTATCATATTGTTTTTTAATGAAATGCAGGTTTAACCCCGTTAACACCACTTTAGAACCTGAATACCCAAAAATCCCTCCTTAGTAGACGTTTTCGACACACAACAAACAAACATATCCCCAAAATATCATTCTTCTAACTTTAATAGTTTTGGTTGGTCGATGAGAGCAAACATCCAAAAATCCTTCCTTAGTGGACGTTTTTCTTCCAGAAGTTCACCCCTCCCCATATGCCCCTTAAATTGCATTTATGAAAACACGGTCGAACACCTATTTATTTTATTTATTTATTCATTTGTTTATTTATTTTTAAGCTGATAGATTTCCTCCGAGTTTCAGACTCCTCCCTATGTCGTTTAAGAGATACACGCTCAGTTAGGAATCTTTCAACCCCCACTTTTCATCCCTTTCACCTCATAATATACACTACATCGAAAAACCATTAGACATGTGTCAGCTTATTTTTAATGATTAGTATATGTGCCAAGTATCACATCCCCAAATGAAACCACTCGTGAGATATTGTTATTCAATGGAAAGCACGTTTACCCCCTTAACACCTCTTTAGAACCTGAATATCCAAAACTCTTTCCTTAGTGGACGTTTTCGACATACAACGAACATATCCCCAAAATTTCATGTTTCTAACTTCAATAATTTTGGCTGGGCGATGATGAGTGAGTGAGTCAGTCAGGACATTTTCTTTCATTTATTTTTGATAATTTCACCCCTCCCCATGAACCCCTTAAATTGGATTTATGAAACAAACGGTCAAACACCTATTTACTTATTTAAAGCTGTTTTCCCCCTGAGTTTGATGAGTGAGTGAGTAAGTGAGTCAATCAGTTAGGACACTTTCTTTCCTGTTTTTTTTTCCCCCAGAATTTCACCCCTCTCCAAGGGCCCCTTAAATTGGATTTATGAACGTTCGAACACCTATTTACCTGTATTTTAAGCTGTTTTTTTTCCACCGAATTTCAAACTTCACGCATATGTCGTTTCAGAGATACACGCTCCGTCAAGAATCCCTCAACCCCCAATTTTCACCCCTTTCACCTCATAATATACACCACATCGATAAACCCTTAGACATATGTCTGATTATTTTTAATGATTAGTTTATATACCGAATATCACATCCCCAAACAAACAACTCATGAGATATCGTTATTCAATGAAATGCACGTTTACCCCTTGACACGTCTCTAAAACCCGAATAAACAAAAATCATTCCTTAGCTAACGTTTTCGACATACAGCGAACATCTTCCCAAAATTTCATGTTTACAACTTTAATAGTTTTCGCTGGGCGTGATGAGTGAGTGAGTCAGACAGGACATTTTCTTTCATTTATTTTACCAGAATTTCACCCCTCCCCATGGGCCCCTTAAATTGGATTGATTAAAAAACGCTTGAACACCTATTAACTTATTTCTTAAGCTGTCTTTTACCCCTGAGTCAGTCGGTTAGGACACTTTCTCTCCTTTTTTTCCCCCAGAATTTCACCCCACCCCATTGGCCCCTTAAATTAATTTATGAAAAAACAGTCGAAAACCGATTTACTTACTTTTTAAGCTGATTTTCTTTCGCTGAGTTTCAAATTTCTCGCCTATGTCGTTTAAGAGATAGGCCTACACGCTCCATTAGGAATCCCTCAACCCCCACTTTTCAGCCCTTTCACCTCATAATAATACACCACATCGAAAAACGCTTAGACACATGTCTGCGTATTTTTAATGATTAGTTTATATGCCGAGTATCACATCCACAAATGAAACCACTCGTGAGATATTGATATTCAATGAAATGCAGGTTTAACCCCCTTAAGACCCCTTTAGAACCCGAATATCCAAAAAACCTCCCTTAGTGTACGGTTTTGACATACAACGAACATATCCCCGAAATGTCATGTTTCCAACTTCAATATTTTTGGCTGGGCGATGATGAGTGAGTGAATGAGTCAGAACATTTCCTTTCAATTTTTTTTTTCTTCAGAATTTCACCCCTCCCGATGAACCCCTTCAATTTGATTGAAAAACAAACTGTCGAAAAGCTATTTACTTACTTTAAAGCAGTTTTTTCCCGTGAGTTTGATGAGTGAGTGAGTCAGTCAATCAGTTAGGACACTTTCATTCCTGTCCCTCCCACCGAATTTCACCCCTCCCCATGGGCCCCTTAAATTGGATTTATGGAAAAGCGGTCAAACACATATTTACTTATTTTTATGCTGATTTTTTTTCCGCTGAGTTTCAAACTCCTCGCCTATGTCGTTTAAGAGATACACGCTCCGTTAGGAATCTTTCAATCCCCACTTTTCACCCCTTTAACCTCATAAACACATCGAAAAACCCTCAGACACGTGTCTTGTTACTTTTTAATGATAAGTTTATATGCCGTGTATCACATCCCCCAATGAAACCAAAAGGGAGATATAGTTATTCAATGAAATGCAGATTTAACACCCTTAAGACCCCTTTAGAACCTGAATATCCGAAAATCCTCCCTTAGTAGACGGTTTTGACATACAATGAACATATCCCCAAACTGTCATGTTTCTAACTTCAATAATTTTGGCTAGGCGATGATGAGTGAGTGAGTAAGTGAGTGAGTCTGGACATTTTCTTTCAATTTTCTTTTTTCAGAATTTCACCCCTCCCCATGAACCCCTTAAATTTGATTTATGAAACAAAAACTGTCGAACAGCTATTTACTTACTTTAAAGCAGTTTTTTTTCCCTGAGTTTGATGAGTGAGCCAGTCAGTCAATCAGTTAGGACACTTTCTTTCCTGTTCCACCCCCCCCCCCCCCAAGAATTTCATCTCTCCCCATGGGCCCCTTAAATTGGATTTATGAAAAAACTGTCAAACACATATTTACTTCTTTTTTATGTTGTTTTTTTTCGCTGTGTTTCAAACTCCTCGCCTATGTCGTTTAAGAGACACACGCTCCGTTAAGAATCTTTTAATCCCCACTTTTCACCCCTTTCACCTCATAATATACACCACATCGAAAAACCCTCAGACACATGTCTTCTTATTTTTAATGATGAGTTTATATGCCGAGTATCACATCCCCCCATGAAACCAATCGGGAGATATTGCTATTCAATTAAATGCAGGTGTACCCCCTTAACACCCCTTTAGAACCTGAATAGCCAAAATTTCTCTCTTAGTGGGCATTTGCGGCCCTTGAGGAAGCTGCATACCAGATTTCATTCCAATCCGTTCGGTGGTTTCTGAGATTTCGTGATGAATAAATGAATGAGTGAGTGAGTGAGTGAGTGGTATTTGAAAAATATATAGTAGAAAGAAGATAGTGTCAAGTCTTTGTTATGCTAAACTCGGTTGACAGTGCTGTGTGAGCAGTTGAGTAACTAACGGGATTTCAAGTAAAGATCCTCATTTTCTATACCGGTAGTGCTGAGCGCAATTGGCATCAAGTCGGCCGTGTCTCGACTTGAGCTATGTTGCCATGGAAACTATCTGCCTTGCCATTCCTTCATGAGTATATTTTATGATTTGATTAGCCTGTTTTTGAGTGAAAAAGGGCCAAAATCTGAAGAATGAGAAAGACTATCAAAAATTCATGTAGCCAGCGGTTCCTTCTGGGTCCTAAACTATGTGTATGCAAAATATGGTTGAGATTGGTGGAACGGTGTAGATTTGTATACGGAACCAACATATATACATACATACATACATACATACAGACTTTCACTTTTATATATTGGATTAATGCATCCTTAAGTACAGTGATTAGTTTTACTGCAGTATTCTTAGTTTTGACATTAAACATATTTTAATTTTAAAATAATAGGTAATTTTGGGATTTAAAAAAATGTCAATTGCGTTAATATCTCAACAAATATTCATATGAACTAAAAATCGATCACTACGTTTGCTTTCATACGAAATATCTATGTAGGAAAGGCATGATAAATGAGCTACCTCTATCCGTTTAACGCAAGGACCATTTCCAAAATTTGCATAATTTTCACATAAAAATAATCATATCTCCTAAACGGTTAGAGATAGAAAAGTGTAAATCAGTAGTATAGTGTATATTACTATTAGAGTGTTGTGTGTAACATTGGAACAAATCCAATGATAATTACCTAAAATTGATAGCCGATAACCAAAAAATATGCATGTTTTAATAAAAGTCCATTTAACGCGGCTTCCCATTTTTAGCCTACTTTTCACATTTTGCAAAAATGAGGAAAAAGTAGACTTATGAGATCGGGCAAATGTGTGTCTGTCTGTCTCTCTGTCCTTCTGTCTGTCTGTCTGGCTGTGTCCCCCCCCCCCCTATCAACTCCTAAACGGCTGCAGCAATCAAAACAAAATTTGGTAGGAGTAAAGATCTATACCTGAATATCTCACGGACATATTTGAAAATGATGTCAGTGCTACCAACTGCTGAAAAATTCGCAATTGAAATTTGAGCTCCATGTTGGATATCTTGGAAGGTATGAAAGGGAGCTATTTCAAAATTGGCACACGCATAGATAATAATATTATAGTTTAATTTCCAGGAGGCCATACATGGCAGTGTTGCCAAAATGATTATAAGCCTGCTGATTGGTCCAAATTTTAAATGCATATAACGTCTACACTATCAATTGGATTTCAACCAAATTTCGTATGTGCTATGTGTACATAAACAGATATAACTGAGCGTATTCTTAAGAGCCACCAGCGCTGCCAACTGTTAATAAATGGTCTAATTTTTTTAAATCCAAATACCCATATATCAGAAAGTATGCAAGCCGACAGCTTTAAACTATGCTCACGTATAGTACTTGACATTCTATATTAATTTGGAGTAACTTATATATGTCAGTACTGTAACGATTCGATCCCATAGCTGTTATATTTAAAGGGTTATTCATTTATTATCATGTTATTATTATTATTATTAACTAGTACATCCATGAGATGATTTTTATATCAGATAATTGTAAGCGGTTTTGATTATTATATTCAATTAGATTTTTATTAACAATTACTTGTAAAGAGACGAAGTATTATATATTGCAACAAGACTGGCGATATGGACTAACCCTGTGCGTCACAAACTGAACGACGTAGTAAGAATTTCACCACGGCAAACTGCGTCATTTTCCTGAGATGTTAAGAAACACACTATGGTGTAACCAACACGCCATTTTCTACGGTATATACGCGTCAATATATATTGCAAGTTATGAGTCAAGAATGGAGAAGGCTAATAGAGAGGGAAGCTGTGACACCACGTGACAAGGAAGTCATTAGTATTTGTACCTGCAACATCGGACAAGAATGGCATTGATCTACAGCTCTTAATGAAGGAAGGAAGTTGTAACCTTGCTTTCTGGGTCCTAATGGACTGAGCACCGAGAGTCGACACTGAACGATGTCTTGCCGACATCTATATCAATACATAATGGGTTATATCCCTGATCAAGAGTCTTTCTACAGATGGCAACGTACTTAATGAGGATATTTCATAGTAATTGAGATATCACATCATTTTTTTAAACATAAGCGACGTAACAACGAGATCATCGATCATTTCTTAAATATGACGAGTCTTCGACTGGGTGAGCCAACAATTCAATAAAACTATCGTCTCTATTATAATTTAACTTCATTTAACTTTCAATTCATTTTAATATTCATTTTCTTTTAAATAATTAATTGCCGCATTGAGTAATTTTAAATTCAATTGTGTGACTATCACTATTCTGTTTTATTAATATTTTGTTTTAGCATTTAATAAATTCATTCTCTTCAACGTAATGCCTATTTCTTTCATTGTAGTTGGTACTTTAAGGCAATCATACTCCTTGATTAAATACGGATTGGTTAGATGACTTTGTCTCACTACGGCCCGGGTAAGTGGTTCTCGACTCTACTGCTGATAGCCGAGGTTAAATCAATAAATTTCGATTCACTATCTTAAATAGGAATCTGGCGCTCAACAACTTATTATATTACACTATCACAGGTAAGGTCACACCACAGTGTATATTATTTATTCATATCATGTTTGTTAAATTGAACCACAATAGTCATCACCACGTTTTGTTAACTCATTAAAAATGTTACATTTGGCGCCCAACGTGGGGCACGAAAACCATTCGGTATTTAGTCAGAGGAGTGTATAATTTCAGTGCAAATTGTCAGTGCTTTTGGGGGACAGTGAAGTGAAGTGAAATTTTGGAAGGGCAATTGTTATACGGTGTACTTCGAGATGTCGGAGGAGGAACAGAGGCAGTTGAGAAGTAGGGATGCAGTCAAGAAAGTTAATTATAAGGAGGTTGATAGCGGTAGCGATGTTGAGAGCGTAGAGAATAATACCAAGATGTCGGAGGTAAATCTTGAGAATAATCCTGAGAGTAATCCTGAAAATAATCCTGAGGTTAACCCTGACATGAATTCAGAGGAAAATCTCGAGACGAATACAGAGGTACATCCTGAGACTAGTGGTAGTCAGGAGAAACAGAAGTCCTTAGAGGTCCATGAAATTTCATTAGCTGATATCTTGAGGGAGATGAATAAAAATAGTCAGGAGATGAATAAAAATAGTAGGGAGATGAAAGAAAATATTGGTAGGCTAAATCAAAATATGGAAGAGAATAAGAAAGATAATTTAGAAAGTAGGAAGGAATTCAATGATAAATTTGAGAAATTAGATAAAGATATGAATAAAAATAGTAAGGAGATGAGAGAAGAGATGGGTAGGCTAAATCAAGATATGAGTAAAATAAATCAGAAGCTGGAAGAGAATAATGTAAAACTAGACAGTGTGGTTAAAGTCAATGAAGAATTAAGTATGAAGTATGATATGCTACAGGAGAGTATTCAGGGGGTGAAACAGGAAATCAGAGGTGAAATTAAGGAGGAGGTAGAGATGAAGGCTAAAGATATTATTAAGACAGTAGATAAGAAATTAGAAGCAGCAGAAAGTAGGATTCAGGAAAGAATAGTAACTGTGATTGAAGAGAAAATAGCAACTCAAGGTGAAAGTTTTAGCAAATTGGTAGAAGTGGAAACTAGGCAGGTGGTAGAGACTTTAGGGGAAACTGCAGTAGAATCAGTAAAGACAGCCTGTAAGGAGACTATAATTGAAAGTAGAATGGAGTCAGACGAGATTTTAGGTGAAAGCAAATTGGAATTAGCGGAGATTTTAGGTGAAATCAGATTAGAGTCAGACGAGATTTTAGGTGAAAGCAAATTGGAATTAGTGGAGACTGTAATTGAAAGTAGATTAGAGTCATTGGAGATTGTAGGTGAAAGCAGATTGGAATCGGAGGAGATCTTAGGTGAGGAACGGCAAATAGCGGAGATTTTAGGTGAAATCAGATTAGAGTCAGACGAGATTTTAGGTGAAAGCAAATTGGAATTAGTGGAGACTGTAATTGAAAGTAGATTAGAGTCATTGGAGATTGTAGGTGAAAGCAGATTGGAATCGGAGGAGATCTTAGGTGAGGAACGGCAAATAGCGGAGATTTTAGGTGAAATCAGATTAGAGTCAGACGAGATTTTAGGTGAAAATAGATTAGCGTCAGAGGAGATAGTAGGAGAAAGCATAGTAGAGTTGAAGGAGATTTTAGATGAACGCAGGATAGCTGTAGAAGAGACTATAGAATGTAGCGAAAAAGAAGTGAAGAAGATGAGAGAAAAGATAGGGATAGAAGTAGGTAAGATAAAGAAAGTACTAAGCACCCAAGAGATTAAGATGCAGACAATCATAGATAAGTTAGATAGGCAAACTAGGGAAGAATTTAGTCCTGTGATAGAGGAAGTTAATATGAAATTATTAGTGGCAGAGAAGCGTGCGTTAAGTCATAGTCAGAAGAACATAATTAGTAAACAGGTTAAGAGGAGGAGAGAGATAGATAAGAGGAGAAGCAATGGGCAACGGCTAAAGAGAAAATTAAATATTAGTAGTGGAGAAGTGAAGGGAAGACATGTAGGTAGATATTTTAGAAGTAAAATGAAAGAGAAGAGAATTAAGTTGTTAGTGGAAAAAGAAATCAGAATGAAAGAGAGAAAGAAAGCATATGATGTGCAGTGGCGTAATGAATTAGCCAGACTTGGGGAAATGATAGGAGGAAAGCCGAAGTATAATGTTACTGTTGATGAGTGTAGTCCGAAAGAGGTAGAAAGTAATGTTATAAGAAAAGAGGAAAATGGAACCCTAGAAAGAGATAGAATTGAAGATGAAGATGGTAAGAACGGTGAAATGCCAGAGAAAGTAGTGATGTAAATTTATATTACCGATAGTTACTCTTCCGTATGACTTAAATATTAAGTAATGAAGTTTAATATGACTTAAAAGAGGTAGATAAGAAACCTGCTGTGTGTAATTTTAATTCAGTCGTGAAGTTAGGATGGTAAGGGGCGCGTAGTGCCTACGCTTATTGATTTAGATTGACTAAAATCATTTAATTTGGAAGACAAAGGTTGTCGTGCTATTGAGCAATGCAGGTAAGTTGAATGTAGGTCCTTAAACTGCAGGTAAGTTGGATGAAGTGAGAATTAAATTTTAAAAATAGGAAGGTTATTACATAAGTAAGTAATCGAAAGAAAGTAATAATTATTATGGCAACCATAATTAAGAATAATGGTAATAAAGATTTAATTCAAAAGTGAGTGAAGATCAGATGATACAGTGGTAATAAAACTAGTGAGTTGAAGAATTAAGTATTGATTTAATAAAGAAGTTTCAGTTGAGGACAGCGAGGTTATCAGCGGATATATGTTGAGAAATTTAAGTGGTTTAGAATTGTTAATGGTAATGCGTTGTATGAATTAACCAACATCGGGTTGAAATGAGGAAGTAGTAACTAATTAGGACATCTGGTACTTGTCGACAGATATGTGTGTGTGTATGTGTGTATTTTCACGTAAATGGACGTGAGTTTGAAGAAGTAAGCCAACGAAGGTAATGCCATTGAGCAATGTGGTTTTTAAAGTTTTGGTAAGATGCCAAATGAAGTTGTTTTTTGAGGAAGTTTTTGGTAAGATGCCAAATGAAGTAGGTTGGAGGAAGTTTTTGGTAAGATGAAGTAGGTCAGCGAGGTATATTCCGTTAAGCAATAATTATTTTTTATGGTATCTACGGGACTACGTGAAGTTAATAAGGGAGTTTTTTTTAAAGTATATATGGATGTATGCACACAAGGTAATAAGAGATTACAAAGGTAAGATTGTCCAAGTTTTAGTTACAGTTACGCACGTTTTAAAGATATTACAAGGCTTGTTATCGAGCTAAACCACTTTTAGTAAAAAGTTACTGATGAATAATAACGAATTAATGATGTGGTAGATTGTTGTCCTACACACAGGTTAAAGTAAAGATAATAATTATAATTAAAAGGTTGACATAATATTTACTAATATTGAAAGGAATTTGTTATAATTCGACGTTTGAGGATTTAAAGATAATCATTTTTTTTTAGTAGACGAGAAATTAAAGTTTTATTTATGTCATACGGAGTTAGTAAAGATAAGTTAATATTTTGAAGGAAGAATAAGTTGGTAAGATAAGTGTATACCTAAGGGGTAATAATGAAGTTACAATTAAAGGCAGGTGTAAGTTACGCATTTAATTTGATAGAGAAGAAAGTATCTGAACTGTGTTAGAACTCAGAACTTGCTTTATGAAGTGATTATGGGAGAATATTTGCTAATTAAGAGTGTCGGTGTTATTGACTATCAACAGGAACACTGTCATTATTTTAGGAAGACAATATTTAGGAAAGCTAAGTGTGATGTTATTATTCCAAGGAATTAGTCGAAGCATGTAAGATTTTTTAGCTGAAATTTAGTGTGTTATTGGTCAGTAAGAGGTGACCTGTAACAGTAAGAAGAAGTGGGATTATACCACGAATAGGGGAGGTTTTTTTGTATGTGACGTGTGATGTCACGATGAGTTTTGAGAGATTCTGGTATAGCAAGAGTGAGCTATAGTCCAGGCGGTCAGAACAAGTAGGAAGTGGTGTTTGGAGGACACGGTACTTAATTAAGAGTTTTGAGAGAAAACTAAGGGGGGTTTATAGGCATTCAGCAAAAAGTCAAATCATGAATAGACTAAGTTCAAAGTAAAAGAGCATTAATATTTTGTGGAACGAAATATTTATTCCGAGGAGTTTGTCATGTGTTTTTGTGAAATAGTTTAGTGATATACGTAATTCAGGTATTGAGTAGTATTTTGTCCAAGTCTTAATCATTTTGTTATGGTAAGTAAGGAATGACGTTACGGTAAAGTTATATCTTGACGCTAAGTTAAATTTTATAAAGTGAACGAGAAGTCAGATTTTATGTTTATTGGTGATTTTGAAAATTCAAGTTATTGTTTTCGAGAAGTAGTAAAGAGGAATTATGGTTTTATGAGAAGTTAAGAAGTCGTGGAGACTTAGGAAGTATTAATTTGGAAGGAGGCGGCCGTGGCCTAAGAAAGAATTAAGCCACGAAGGCAGGTGAGTAGTAACTTGGATATTTAAATGAACTGTTTAATAACTGCTTTGAGGTATTTCGATGTCATTATGTATTTGGGGAAATATTTACATGTATGACATATGCACTGAAATAGGAATTGTCTTAGGTATCTTGCTAAGTTATTTTTTTCTTCAATTATTGAAATTTTACTGCATTTGAGTAATCCCTTTATAAAGACGAAAGGAATATTGTATTGTTTGCATCCTATTATCGTGTGCTGTAATAGTTATTATGGGTTAATCAGCTGGTATTACAACAATGTACTTCTACGCCAGACTGATATACAAAAACTACGTTCAAAAGAGATGAAGCCAAAATTGTATGTCATGCATACGATCACCGAAATATAAACGAGTGCAGCGTTGACATATATGTCAAAAATAAAAGTGAAGGGCATTTTATATGTATATTTTTTACAGCTCGTTTAATACATAAAGAAGAATGAACATTATGAACATTTGGAAGAATGAGATGAATGAAAGTTAAAATATGATTTTTTTGTGAAGAATACATTTATGTATATTTTTTTTACAACATATATAAAGAAGAATGAACATTATGAACATTTGGAAGAATGAGAAATGATAGTACAAATATGTAAAGTGAAAAGAGTATGTTCTTGTATATCTTTATGTATTGTTGAAGGGTATTATTTGTATGTTGTCGTTATGGGGGTATTAATATTTAAATTTGTATTCATTTATGTAGGATGTGTAGTGATATAAATAATGTTACATTTTATTTTAAATTATTTATATCAGGGGCGATTGTAACGATTCGATCCCATAGCTGTTATATTTAAAGGGTTATTCATTTATTATCATGTTATTATTATTATTATTAACTAGTACATCCATGAGATGATTTTTATATCAGATAATTGTAAGCGGTTTTGATTATTATATTCAATTAGATTTTTATTAACAATTACTTGTAAAGAGACGAAGTATTATATATTGCAACAAGACTGGCGATATGGACTAACCCTGTGCGTCACAAACTGAACGACGTAGTAAGAATTTCACCACGGCAAACTGCGTCATTTTCCTGAGATGTTAAGAAACACACTATGGTGTAACCAACACGCCATTTTCTACGGTATATACGCGTCAATATATATTGCAAGTTATGAGTCAAGAATGGAGAAGGCTAATAGAGAGGGAAGCTGTGACACCACGTGACAAGGAAGTCATTAGTATTTGTACCTGCAACATCGGACAAGAATGGCATTGATCTACAGCTCTTAATGAAGGAAGGAAGTTGTAACCTTGCTTTCTGGGTCCTAATGGACTGAGCACCGAGAGTCGACACTGAACGATGTCTTGCCGACATCTATATCAATACATAATGGGTTATATCCCTGATCAAGAGTCTTTCTACAGATGGCAACGTACTTAATGAGGATATTTCATAGTAATTGAGATATCACATCATTTTTTTAAACATAAGCGACGTAACAACGAGATCATCGATCATTTCTTAAATATGACGAGTCTTCGACTGGGTGAGCCAACAATTCAATAAAACTATCGTCTCTATTATAATTTAACTTCATTTAACTTTCAATTCATTTTAATATTCATTTTCTTTTAAATAATTAATTGCCGCATTGAGTAATTTTAAATTCAATTGTGTGACTATCACTATTCTGTTTTATTAATATTTTGTTTTAGCATTTAATAAATTCATTCTCTTCAACGTAATGCCTATTTCTTTCATTGTAGTTGGTACTTTAAGGCAATCATACTCCTTGATTAAATACGGATTGGTTAGATGACTTTGTCTCACTACGGCCCGGGTAAGTGGTTCTCGACTCTACTGCTGATAGCCGAGGTTAAATCAATAAATTTCGATTCACTATCTTAAATAGGAATCTGGCGCTCAACAACTTATTATATTACACTATCACAGGTAAGGTCACACCACAGTGTATATTATTTATTCATATCATGTTTGTTAAATTGAACCACAATAGTCATCACCACGTTTTGTTAACTCATTAAAAATGTTACAGTACTACCAACATGATTCTAAGCCTGCTGAGAGGTCCAACTTTAAATACATGTAACTTCCATACTATCATTTGGATTTCAAGCAAATTTCGTGTGTGCTATGTGTACCATAACAGGTATGACTAAGCGTTTTCTTAAGAGCAACCAGGGCTGCCAACTGTTAATAAATGCTGTCTCTATTTTTGTTACCCTAATATCAATATATCAGAATGTATGCTAGCCAATAGCTCTAAACTTTGCACATGTATAGTACCTGGTATTCTAGATTAATTTGGAGTAACTAATAAAAGTCAGTGCTGCCAACATGATTCTAAGCCTTCTGATAGGTCCAATATTAAAATGCATGTAACTTCTATACTAACTAATGGATTTCATTCAAAATTGGCACAACAATAGATCGTATTATTTCAGATTATTTCTGACCAATACATGGATGACATTGTCGCCAAGATGATTTTACGCGCGCTGTTAGATCTAATGTTTAACTGCATGTAACGTCCACGCTATCCATTGGACTTACCCAATTTTTGTATTCTGTACTTTAAGAGATGGAACTAAGAATATATTCAGTCACCAGGGCTGCCAACTGTAGTTCTCTATTAGGCTACATTATACCAGGTATACAGTATTTTGAACTAATTAGAAATTTCGATATTACCAACTTAATTTCGTCATTATTCTAGATAGATCCAAATAGATTAATCATTGACATGAATCTGAAATTTTAAGAAAAGTAGGCTCTTTAGTTTGTCACGGAACTTCTTGTTTGATACAATATTTGGTCCTTGCGCATTAGATTTGCTGCTATAATATTGCAAATTTGTATTCATATTCTATATTAATGCATCCATAAGTTCAGTTTTACTGTAGTATTCTTAGTTTTGTCACTAAAAATATTTTAATTTTGAAATAATTGGCAATTAGTGGGATAAAAAAATTGTGAAATGAGTTAATTAATATCTCAACAAATATTCATATGAACTTAAAACCAATCACTAGGATTGCTTTCATACTAAATATCTATATGGGAAAGTCATGATAAATGAGCTACCTATATCTGTTTAACGCAAGGACCATTTTCAAAATTTGCATAATTTCTATATAAAAATAATCATATCTCCTAAACGGTTAGAGATAGAAAACTGTAAATCAGTAGTATAGTGTATGTGAGTGATGTGTGTAAAATTAGAACAATATCTATTGATAATTATAGTGCCCCTTAAGGCCACCCCAATGCAGACACCTTATAACACAGGTTATCAGACACGTGTCTTAAATGAATCAACAAGAAAACAAGGAAGGCAAATATTAAGATTATTTAATTTATAAGATTCGTCCTTTACTGGAATGTCAGTGTCCCCGGCGAGAAAGTTTTATGTAAGAATAATTATCTTCCGCTTAGTTCAATTCGAATGATTATTATTGTTATTGTCAAATGGGGGCCTTGGCGATGCAACAGGTGAGAGTGGTGGAGTGAATGTTCTACGTCACTGATTAGCTTTGGCTGTAGAGGTTTGGTTGGAGCGAGCGAGCCAAGTCCAGAGAGGTAGGTAAACCAGTTGCATTCTAGCGGACCGTGCTGCGAGTCGTAGCGGTGAATGACTGCACGGCCTTTGTGTAAGCTACAAGAAAGAAAACTGCATAACCCTTACTAAAACACAGAGCAAAAACTGCAAACGGGAAATTGAAATATTAAATAATACCGTGTTTTTGTCATCAAAATAATCAGTTCCTATGGACATGTGAAATAGACATTTCAAAAAAGTTTTACGTACTGAAATATATTCCTATACTTTTTTATTTCTTGTGGACTTTGGATAAGACGCTGCTAGTCACAAAAGACTTTTTAAACTGATTAATTTCGACTTACAGTATTTGCTATAAATACTGTATAAATATTTACGAACATAATCCGGCATCTCTTGAAGTTCGTTCGGTGCACAACAGTTCTTTTAGATATATATTTTTTTAAAGTGAATTTAATAATCTATAATAAGTGCAATTATTATTTAATTTGACTTGATATTTCTTCGAGGTTATAATAAAGTGTTTGCATTATAACTTTTTGGATAATTTTACCGAAGGATATAACAAAGAAAACTTTGGATTTACCGCACTTCCAAGGATTACGAGACAGTTGACCGGTGAGTAAAATTATATTATCAAATTTTATATATTATAACATATCAAATAGTTTTAAATGTGTTAATAATCATGTATTTCTTGCTTGCTTCTAACGTTGTTCCTAGCAGGTGATTGTGGGAACAATTCACAGGGTATGCCCAAAGTTTTACCTGTCACGGCGAGTTATTTTGGCAATTGAAGGATTGTATTGAAATTCAAACGGAGACTCATTTTAATAAACTCATAATCGTATTGCTTTCTTTTGATATAAAGGAACAAATATCTTCAATGAAGGCTACGGTAAAGGATTTCAAACTCGACGATGTTTCCCGGGGCGTTGAGAGATATCGAACATCGAGCCACCGATTCAAATAAGATGTTTTTGGTAACTCACGTCGTATTCAATTTTGGCAAGGAAGGAATAGACAGACCAAGTCAGGGACGTATATAAGGGGGCGCTAAGGGGGCTCCAGCCCCCCCCCCCCCTGAAAAAAGCCAATAAAAATTAAGAAAGTGTTGCTTTGGTAAGAGCATAAAATACAGTAATTGTAAATTTGGTTGTACCCTAATCTTAACTTATTGGCTAAGATATAAACAATATTAAGATTGAAATTAGACTAACTCGTGGTGTAGTGGCTAGCATTCTTGGCTGCCGTCCCGGAGCTCCGAATTCGATTCCCGGCTCTGCCAAGAAATTTCAATTCTAGTCTGAGGGCTGAAGCGATGTACACTCAGCCTTGTGAGGCAAAACTATGAATTCCACAGTAAGGTACTTTTGAGAAATAAATTATCAACTTGTTAAAAAAAAAGGCTGTTTACCTTTCTGCTTAGTAAATTGCAGATATTTAGATAGCCTATTTGCCATTCATACTCCATAGATCATAATAGAAAATTAATTAAGTATAAAATTTTACTTGTGAGTTGTGTTGTATTTTATAACTTTATTTGTATTGCCAGTAATATAAACTTCGAAACGTATCTAAAATAATTACACAAAGTTATATGCTCTAAGGTATTGGTTCATATTTCTGGGTATTTTGCGGTGACAAACCCCTGAGAATACTCACAATTTTCCAGGATAGCCAGACCCCCCCACCCCCGAAAAAAAGTGTGTACCCGCCCCTGGAACAAGTTAACATGCCAATTTCTTCCGCTATAGAAAAGATCAAAACCGTGAAGAGCGATCCTGGACCCCACGGCAATAACTGTAGAACCCTTCTATATTTGAATTAATTCAGTGACAAGTTGATATTAATGTTTTCTTGTTAAAAAAAGAAACCTAAAATTTAAAAATGTAGCTACGGTAAGTGAAACTGTACTTGTTAATAATTCATTTGAGATATCATGGTCATCAGCCCCATGTAGTTGGGTGCGTATACCTGCCAACTTTCCCGATTTAGGCGGGATACTCCCGAGTTTCCGTAGTTTTTCCCACCTCCCGATTTTTTAAAACTATTGACGAACTTCAAACATTTTCCAGTATTTTTTGGAAGTGTTTTTAGTGGGCAGACAATGTTATTTGGGTCTACCTGAATTCGTAAATGGGTTTTGTTTCAGTGTAGGCGGTCGTTTATTGACTCTGCTGCAACATGTTCGTTACATTCTAGTGTTCTTGCTTGGGTTGCACTGGTCACAAAATACAGGCGTGTTTTGGCGCTTGTTTTAACCTGGGTTAGGTTTGGTTAAAAGGCGCCTGTACACTGGAGAGTGATTTTCATAGAGCAAATCTAGCTAGACCACTCTAGCTAAACTGAGTGCGTGTACACTGTAGAGTAATTTTCCCTAAGTAGAGCATTCGTAGGGTGGAGATAGACAAATCGGCACATGAAGTTTAGGAGGTACGGGTATTTTTTCTCGAAATGTGATTTTTTTACATCAATTAAGAGTAAATTGAGGGTGCTGATCACGAATATACTATTAGTTTTGTACCCACACCTAACGTTTTTGAGGGACGAGGGTTTGATTCCCCTCCCAGGTACTAAGTCATAAATCTACCTTGAGCACTCTCTGAACCTGTGTACACTGTCAAACGTAAATGCACTAGGTAGAGCAGCTCTAAAACATTCTGAGAGCAGTGTGAGTCTAGTTTTTTTGCGCTGTGTTGTGAAGTTAGTGTCTTTAAGAGAGCTTTTAGCATCTGTGGTGGATGTGTGTGACTTGTTAAAAAAAGAAAACTATGAAGAGGAAAAGAAGGTTGTGGGTGAGAAATTGAGTATCAAAAAGAGAATACGAGGGAATGCATGGTAAATTGTTGCAAGAGTTATGTTCAGAAGATTCTGAAGCGTACAAGGACTTTTTAAGAATGAGCAAAAATGACTATGATTATATTTTGGCCAAAATTACCCCTAGGATCAGCAAAAGGGATCACCCGAAACGACTGTGCCTTCCAATTTCTGTCTCTGTATTCTTTCCGAGTACAATTCCAAGTTTCTGGATGGGCTTCAATATTTTCAATTAATGTTATTGTTTTCTCGCGACTCCACACAAATTCAGCCATATTCAAACACTATAATTAACAACAAACAAATAACCCCAGCAATCCACCACTGACTCTACAGAGAGAACTTTCAAATATTCAACCGAACGAATAGAGCTAGACTAGTCTAGCTAGGGCACCCAAATACTGTTTACACCGTAGAGTCAGTCGGCCCTAGCTAGAACTTAGAGCGGTCTCCGCTAGGATTCTCTACCACCTGTGTACACTAGAGAGGAGCTTAGAGTGCCCTAGCTAGAGCTACTCGACGCTAGGGCAAAAGCCAGTGTACAGGCACCTTAATTACAGTTTGCGGTTACACTCGCCAAAACGAAATAGGTTAAGAAAAGTTACAATATGGCGACGAGAGATGTATTGGAATTGATATGGTGAATAAATAATGATGATGATGTCGGCATTATGTGTTTCCTACAATATATAGGGCGGCTTCGGTGGCGTAGTCGGTAGCATGCTGAGCTTCTATACCCAAGATAGTGGGTTCAAACCCGGCCGATGCCGTCGGATTTTTAAGAGCGTTAAAAATCCCTCAGTATGCCTCCCTTCGGAGGGGAGGTGAAGCCAGCGGTCCCATGTCATAGATTTATGGCATGTTAAAGAACCTTCCACTAATTACACCTGTGTGAAGCTAAATTGTATAGGTTAAGAATGTAAACAACGTTCTTAGGTTCCTACGTTCGTTGCCAAGAGCCGACTGCGGTGGCGTCTAGTAGCTAAGTTCTGAACTAGGCCTAGTAGTCGTTGACGGTGGCAAAAGTAGGAACTATTTGAAAAATTCAAATTTGCAGTCCTTACTACTTGAATTAAAAAACAGATACACACACTAATACAGCCATCACAATTAGCACCGGTTATCAGACAGATTCTACACACACCCAAAGTACACGGGGCTACATGACCGCGTTGTCTCAGCCCCTAAACTAAGGAACCAACCAACAATATATAGAGGGCGAAACTAATTTTAAAATTATCGCAATGGCTCTGAATGTGTCCAGAGAACGGGCACTTAAAACCTTCATTCTAGGCCTAGGCCTATAGCCTAGCCAATATTGGATATCGTTGTACAGTGAAACTGATTTTTCATATTCATTTTAAGGTGACTCACGAGACTTTCCATAGTCACAGTAGTGTGCTCGTAAGAGGGAGAAATGTAGTTAAGAAGAAACTGGAATTAGATATGGTAGTACTTGGTAAAAGAATGCTCAATGGTGACCATTGCCGTTCGCTTCAACTGATGATCGAAGATGAGCAGATGGTGTAGCGGCTAGCGGAGGTACGGGTTCATTTCCCAGCTCTGTCAAGAAATTTGAAGTGTGATGTGAGGGCTGGAATGGGGTACATTCAGCCTCGTGAGGCTAAACTGAGGAGAAGAGGGTTCAATTCCTATCTTAGCCATCCTGGAGGTGGGCTTTTCCGTGGTTTCCCACGTCTACTCAAGGCAAATGCTGGGATAGCCACTGCCGCCTCCTTCCTAATCCTATCCCCAATTTACAAATTAAGACACACTCTGGTAGAGCCATCACAATAACATATGTTATGAATCAAAATTCCATACACACGCAAAAATATCAAAACCTTTGTGGTGGCATCTAGTAGCCAAGTTCATAGCTACGTGTCGTTGGCGGTAGCATTTGGTATCAAAAGTAGGAACTACTTGAAATTGATCGTCTGCAGTCCTTACCTGAGTTACAGATAACACACACTAAAACAGCCATCACAATTAACACCGGTTATCGGAGAGATTCTACACACACCCAAAGTACACGGGGCTACATGACCACGTTGTCGCAGCCCCTAAACTGAGGAACCAACCAACCTGACTTGAAAATAGACCCGCTGACGGTTGCGCACATTGGTAGTCTAGTTGATTTTGAGTTTGGTAATAAAAGCAATAGACAAATGCAAAGTTACTACTTTTATCAAGAGATGGCAATGTAATCACAGCACTCGACACTTGGTAATGCGACTAACGTTCGTATAACTGTAGTTGCCTAGCAACGGTTCAGAATGCAGAACAACTTTTCTCTATCACGACTGGCTTGCAAACCGGAACAGCAGTGGGCTTTGCAAATAAACCATCCTTACTTATATGACACGCGTCTGGAATGAATCATTAGCTCTCTATCTTTGTTTTCAAAGTGTCTTGTTTTCAACAATTCTCCTTCCGACAGGCGGCTTCAGTGGCGTAGTTCGTAGCATGCTCAGCTTCTATGCCCAAGGTTGTGGGTTCAAACCCGGCAGAAGTCGTCGGATTTTTTTAAGAGTGTTACAAATCCCTCTGTATGCCTTCCTTCCTTCGGAGGGGAAGTAAAGCCGGCGGTCCCATGTCATAGATTTATAGAATGATAAAGAACCTTGCCCTAATTACACTTGTGTGAAGCTAAATTATAGGTTAGATTTGACTAACGCTCTTAGGTTCCAACGTTCGTCCCTAGGAGCCGACTGCGGAGGCATCTAGTAACCAAGTTCAGAACTAGTTGTCGTTCACGGTGGTGTTTGATAGCAAAAGTTGGAACTGCTTGAAAATCGAATGTCTGCAGTCCTTACTTGAACTTTTTTTTAAATAACACACACTAATACAGCCATCACAATTAACACTGATTATCAGACAGATTCTACACACACCCAAGGTACATGGGGCTATATGACCGCGTTGTCGCAGCCCCTAAACTGAGGAACCAACTAACCAACCATCAGGCGCGGATCTAGAGTTTGGCTTGGTGGGGGGGGTCACAGAATCGAAATTGTTAAGAAAAATGGTATCACTAGCAACGCAATCACAAAATAACCAAACGTACAAAACCAGACCAATTTTTTTGCAAGCTAGATGGATGGAAATTTGATGCGTTTAGCGCACCAAAAATATTCGTGCAAAGTGCAACGGCGTGTTTTGCGACTTTTATGCATCGAGCTTCGAGAAAAGTATCAAGGTACGTTACAGTTTCGGCAAGTCGAGTTGGTGCCGACAAAGGGAGAAAGTCACAGCTTAAATTGCCTACCAAGCTTGCAGTTTGGAGGTCGGCAAAAATTGTTGGTGCGAAAAAAGCCCGAATTCCTATCCGTGCATTGCTGCACATTCATCGTGACATCACTATAAACATCGATTCGGTAATCACAAGGTTTGCTAATCAAAATAGACGAGTTGATTTTGTTATATAAATAATCGTTTTCATATAACATGCATGAAGTTGTAAATATGTACAGTTGTAACAGAACATAATAATTGCAATAAAGATATTTTCAGTATTGAATAAAATGAAAAAAAAAACTGTTTTTCAGTTAAAATTCGTTAAGTTTTATTTGTCTGGTTATTGTGTTTTCGTTTTTAGAGTTTGTAAGAAAAATTGGTTTCCGTTTGGGGGGGGGGGGGGTCCTGGCCCCCTTGACACCCCCCCCCCCCTCCCCCTCCCCACTTGAATCCGCGCCTGTACAGTAAATGGCTTCTACGCTTGTAAGCTTTCTTTTGTTTCTGACGTAATATCCGTTACAAAAGAAGGTCTATGTTCGCAGTCGGTGGTGTTTGAAAATTTGTATTTGTTCGGTTAGGATGATGTCATCATCAGTATTAGCAGACTCTCTTCGCGGAGCCGTTGAGATGAAGGTCTAAGAAGTCGTGAATATATTTTTCATTGTCTCCTTCCTCGAAACACGTTGGTTGGTGTCATTCACCAAGGTCACCTTCTGTGATACGTATTGAGACTTTGGTACCATAGGTCCTGTGTTCGATTCCCAGCTCTGGTAAGAAATTTTAATTCTGGTGTGAGGACTGGAATGGGGTAGGCCTACACTCAGCCTCGTAAGGCAAAAATGAGAAGAGTGGGTGTTCGATTCCCATCTCAGCTATCCTGGAAGTGGTATTCCGTGGTTTCTCACTTCTTCTTCTTCTTCTTCATCATTTTCCGTTTCCAGTTCCCTGGGTCGGGTTGCGAATCAAGGACCTCCACAGTTGTCTACCCCTCCACCATTCATTTCTTTCTTTCAATACTTCTTTTTCTCTTACTCCTCTCTTCTCTATGCCTTCCTTCACCGTATCTATCCACCTCTTTCTGGACCTTCCTCGTGGTCTTCTTCCTGGTATTTTCTCCATAAATATTCTTTTTGGTACTCTATATTCTTCCATTCTCATCATATGTCCGTACCACTTCAGCTTATTGGCCTCTATCTTGTCTTGCAGTTTTGAGAACCCAGTTCTCTCCCTAATGTCCACATTTCTGATTTTATCCCTCTGTATTTCCCAATTAATCCTCTAATAAACTTCATCTCGGCTGCTTGGATTCGGCTTTCGTCGTGTTTTGTTGCGGTTCAAGTACCTGCTGCATATGTCAAAATAAAAATGAGTTGAAAATTGTTCAAAAATGGTAATATCTCAAAAAATGCACATCAGATTAGGAAAATCAAAGTACATTTTTTGATATTTTTGAAAATGCTATCATGTGACAGCGTCAACCCCCGCAATGCTTTCTTAGACAACTTGTAGCGTTACCCAGGAACAACGACGTGGACGTAGTAGTAATTTGTTCCCCTCGGGGTGCTTGAATACTGTGAGTCCCCTTGCCTCTCACTATCTCGTGGTGCTTGGTTACAAGGAGATTACCGATTACAACGCCATCTATAATGAAACGAAAAAAAAAATGTTTCATACAAAAGTTACATATTTGTTCACGGAGAATCCAAATCTTCAATAAAACAAGAAGTTCCGTGACGAACTAAAGAGCCTACTTTTCTTAAAATTTAAGATTCATGCCAATGATTAGTCTATATGGATCTATCTAGAATAATGACGAAATTAAGTTGGTAATATCGAAATTTCTAATTAGTTCGAAATACTCTATACCTGGCATAATATAGCCTAATAGAGAACTACAGTTGGCAGCCCTGGTGGCTCTTAAGAAAACGCTCAATCATATCTGTTTATGTAAACATTAGCACATACGAAATTTGGTTGAAATCCAATTGATAGTGTATAAGTTATATGCATTTAAAATTTGGACCTATCAGCAGGCTTATAATTATTTTGGCAACACTGCCACGCATGGCCTCCTGGAAATTAAACTGCTATATTATTATCTATACGTGTGCCAATTTTGAAATAGCTCCCATTCATACCTTCCAAGATATTCAACATGGAGCTCAAATTTCAATTTCGATTTTTCAGCAGTTGGTAGCACTGACATCATTTTCAAATATGGCCGTGAGATATTCAGGTATAGATCTTTATTCCTACCGAATTTTGTTTCGATTGCTGCAGCCGTTTAGGAGTTGATAGGGGGGGGGGGGGACACACACACACACAGCCAGACAGACAGAAGGACAGACAGACAGACACACATTTGCCCGATTTTAAATCTACTTTTTCCTCATTTTTGCAAAATATGAAAAGTAGCCTAAAAATAGGGGTTCCTATTTAAGATTTCAAAGTCACCCGCTCCCTCTCCCGCCCCCGGGTGTGGTGGAGGGGGGTCGAGCTTTATGTTAATGGATGTCCCTCTTCGAGGTGAACATCGTTTATAGCAACTTATTTTTAATCCGATTTGTATTTTCCCAAATATTTCGAAAAAACAGTTTTAAGTGGCTCACCCTGTATCACTTTTTTGTGGAAACGATAACTACCGTCATTTTCCACCAATCACTTTCAAATTTTAACGTAAAATAATACCTTATGAAATCTCGGTTGAGTTCATTAATGGGCAAAATCTGACCAAGATGGTGGAAAAAGGGAGGGGGGATTTTTTTAAAATTGAAATATCGCAATAACTTACTTAATATGTATAACATCGAGTCCATTCAAAATTCATACTATTCCTCGGATAAGGGCCAGAAACTTGTCTCAGTAAAGTTTTTATCATTTTAAATGATCTTGTCGACTTCGTCGTTACGCTGGGGTCTGACGTTACGTTACGGTGACGGGACGAAATGTACCCAGATGCACTGAGGTGTGTGACGTCATAGTACCGCTTGGTGCATGTGTTCCCCGACAATCTCTACTTCGTTAGTATAAGACAAAAATCCCTGATTCATGGATGTCCCGGGTAATCTCGAGAACCACTGGATGGATTTTGATGCGGTTTTCACCATTCTGTAAAGGATATCTCGAGGAAAGATTCTGTAGAAAATAATTTATGTATGATCAAAGGAAGCCAAGCAGTAACGATTTCAGTGAAAAAGTCGAAAACAAATTTGGCGTCCGTGCGCTTCTTAAGCTTACTCGGGGCAAACCGTTAAACATATCAATATACTATGAGCGTATGAATTGGTCAGCATGAAAAGTTCACAAAAAAAGTCCGCGAGAGCATATCTCTATCTTCAATACATCGCCCACTATAAGTGTTTTTAGACTGGATGGAAGGGGCACGTCCCCGCGTGCTCTGGTGAGCGTGACGGCATCCCGCGCGCTTGGTCTTGCTTTGCCCTCGGTTTGCATTTGCCGTTCGCGAGTAATTTGAAACAAGGTAAAGTATTATAAAGCAAGATAAGTATTATGCAGATAATTTTATAACATATCAAGAGTCTTTGGCTTCGAGCGAAGCGAGAAGACTCCAGCCTTTCTAGCATTTTTCAGAATTTGTAGCATTTAAAATGACACAAAGTCTAGTCTTTCAGACTGACTGTCACTTTTTTGATAGCACCAACCACTGACCAAAGGGGTGCGATAGGCGCAATATCTAAACTGTTTAAAAATTGTCAATAGTCCTCTATACATTACCTAAAACTTTTGTCTGAAAGTTTTTCTTTTGATATGACCCACCCTTACACCAAGGGATGAGCAAAATGTTATCGATGAAGTTGCCAAGTTGATGAGGGAAAAGCTAAGCTGAAGATAGGTATCACAAATTATTTCTGACTATAGCACGGATTTTTGTATATTTTTAATGTATCTTTTGGGTAAGCATCTTCCACCTTTCCATTATTGTGCACCATAATAGGGTTATTGATGGGAATGTTTTTAGTGTCAATGACCACGAAGTAATCATTTATCAAAATAAACGTATTGATTAGGGGGTACTTTTGCCACACGTCTAATTATTAATATACCACGGATGTCATCAAAGCAATATTGATGTTTTGACATCCTTGTCGTTCTACAGATGAGCCAAAGATAGCGTTATCTTCAACTCTTGTCCGGCTGGTCGGCAGTTGTGCTAGTGTAAGGTAAATAGCAGTAGACTATAATATTATTATAATAATATTGGGTTTATCGTTTGTAGATTTACAATGATTGGCAAAATTAGTGAATTCGGAATATTAGTTTTTGCCCGGTGAAATCTACCTCCACCTTCCGGCGTGCCGAGAGGGATTTTTAGCAAAAATGAGGAAAAAGTAGACTTATGCGATCGATCCGGGAAAATATGTGTCTGTCTGTCTGGCTGTGTGTGTGTCCCCCTATCAACTCCTATACGGCTTCAGCTATGGAAACCAAATTAGGTATGAGTAAAGATCTAAGCCGGAATATCTCAAGGCCATATTTGAAAATGATGTCAGTGCTACCAACTGCTGAAAAATCGCAATTAAAATTTGAGCTCAATGTTGGATATCCTGGAAGGTATGCATGGGAGCTATTCCAAACTTGGCACACATATAGATAATAATATTGCAGTTTAATTTCCAGGAGGCCATACATGACAGTGTTACCAACATGATTCTAAGCCTGCTGATAAATCTAATTTTTAAATGCATGTAACTTCTACACTATCAATGGGATTTCAACCAAATTTCGTATGTACTATGTGTACAATAATAAATATGACTGTGCGTATTCTTAAGAGCAACCAGGGCTGCCAACTGTTAATAAATGCTCTCTCTATTATTTTATCCTAATACCATACATATCAAAAAGTATGCAAACCAAGAGCTCGAAACTTTGCACACGTATAGTACATGACCTTTAACAACAATTCGGAGTACCTAATATTCGTCAGTACTGCCATCATGATTCTAAGTTTGTTGATAGGTCCAAATTTTAAATGCATGTAACTATTATACTAACTAATGGATTTCGACCAAATTTCGTATGTGACTTTTGTACCATAACTCATATGAATATGCGTATTCATAACACCTGGCAGGGCTGCCAACGGTAAATAAATGCACTATTTTACCCTAATATCTGTAAATTAGAATATATGCTAGCCAACAGCGGTTGAACTATACCTTCCGATACACCGACGTTTGGGGTAGCTAATGCACGTCAGTGCTGCCAAAATTATTTAATCCTTCTGATAAGTCCAATTTTTAAATGCATGTAACTTCTATACTAACAAATGGATTTCATCCAAAATTGACACAGTAATAGATCATAATATTTTAGATTGATTCATAAATTATAAGAAATGTAGGCTCTTTAGTTCGTCACGGAACTACTTGTTTCATTTTTGTTTTGGAGACCATTATTACATTATTGGTTGTACTCGACTGGATACAATTGTAATGTTGAGATTTATGTTACCATAGTGTAGAAAGTAGTGGTATATCTTTCACAACTGCACACTTGCAAGTGCACTGACTGGACAAGTATTTTGCAATTCCTTCCACAATTATGTCATTTTATGTTTATTTTTAACTTTCTCACATTCACCTTTATGGTTCTTATTCAGTACATTTCCCCGGCAATGCATTGTGTTCCATCGCTTGCACAAGATACCTCCTGGCATGTTGGTACAAGTGCTGAGAAAGTAGAATAAATTCTATTCCGTCCAAACGCGGGAACTGACAAAAATCACATTTTCCTCTGGTTTCGTACGGTATGTTGAAAATAAGAAGTGGAAGCGGGGAAAACCACGGTAAAAACATTTCTAGGATGGCTGAGGTGGGAATCGAATGGACTTCTTTCTGTGATTCCCCAATTTTACCAAGCCGTTGACTGGTTGGAAACGGGAAACAACAAAATCACTTCAGGGCGGACGATGCACAGTGGGTCAAAATCGAAATCTAGGAGGACAAAATGATTTATTTTCATAATTAAAAAATCAAGATGTATTACTTCTACAGCATTATCATACAATTTACGCTCACTATTCTGGGATATAAACGCATCTTAGTGTAAATCTGTCACCACTGTTCGAGCAGTCTGAATTGGAGGGTGAATGTAAGTGGCTGTGGTTTGGTTGTCTTTGTGGTTAGTGTGATGCTTTAAGATGGAACATGCAGCTGAAGGTATGATCTTTGTAACGTGTTTCAGTTATTAATGGGCGTAATTTTTACGTAATTTTAGATATATTTGCATTATATAATATTTAGCAATTATTAGCCTATTTTCAATTTTGAAAAAATAGGCTTATGAGATCACCTTTTGTCCGTGTGTGTGTGTGTGTGTGTGTGTGTGTGTGTGTGTGTGTGTGTGTGTGTGTCCCTCTAATAAAATCTAAACTGCTGGAGCGATTTCCATGAAACTCGGTAAGTTCATAGTACTATTCCCGGCGACCTCGACCGTGCCCTTCAAATGCTGTTACGTCTCCCCAATCCAACATGGCGGCTGTGCGAAACATTTCACTAGCATTCAATATCTCCGAAACTATTACCGATATCGCCCTGAAATTGTGTACGGTGATAAAGGGCACTACTAGAAGTTCACCTATGAGACTTTCAAAAACCTTGGTGACTACAAAACCAACATGGCGGTCAAGCGAAATTGAGACTTTGAAATAGACATTTCTCGCGATTTAACTATCCAAACGTAATGAAACTTGGTACACCAAATGTTTATACACATTGTAATGCACTGGAGTCTAATTTAGTACAATTGTTTACATAACCTCAAAATGGCGGCTGTGCGAAATATTTCACTGACATTCTATATCTCCGAAACTATTACAGATATAATCATGCAATTTTATACGGTGATAAAGGGTACTGATACAAGTTTACCTATGTATATTTCATAAACCTGTAAAGTACAAAACCAACATGGCGACCAAGCGAATTTCAAATATTTTAATAGACTTTTCTCGTGATTTAACTCTCTGAACGCAGTGAAATGTGGTACAGTAAATGATTTTGCAGGTTGTAATGTACTGCCATCTAATTTAATTCAATTGTTTACATAACCTCAAGATGGCGGCTGTGCGAATTTTTAATATTAAGTTTTTATTCTTGTGTCGTAATCATGCGATCGAAGTGAAAGTTTGAATAATGAAGCTAGGCAATAATTGTCCTTGAATGGTACATAACTCTATGGCCTATACATATAACAATCCTAAATGGCGAGCTTCCGAAATATTTAGACGGTTCTCAATATCTATGAATCTTTTACAGCAACCAAACTGAATTTTTTTATGTTCATAGAGACTATGAACATATGTTCACCTATAGGACTTTCAGTAACCTGGTGAGCATAAATCCAACATGGCGGAGACGCGAAGTATAAATATTTAAATGGACGTTTCTCGCGAATTAACTATCCGAGTGCCGTGAAACGTTGCACGTTAAATGCTCATACAAATGTTGATCCACTGGCATGTAATTTATTTCAATTGTTTGCATAATCACAAGATGGCTGGTGTGCGTACTTTTAACATCTCGTTTTTACTTTTGTGTTCTAATCATGCGATTGAAGTTTGAATACCACACGTACACAATAATCTTAATGTGAAAATCCACAGCCTGCTTCCAGTCTCCGACCGGGTCAGGAATGGAATGAATGAAGCCCCTATCTAGCGGCGAGGATATGGACTGTGCCGGCTGCCGAGGCCTGACGCACTCTTCTGGGGCAATGATTAAATGAATGACAGATGAAATGAAGTGATAGTGGAGAGTGTTGCTGGAATGAAATTTTGACAGGGAAAACCGGAGTACCCGGAGAAAAACCTGTCTGCCTCCGTTCTGTCCAGCACAGATCTCACATGGAGTGACCGGGATTTGAACCACGGACTCAGCGGTGAGAGGCCGGCGTGCTGCCGCCTAAGCCACGGAGGCTCACACAATAATCTTAATGTAATAGTACAAAAATAAAAATCCATCCTGGCGACCATATGAAATATTTAGACGGTTCTCAATATCTACGAATCTGTTACAGCAATTAAACTGAAATTTTGTATGTTGATAGAGACAGTTAACATAAGTAGGATATATGAAAATAGGCTGTATAGTTCTTCACGGAACTACTTGTTTTTAAAATTATATTTTCACTTAGATTATTAGTATGTTGCGTCAGTCTGCGTCACTTTCTACTTAATGTTAAAATGTAGATGACGTCTTGTATTATACGCCAGTTATAAGATTTTTGTGCATCTTTTTGCAACTTACTTAGTTATTTTACGTTATAGAAGATGCCACGCAACCAGTTCTCACACGTTTACTACTGTTTGATGCACTGGGTTCGACGATTATGTCAAAAGTAGAACTTGGTGACTTTGTTAAAAGTAAATTTGGGGTAGAAAATTGTTCGTTAGAGATAACTGAATGCTCTATCCAACTCCTAGTCATAGATAATTTCCTGCATGTGTAGACGTAGCTTAAAAAGGTCTTAATTGATGGTTATTATGAAGTAAACAAATTATATACGTTGCTTTCACTCTAAATTCATGATTAGAACGTAAAACTAATTTTGTTCCCCTAGATTTCGATTTTGACCCACTGTGCGATGGTGGGGTTCGAACACACTCGTCTTCAAAGTCTGAAAATAGCCTGGTCACATGACCTTGCACATTAACATGTGTAGCTACCCCGGTCAATTCATATAGGCTGATTTCAGTAAGGTTCCCTTAAATGCTCAAATATTGGGTGTAAAGATTTCAAGTCATAGTATGGTACAAAAATGCAGAGTTCGTAAAACCTATGGTCAAAATATTGTTCGCTTGGAGGGGTAAATGACCCTGATGTTACAGTTGGTAAATCAACAATCATTTAGTGGCAGATTACCTATATTTTCCCGCTTAAAAATGAATTAACCACCACCACCATGAAATATATCTCAAATCTTCTTATAGTGTCTTTGGTTATAGCATAGCGTATACGCTGTGGTTATAGTAAAGAATAATTCGGTGTACACGTCATTGCTGTTTTGAAACTCCCCCAGGGGCTCACATCTAGTGGGACGTGTGTTGGCGACCACGGGATCCCAGCTGAGTCCGGCATTGCTTCCACTTACTTGTACCGGGCTCCTTTCCGTCTTCTTTCCTGTCGACCTCCCTTGGTCAACTCTTGTTCTCTTCTGACCCCGACGGTATTAGGGTATCCGAGGCCTAGGGAGTCTTTCACTGTCCCGCCTTAATTGGCCCTTGTTTCATCTTTCCTGATCCCTCCTTCTTCGAGGGGTCGGACCTCTTGTTTTCTTTTCATTATATTTCCTTTGCTCTTTAAGATTCCCGCACTGTTTTTGTTAATTGGACCCCCGTGTATCTAAACTCCATTTAACGATTGTTTTTTTTTTCATCTACACTCCATTTTGTAGGTATTTTCAATCTCCGTTGCATTTTGTAAGTCTTTTCGATCTAAATTTTATTTTGTGAGTGTTTTCAACCTCAATTGCATTTTGTAAGGACTGACAATCTAAATTGCTTTTTAGTAAGTCTTTCAAAATAGCGGCTTTTCTGAGTATTTTGAATTTCAATTGCATTTTGTATTTTCAACCTAAACCTCTTTTTGCAAGTATTTTCGATCTAAATTGCGTTTTGTAGGGTGCGCATTTTGCAAGTATTTTGATTCTCAATTGCATTTTGTGGGTATTTTGAATCTAAATTACATTTTGTAAGCATTTTCAATTTCAATTGCATTTTGTATTTTGAATATCAATTGCACTTTGTGATTATTTGGAATCTGAAATGGGCATTTTTCAATCTAAATTGCATTGTGTATTTTCAATTTCAATTACATTTTGTAAGTATTTTGAACTTCAATTGCATTTTGTACGCATTTTCAATCTCTTTTGTAAGTATTTTGAATTTCACTTGCATTTTGTAAGTATTTCGACTGTACATTGCATTTTGTACGTATTTTGATCTTAACCTACATTTTGTGTGTATTTTTCAATCTATTCCTTTTGTGAGTATTTTAGTTCTAAATTCCCTTTTGCAAGTATTATCGCTCTCCATTTTGTGAGTAGTTTCAATCTGAGTTCCTTTTTGTAAATATTTTCCTTCTCTCTTAATTTTTGTTCTGGTTTCCACTTCATTGACATTTTTGCTATCACCCAGACCATTAGAGGCCGATAACCTAGATGTTAGGCCCCTTAAAACAACAATTATCATCATCAACATGTTTTGAAGCCTTGTTTATAACCTTCGGTTTAAGTTGGATTCTTTGAGCATTCAACTAAAAGGTGAGAATGCAACAGAGGGGCAGATGACCTCACTGTTCCGCCGGTTTAAAACACATCAGTCAATCAAGAATGCAACAGCTGGTCGTAAACATTGTAGTGCTACGTGTCTCACAGCCTCCTAACCTCCGACCTGTCCCTCGTGCATTCTAACGGCTAATCTAACTTCTTGGTTGCAGGATCGATCCTGGCGTAGTCATTTGTCATTTGAGGATTCGCAAATGTGAGTGAGTCAGTAGATTTACTGGCACGTTAAAGATTCCCTTCGCGGCAAAATTTCGACACCATAGCTTCTCTAAAAAGCCGCAGTAGTTAAAAGGGACGTAAGACAAATACCTTTATTATTAATCTAACTTTTTTTAGTACTGAAACATCTTTGGTTAACCAAGTCGGCCGTGGGTTAACACCACAGGCAAGAATGTCAGGAGACTCAGAAAATTCTCGTTGCCTGAGATAGTTTCAGATAACACGTTCACCGTTGTTAAGTACGTAATTCCTTGGATTAACACGAGTTCATTGATGAAATGTGAAACTATCAGATCAGCTGTAGCTTGTAAGTCGACCACATAAAAAAAAAAAAAAAAACACGTGACATGCTTTCGTTGTAATTTGATATCCTTCAGTGGTTTTCATTAGATTATCACATCTTTTTTTTTCTCCTTTCTTTTGTGGTGGAACGTTGCTATTGTACAAATTATACAGTTACACTCAACTAGAAGTACAGATTCTTAGGAAAATCTGTGGACCAGAATCAAATCTAACCTACAAATTTAGCTTCACACAATTTTAGTTAGTGGAAGGTTCTTTTACATGCCACACATCTATGACATGACCCGCCGGCTTTACTTCCCCTCCGAAGGAAGGCATACTGAGGGTTTTTAACGCTCTTAAAATAACTTACGACTTCCGTCGGGTATGAACCCGCGATCTTGGGCTTTGAAGCTCAGCATGCTACCAACTACCCCAATGAAGCCGTCAATGTGTTTTGCTTAGACAAAGAATTGCTAGGTAGCGTTAGCTAATATATACACCCCTGGTTTTTGTCCCGCACAGTGGAATTACTCATGCATCAATAATCTTTATCCAGACCAATCGTTTTGTCAATTAATGGGTGTTGAAAATTAGTGCAAAATCAGGAGCGCAATAAAGCTATTATTTCTGTTTGTACACAAAATTGGCATTATTATTATTATTATTATTATTATTATTATTATTATTATTATTCCTTCGATTTTGGCCCACTGTGGACCACGGAAAACAACTGATTTGTTGGTTAGTCTTTTTTCTTCTCCCAAAATTTCTTCATCCTTTCGCTGTGGTTCCTCCTCCTCTCATCTGACCAGGTGTTTTTGGCCCTTTTACATTGCTTTTCCTGGAACCCCTTGAATTTATCAATCTTAGCTCGAAACACAACTCTATTCCAAATGTCTTCTGGATTTATCCCCACTTCCTCCATGTCTTTTCTCGTTTCCTCTATCCATAATGTAGTTGCCTTGATCTTGGTGATGTAGTTAAAGATTCTCTTCGTTAGTCGACTCTCGCTCATTCTCATGAGGTGTCCATAAAACTTCAATCTCCTCTTACGGATGGTGTCTGTGATTTTCTCTGCCTGTCTGTAGAGATCTTCATTTCTCCTCTTCCTCCATGTACCATCTTTTTGTTTTTCAGGTCCTAGGATCTTTCTCAAGATTTTCCTTTCCTTCTTCTCTAAATCCTTGATTTCCCCTTTCTTATTCAATATCAAGCATTCTGATCTATAGAGTCCCTCTGGCTTGACAACCGTGGTATAGTGTCTTATCTTTGCCCTGTAGGATATAGTTCTCTTGTTGTATCTATTTTGTACTAATTTATAGGCTAGCTCCATCTTTCTAGCTCTTCCTCTATTTGCTTCTTTATCAAGTCCATTCGGCTGGATCCATTCTCCAAGATATTTAAATTTATCAGCTCTCTTGATTTTCCCATATCTTGTTTCCAGATGCTTTTCTTTATTGTGTTTGTACTCCATGTACTCTGTTTTTTCGTATGAGATCCTGAGTCCAGTCTTCTCAGCTATTTCTTGTAATTTTTCAAGCATTTATTATTATTATTATTATTATTATTATAAGTTTTCGTACCGGTACGCCACCTGACGCACGCTAATTTGCCCAGCCCCATTCACCAAACAACAACAACAACAACAACAACGACGACTCCGACTCCGACGACTCCGACTCCTCCTCGCTAAGCGCTGCCACTAGACATTCCTCTCCTACCGCTGCCACAAGAGTGCTGTGTCTGCCGCTAGAGCAGATCATCGGCAGTATTGGCAAATAACTAAACCCTATGCTTTGAAACACTAGAAATGCACCAGCTCGAATCTATGATTCAAAACACTAGAAAAACACCAAAAATTATAAATAGGCTATATAAACGGATTTTTTCTTACATTTCGTTCATTAAAAATCGTCTTCTCTTGCGGAGCCTGCTACAGCTATTACATCTTTAGAGCAGGAAGGTGTAGAATTGCTGTAGCTGTGCATACTTCCAATATATATCCTTCGGATGTTCGTAGTCGTGATAGCATTTTCCCTCTGTTTTTAGTCCAAATCGCACACACAGAATGGAATGCAATTTTTGAACTTTCATTCAATTTTTTGCTTTGTTTTCACCAATTAAACCTGGCTAAACACTTTCCCTACATCTGCATTAGGGTGAAGGAGCGAAAGTACATAAACTGCCTTCGCATGAAGCTCGGAAATCCCCTGGGAGCTGGGAAGAAAATAGATGATAGGTCGATACTTTGTACAAGTGCACTTGCACTGAGCTCTGCATGTTGCGCTTACTTAGCACTTATGCACGCGAATGAGAATTTCAGGGACTTCCCCTGTTGAAGTGTTGATCTTGACACATGTTAGGCTGAACATTGCCTATCTTAATTGATTAACTTTATTAAAACTATTACATAGCTTCCAGGATTTACTTATTTGTCATAGGAGACAATTTATTGGAAACATCCTTTAAGCACCAGATTTGGCACTGGTCTTATTGAAATAACACCAGTATTTTGCTATGGTGATATTATAACATTTCTGGCACCAGACGAACTTCAGAAACACCAGATCAGGCGCGGATCTAGAGTTTGGCTTTGGGGAGGGGTCACAGAATCGAAATTGTTAAGACAAATGGTATCACTAACAACGCAATCACAAAATAACCAAACGTACAAAACCAGACCAATTTTTTTGCAAGCTACATGGATAGAAATTTGATGCGTTTAGCGCACCAAAAATATTCGTACAAATTGCAACAGCGTGTTTTGCGACTTTTACATCGAGCTTCGAGAAAAGTATCAAGGTACGTTACAGTTTCGGCAAGTCGAGTTGGTACCGACAAAGGGAGAAAGTCACAGCTTAAATTACCAACCAAGTTTGGACGTCGGCAATTTCTTTTTGGTGTGAAAAAAAATCCCCAAATTCCTATCCGTGCATTGCTGCACATTCATCGTGACATCACTATAGACATCGATTCGGTAATCACAAGGTTTGCTAAACAAAATAGACGAGTTGATTTTGTTATATAAATAATCGTTTTTATATAACAGGCATGACGTTGTAAATATGTACAGTTGTAACAGAACATAATAATTGCAATAAAGATATTTTCAGTATTGAATAAAATGAAAAACAAAAGGGAACTGTTTTTCAGTTAAAATTCGTTAAGTTTTATTTGTCTGGTTATTGTGTTTTCGTTTTTTGAGTTTGCAAAAAAAAATTGGTCTCCGTATGGGGGGGGGGGTCATGACCCCCGTAACCCCCCTCCCCCCTTGACTCCGCGCCTGCACCAGATCTGGTGCTAAAAACACCAAATTGGCAACACTGATCACCGGTGCTTTTGCCGGTGCCGGCCGGTGCTCGCGAAGCACCTGAGTTGGCGTGGCCTGTTGTAAACCAACCTTCTCAGTTCCAGAGGATTAATCCATTGATTTACAATTCCAAAGTGGTTACGAAACACGAGGCTCATCAAAGGAACAAGGATTAATGTTTTTAAACACTTTCTCCAAAGTATCTCAGAGACTGAATCTCAACCCTATATGGTGTTGAAGGCCAAACTATTTCCTTTGCCTTATCTTTTACAAGCTGACAGAAAATAAAAAGTAAGAACACCAGGTAGGGAGAAGGGATTAAAAAAGGAAGAAGACTGGTTGAGTAGAAGTCATTAATAATCTTAGCGCGCGCACCGGCACTACAGACAGTAGAAGACCTTCAGGTCGGATACAGGGGGAGTCGTAAGTTGGTGTCTGCTTCCTCCACACGTTTATCGCCCTCAGAAAGGATGCACCCAAACAATGGAGTTACTGTTTTATGAAAACCAGCAATGAAAGGGAATTCAAACTTGCCTGAAAGTTATCTTTTTGATTCATTTAGGAAGAAACGCTTTATTATACATGGTGTATCAAAATGAATATCGGGGTTTGAAGGCTTTGTAGTATAAGGTGCGATCAAAAAGTAACGAGCCGGAGGCATAATTACAGAAACCAGTACCTGTATGTTAGAAGTATTGGCCCTGGCTGTTGAGGCACTTGTCCCACTGTGACACGAGGCGGTGAATGGCTGTCTCATAAAATTCCCTGGGCTGCGATGTAAACAAGTTCCACACGTACAGCTGGACGTCGGCGTCCGAGGTGAATCGTCGGCCCCGCAGAGCCCTTTTCAGGTGACCAAACATGGCGTCATCCCAGGGAGAGAGGTCTGGACTGAATGGAGGGTAGCCGAGAACCTCCCATTTGAATTTCTGCTGGAGTGCCGCGACTGTGTTGGCCGTATGAGGTCGTGCATTGTCGTGGAGCGACCACGGCGGCTATGGCGTTCACTGTCACTCGGCGGTCCTGGGTAATGAGTGCATCAACCAGCTGGACGTTGTCATCGGTAATGCAGGGGGTTGCCCCAGACATAGCATCATCGGCTAACGACACCCATCCTTCCCTGAAGCGCTTGTGCCACGCCTTGACCCTTGCAAGGGACATGCAGTGTTCGCCGTACACTTGTGACATTCGGCGATGATTGTTCGTTCCCCCTACTCCTTCCGCTGTCAGAAACCGAACAACACCTCTTTTCTCTTCGGTTGACGCCTCCATGTCACTGTTTGCAATGCGACTGGCAGCGTTGGACGATTGATGCATGCTGCTGCTGGCATTGTATCGTCTAGCGACGGGCTGTGACCTTCCACGCTCTAGTCGGAACCACACCTCGTTACACACGCCACGATTAGCCGATGTCGTCACCGGTTTGCGCTTTCCAACCTCCGGCTCGTTACTTTTTGAACGCACCTTATATTTATTACAATTTACTTACAATTATGAATAATACACCAAATGCAAGAGCATGGCATGTTAAAGAACCTTCCACTAATTACACCTGTGTGAAGCTAAATTGTATAGGTTAAGAATGTAAACAACGCTCTTAGGTCCCTACGTTCGTTGCCAAGAGCCGACTGCGGTGACGTCTGGTAGCTAAGTTCTGAACTAGTAGTCGTTGACGGTGGTGTTTGGCGGCAAAAGTAGGAACTATTTCAAAATTCTAAGTTGCAGTCTGTACTTAATTTAAAAACCAGATACACACACTAATACAGCCATCACAATTAACACCGGTTATCAGACAGATTCTACACACACCCAAAGTACTCGGGGCTACATGACCGCGTTGTCGCAGCCCCTAAACTGAGGAACCAACCAACCAACCAACAAAAATGCAATAACTGAGAGATCTAGCATACAGATTTATAAAAATGTAAATATTATGTCTTTTTATGTGCTAATAAGTGAAAATCAGGAATTTATGTATTTATAAAAAAAAAGTGCTTAAAATATGTAATAACATAAAAAAAAATATTTATTTACCTAAAAATTCGACCCCTAATAATGACCCTGTAGATCCTTATTCCTATGTAACATTATTTTCGGGGAAATGGCGGTTATATCCCTTTCCGGCGCATCGCTTCAATTACTAAACTCAATCTCCTTGGCATGATAGCTTGTATTATTCTTTACTCTTTGCATGAGCTTCCACACTGAATTCAGGTGGCTGTGACTATCTGTGTTCATTTCCTGTGGCAACTTCCAAGCATCTCACGTTCATAATAATAATTACTATTGCAGTTGAACTAGGAGAATGTACAATTACATCTGTTTAAATGTTCATATCCGGCACGAGATCCAAGTCCTACATTCAAGACCCTTTTCTTGCTCGGGTAAAGAACGTTATTCCAGTTCAGTGGTCTTCAACCACGTTCTCCAGGTCTAGAGTACCTTGAACGAGTTGGATGTTGTTGTTGATTGATTTAGAGGCTTTGTGGCATTGTGGTCATGTAGCCCCGTGTACTTCGGAGTGTGTGGAATTTGTCTGATAACCAGGGCCGTATTTCTAAATAGGCTAAGTAGGTTGCAGCCTAGAGTGGCAAATTTTCAGGGGTGGCAGTATATCAGACGTTAATAATATTTTCCGAACGAATTTAAGAATAAAAGTTACTTAAAAATATGTTTTAGTTCTTATACAGTTTTCCTGCCTGTGAAGAGGTAAGAACTATCTGCGAACTAGTATTTCTGAAATACGGTAAAACTCATTTTCATTACTTCGTAATGAGGCAAATACAACAAAAAGACTTTAATATGAGGACATTATTAACGAATTTGCCATTAAGAAATCTCGCAAGAAAGCTATGTACATTTGAACACGAAGATTACGTGAGGTGAGTTGTTTTAGAGAAGTGTGTATATTTTTCAACAAATAAACCAGTAATTAACTACATTTTGTGTAATTTCATTTCGCCATTTAGGATAACTTAATTCAAATTGAACACAGTTCTTCAATTACGCAAAAGATAGTCATTAGCAATAAAATATAAAAATATGTGTAAAATAGTGATCACTGATCTCCAAGAACAAATTAATTAATTAAGTTCGAAACCCATTTCATTTTTTGACGAATCTTAAAAGAAGTAAGTAAAAAAAGACAAGTAGATAACTAATTTCATTATAACATTTATTATGTAAGCCATTAAATTTGTAGTTTTATCTAAACTAAATAAACGTTATGTTTAAAAAAGATGAAAACACCAGTGAACTTTATCCTTTTGTTGTATAAAACAAAATTAAGCAAATATGATCTATAGAGGGGGCGGTAATGGACTTCAGCCTATAAGCGGCATACCCTTAAATCCGACCCTGCTGATAACCTGTGTTATTGTGATGGCTGTATTAGTGTGGAAAGTGATGGTTAATACAAGGTAAGAAATTAAGGCTTTCGGCTATAAAGGTCGTATGATGCACAAATAATGCAAGCCATAGTGGACAACGAGTTAGGAATTTCCAAAATGATGTAGGGCTAAAATTCATGATTGTGCTTAGTATTATACAATGCTTTACCAGATATAAAATGTTGACACATAATACACATTTCTGCATCACATTTTTGTTGCTTGAGTCTTCGGTATTTAGACTGGTTTAATTCAGCTCTCCATGCCTCCCTGTTCTGAGCTAAATCGTTTCATCTCTGCATAGCTACCACACCCTACATCCGAGGCAATCTGTTTAATATATTCTAACCTTGGTCTACACCTACAGTTCTTGTCCTCGACCCTTCCTTCCATAACTAAGCTTACTATTCCTGGGTGTCTTAGTGATGTCCTACCAACCTATCTCTTCTCTTCATTAGCAGTCGCCAGAAACAACTCTCCTCTCGCACTCGTCTTGTACCTCTTTATTTGTAACCCTATCTACCTATCTGATCTTAATCATTCTCCTGCAACACTACATTTCAATGCTCCTCTTTTCTGCTGCACCAATAGTCCAAGTTTCACTTCCATAGAGCGCAACACTCCAGACAAAGGCTTTCAAAAATGACTTCCTAATACCTAAATCTATATTCGATGTCAACAGATTCCTTTTTTGTAGAAATAATTTCCTTGCCTGAGCCATACTTTTTATATCCTCTTTGCTTCATCCATCACTGGTTATTTTGCTTCCTAAGTAACTGAAGTCTCCTACTTTCTTTAACTTTTCACCTGCCAATTTTACGTCCATAGGAGTTTCTGATTTTTTTCGGTTGCATTCAAATATTTTTGTTACATTCATTAATTTTCATCATGAATTAATCCTCAAGATGGAGTCCATACCGTTCAAACAAAACTCATTCTAATCATCTGGTGTGTCGGCCAAGATGACGATGTCATCAGCATATCTCAGAGTTGAAATTATTTCTCTTTGAATCTTCACTCCCACTTTAAATCACATGAGAATGTTAATAATTCGATACAGGAACTTTTGGTAACAGTTCAGGAGTGGTGAACCTTCTACAAAACTAGGAACTTAAATTAACCGAAATATATTTTGTATTGATGAATGTTAATTGTGGAAATGATTTAGTAAGAGAATACTCCTACTGTGCGTGACAAAAACCAGGAGTGTATCAGCCCCCTTAAATGATCTAGTCGAATTCGTTGCTACGTTACGGCAACGTCAGGAAATGTACCGAGAATGCACTGAGGTGTGTGATGTGCATGTGTACTGAGTTCACTGGTGAGCTCTGGCGTTACGTGACGTCAATAATTGACAAAACGATTGGTCTGGATAAAGGTTATCGGTGCCCATTCATTGGGCATATTTGTGTTGACCAACTAAAGATCTTCAAATAACAATTTTGTAGAGACAACTCGGAAGGAATGGCTTAAAATCTCTACGTAATTTCAATTGGTAATGACTTCCAGAATATGAAATAAGGTATCAAAATGGCATATGTTATAAATTGCAAGTGTAGAATCCAGGTTCACCACTCTTGAACCTTAGTGTTTTACAATGACTTACCAGATATACCCATATAATGTTACCACAAAATAGACATTTCTGCATCGCATGAGATTATTGATAGTTTTATGCAGCAACTTTGCCTTACTGTTAGTCTTAATGACTCTTGACATGCTTTCGAAGTTTCTTGCCGCCATTGCTGTAATACCCCGTTTAGACATCTCGATTATCTCTGATCTGGATAATGTCCAATCGCATTTGTCATTGGAACGTGTGTAGATGTCCCATTATGAAACGAAATGATAATTGTGTAAATTGAAGTATTTCAGTCATTCTTTTTACAGAAATCAACCTGCTAATGTGTATTCTTAATTTTATACAAATCCTGAGGAGGCAAGGCCTACTCTCGGTGTCAAAAAAAAATAATGCACAGGTCTTGGATATTAATATTGCATAAATAGGCCTACTCTTTGGTCGTCCCGAGTCATTTGGTCCTATCGGAATCCTTTCTATGTCGATGACAATAAATCTATGTCTTTATTATTCGTCTTCAACGACTTTCCACAACGCTAAGAATTTTTCCGTGTTTAAATACTGGTATGTTTGTTCTCCATCCATAATTTCATGTTTCTCTCAATCTTCATACATATCTGATAGCAACCAACATAAATACAACCATCATGTCCAACGTTACATGTACTTCTCTCTTTTAAAAACACAAGAAAATCCAAAATGGCCAGCATTTCCACTGCCTACTTCACTCACACAGCAGGGGAATAGAATACACCGACGATCGCAATGGCCATCATTTCCACTGCCTACTTCACTCACACAGCAGGGGAATAGAATACACCGACGATCGCAATGGCCAGCATTTCCACTGCCTACTTCACTCACACAGCAGGGGAATAAAACACACTGACGATCGCAATGGCCATCATTTCCACTGCCTACTTCACTCGCACAGCAGGGGAATAAAACATACCGACGATCGCAATGGCCATCATTTCCACTGCCTACTTCACTCACACAGCAGGGGAATAAAACACACTGACGATCGCATTGGCCATCATTTCCACTCCTACTTCACTCGCACAGCAGGGGAATAAAACATACCGACGATCGCAATGGCCATCATTTCCACTGCCTACTTCACTCGCACAGCAGGGGAATAAAACACACTGACGATCGCATTGGCCATCATTTCCACTCCTACTTCACTCGCACAGCAGGGGAATAAAACATACCGACGATCGCAATGGCCAGCATTTCCACTGCCTACTTCACTCGCACAGCAGGGGAATAAAACACACTGACGATCGCATTGGCCATCATTTCCACTCCTACTTCACTCGCACAGCAGGGGAATAAAACATACCGACGATCGCAATGGCCATCATTTCCACTGCCTACTTCACTCGCACAGCAGGGGAATAAAACACACTGACGATCGCAATGGCCATCATTTCCACTGCCTACTTCACTCGCACAGCAGGGGAATAAAACACACTGACGATCGCAATGGCCATCATTTCCACTGCCTACTTCACTCGCACAGCAGGGGAATAAAACACACCGACGATCGCAATGGCCAGCATTTCCACTGCCTACTTCACTCGCACAGCAGGGGAATAAAACACACTGACGATCGCAATGGCCATCATTTCCACTGCCTACTTCACTCGCACAGCAGGGGAATAAAACACACTGACGATCGCATTGGCCATCATTTCCACTGCCTACTTCACTCGCACAGCAGGGGAATGAAACACACTGACGATCGCAATGGCCATCATTTCCACTGCCTACTTCACTCGCACAGCAGGGGAATAAAACACACTGACGATCGCATTGGCCATCATTTCCACTGCCTACTTCACTCGCACAGCAGGGGAATAAAACACACTGACGATCGCATTGGCCATCATTTCCACTGCCTACTTCACTCGCACAGCAGGGGAATAAAACACACTGACGATCGCATTGGCCATCATTTCCACTGCCTACTTCACTCGCACAGCAGGGGAATAAAACACACTGACGATCGCAATGGCCATCATTTCCACTGCCTACTTCACTCGCACAGCAGGGGAATAAAACACACTGACGATCGCAATGGCCATCATTTCCACTGCCTACTTCACTCGCACAGCAGGGGAATAAAACACACCGACGATCGCAATGGCCATCATTTCCACTGCCTACTTCACTCGCACAGCAGGGGAATAAAACACACTGACGATCGCAATGGCCATCATTTCCACTGCCTACTTCACTCGCACAGCAGGGGAATAAAACACACCGACGATCGCATTGGCCATCATTTCCACTGCCTACTTCACTCACACAGCAGGGGAATAAAACACACCGACGATCGCAATGGCCATCATTTCCACTGCCTACTTCACTCGCACAGCAGGGGAATAAAACACACCGACGATCGCATTGGCCATCATTTCCACTCCTACTTCACTCACACAGCAGGGGAATAAAACACACTGACGATCGCATTGGCCATCATTTCCACTGCCTACTTCACTCGCACAGCAGGGGAATAAAACACACCGACGATCGCATTGGCCATCATTTCCACTGCCTACTTCACTCGCACAGCAGGGGAATAAAACACACCGACGATCGCAATGGCCATCATTTCCACTGCCTACTTCACTCACACAGCAGGGGAATAGAACACACTGACGATCGAAATGGCCACAAACGCGATTATCTAGTTGTGGGAACAGGATCGGGCTGATCCTGTTGGAGAGAAGGTTGATCGCGATAATGTAATCCTGTTGCGTTTAGACGTCCCAACTTAATCTGGATCGGGGCCTGATCGGGATCGCGACCGGGACGACTAAACGGGGTATAAGAGTAGTTCTAACTGGGGCTTGGACTGGGGAGGAGGTGATCATGGCTTTAAGATAATACCGTCTACGAGGCAGAGTGAATCCTGTTCCCAGAGCAGAATTGAACCCGACACCTTTTGGCGGAGGAGGTAGAGGAGTTGTAATACGGAAGGCGGCTACCATGAAAGAGTTCGAATCAGAGTTGAGATATGTAGCCTAACTGGTAATATATTTTGTTTGGCCCGTCATATACTTTATAAGAATATATTATACCGGGCATTGTGGGGCACTAAATTCTTAAAAGTCATCATCATTTCTGGTCCGAACAAAAGAATATCTTAGATGCCACAGACGACGTTACGAAACCCAATGTTTCTAGTGTTCTTGAATTGAAAACGATTCCTTGTCATAGCACAGTTGTTTGGAATTCGGTTATGTTAATATCATTGATTTGAATTCCAAATATGTTAAAGATCACCTGCTGTCAGGACTGAAAGAGCACCGATAGGGTATCCGTTGGTCGTCACGATATCCCCTCTGGAGGGCTATTCACCTTCTCCGCCATCCTTTATAAATAAAGCTCCTGGACTTACACACGTGCCTCTGATCTTAGCAACTCGTCGCGAGTAATCGGACGGTTTATGGTTGGTTGGTTCCTCAGTTTAGGGGCTGGGACAACGCGGTCATGTAGCCCCGTGTATTTTGGATGTGTGTAGAATCTGTCTGATAATCTGTTAATTGTGATGACTGTATTAGTGTGTGTTATCTGTTTTTAATTCAAGTAAGGACTGCAGACATTGAATTGTTCAAGTAGTTCCTACTTTTGCCGCCAAACGCCAACTTCAACGACTACTAGTTCAGATCTTGACTACTGGACGCCACCGCAGTCGGCTCCTGGCGACGAACGTTGGAACCTAAGAGTGTTGTTTAAATTTAACCTATAATTTAGCTTCACACAGGTGCAATTAGTGGAAGGTTCTTTAACATGCCATAAATCTATGACATGGAACCGCCGGCTTTACTTCCCCTACGAAGGAAGGCATACTGAGAGATTTTTAACGCTCTTAAAAATCCGACGGCTTCGGCCGGGTTTGAACCTGCTATCTTGGGCATAGAAGCTCAGCATACTACCGACTACACCACCGAAGCCGCCTATTTAACATGCCAACATCGTATGACATGCCGCCTTTCAAAAAAATCACTTACTACGGCCAGGAGCGAACCTGCGAGCTTGGTGTTAGTAATCCGATACGATAACCACTCACCCACAGTGGCAAGCATATTGAAGTAGTAAGGAAGGGAGGTCAGAAGTATGTAAGTAATGAGGGAAGTCAGTAAGTACACACAAGCACGCGGAGCTGATACGAATTAAACCCCCGTTATTCTGATAGCCTCGCGGGTTTTCTTTTGGCAGCTGTGGCGTGGCAATGTACGTATGACACGAGTTGCCGTCCTGGGTCTAACAGCACCAAATGTGACTCAGCTGACTTCTGATCCTTTGTCTCTGTCTGCTATCAGATTACTTGAACTCTTTGCATTATACCTACCCAGAATTAATTAAACTAGCGGACCGTGCGAGAACTCTCGCATGTGTATAAACCACCCGCCTGGCTTTACTGTTATGCGGGCTTCTATAAATATGTGTATTTGTTTAAACGCACTCTTTAAAAAAATTGTCAATATTTAGGAAATCAGAGAGCAATAATCCATCACTGCTGCTGGTTGCACAATGGGTTGTGTGCGCCCCATGTTTACAGACTACCCGCCCGGCACTAGTGCTATGCGGTTGTACGCGACACTGTTCTGCCAAGGACTATCGTCTTCTTTATTTGTTGCACTTTATAAATAAATATATTTCCGTTGACTTTTCAAGAAATGCAAGATTTTTCCTGTACTATTGAGAAGATTTGGAAGATTTTTGTACAAACCACACCTTCTAACTCCCTCTGGTTTAGGAGCTTGAGTTTTGTGAAACATACACCTTAGTGTATTATATAATACGATAGATTACCTAGTACTTAATTGTTACTTAAAATTAACTAGATTTATGCGTAATCAATGGGTATTTGTTTCTTATTAATTATTATTATTATTATTGGTGCTGGCCTCATGGTGTTAGGGAAGCGTGTCTGTCTCTCACCTGGGGGCTCCGGGTTCGATGCCCGACTCCGTCAGGGATTTTTAAAAGCTGACATGAGGGTTGCACTCAAGTCTCGTGAGAACAATTGAGTAGCTGTCAGACAGTGAGGCAGCGCCTCGGTCACGGAAACCAAGAAATACGACCGAGGGTATCCGACACACTGACCACATGCCACCCCACAATTTGTAGGCCAGATGGTTGTGCAACGGTCGCTAAGCAAGTCAGGGCCATTCATGGGCTGTGGTGCTACAGCGTTTGGTTTATTATTATTATCATTATAATAATTATAATAATAATAATAATTAGGCAATCACTGAAAATTGGATCATCATAACACTCACTGGGCATTCGCTACTTGTGAAATTATACGATTTGAGTACTCATTGATTTACTGTTTCTGAAATCCATGCAAAATGATAAAGGAAATACCTCAGAATATTAAAGTGACATGAAACAGGCGTCACAGCGGCCAAAATGTGAAGTGGACACCAATTATGGAGCGCATTTTCCCACAGCAACAGTATCTGCAAATCGCACACTTCGTACATTTTTAAAGAAATTATAGATATTTATGAAATTAGAGTGTAATTCGTCACTGCTAATGTCTATTCTCTTTCATTTGAATGCTCATTAGTCACGATCGGTCGCTTGTGAGCGCCGCAGGAGGGGTCTATACTAATGAAATCCCTACTTAGTATAAAACAGTCCCCGATTCTTGGATGTCATGGATAATCTCTAGAACCACTAGATGGTTTTTTGATGCGGTTTTCACCATTCTGTAAAGGATATCTCGAGGAAGGTTTCCATAGAAAATAATTTATCTATGATCAAACGAAACCAAGCAGTAACGATTTCAGTGAAATAGTCGAAAAAAAAGCCTGACGTCCATGCGCTTTTTAAGCTTACGCTGGGCAATCCGTTAAAATATCAATATACTATAAGTGTAAGAATTTTTCAGCATGGAAAGATCTGCAAAAAAGTCCGCGAGAGCATATCTCTTATCTTCAATACATCGCCCACTATAGGTAGGCTTGCCATATTTTTGGTGAGTGAAACCGGGACACATTAATATGGGATGGCCTTACCGGGGGGTCTTCAAAATGGTGAGTTTTAAGCCTTTTTTTTTAAGCTTCGCAAGTGACGGGAGGGAGAAATCTGGCACCCTAAACTTGTTAGTTCTACACACCTTTTAAAAATAAAAAAGGATTTTTTTCTACATAGCCTAATTATATATAATTTTTCCTCTTTAATGATATTTTTTTCTGGTCTACCATCTAGAAAGAAGTGTTAATAAAATACAATTTAAAATACTTCATAAAATTGTTTAATTGAACAATTACTAGACTTAGTCTTATTATTAAAAAAACATCAACTTTTTGTCTAACTACAAGAACAATTACAAAAACTCATTTTTGTCAAACTAAAAAAAACAATGAGTTAACAATGTAAATCTTTGCTTTCAAACCTCTCATATTTTTGACTTGAATGTACTTTTTCAAAATGTCTTTCTTAAGCTTGACCTTTTCATAAACATCATAGCAAGAAAGGCCAAAGTTGATTTTACAATCAATGCTCTTGCAGTGGAGTCTAATTAATGCTCTTGTCATCCCCCCAAGCATTGTTCATTAGAGAAAAGCCCCTTTCCACTTCTGACCTCTTTGACGCTGTGCGCGATAGTCAACGATGTTGATTGTTGAAAAGTAACAGATTCATAAATCGATTACATTCATTACTTTTTACATCTTACAGCCGTTTTCCGGGACATTGATAAAACCGGGCGGGACACCGGGACAAGAGCAAAATACCGGGACGTATGGCAAGCCTAACTATAAGCATATTTACGTTTTATCACGTAATGCATACATAACTGTTCTCGGGCTTATAATAATAATTGGTTGGCGTTATCCAAATTTCGTATATTAGAACATTGTTCTTCAGCTGTCTGTTGTAACGTGGATGATGAAACAGACGTTGGTGGCTCGGGGAGAGGGGAGCCAAAGAGAAACACAGCCACCTGCATCGAGGGATGAGGCGAGACCGCGCCAACAAATACACCTGGAGTTGAGGCCTTGGATCCAGCAGTGACTTCCCACAGCAGCTGACGTTTAAATATGGAAAACAGTCAATGCGAACAGGTGTTACGTTCAAACTGCTATTATTGTTGTTGGTTAATTTAAGGCAGCCATTCGCAAACTGTGATCCGCGAACATCTGAGGGCCGACGATGATTGAAGAAGTCCGTAATAATAATAAACCATAGCTTTAAGAGGCCATTCAGAAATTGCAGAAACTGAAAAGCAAGAACGCAAAATTCTTAAAGAAATTGTACGGCCCCACACTAGAAAAGAGACGAACTGCAGAGCTCTATAGTCTCACAGACAGTTTCACAAACACTGCACGGAGAGAACAGAATTTTGTTTTGTGTTTAGGATGGTTCGGCGGCTTCGGTGGCGTACTAGGTAGCATGCTGAGCTTCTATGCCCAAGGTCACGGGTTCAAACCCGGCCGAAGTCGTCGGATTTTTTAAGAGCGTTAAAAATCCCTCAATATGCCTTTCTTCGGAGGGGAAGTAAAGCCGGTGGTCCTATGTCATAGATTAATGGCATGACAAAGCACCTTCCACTAATTACACTTGTGTGAAGCTAAATTATAGGTTAAATTTGACTAACGCTCTTAGGTTCCAACTTTCGTCGCCAGGAGCCGACTGCGGTGGTCGTTGACGGTGGCGTTTGGTAGCAAAAGTAGGAACTACTTGAAAATTTAATGTCTGCAGTTCTTCTACCTGAATAACAGATAGAGGGGCGTGGTGGCTCAGCGGTCTAGCTGTATGCCTCTCACCAAGGCGGTCCGGGTTCGATTCCCGGTCAATGCATGTGAGATTTTCGAAGTGAAATGCCATGTCCTGTGGTTCGGATTCCACGTAAAAAGGAGGTCCCGTGGCTCATAATCACCAGATTCACGGTCACGTAAAACTACAATCTTCCTTCCTTTGAATAACAGATACACACACGAATACAGTCATCACAATTAACACCGGTTATCAGACAGATTCTACACACACCCAAAGTACACGGGGCTACATGACCGCGTTGTCGCAGCCCCTAAATTGAGGAACCAACCAGGATGGACAACAATAAATAAACACAAAGATAATTCAATATAATTAGTAACCAAAATACGAGGATAAATTATATGGAGGAAACAAGAGGACTTGCATGAAATCTTCAGAACCTCAGTTGAATAATCTTTTTGGTGATATATGAATCGCAGTCAATGGCCATAAGCTGAGCATTTTATCATTTTAAGTGATTATGTCGACTTTATCTGGGGTCTGGCGTTACGTTACGGTGACGGGACGAAATGTACCGAGAATGCACTAAGGTGTGTGACGTCATAGTACGATGTAGCAGCCGAGTACCAAGAAGACAGTGCGAGAACAGAGTTTCAAGAAGGCAGTGCAGTGCGAGAACAATCAAGTAGGCAGTGAAGAAACAAAATAGAATCTTGAAACTCTGTTCGATCACTGCCTTCTTGGTACTCGGCTGCTAGCATTTAAAATGGTATAAAGTCTAGTCTTTCAGACTGACTATCCGTGTCTTTTTGATTGAATGCCCGAGGGCTCCCGACAAGTTCAATTTCTAGTAGTTCCAACTTTGGTTACCAGATCTTACTGTCACTAACACTAGCGGCGAACGTTGTTAGTCTAATGTTGTCCATCATAAACACAAAACAATTTCTATTCCCTGCGTACAATGTAAAACTGTCTGTGAGACTATCGAGATCTGAAGTTCGTCTCCTGATCCAAATTCCATTTTCTTGTGTGGGGTCGAATAGGATTCTAAGAATTTTGTTTTCTTGCTTTTCAATGTCTGCTAGTTTTGAATGACCTCCTAAAGTTATGGTTTCTGATCAGTGGCGTATCTTCTGCGGGGGATGAGCGGAGTCAATTGCGTTTTAGGTAGATTTCATTAGAAAGCTAACTATTGCAATGGGTCCCATGTTTCGACTTTCGGAAAATTTTTTGATTTTCTGTTTGTTGTTTTCTATTTTTTGCTTTGTGTTTTGGTTTTGTGTTTGCTGTCTACTTTTCTGTTTTTGTTTTGTTTTCTGGGTTTGCTTTTGTTTTCAAATTTTGCTTTTTGCTTTGTGTTTCTTGTTTTTAGTTTTGTGTTTGTTTACTGCTTTTGCTTTCGAATCTTGCTTTTTGCTTTGTGTTTTTAGGTTTTGGTTTTGTGTTTATTTTCTGATTTTTCTTTTGTTTTCGAATTTTGCTTTTTGCTTTCTTATTTTTTTGTATTTGGTTTTGTGTTTGTTCTCTGCTTTTGCTTTTGTTTTTGAATTTTGCTTTTTGTTTTTATTTAGTTTTTGGTTCTGTGTTTGTTTTCTGCTTGTTCTTTTGTTTTCGAATTTTGCTTTTGGCTTTCTGTTTTTTTTGTTTTGTGCTAGTTTTCTGCTTTTGTTTTCAAATTGTGCTTTTTGCTTTGTGTTTTTAGTTTTAGGTTTTGTGTTTGTTTTCTGCTTTTTTTTTTTTTTAGTTTGCTTTTTGTTTTGTGTTTGTTTTTTACTTTTGCTTTCTGTTTTTTGTTTATTTTCTGTTTTTGCTTTTGTTTTCGAATTTTGCTTTTTGCTTTCTGTTTGTTTTCTGCTTTAGATTTTGCTTTTTGCTTTGTGCGGGTAGCATAAGAAAACAATCAGTGAAAGCAAACGTACATGTTTGATCTCGATAGTAAAAGCTCGGAAATTAACAGTTTTGGTCGGCCTAACACTAAACACAAGTAAAGATGAATGTTCTCAAATTATAGACGTAACGTTCTCGCTTACTGAGCCCAAGGTTGCAGGTTCGAAACCTGGCGCAGTCAGCTGGCATTTGAGGGTGCGCAAATGCGAGGGAGCCGTGTCAGTACATTTACTGGCACGTTAAAGATCCCCTTCGGGGCAAAATTCCGGCACCCCGGCGTCTCTAAAAGCCAGTGTAGTTAAAAAGGACGTAAAACCAATAACATTAACATTATCAAATTATAGACGTACATAATCCAATCGCTTGTCAACAATCCATTTTTTTATATATAAAAAAAATCATGAAATCACGTTATTTTAAATTATTTGGCTGTGGGGAGGGGGGAGGGATTGATCCCCCCTAATCACCACGCGTAGTTACGCCCCTGTTTCTGATGCATATAGAGCTTCAGGGAGAACAGCGGTTTTGTAATGCTTCAATTTTGAAATTACGTAACATCATTCTGTTATTGTAGTGATTCCTCGTTAGTCTGAATGCCCTTTGAAGTCTTGGGTCCGCTATTTATTATTATTATTATTATTATTATTATTATTATTATTATTATTATCATCTCACAGACACCTGAAGATGAACCATGTTCTCTGGCAGCACGTGTCTAGTCTTTGTGGTTGAATAGTTTCGTGAGGGAGACCAAAGCGTTAAGCAATTTTCCGCTTGATGATCTTCACTTTTTCTGTTCTATACTGTCATGGTCGACTGCGGGGATGATCGACCAGCTGTGCTATTGGTCAATACATAAGTAGATTCTTGCTCACAACTAGGGTATTAAAGTAATGAGCAAATTATGTTAATGACGGAATTGACTGCATTTCGTTATCAAAGAGCGCTTTTTAAGTCGTATCGAAACTTCGTTTATCGATTATGTCATCACTCGAGGCCGGATTCTTAGGTTTTTACCTATTTTTTCCTTACCTCTAAATACAAAAATAATTAAATACTTTTCCGAATCACAAGCACAAGATCGCGGGTTCAAACCCGGCCGAAGTCGTCGAATTTTTTTAGAGTGTTAAAAATCCCTAGTAAGTTATGCCTTCCTTCGAAGGAGAAGTAAAGTCGGCGGTTCCATGTCATAGATTTATGGCATGAAAAAGATCCTTCCACTAATTGCACTACTGTAATGGAAGCTAAAATGCGTAGGTTAGTTTCATAACGCTCTATTAGTTCCAACGTTCGCCACCGGGTGCTGACTGCGATGGCATTTAGTAGCCACGTCCGCAGCTAGGTGTCGTGGATGGTTGCATTTGGTAGCTAAAGTAGGAACTACTTGACAAAATTAATCGTCTGCAGTCCTTCTTCCTGAATCACAGATAGTACACACTAATACAGCCATCACCATTAACACCGGTTATCAGACAATTCTATACACACCCAAAGTGCACGGGGCTACATGACCATGTTGTCGCAGCCCCTAAACTAGGGAACCAACCAACACTCAAAAGAGCCATATTAGACTGCGGAATTGTTCCTACTGTTCTAATAGGCATGTCTCTCTACCATGGACATGCCGTATACCATATTATGAACTCAAGCGTATGAACAATCATGATTTGACTTTCTCAACGCTGGTCTTGGTTTAGTAATTGGCAATTAGTTACACCTCCACAACGAAGTAATTTCTCATGAGATGAGAACCAAGCGGTGCCCAGAACTATGAAAGACTCGCGAATCAACTACTGACCAAATTATACGGCCAAAAGACGGTTTCAACCACCGTTAGGAGGTGTTGTCTATGTGTGGTGCGAACGTTGGAACTTATAGCGTTATCAATTCTAACCTAACAATTTTGGCTTCACACAAGTGTAGTTAGTGGAAAGTTCTTTTTCATGCCATAAATCTATGACATGGGACCGCCAGCTTTACTTCACCTCCGACGGAAGGCATACTGAGGGATTTTTAACGATCTTAAAAAATCCGACGACTTCGGCCGGGTTTGAACCCACGAGACCTGAGGCAAAGAAGCTCAGCATGTTACCAACTACGCCACCGAAGCCGCCGTCATATGATTTATGTGATAATTTGATAACCCCCGACCAGAACTCGTCAAATGACGTTTAAACACATAAATCATATATATTATTTCAGTAGAGGCTATAGATCCCTCCTGCGGCGCTCACAAGCGACCGATCGTGACAAATGAGCATTCAAATGAAAGAGAATAGACTTTAGTAGTGACGAATTGCACTCTTATTTCATAAATATCTATAATTTCTATAAAAAAACGATGTTTAAAAATGAACGAAGTGTGTGATTTGCAGATACTGTAGCTGTAGGAAAATACGCTCCATAATTGCTGTCCACTTCACATTTTGGCCGCTGTGACGCCTGTTTCATGTAATTTTAACATTCTGAGGTCTTTTCCTTTATCATTTTGCATGGATTTCAGAAACAATAAATCAAAGGAATCAGTACTCAAATCGTATAATTTCATAAATATCGAATAACCTGGGAGTGTTATGATGATACAATTTTCAGTGATTGCCTTCTTAAGTTAAGGAACGTGGAATTCTAGCAGAAATGTAAATAGTGTTCTATAATCATTTGGTTGAAATAAAAACATAACCTTTCTCCCTAAGTCTCTCATTATAAACCTATTGGGGAAAGTGTGGTTTATGAACATGGCGAGATTTCTCGCACGGATCCGCTAGTAAATACATATTTCTGAAAATGTAAGCACATAATTATCCGGGCCCTGCACATAAGGAACGGTGATGTAACTTCAACTATTGTAACTGGAACGCTGTAACAGTTTTTGGTTAGTAACGATAACTGTAACTTAGTTTCTACAATCTTGTTGGCAGTCAATGCCAGACCAGAATAAGATACTCTTAGTTCAGTATCTTGCACTTCATTGGTTAGAACGTGAGTTATGTAGCCTAGGAAGAGAAAGTGAAGAACACAATGGGGCATTAATATTCATTAGCATGATTATTATAAGAGTTAAAATTACACAATCTCAGTCACAAAAGATCGGAAGTATTGAAAAACAAGGTGCCTAAATATTCGATGCTATAACAGTTCAGATTAATAGAAAGTAAAAAAAATCCCTCTCGGCTCGCCGGAAGGTGGAGGTAGATTTCACCGGGCAAACTAGGGGATAGGCGAAAATAGGCTAAATAGGGAGGTTTTCGTAGAAGGACCAGATCTCATTTCATACCCCTCATTATGAGAAAGTATTTTACAGTAACTTGAGCTTTAAAAACTTAGTTTTTATGCAAATTTTTAACATTTTATTGTCTTGTGGGGACGGTAACCCTTCCATCATTTGGGGTCTAGGTTTATACTGGTGGTCACACTGTTCTTATGCAAGGTTTCGACACTGATGTCTAACTCTCTAACGGTCTGTTATTTCTTCACGCAAAATTTTATCAATCACAAAGACAGATGGAAAACTGAATGTGATCTCGTGCAGTGGCGTTGTCATGGTAACCTCTGATGGCTTTTCCCTCATCAATTTTGCACTCTCTTATTCCGAAAACATTTTGCTAATCTCTTGGCGTAAGGGTGGGTCATATCAAATATTATTTCAGACAAAAGTTTTAGGTAATTATTAGGGGAGTATGGACCATTTCAAACGGTTTTGGATATTGTGCATATTAATAGAGATATGATATTTGTTTCTCTAAAAACCCACCTTATTGTTAGTGTTGTTTTAAGGGGCGGAACTACGAGGTCTTCTGCCCCCAAAACCTACCTTTCCCAACCCCTTTGGTCAATGGTTGGAGCTATCAAAAGACTTGACTAACACACATTTTTGGCCCTTATCCGAAGAATAGGATGAAATTCGAAAGGATTTGATAGTTTGGTTGGTTGGTTGGTTCCGTAGTTTAGGGGCTGTGACAACGCGGTTATGTACTTTGGGTGTGTGTAGAATTTTTCTGATAACCGGTGTTAATTGTGATGGCTGTGTTCGTGTGTGTTATCTGTGATTCATGTAGAAGGACTGCAGACGATTTTTTTTTCAAGTAGTTCCTACTTTTGCTACCAAATGCTAACGTCACGACACCTAGCTGCAGACGTGGCTACTGAATGTCTTTGCAGTCAGCACCTGGCGGTGAACATTGGAACTAATCTTAGCTTCCACAAGTGTAGTTAGTGGAAGGTTCTTTCTCATGCCATAAATCTATGACATGGGACCGCTGGCTTTACTTCCCCTCCGAAGGAAGGCATAGTGAGGGATTTTAACGCTGTTAAGAGAGTTATAGCGATATTTCAGTTTTTTGAAAAAAGGCCCCCTTTTTTCACCCCCTTCGTCCGATTTTGCCCATTAACGAACTCGACCGGATTTTAAAGGGATACTAGTAGTCTATTTAATATTATGTATAAAGTTGAAAGTGATTGGTACAAATTTGCGGTATTTATCGTGTCCACAAGGAAGTGATATATATATGTATATACATACATTAATAATATATAAACTTTTGAACTGACCGTGGTTTTGGGGTCTGGTGGATGTGAAACGCGAAGATATGTCTAAATTTTCCGGAAGTTTCAACATGGTACCCTCCAGGTACCATCATAATCTACATCATCACCTTCGATTCAGTCGTTCTTAGAGGAGGTGTGCCGTACAAGTTTGTACGAGGACATTGTTAAAACCATGAACTGATTCAGTTTCCGGAGCCTTGAAAAAGATCACGTGACCATCACAGTGCCACACATTGTTCATTGAATGGTTTAGTTGCACGGACAATCCACGCATGATCAGGAGCGCTGCTTGCGAAACGCAAATTAACTCATGTTACGTCATCTGTGATTAGTCCCCGATGTGGGTTGTTTCTCTGTCTATTGGATCAACATAAGGGCGGGATCCAATCCACAAGAATCAAGGCCGCCTGGGATAAGTGGGACAAGCGTAACCCGAAACTCGGTGCGTGCGGTGTAGCCAATACTTTGAAAACTGGATTTTGGTTGAGTTCAGCCTCGCGTAACAGACGATAGTTTGTATCGTTATCAATCTTCGGTGTCGTAGTTGGTAGCATGATGAACTGCTGTGCCCAAGATAGCCGAAGTCGTCGGATTTTTTAAGAGCGTTAAAATCCTTCAGTGTGCCTTCCATCGGAGGGGAAGTAAAGCCGGCGGTCCCATGTCATAGATTTTGGCGTGTAAAAGATCCTTCCACAGACTAAACTTGTGTGAAGCTAAATTTCCAGCAAACAAAAATTTGGTGCTTTTCAATCGGTCAACATAAATTTACCCAAAAGAGTAGGGTTATACTTTACTCGTGAAAAAAAAATACATGAAATTAATAAATACACTAGGATGACCAGTTTCGATCGTCAAGCAATCATCATCAGATCTATTACACTTAGGCTATAATATCTACATTTGAAAATAGGGGTGAAAATATTTACAATATGTAAACTTATTTAAGTAATGCAACTTGTTCGGTATTAGTGTATTGTATTCTATATGATGTTTGGTGAAATGCTAAAAGTGGTGGTAGAAGTCCGGAATTTGTCTATTTGGAGGGATTATGTGGTTGTTTTGAGTGGGTTTGTACTGTATTTGTAAAGGCTACTTATCTGGTGTCTTCCGTATTCACAGCAGCGAGCACTTAACTTCACTCGGGCACTGGTGAAACGCGACGTTCTAAAGCCTCGTCCACACCGACAGATTTGTTTCCAGAAACATTCTATGCAGACTGTTTCTCATTTGTATGCGTATTGTTTGCAGACTTTTTGAAAACAATCTACAGTACATACAATCGGGAGACACAATTCATACTCGAGTGATGTTTGGAAACAGTCTGCATACAGTTTGCAAACAGTCTGCATACAATTGACATACAAATGACAAACAAATCTCGAGTTTCTAGAGACAAGATACTATGTTTTCTGTTTTCCAACGAAATGGAAAACACGGATACAAGAAACAAGTATTTTGTCTCAAGTCTTCTTGTGTGGACGTGTTTTGAAACTGGAGACCGGATACAAACCACAGACGCATCCAGTAGCCAGTTGCCTTTCGAGCGGATCACAGTGTGGATGGAGTCATACTGCTGAGCTAATTGTAGGGGTCATTCGAGTGAAATTCTGAAAACCTGCCCCGTATTCAAATATGAGGTCTGAAAGTAGGTTCCGGCTGTAGTATGTACCTTCCTCCAGCAACCTTCGTGTCGAACACCTCCTCTTCCTTGGTAGAGTAGACACATAATCAAGCAATACAAAACACGCTCAAGCCAATAATACGTCTTCTTCACTCGGCATCGCTAGAAGCACTGACTGTGTGGACTAGAGGTCTAATTCTGGTGTGGACGCAAACTTGTATCGGATACAATGTTTCTAAACAGTCTGCAGACTGTATGCAGCATTATATGGAGACTGTTTGCAGACTGTTTCCAGACTCCAAAGTAGTATACATACAGCCTGCAAACAATCTACATACAGTCTGCAAACAAATCTGCCGGTGTGGATGAGGCTTAAGTTAGATTTCGTTGGAACGCTCTATCAAAGTTCCAACGTTTACCACTAGGTAGGCTTGCCATACGTCCCGGTTTGACCGGGACAGTCCCGGTATTTTGCTCTTGTCCCGGTGTCCCGCCCGGTTTTATCAATGTCCCGGAAAACGGCTGTAAGATGTAAAAAAGGGAAAGGGTGTTTTCTCTAATGAACAATGCCTGAGCATTAATGAAAGAGTCCACTGCAAGAACATTGATTGTTTGTAAAACCAACTTTGCCCTTTTTTGCTATGATTTTTATGAAAAGGTGAAGCTTAAGAAAGACATTTTGAAAAAAGTACATTCAAGTCAAAAATATGAGTGGTTTGAAAACAAGGATTAACATTGTTAACTCATTAATTGAGTGTATTTGTAGTTAGACAACAAGTTGTAGTTTTTCAAAAAAAAACTTAGTAATTGTAAAATTAAACAATTTTAGTATTTTAAATTGTATTTTATTAACACTTCTTTCTAGATGGTAGACCAAAAAAAATATCATTAAAAAGGAAAAATTATATATATTTATGTAGCAAAAATTCCTTTTTATTTTAGAAAGGTGTGTAGAATTAACAATTTAGGCTGCCAGATTCCCCCCTCCCGTCACTTGCAAGGCTTAAAAAAAGGCTTAAAACTCACCATTTTGCTTCTAATTTTTAAAGAAATTCCCGGGGGGGACCCTCGGACCGCCCCAGACCCCCCGGTAAGGCCATCCCATATTAATGTGTCCCGGTTTCACTCACCAAAAATATGGCAAGCCTACCACTAGGTATCAGTGAAATCTGGTAGCGAAAGTTGGAACTACCGTACTAGAAATTGAACGGAACTTGTAGCTTACCCTATGGGTGTCCGCTTGAAGTAGCTACAGCCTCTGGTGAGCCGAAGATGTCCTTGGACACTCCCGGCACTAAAAGACATGCGATAAATAAGTTTCAAGGAATAGTTTTCATAACAACACTAGTGATCAAAGAGACCTTTTAGCTGTTTTGTCAACTGCAGAGTGGTGCAGTGATGGCTCTCATCCGGGGTTTTGCAACAAAGAGTTGTTTGTTCACCAACGATCTGAAGCCAAGCTTGTGCCATAAAATTCCGTCTGTTGCATTGATCTCTTGAAAGTCATTTTCAATTTTGACGATCGAGTTGTTCTTGACTTTTAGTGAGGAGTCTTGATTAAATATCCTTTTAGTAAATCTTTCATTGTCCATTGTTGTTGTTGTTGTTCTGGTTCTTTAAAATTTTGATAGTTTTGAATTATTTGTCGAAACTCAAATCTGTCGTGGGTTTTGGCATCTGAGCGTGCGCAAATGCGAGGTAGCCGTGTCAGTAGCTGGGTTTTCTTCTTCTTCTTTATATTATTATTATTATTATTATTATTATTATTATTATCATCTTCGTCTGGAACATTCTTCCAAATTTCTATGGTCGAAACACAACTTCGATTCAGTCCTTTTATATACCTAAGTTATATACTTTTATATCAGTGCATTTTTTTTTCTAAACAAAATTTATTAAAAGTGCAGATTGTCAATCCTCCCTTTTCATCACTTTTAACAACATAGCTTATTGAAAATACATCTTATAATTTTTGATTAAAATACCTTTCTGGGAGTCCTAGCGAGTTCATTTGTTTCAATTCCCACTGCCTACACCGGAAATATGATGGCTTTTTACATAAAGTAAGCATTATTGGTCGTGTTCATTTGAATATCGTCCATCATTTTACATCGACGGTGGACACTACGTTGTCAATGCATGTGAGATTTTCGAAGTGAAATGCCATGTCCTGTGGTTCGGATTCCACGTAAAAAGGAGGTCCCGTGGCTCATGATCTCAAGATTAACGGTCACGTTAAACTACAAGCTTCCTTCCTTCCTTTTGGACACTACGTCATATCCACGGGTCACGTTGCCAACATGAATAATGAAATAAAAGCCAAAACCATTGGCCTGGATAAATATTATTGATGCGTGACTACCCCACTGTGCGTGACAAGAAACAGGGGTGTTAACTGTTAACTAACGTGGCCGCGGGCCGCGCTACCCAACCACCATTGGTCTAGACAAAACCATTGGTCTGCCGGATGCGATATAGTACCAAATACGTGGGGTTGACATTACTGACTCAGTGAGAAAGATGGTCGTCAGACCTTCAATTTCAACTATATAAGTCGTGCTATGACAGCGGAGCAGTGAACATCTAATACTAAATCCTCTCCAGATATTCTCCCGACTATTAAATTCAGGTAGTTTCAGATTTTAAAAATTTTATATACAAAGGATTGACTAAACTGCACCGCCACCCAAAATTTAAGGGGTACTCTCAGTTGTAGTCGACGAAACACCATGTTCTTGCAGTTTTCGTCAATTTGCAGAGTCTGGTTATTACTTTATGGGCTGACATGTTAAATGAAAGGTTACATTGGGTTCATTTATTAACTCATTAATTCATTAACTTTCAGCTTTTTCGATGCCTGGGTGGATGTAAAATGGTTCGTTATTTTTTCATCCTTCAAAACTAACCACACGCACAAACTAACAACCTCCAAACACTAGCCTGTGTGCTTATAAGAACAGAACTTCCTTTTCACGATTTTTAGAGTAAGTTACTTATTTTTGCCGAAAGAAGTACATTTCTTCGAATAAGGCCGCATTTACACAAAGCTTATGTCGAGCAGAAAATAATATGACCTATTGTTTCGATTATGCTGCTGAGTGCCGACCAAAACAATCTGATTCGATAGATCGATTTAAATCGAGGATTACTCGAAATCTCCTCCAGCTGTTGTGAACAGAGCGTTGATGCCAGCTGATTGATGAACTTTCAAGTTGTAAGATATATTTGCCGGACTAGATACGAATGTACCAATATTTTTATCATTTCAAATGAGCTTGTAGACTTCATCGTTATGCTTTGGTCTACCGTTCGGTTACGGCGTGTATGACGTCATCATGTTGTTCAGTGCATATGCACCGAGTCTGAGTTTACTCCTGGGGTCTGTAGTAATGCGATACGGAGACGGCGAGTACGTGACGTCATCCAGCAGAGTGCACCTCCCGCTCTCCGTTCCCCGCGCGGGAAGCCTAAGTTAAAGGGTAATGGAGTCTGTTGAGTCTGAGTTTACTCCTGGGGTCTGGCGTTATGCGATACGGATACGGAGACGGCGAGTGCGTGACGTCATGCAGCAGAGTGCACCTCCCGCTCTCCGTTCCCCGCGCGGGAAGCCTAAGTTAATGGGTAATGGAGTTGGTTGAAAGAGTCCTGGGGCTTCGAGCGAATCGAGAAGCCCTCCTGAGCCTTTCTAACAAATGTAGCATTTGTAACATGCATCATTTGAAATGATATAAAGTCTAGTCTCTCAGACTGACAGTATCTTTTTTTCTTAAACAGTTTTCAACGCGTACCCTTGCGTTCCGCCTGAAGAAATGCCCTGCTTTATATACATTTTAAAATGTATTATTTTTACTCGCAACGTGGTTTCAAGGAGCCACACGAGATTGACTCAAGAGCCGAATGCGACCCGTGAATCTCGTTGTGGCAAGCCCTGGATGGGATTTATAGCTATTATTGGTTACCATTTTTCCAGTGTGGCTGTGACTAGTGTTTTGTCGCTAGATTCGTCATGCCCATTAAGAACGGCTGTCTTGCACCCGGAAGTTTACACTTTACAAGGAACGGTAACCCAAGATTATCTCGCTGAGCAGGACAGTAGGTCATTAGCTCTTTGGCTTATGACCCTGGAGAATGACCCTTCTGCTACTTAAACATTACAGCAAGCCATGAGACTCTGTCAGGTGCTTGGAGCATTGAAACCCAAGGTGACTGAGACTGCAAACGGAATATTTTGATCACACGATGCCCGCTAGTTCCAAACATTTCCGTTGCGAATGCTGCAGAGGGGCCTGTTTACGCAAATGTGACCACTTTCCGTGGAGGATATTATCATATCTGATAGTGAGAAGTAAAACTTGAACCTGAACAGCCAAGAGATGAAGATCAGGATTGGGTATGCAAGAAGCACCAAAATAAAGAACTTGGTCTCTAACTGCAACTTAAGCCTGGATCTTAAACTGAGAATACTGTAGTTCGAGGATATTTTGTTTCCTACATTGTTGTTGGTTGGTTCTTAAGTTTAGGAGCTGCGAAAACGCGTTCATATAGCCCCGTGTACTTTGGGTGTGTGTAGAATATGTCTGATAAGCGGTGTTAATTGTAATGGCTGTATTAGTGTGTGTTATCTGTTCCTAATTCTAGTAGGGACTGCAGACATTCGATTTTCAAGAATTTCCAACTTTTGCTACCAAACGCCACCGTTAACAACAACTAGTTTGATCTTTGTTACTAGATGCCACAGCAGTCGGCTTCTGGCGACGAACGTTAGAACATAAGAGCGTTAGTCAAATATAACCTATACCGTAATTTAGCTTCACACAAGTGTAATTAATGGCAGGTTCTTTGTCATGCCATAAATCTATGACATGGAACCGCCGGCTTTACTTCCTCTCCGAAGGAAGGCATACTGAGGGATTTTTAACGCTCTTAAAAAATCCGACGACTTCGGTATGCACTTTAACCCAGACACTGTGCCGAAAAGACTGGAAGCCTTTGAAATGTAGGTCTACCAGCTAATGTTTCGCATCTCATGGTCAGAAGAAGTGCTAAACACTGAGGTATTGGATAGGCTAGGTAAAAGTACAGAAGTAGGCTACTGCTATCCCTTAAAAGACGGCAGGTAGAATATTTATTCCCCCAGAGGCTCACATCTAGTGGGACGTGGGTTGGCGACCAGGGGACCCCAGCTTACTTACTTACTTGTGCCGGGCTCCTCTCCGTCTTCTTTCCTGTCGACCTCTCTTGGTCAACTCTTGTTCTCTTCCAACCCCGACGGTATTAAGGTATCCGAGGCCTAGCGAGTCTTTCACATTCCCGCCTTAATTGTCTTGTCTCATCTTTCCTGCTCCCTCATTATTCGAGGGGTCAGACCTCTTGTTTTTTTTTCTTTATATTTCATTTTCTCTTTAAGATTTCCGCACTGTTTTTGTTAATTGGCTACCCGTGTACCTAAATTCCCTTTAGCAAATTTTTTGCATCTACACTCCATTTTGTAGGTATTTTCAATCTACGTTGCATTTTGTAAGTCTATTCGATCTAATTGCATTTTGCGAGTATTTTCAAAGTCTATCAATATAGGGACTGAGACTTTAGTGAGTATTTTGAATTTCACATGCATTTGAAAGTATTTCGACTTTACATTGCATTTTGTGCGTATTTTGAACGTAAACTACATTTTGTGCGTATTTTTCAATCTATATTCCTTTGGTGAGTATTTTCCTTCGGAATTCCCTTTTGTAAGTATTACCTCTCAGACATGTTAACGTCAAGGTTGTTGACGTTTGACATTGTTTACATTAAAAGGCCCTCTTCATTATTAAGATCGTAATTATTGTTATTTTTACATGAATTTCATTCGTTTTTTTTTTTTTTTTTTTTTTTTTTTTTTCATTTCGCAGTTACCAACAATATCTCGGATCTGGCTCATTATACTGTTCCATTCTGCACACTTGCAAACAAAAAAACGCATCTCAATAATGGTATAACAGTAAAGGACAATCAAGGCTTAATATTATGAAGCTTAAACAATAGCGCATACTTCAAGATTTGCAAACTTCCAAGACTTACTCAGCACAGTGTGGACACACAAGAATTAGAGTTTTACATGACAAGGAATAACCACTTCCCAAAAAAAACATTTTATCTTAATATGCTGAATTTTATGCATTTTAACGAATTGGGACTTGCTATTTTAGCTTTCAGTGCTTTTATCTTTAATGTCATTAACTTTGTGTTTTAACCATGTTTTATCGAGTGTATTAGGTTTTAGTGTCTGCCATATCTTGTCCATATGTTTTCACGCACCATACATTCCATTTTCATTTTATCACCCTGTTTTAACTATGTTTGTACAAAGGAGTGCTCTATCTTATTTTGTTGGGCCAATCTTATATAAGCTGATGAAGGGATCAGGATAAATGGGATCCCGAAACATGTGCTGTAATGTATAAATAGATGCGATCTTTGATTACATTATAATTAAAGGTATTGACTGGGCGGACCCATATTTACAAGAATAATTATTTTATTCTAGATATATAAGTATTACCTCTCTCCATTTCGTGAGTCGTTTCAATCTGAGTTATATTTTGTGAGTATTTTCAGTCTCACTTAATTTTCGTTCTGGTTTCCACTTCATTGTCATTTTCGCTATCACCCAGGCCATTAGGGGTCGATACCCTATATGTTAGGCCCCTTAAAACAACGATTATCATCATCATCATCATGAATATTTATTCTGAATCACTCTGTATACAAACATAACGCCGCTGTGTATTAGGTTTCCGTGGTATTGTTGGTGCTACTGGATGTTAGCTACACTAGTCGCTTGGATCCCAGATACAGCGAAACCCTGTATTGCCTATACTAGGAGGCCATGACTCAGTCAGGTGTGGTGCTCGGTGGTCAGTCTATTGTTTTCTCGCTAAATTACTCGCTTTCGCCTTCAATTGTTTAGTTTCCGACTGGATGACTTTTTCAAGCTCATTACTTCTAATTGTTCATTAATCCAAGGTAACTTACTTCTATATATTTTATTCTTTGTAACCCTTGTCCTCACAATTATGATTTATTCTTTTAACGTAGGGCTCAATATACACTACAACAACAAAAATCCCTCTCTGAACACCGGAAGGCGGAAGCAGATTTCACTGAGCAAAGAAAAATATTTCGAAACACTAAATTGGCCAATTGCTGTATACCTACAAAAGTTCCACATGCTTAACAAACGAGAAGCCCCATCTTGTTATAATTCCAAAGACATCCTGTATGTGACATGTTTGTTGTTTGAGTCTTCAGTCTTTTGACTAGTTTGATGCAGCTTTCCATGCCTCCCTGTCCTGAGATAATCGTGTCATCTCTACATAATTACCACCCCTACATCCGAGGCAATCTGTTTAACATATTCTAACCTTGGTCTACCCCTACAGTTCTTGTCCTCGACCCTTCCTTCCATAACTAAGCTTGCTATTCCTGGATGTCTTAGTATGTGTCCTACCAACTTATCTCTTCTTTTCATTAGCAGTCGCCAGAAACATCTCTCCTCTCCCACTAGTCTTAATACCTCTTCGTTTGTAACCCTATGTGCTCATCTGATCTTTATTATTCTCCTGTAACACCACATTTCAAACGCCTCAATTTTCTTCTTTTCTGCTGCACCAATAGTCCAAGTTTCACTTCCATAGAGCGCCACGCTCCAGACAAAACCTTTCAAAAATGACTTCCTAATACCTAAATCTATATTCGATGTCAACAGATTCCTTTCTGTAGAAATGCTTTCCTTGCCTGAGCCAACCTATTTTTTATACCCTCTTTGCTTCGTGCATCATTGGTTATTTTGCTTCCTAAGTAACAGAAGTCTCCTACTTCCTTCAGCTTTTCACCTGCCAATTTGATGTCCATGTCTGTGACATTGTGATTATTATAATTTTTTTTTTTACATTCAAATTGAGCTAGTATGAACTACTGAGTAACAATTAAAATCAATATTAATCGTTCTAGATCGTCTGCCAGCTTTGATGTCCTGCCAGTATCTCTTGAGCCCATCATTCAGCGCCTTCTTCCAATCTTCTGAAAGAGGTCCCCTCCGTCTTTTGGGTTCTTCCCCTACCTTAAATCCCTGGTATTTTTTGATTAGGTGTCTGAATTCACACCTGTTCATAATTTTGCAGTCCGGAATACCAATTTCTATAAGGTCTTTGTTACATTTTTCGAACCATGCCAATGTTTTCCTCTTTGGTTTCACGAAATTCCAAATTTGCTTTGTTAGACGATCCTTGGACATTCTGAAAATGTGTCCATGGAACAACAACCTATTCCTTTTTATTGTTGACGTGACTGGTTCTATCTTTATATACGAAGTATGTCCAAAAATTAAGTTCCGTTTGGTAATAACATTAAATTGTTTACAGATACAGAAAAATTATTTATTGCACACAATTCTACAACTCTTAAACTACTTTTCCACATAACTGCCGAAATGTTGCAGGCATTTGTCGTAGCGTGGCACGAGTTTTTGTATACTTTGTGTGCCGCCTGTGTCTTCAACTAGTTGTACGTTCCGCTGCAGCGCAGTTCCGCATATGCGCGGTAGACGCTCTGTATCAAGGAGAAGAAACGTGCGCCATTTGGAGAGCGCTGTCAGCCACGTACGCGTTGTTGTGCATGTTTACTCGTACAATGTCGGTGTTGATTGAAAATCCCGCCGCTTGTGAAATCAGATCTGTGATTCGTTTTCTGAATGCTAGGAAAGTGAAACCAATTGAAATTTATCGGCAAATTTGCGAAGTGTATGGACAAAATGCGATGAGTGATTCAATGGTGAGAAGATGGGTCCGACAGTTCAATGAAGGACGTAGTGAAGTGCATGATGAAGAACGAAGTGGGCGTCCATCTTTGGTTACAGAAGAACTGGTTCACGCGATTGATGACAAGATCCGGGAAAACCGCAGGTTTACAATTAGTGCTCTCGCTAAGGAATTTCCCCAAATCTCACGATCACTAATTCATGAAATTGTTACCGAAAACCTGAACTTTCGTAAACTTTGCCGATGTTGGGTACCAAAGATTCTTACGGAGCAACACAAAACAAAACGGATGGATAGTGCACCTCAGTTTTTGACCCGTTACAATGAAGGCGGCGAAGAATTTCTGACACAGATAGTCACAGGAGATGAAACTTGGGTTTCTTACGACACCCCTGAAAGTAAGCGGCAATCAATGGAATGGAGGCACACTTCATCCCCAGCAAAGGTTAAGCCGAAACAAATCTTGACACCTCGGAAAATGATGTGCATAGTGTACTGGGACTGGAAAGGCATCTTACTCATTGATTTCTTACCGCGTGGTCAAACAATCAACGCAGATGCTTACTGCGAGACACTTAGGAAATTGCGCCGCGCAATAAAGAATAAGCGCCGAGGGTTGCTTTCAAAAGGTGTTGTTTTTCTTAACGACAACGTAAGACCACACACTGCAAATGTGACGAAAAACCTCCTACAGGGATTTGGCTGGGACGTGTTTGACTACCCACCTTACAGCCCTGACCTCGCTCCTAGCGACTTTCATCTGTTCACACATCTCAAGTCTTTCCTTGGCGGTCAACACTTCAACAATGACGACGAGCTGAAAGAAGATGTTTCCAACTGGTTGAAGACACATGCGGCAAACTTCTATGAAGAAGGTATCCAAAAACTTGTGCCACGCTATGACAAATGCCTGCAAAAGTTCGGCAGTTATGTGGAAAAGTAGTTTAAGAGGTGTAGAATGTTGTGCAATAAATATTTTTTCTGTATCTGTGAAAATGAAAATCCACAGCCTGCTTCCAGTCTCCGACCGGGTCAGGAATGGAATGAATGAAGCCCCCATCTAGCGGCGAGGATATGAATTGTGCCGGCTGCCGAAGCCTGACGCACTCCTCTGGGGCAATGATTAAATGAATGACAGGTGAAATGAAATGACAGTGGAGAGTGTTGCTGGAATGAAATTTTTGACAGGGAAAACCGGAGTACCCGGAGAAAAACCTGTCTGCCTCCGTTTCGTCCAGCACAGATCTCACATGGAGTGACCGGGATTTGAACCACGGACCCAGCGGTGAGAGGCCGGCGTGCTGCCGCCTAAGCCACGGAGGCTGTTTCTGTATCTGTACACAATTTAATTTTATTACCAAACGGAACTTACTTTCTGGACGTGCCTCGTATAACTCTTCGTTTGACTTCAAACGTAAGTGTCCGTCAACCCATCTGTTGCCTAAAATATTTCTCAATACCTTGCGTTCTCTTTTGACTAACTGGTCGACTACTGTCGACCACAGTATTATGTGTACTCGAGTTTGAAGGTTGTTTGTTAAGTAACCAATAGACGTACATAAAATCCAATACCATCAACATTTTCGTCGTTCTATTCTACATTAGTTCATGTAGGTTTGGATTTTTAAATTTATATTTTAATATTTTTTATCGCAGTTGGAACACAAAAAGTGCACGTTTTTAAGCGTGTTTCAACCATGCGTCACATTTAAGAATTATTATCTCAAAAGCCCGTCATCAGATCGAATCCAAATTTTAACACAATATACATTGGGATGTTGTATAACTGGTTTATTAATTTCACAATTGTGTGTGTCAAGAAACAAAGTTGTTATCATTGTTGTAATGTGACTTTTTCTCGGCTCGGGGTGGTTGGAAAATGTAGTTCTTGGTTGCGTTGTAATCGGTATACATCAAAAAGTTATGCTGTATGACTGTGAAATACGTAAATTAATTCACTTATTTTATATCGGTTTGTATTTCTACAGGGAAATAACACATGTTTCAACTGCTAGCCGCTCCGGCAAACGCTGTACAGCGTTGCCGTAATGGTGCCCACACGCATCATGGCGCGTCTCGCTCGGAAGTGATGGGCTCCATCTCTCCATCTCTGTTCATAGTCAATGCTTCAGGTTTGACAACCGTGCTGTAGTGTCTTAATATTATTATTATTATTCACATGCATTTTTCATTAATATTATTATTAACAATTAATTTACTCCTTATTTATGATCATAATTATTTGTTTTTCAAAATTTGTCTCATATGTACTGGTACCATATTGCGTGGTTACGTGTAACAGAGGGCCATGAGCCATAACTTCGCCACCACTGAAGACATAAAATAAATAAATAAATAAATATATAAATAAATTCCTTGGCGTAAGGGGGAGTCAAATAAAAATTATTTCTGACAGAAGTTTTAGGTAATTATTCGAGGAGTATTGACCATTTCAAAACGGTTTTGATATTGTTGCCTATTAAGGGAGGTACCGTATGATTTTCTTTCTGTCAAAACTCCATTTTTCGCACTTCTTTGGTCAATGGTTGGTTCTATCAAAAAACTGTTTATGGACAACCAATATGAATACCTTTACTACCACACACACAAAACATAGGTTTACATCATCGTATCAAGTTTCATCTGGATTGACTCAATAATTTTTGAGAAAAAGTTACATGAAGATTTTGGGGGGGGGGGGGAATCGCTACTATTTTTCTTGACAACCACAAGACATTACACACTGAAACCCTCCACATACAATTACACAAGTATCATTCACATTTGAGGAACGTTTTAAGGAAATATCTAAAATGCTTTGTTATATAAACTGTCAAATATATAGGAAGCTGCACTTTTACACTTCCAGGTTCCGTTTTAAACATCACAGAAGGCCATGGCTGTCCCTCAGGTGTGGCGCTGTGACTTCTCGGTGAATTAGTCACTCACTATTACTTCTTTCCGACTGGATGACTTTTTCAGCTCTTTGGTTTAGTAATCCAAGGTTATGTACTAGGTTTTCCTTGTAAATACATTCTCCCGGTAATGTGACGTATCAATCCAGGATATTAATTTGTTTATTTCACGGCCGTTTTGAGATAGTCTCGTGGTGCAGTGGAGAGAGTCTTCTTGGCTGCCACTCATGAGGTCTGGGTACGATTCCTGGCTCTACAAAGTAATTCATTTCTGGTCTTACAAGGAGAGGTTGCCAAGTGGTTTACTAGAAAAGTGTTCACATTTGGTGGGTTTGCTCTTCATTAAAAAAATACTTTACCCCTGTTTGAGCGTTTTTGCCAATGGGCCTTAGTGTGCTCAAAATTGAACGTTTAAAATCAATCTTCAAACTTGTGTAGTCTTATTCCCACACACTTTCCCGGCTCGTCTGCGTGGTGTAGTCGCTAGCGTGTTGACGATGGAAATGGAGTTACCCTGATCGGAACCTACCTGGATCTATTTTAATTATTTTATTTATCTTTCTTGACATATTTTTTTCTTTTATTTTATGTTTGTGGTACAATATTTAAGTTGGCAGATTACATCAAGTACGTTTTTATTTCTTGTTGCTTTTTCAATTTACGTTATTGTTTACATACAGAAAGTTTAGCTTGATGTGGAGCAGAGTGGAAATGAGGGAAGGGCTCTTGCATTTCTGCATTAGACTCGGCGCAGTGCGAATGAACGTAGCGTCGCCGGCCACGCTGCATTTAAATTCTAACGAATAAAACTTACAACACGATCAAGCGTCACGGACGATTAATGATGTTAAAATATTGTACATAGCTCCAAAACCGAAGAGAGCACAGCAAATACATTTTAGAAAACACAAAATGCAATAAGGAATGTATAAGTAAAAGAAAAAGAGGTGGTGACCAAGGTCTGACTCGAACTCGAAACCTTCAATTCCCCACGCCAACACGCTAGCGACTACGCTACGGGAACGTGAGTGGGAATAGGACTACAAACGTTTGAGGATTGATTTTAAACGCTCAATTTTGAACATTGGTAAAAAACAAGGCTTCATAACTTAACATAACGAAAATGGTTGTTTGGGTAGATTAGATAACAAAATGGGTCTTGGTCACATTGTGGTCGTTACGTTTCATATCCGTACGTCATTTGTATCGCATGGTAACGTTATTGGTCCTTATAACGTTATTCTGATATTCGTTATCGTAGAAACGAAATAGTATTGTCCGACAGAAATAACGTTATTTGAATAAGTCTCTCGAAAAATATCTCCTAATACCGTTATTCGGACTAATAACGTTCTTCGGATATCGGTTATCGTAGAAACGAAATACTAGTGCCCACCTGAAATAACGTTATCGGAACACATATCTCGAAAAAAATCTCCTAATATCGTTATTTGGACTGATAACGTTATTCGAATATCAGTTAAAGCAGGAACGAAATGGTAGAGCCCGCCTGAAATAACGTTATCGGAATACATATCTCGAAATATATTTCCCCAATACCGTTATTAGGACTAATAACGTTATTCGTATATTGGTTATCTCAGGAACGAAATCGTAGTGCTCACTAGAAATAACGTTATTTGATAGATCTCTCCAAAAATATTCCCCCAATATCGTTATTCGGACTAATAACGTTATTCGGATATCGGTTATCGCAGGAACGAAATGTTAGTGCTCACTAGAAATAACGTTATTTCAATACATCTCTCGAAAATTATTCCCCCGTTACCGTTATTCGGACTAATAACGTTATTCGGATATCGGTTATCGCAGGAACGAAATGGTAGTGCTCACTAGAAATAACGTTATTTGAATACATCTCTCGAAAAATATTCCCCCAATACCGTTATTCGAACTAATAACGTTATTCGGATATAGTTTATTGCGTATATTACAAAAGGCATCATCGAGTGAGAATGGCACCATTTTGATACCGTACATTTTGCGTTGGAGAACTCCATAGAGTAGAAAGAGTGGAAGTGTCACTTAGCGACCTACGTCGTGTTAGGTTCTGAGATTAGCCGCGAGGTTAATAAATACTCGGAAGTGCTAAACGTGATAGGGTATTGTATTTTTAGCCTATTTTTCACATTTTGCAAAAAAGAGGAAAAGTAAACTTATGTGATCGATCTGGGCAAATGTTTGTCTGTCCTTCTGTCTTTCTGTCTGTGTGTGTATGTCACCCCCTCCCCTCCCCCTATCAACTCCTAAACGACTGAAGCATTCAAAATAAAATTTGGTATGAGTAGAGATCTATACCTGACTATCTCAAGACCATATATATGAAAATGATGTCAGTGCTACCAACTGCAGAAAAACCGCAATTGAAATTTGAGCTCCATGTTGGATATCTTGGAAGATATGCATGGGAGCTATTCCAAAATTGGCACATACACTATATAGATAATAATGTTTCAGTTTAATTTCCAGGAGGCCATACATGACAGTGTTGCCAAAATGATTCTAAGCCTGCTGATAGGTCAAATGTTTGAATACATATAACTTCTACACTATTAATTTGATTTCAACCAAATTTCGTATGTACTATGTGTACATAAACAGATATGACTGAGCGTATTCTTAAGAGCCACCAGGGCTGCCAATTTTTAATAAATGCTCTCTCTATGTTTCTATCCAAATACTAATATATCACAAAGTATGCAAGCCGACACCTTTAAACAATGCACACGTATAGTACCGAACATTCTAGATCAATTTGGAGTATCTAACATACGTCAGTGCTACCTACATGATTCTAAGCCTGCTGATAGGACCAATTTTTTAGCCTATTTTCAGTTTTGAAAAAAAAAAAGGCTTATGAGATCACCTTTTGTCCATGTGTGTGTGTGTGTCCCTAATAACTTCTAAACGGCTGGAGCGATTTCAATGAAACTCGGTAAGTTCATAACACTATTTCGGACGACCCCGACCGTGCCCTTCAAATTTTGTTACGTCTCCCCAACCCAACATGGCGGCTGTGCGAAATATTTCACCAGCATTCAATATCTCTGAAACTATTCCCGACATCAGCCTGGAATTGTTTACGGTGATAAAGGAAACTACGAGAAGTTCACCTATGTGACTATTGAAAAACTGGTGACTAAAAAACCAACATGGCGGCCACGCAAATTTGCGACTTTTAAATAGACGTTTCTCGCGATTTAACCAACCAAACGCAATAAAACTTGGTACAGTATATGTTTATACACATTGTAATGCACCGACATCTAACTTGGTTCAATTGTTTACATGACCACAAGATGGCGGATGTGCGAAATATTTCACCGGCATTCTATATCTCTGAAACTATTAGCGGTATCACCCTGAAATTTTGTACGAAGATAAAGGGCACTACTGGAAGTTCATTTGTAAGACTTTCAAAAACCGGTTGACTACAAAACGAACATGACGTCCAAGCGAACTTTTCTCGCTATTTAATGTTCCAAACGCAATGAAATCTGGTACAGGAAATGTTTATACACATTGTATTGCACTGGTATCTAATTTAGTTCAATTGTTAACATTACCTCAAGATGGCGGCTTTGCGATTTTAAAATTAAGGTTTTATTTCTTGTGTCGTAATCATGCGATCACTGTGAAAGTTTGAATCATGAACCTATGCAATAATTTTCCTTTAATGGTACATGACTCTATGGCCTATATATTTAACAATCCAAAATGGCGACCATCCGAAATATTTAGACGGTTCTGAATATCTACGAATCTATTATAGCAATCAAACTGATTTTTAATGTTCATAGGAGCTTTGAACTTAAGTTCACCTATAGGACTTTAAATAACCTGGTGATCACAAATCCAACATGGCGGCGACGCGAACTATAAATGGTCACATGGACGTTTCCCGCAATTTCACCATCCGAGTGCAGTGAAACTTGGTACAGTAAATCCTTATATGAATGTTAATCCACTGACATCTAATTTATTTCAATTGTTTCCATAACCATTAGATGGCAGCTGTGCGAAATTTTAAAATCCCCTTGTTACTTCTTGTGTCCTAATCATGCGATTGAAGTTTGAGCTACACGTACACAATAATATTCATGTAACAGTACATAACTCTAGGACCTACATATATAAAATCCAATATGGCGACCATCCGAAATATTTTGTCGGTTCTCAGTATCTGCGAATCTACTGTATTATAGCAAAAAAACTGAAATTTTGTATGTAGATAGAGGCAATAAACATAAGTAGGATATATGAAAATAGGCTGTATAGTTCTTCACGGAACTACTTGTAAATACATGTAACCTCTATACTATCAATTGGAGTCCAACCAATTTTCGTATGTACTATGTGTACATAAACGGTTATCACTATGCGTATTCTTAAGAGCAACCAGGGCTGCCTCTGCTGTCTCTATTTTTTAGCCTATTTTCAATTTTGAAAAAAAAAAAAAAAAAAAAAAAAAGCTTATGAGATCACCTTTTGTCCGTGTGTGTGTGCGTGTGTGTGTGTGTGTGTGTGTGTGTGTGAGGTGTGTGTGTGTCCCCCTAATAAAATCTAAACGGCTGGAGCGATTTCAATGAAACTCAGTAAGTTTATAGCGCTATTCCCGGCGACCTCGACCGTGCCCTTCAAATTTTGTTACGTCTCACCAATCCAACATGGCGCCTGTGCGAAATATTTCACTAGCATTCAATATCTCCGAAACTATTACCGATATCGCCCTGAAATTGTGTACGGTGATAAAGGGCACTACTAGAAGTTCACCTATGAGACTTTCAAAAACCTGGTGACTACAAAACCAACATGGCGGTCAAGCGAAATTGAGACTTTTAAATAGACATTTCTCGCGATTTAACTATGCAAACGTAATGAAACTTGGTACAGCAAATGTTTATACACATTGTAATGCACGGGAGTCTAATTTTGTTCAATTGTTTACATAACCTCAAAATGGCGGCTGTGCGAAATATTTCACTGACATTCTATATCTCCGAAACTATTACAGATATAATCATGCAATTTTGTACGGTGATAAAGGGTACTGATACAAGTTTACCTATGTATATTTCATAAACCTGTAAAGTACAAAACGAACATGGCGACCAAGCGAATTTGAAATATTTTAATAGACTTTTCTCGTGATTTCACTCTCTGAGCACAGTGAAATGTGGTACAGTTAATGATTTTGCAGATTGTAATGCACTGCCATCTAATTTAATTCAATTGTTTACATAACCTCACGATGGTGGCTGTGCGAAATTTAAAAATTAAGTTTTTATTTCTTGTGTCGTAATCATGCGATTGAAGTGAAAGTTTGAATAATGAACCTAAGCAATAATTGTCCTTGAATGGTACATAACTCTATAGCCTATACATATAACAATCCTAAATGGCGAGCTTCCGAAATATTTAGACGGTTCTCAATATCTATGATTCTTTTACAGCAACCAAACTGAAATGTTTATGTTCATAGAGTCTATGAACATATGTTAACCTATAGGACTTTCAGTAACCTGGTGAGCACAAATCCAGCATGGCAGCGACGCGAAGTATAAATATTTAAATGGACGTTTCTCGCGAACTAACTATCCGAGTGCCGTGAAACGTTGCACGTTAAATGCTTATACAAATGTTGATCCACTGGCATCTAATTTATTTCAATTGTTTGTATAATCACAAGATGGCTGCTGTGCGTACTTTTAAAATCTCGTTTTTACTTCTTGTGTTCTAATCATGCGATTGAAGTTTGAATACCACACGTACACAATAATCTTAATGTAATAGTACATAGGCCTAAATAAAAATCCAACCTGGCGACCATCTGAAATATTTAGACGGTTCTCAATATCTACGAATCTGTTACAGCAATTAAACTGAAATTTTGTATGTTGATAGAGGCAATTAACATGAGCAGGATATATGAAAATAGGCTGTATAGTTCTTCACGGAACTACTTATTTTTACCCTAATATCAATATATCAGAAGTATGCAAGCCAACAACTCTAAACTTTGCACACGTATAGTAGGCCTACCTGACATTCTAGATTAATTTGGAGTAACTAATATTATGCCGATGCTGCTAACAGGATTCTAAGCCTGATGATAGGTTCAATTCTGAAATGCATGTAACTTCTATACAAACAAATGGATTTCATCCAAAATTGGCACAACAGTAGATCATATTTATTCAGATTATTTCTGACCAACACATGCATGACATTGCTGCCAACCTGATTTTACGCGCGCTGATAGATCCAATATCTAACTGCATGTATCGTCCATGTTATCCGTTGAACTTCAACCAATTTTGTATTCTGTAAGTTAAGAGATGGAACTAAGAATATATTAAGTCACCAGGGCTGCCAACTGTAGTGCCCTATTAGGCTACATTATGCCAGGTATATTTCGAACTAATTAGCAATTTTGATATTACCAACTTAATTTCGTCATTAACTTAGATAGTTCCATATAGATTAATCATTGGCATGAATCTTAAAGTTTAAGAAAAGGCCTAGGTTCTTTAGTTCGTCACGGAACTTCTTGTTGAACTTGTAAAAATGGCGAATGTCCGGAAAAACACTATTAAATGCGCTTTTGAAGAAAGGAACAACAGACCGACACCACTTGAAATACATAGGCCTCGGTGGATAGCAAACGACCGGAAGCTTAATAGAGATCAAGTACTAGCGAATCAACTAGACAACGGGGAAAATTCAGTGTACATTTCATTAGTGTCCACCTTACTTTATGAAAAACTATTATCCCGACATGAAGGTGTTAAATTCTCCCGGCTAGTTAGCGGTAACACCACAAAGATAACGATCACTGCTGCAGACTCATTGACAAAACGCGTGCGTGTCTGTTTAATCTATCTCCCGAAGTCAACAACGAAAGGCCCTCCCGCTTGCTTTCTACGTATGGAGTTGTCAAGGACATACGGAACGAGTGCTGGAATGAAGTATACGAATTTCCTGCTGTAAGTAATGGCATACGTATTGTAACAATTGAACTTAAATACCACATTCCATCATATTTGCCAGTCAATGATTATAAAGTTCTGTTAACATATGAAGGACAAGCTAAGTATTGCTTTTATTGTAAAGAAACCTCCCACTTACAAATAGACTGTCCGGACAGAAGGAATCGCCTAGTACTTCATGTCAGACAACAAACCTACAGCACGGTGCTGGGTGAGTCTGATGGGAGCAACACTACGGACATGGAAACTGCAGTACTTTCCCCTGAATATCCAGCTATATCAGAGGCCCTTCACAACAGGCCCCATTCTACAAACACATATAGCATTGCGGAAGTAACTCAAACATCAGATAACGAAGCTGAAACATCTCTGACTACTTTACATAGCAATGAAGAGGGAACTGTGACGTCACGATCGGACAGCACGGGGAAGGGACACACCAGCCATCCAACACAGCAGTTTGTGCAGCAGCAAGATACTATTAAGGCAAATGTCCCGATTTTTAGTTTGTAATTCTGAATCAACGTAGCAGCACCAAAGTGAGACATTTTATTTTTTAAGTTTTCTCTTGAATGGAAGCTCGTATTTGCGATGTCAAACCCACTATGTATACTAGAGTGCAATAGAATTGATATAAGTCAATGCATTTTCCAAAATGTGAAAAACAAAGACGTTACTAGCAGTTTTTTATATTTGTGCTTAAAATATATTAAAAAAAGCCTGGTAATATGAAAACGGAGATTTATTTCCTGATTCCAGTCCATTTTTCATAAATAAAATCGGGTGAATGGAATCGTCGGCATTAGTTTGGGAATTGTTTTGAAAAGGGTGGTAGGAGTAGCTGCGCTGCTTCACAAGATCTCTTGCAAAGAAAATGATGAACACGCCGATTTGACGAATATTGTAGTTCGGCGAGTTACATGTACAAGTGCCTAGGCGTGAAACAATATCTGAGCATTAAAATTATAGTAATGTCACGCTTATGTAACGTTGACACAATGTGTTCGTACAGATACTTTTCTTACTTCCTCAAAAATTCTTGTTATTGTTCTTGTAGGGACTTGGGACATCTTGGTCATCAGTCCCGTGTAGTTGACTATGTGTGTTACTGTATTAGAATCAGGGATGGGACAGGTGCCCTGAGTCTTCAAGTAAGGTACTATCTCGGCATTTACCTGGAGGGAAACACAAGACACAACTGAACTTCAGGTACAACCACAATGGTAGGTTGATTGACAGGTGTAGAACTAGTCAATGAGAGATGTTTGACTGATGTCAGTTTCCTAGGAAAAAATCATAAAATAAGAAGGAATTTCTGAATGGCAATAAACATCTGCTGTAAGAAACATTGTTGCAGTTCCTTACCTTTTCTTTCGTTCAATACGCCAATACACAAGCTCTGCTGGGACTTTTCTTCTTTTTCTGTGAGCGTACAAAGGAAGTGGACATTTATGCAGGACGCTTGCACCTAGAGAACATGGTGCTTGACTGCCGTCAGTATTTACGGCGACCAATTTTCCATTTTCACAATGGCTACGTCTTACTTTTCCTCACAACGCATGTTTCCATTTGAAATCGAACTTGCTGCTCTGAAAAACGTTGTCACTGAATAGTTCGTGATCTTGTACTCTTGCACTTATATATTAGAAGTTAAAAAAAAACACTAAACCCGTGGCGCGACAGCCGTTGAAAGGCCTAGGCCTACCAAGCAACCGCTGTTCAGCCATGTAGCTTGCAGATTGTGGGGTGACGTTTGGTGATCCAACTTGTACAGTTAAATAAAAGTGAAATCAAAACTGCTCAGTACTTAACACATTCTCTAATGCAAGCGTAAAGAAATATATAATTTCAATTATAAACTAGGGGGAAAAATCTTATGTGTGGGTAGAGGTTTTTTTAGGGTCTGACTTCCTTTTCTTGGTACAGTACTTAGTCGCAATCCCACCTAGGATTTAGTGGTATGCCCTTGAATCAGGGCTGGCATGCGAAACGAAATGCATGGCTGTGGGGGCGAATATATTTTAATTTCGCCGTGAGCGCGATACTCGGGAGCGAAATGATAATGATTGTCGGCGGGAAATTAAATCGAAGCGAAACTTAATTCGAAGCGAAATGACGTAGCGAAATCTACGCGAAACTTAATAGCTACGCGAAATTACATTCTGCAATTGAATAAAATTTCACTCCCGGCGCAAAAAAAAAATTGTAACAATCTTTTAATTTCGCTCCCGGCGCGAAATACAATTGAAGACCTCGTTTCCAAGACTCACTAAGTCAAAAATGATGATTTTTCAGGACAGATATTTTTTGAACCGGAGCCTACTTTGGCAATATTACTTCATTATGAAGTAAAGAGACGTTTTTCAAATTAATATGAAGAACAGTGATAACGAACCAAAACCCTATTTTGAAGTTATTAACGTTAAAATGCCATTTTTTTCCAAAAGTAAACTTGGTCACTTGACTTAGGTCAATTCTGGAAAATAACTACAGACTTAGTGAGTTCTGGAATAAAACATCTACTTGCATATGCTAAGTTACACATTTGGTAGATCGGAAGCAAGCACGTAAAACAATGGGATTTTAGTGATTTATTCTAGATTGCTCAAACGTCCCTTGAAAATCAATGAGGAACAGAAAAAAGTTATTAAATTGTCCAATACCTGCCATTTAAAAAAATAAAAAATAAAAATATAAATATATAGCAAATTAAGTCCAAGAACAAACGCACTTGCACTGCCTTAACTTTGTACTACACAAATGGCTCTTCTTCAGCATAGTGTATTTCTGTGTGATCAACCAGATCTGCATCATCACCGAAGTTCTTCAGAGCTTTATTGTAGTACAACTGACCTTGTTCGGACAGAGAAACAAACTTCAGAAGTACTGCAACATCCTTCTTCTTCTCTGAAGATATGTTATTGCATTCCTCTACTACATGGACAAATCTGTATGAGTTCCTCCAAGAATGGACTGATTTCTTCTTTAACACTTCGTATTCATTGAAGTCTCCATTGTAGGTATTCTTGGCAAACACTTCTTTCTTTCCTTTTTTGTACAGAAGAACACGCTGCTCCCTCATCAAGAATGGGAGCTTAGTTTTCATTATATTATTGGCGCTCCTTTTAAACTCAAGTAGCCGCCAATCTCTCTTTAAAAGTTTAACAGCGCCATGTTTTTTCAGAATAGCATGATAATATTGTGGCTCTAATAGTTTTTCAAGAGTTCTGTACACTTTTTCGATTATTCCAAACACTCGGTCCGGAGGCAAAAAAATGTGTCCTCTGATAGGAAATATGTGTTCCACTTTATTAACGAGATGTTCAGTAAATAACATATAGCCTACTTTCTCCTAAATGCATGGGTATTCTTATAACTCTTTGTCCTTTTCAAGGAGTATAATTGAATGTTGGTTGTAGTAGCTTGTTGAAATACAACGTGCTATATGGATATTAAACATGAATATGAGGTGCCCATTGCTAGTGCTACCACTGTACAATATTTCATTCAATTCGGTTTCACCGTGGTTGAATTGATATGATGAATCGATTTGCACACATACATGGCCACTATATGCAAGCTCTTGGGCTGATGACCTTGTAATTCAGTCAAGAGATGCGTCCCACAAAGAGGTATGCTCTTGCAAAATTTGGAAGAGCTCAAATGATCAGGTTGGTCGTAATTTGATTTAAGCTTTTACCTTTTGGGCGGCCACCATTCCGTTTCAGTCAAGATGGTGGCGATATAAAACATGTCACTGAGGTGCCCTTTGATAGTGCTACCTCTGTACCGAATTTCGTTCAATTCGATTTCACCGTGTCTGAATAGTTAAGGGGAATCGATTGGCACACATACATGGCCGCCATCCGCAAATTATTAGGCAGATGACATCGTAGTTTGGTCGATTGCTTCTCCATACATAAAGGTAAAATGTTGCAAAATTTGGTAGAGATCAGATGATTAGGTTGGTCGTAATGTGATTTAAGCTTTCAACAGAGTGGCCACCATTACGTTTCCGTCAAGATGGTGGCGATATAAAACATGACACTGAGGTGCCCTTAGCTACTGCTACCTCTCTACCAAATTTTGTTCAATTCGGTTACACCGTGTTTGAAAATATAGGGGGAATCGATTTGCACACAACCAGGCCGCTATCCGCAAATTATTGGGCAGATGACCTCGTAGGTTGGTCAAAAGATTCTTCATACATAAAGGTATAATGTTACAAAATTTGGTAAAGATCAGGGGAATATGTTGGTCATAATTTGATTTAAGCTTTGAACATTTGGGTGGCCGCCATTACGTTTACGTCAAGATGGCGGCGATTTAAAACATGACACTAAGGTGCCATTTGCTAGTGCTACCTCTGTACCAAATTTCGTTCAATTCCGTTTCATCGTGTTTGAACATATAGGGGGAATCAATTTGCACACAAACATGGCCGCAATCCGCAAATTGTTGGGCAGATGACCTCATAGTTTGGTCAAAAGATTCTCCATACAAAAGGGTATAATGTTGCAAAATTTGGTAGAGATCAGATGAGGTTGGTCGTAATTTTATTTAAGCTTTGAACATTTGGGTGGCAGTCATTACGTTTACGTCAAGATGGAGGCGATATAAAACATCCCACTGAGGTGCCCTTTGCTAGTGATACCTCTGTACCAAATGTCGTTCAATTCGGATTCACCGTGCTCGAATTGATAGGGGGGGGGGGGGACAGATATTCAGAGTACACACACTCATACACAGACTCTCACACACACAGACAGACACACATTATTTGGCCCTGTGTTGATCTCATAAGTCTACATTCATTTTTTGCAAAAAAATCGAATGTAGGCTAAAAATGTCACTTTTGTTTACATAATCTAGCAAGAAGCCCATGATGGTCGAGTTCTTGTTTTGGCTTGTGGCAGAGTCTGAGAACAGTCTCAATGTTTTCTGAGATTTAATGCCTTCTGGTTTTGGTTATTGACGAACCCTCTCTTCAAGACAGTGTAGGAAGTTATGGAAGGCTGATGCAACTTCGTTCGATCCTCTTCCAGACTGATCTTCTGCCCAAGAATATATGAATGTGTTTTCCACATTTTAGACGTTTTCATGAATTATAAAAGTTAGGTTGTTCAACCAAAGCTGTCGACCATAAACAGTCTCGGAAATTCTAATCATGGGAAGGGGCTGGTTCTGTTGCATGTCAAATGCTACTTTCAGAACATTATTTTCCTCTCGCTTCAAAATTTCATAAAATCTTTTGGCTCGTAATTTGTTCAATCTGTAACATCCCATCAGGTCTGTCCTTTCGGCTGGTGATGTAGAATTATTTTGTATCTTGATTTGTAATTCTTCACAGTATGAACATGTGTCGGTTTTCGGGTGCCCAAACCCGATATTGAATCGTGTTTGGAAAATTCAATGAAATTTGCTATAAGACGCGAATGATTTTGAAGCACTTACCCTGGCCTCTCTCCACAATCGCCAAATCTTCTTGACGGAAAGTGTTGGGTCCATGTAAACTCGTACGCTCTTTGCCCTCCCATAATGGCTTTCTCTGCACTTCAATGTCTTAATGAAATTAACAATTGAAACCTCAGTCTCCATGTCTTTGGCTTTAATACGACCACCGCCCCTGTTCTCTTTACATTGTTCACCTGTAGCATTGAAGTTCTTAGATAAACGATTCAATCTGAATCTACTCATTCCTGTTACCGAACAGAAAGATTGAGCACAAACTCGTATAATCTGGCCGGCTTTCCTCCGTATAAAATATTGTGTTAATAACCTAGCACGGGGATTGCCTACATTTCTTGGTCGATGTGATTTTGGTTCTTTTGTTACAATATATTTTACATGGAAGTTATCTTGCTCTACTTTTGATTTGTTGTCATACAGTTTGTCACGGAAATGAGTGATGTCTTCTTGACTCAACAATCCTACCTTGCATGTATAGTTCGGTCTTCCAGCATGATTACTAGCGATACAAGAAGCAGGGTGAGCACTTGAACTGTTTCTTGCATGCTTGCGTTTTGTTTTATCCCAGGTGTTTACATCTTTTCTTCTCTTCCTGCTTCGACCGGAATCTTCTAGAAGACTCTTTAATCCTTCTAAATCAAAGTCACTCATCTTGTACACTTTCTTAAAATGTAGAAACTTTCTCTTAAACACAACTCATCAACATACGACACATGAAACAGCCAAGAGGTTACTGGCGAGAAACAGGCGCGTTAGACTTAGCAGAGTTTGGAAGACATCAGGGCCTGATATAGTAGAGTTTTGAAAAAAAAATGCAATATCCTACGTTACAATTTACGATGACATAGTGAGTTCTGGAATAAAATATTAATAACATACAAAGGTCTATACACCTTACGAACAAGATCCAACAGATTTCTCAATTTCGTCCTAAACTGACTTAGTGAGTTTTGGAAACGAGCTCTTCAATTCATTACAGACTTTTATTTTCACTCGCGGCACAAAATAAAATTCGATACAGACTTTTAATTTCGCTCCCGGTGCGTAGTAAAATTCGCTGCACTCTTTTAATTTCACTCCCGGAATGAAATACAATTCATTACAGACTTTTAATTTTGCTCGCGGCGCAAAATCAAATTTAATACAGACTTTTAATTTCGCTTCCGGTGCGAAATAAAATTTGTTACAGACTTTTAATTTCTCTCCCGGCGCGAAATAAAATTCGGTTATAGACTTTTAATTTCGCTCCCTGCGTGAAATAAAATTCCCAAACGGTATTTAGTTTCGCCCTACGACGTAAATTTAAAATGCATGGAACATTTCATTTCGTTGTTGAAATTAAAATGTATTCGTTTCGAGAGTGAAATTATGTTCGGAGCGATGTTCAAAGTCCTGACGTTGGCAGCAGTAGCAGTCTTACCGTACACCGCCTGCACAAACTGCTGGGCTGCAACAGCAACGTTAGTCATACAATGGTCATCACTCCAGTGTAGGAGAAAGTCAGTGCTATGGGATCAACAACACTATCGTTGTTGACTGCACCTCGGTCTCGTGGCTGGCCCTCCCTGACGTACATAACGCAATACTTCGTGTACAATGGGGCAACAAGTACCTCTACTTGTTCCATAGCGAACAAGAAGACGAATGTGCTGTGCGGACAGACATTCAAGATAAGTGACGAACTCCAATTACAATACAAATTGTCAGTTGTAACTCTTCAGTCAGTCAACACTAATTTGCCCAATAACTGGGCGTGGTACAATGTATATACTGTACAGTAATATGTAAATAACACTCATGGATAACATTACATGTATTAGTTTATGGTCACTATTATAATGCAGCAATTTTAGTGATCTTAAGTCTAATACATGTAATTTTTTTTCCAGGAGTGTTACGTACATCTTATATACGTTGTGCCTCACCCAGTTATCGGGCAAATTAGTGTTGACTGACTGAAGAGTTACAAATAACAGTAAATCGTCTGTGGTAGTACCAGCGGCGTATATGGAGTTCTGTTTCGGAGGGGGGTTACTTGAACAACAGGGGTGAGGGGTCATTCCTCTCATTTCTACATTCTTTATTCTTACACTTCCGGAAATTCCTGGGGAGGGGGGGCTTGGCATTCCTTACTACTTACTTCTTACCCTCAGCACATTTATACTGACCATGGTACGAAAACAAACCCCTGTGCCACGTACAGTAATTCGTTTCGCACTGCAATTAGTTTTGCGTCGCCTTTCACTATGTTATTGTGCTTTGAATTAAATTCTGCTTCCATTTTAATTTTTGCGCTGACAATCAATTTCATTTCGCACCCGAATATGGCGCTCACGGCGAAATTAAAATGTTAACGCGTCCACAGCCATTTTGTTTCGCATGCCAGACCAGATTTAATTTCAGACATGAAATGAAATGTTCCATGCATTTTAAATTCACGCCAGGGGCAAAACTAAATGCTGTTTGGGAATTTGGTGTCATTAAAAAAACCGTGGCACTACATCCCATGAAGGGACCAAGCGACCGCTGCCCAGCCCTCTGCAGATATTGGTCAGCGCATCGGGTTCCCTCGGCCGTTAATCTTGGTTTTCGTGGCTTTCAGACAGCTACTCTCGAGGCTGAGTGCACACCGTTCCAACCCACACGTCCGTTTCTAAAATCACTAACGGAGCCGGGAATCAAACCCGGGGCCTCCAAGTGATAGGCAGGCATGCTACCCCCAACACCATAGGGCCGGCAATTTTCGTCATACCAGGACCAAAATTAACAGTCGTTTAAAATATTTATTTCGCGCCGGGAGCAAAATTAAGAGACTGTAACGGTTTTCATTTCGTGCCTGGAGCAAAATGAAAAGTCTTATAACGAATTTTATTTCAGGACAGGAGCACAATTAAAAGTCTGTAAAGAATTTTATTTCGAGCCGGGAGCGAAATTAAAAGTGTAACGAATTTTATTTCGTGCCCGGAGTGAAGTTGCCTAACGGTTTTTATTTCACGCCAGGAGCGAAATGAAAAGTCTTTAATGAATTTTATTTCACGCCAGGAGCAAAATTTAAAGTCTGTTAAGAATTCTGGTTGTAGCCGGGAGCGAAATTAAAAGTCTGTAACGGATTATATTTCACGCTGGGAGCGAAATTTAAAGTCTGGTACGAATTTTATTTCGCACCGGGAGCGAAATTAAAAGTCAGTAATGCATTTTATTTCGCACCGGAAGCGAAATTAAAAGACTAATGAATTTTATTTCGCCCCTGCAGCGAAATTAAAATTCTGTTACTAAATTTAATTCGCGCCAGGAGTGAAATTCTATTCCTTTGAACAATTTAATTTCGCGACGCTAATTTAAATTGATAATACATTTCGTTTTGCATGCCAGTCCTTCTTGAATCGGTTTTGGTGGTGGCTCCAATTTTCACCTAAAATGTAAAACTAACTGCACTTGATGACCGTAATGCTCTCCATCAGTCGTACCTATATGTAAATCGTACATGTATCTGTTCTACCAGATATACTGTCCCAAAAATAAATTGCTGAAAATAGACCACCTAACGACACTAAAAATAATACTGTTGCAGGTAAAATAAATTAAGTAAAAAGTAATTAAAGGGATCAATGAACTAAAAACAGGAAAAACAACATAGAAAACTAGAAGTCGTAAGTACAAACTGGTATGATATCAAAGGATCACTCAGAAATATCCAGAACTGGACAATAATTCAGAACTAGCCATCACTGTCGCAGTCAATCACAACATTGGACTAGATGCTCAGGAATCCCATACCGTCAGGTGAGGTCATCGCCCTCTCACTTGACTTACGCTCCCCTCCCCCCGCTCTCGCCGACCTTGTTCTACTATAGGCTACCACGCCTTTTGTTCCAAGTACGATTCTATTCAACCGATTTAGGTTTTCGATACGGCTTTGGAATCAGTGAATAAAACTCAACTTTCTTATTACCCGCTTTTTTAAAATTGTAATCATATATTTAAAATAAAACAGCAACTTTTCTCTTTTTGAAATTAAAAAATTTATCTCAATTCTGCTAATAGACAGAGTACATAGCAGTTTTCAGATCGCAGATCGGAGCTCCCCTTCATGAAAAAAATAATAAATAAATTCAGCTTCCAAAAAGATGGTATATTGGCTTTCACGGCCGGTGAATTAAAACTCAGCAATTCTTTTAGGTTTGTGCCGTGTCTTGCGTGAGGTTTCACTTCGTTTGTGCTGCCATCTGTTGGAATATTTTCTTACCAAAATGTCGGGACATTTAGCCTTAACGAACCTGTCACTACCGACGTACCCAAAACCTAATTTACGTGGTCGGAAGACATGGAATTTCAGGATGCCATACAAGAAGAACGAGAACACACACAAATAATAGGCTTCCCAAAAGTCTCAGTACATTCGAAGCACCCTCCAGCTAACGATACCGTTCGCTCCTAATTACTTCACGCGCAAAGCACAGACATAGTTCAGGAAACCCTATCTACTACATTGGGGGCAGAGTTTACATCCACCTCTGATGCTGCAATCAGTGTCAGTTAAAAAAAAATCAGGGGCGTCAGTGGAAGTGCCCTACCTCCACAAACAGGAGCTAAACCCAAGGTCACAGATAAAGCCAACATTAAGGACACCCATGCTCTTCACATAAAAACTGTCAACAAAAACACTGCGAGGGAAGAAGTTAAATCATATTACACAAAAACAGGAAGCGCATCACGTAGTCGCCGTAAAGTGCACACCAGTAAAACATCGCTCCAATGATCCCCTAAAATAATTGCTCATCGTCGTTTAAAAATGCACTCAAACATTCTGATGCATGTCATCTTCATCCTTTTGTTATTGCATATGAGTGTCTTGCGTTGTTTTGCCACATTAAATATAAATGGCATCATAAGTTTGACGACACGTTTTCAACTTCAGGATTATTTTCAGGACTTATGATATTGACATGTTATTACTTCAGGAAGTAAATGATCCAAACTTGGACTGGTTGAGTGGGTACAAATACATAGCAAATATTGGCCCATCTCTCCGAGGCACAGCTGTCGTTTACAGATCAGGGTTAATTGTTTCGGAAGTGGAGTTACATCCGTGTGGCAGAATAATTGCTCTGCAATGTGAGGACACATTAATTGTTAATGTCTACGCCCCTTCTGGATCACAAGGTCGTCTGGAAAGAGAACATTTATTTGAAGATGACATCAGATACTTTCTCCAGGGCCCCATCAATACTATCATATTAGCAGGCGCTTTTAACTGTGTTTTAAACCCTCGAGATCAAACGGGCGCTTTCAACAACTGCCGCAGCCTCATAAGTCTCATAGACGGATTTAACCTCCATGATGTGTGGGAACTTAACCATGGAACCGACGTACAATTTACTTTCTATCGTGCCGGATCAGCATCTAGAATAGACAGGGCATATATAGCACGAGGAATGAGAGATAGCATGCATAGTTCCACAGTAGTGCCAGTATCTTTCAGTTAACATCACGCACTGTATTTTCGATATTTAACTACGTCACAACCACCTATATATGAACACGGGTATTGGAAACTAAACGCATCCCTCCATCACGATCAAGATGTGCGAAACAAATTTGAAACCCTTTGGATGAAGCTGCGCAGTAAAAGGTCGTAATATCCATACCATATCACTTGGTGAATCGAGGTTGATAAACCTGCTATAAAAAAGTGTTTCCAGCAAATTTCCAAACAACGTGCCTGGGAGAGGAGAAGTACTTTAAACTTCTATTATGAGGTAGACTATTATTTGAACTTCAGCAAAAGCAAGCAAATGGCGACGATGTCCTTGGCGAAATGAAAAAGGGGTTAAGCATTCAATTTTAAATATTCAGGTTAATTATTTAAACGGTGAATGTATTCGAGCAAAGATTCCCTCAGTCATAGAAGAAGATCGATCATCACTGTTCCATATTTTAACAGAAAGGCGTAAAGGGCAGCGAAATACCATTACTAAACTTCGGGACGAGCATGGCTGCACTCAGTCGAACATGGATGATACCCTTCAAATTGGTGCAAAGTATTTCACTATATTTTTCTCCTACGTCCAACAAAATATTGAGCAAACAGATGGGAGCTTACATCAAAATCCACCCAGACTGACCGCAGGGGATGGATTTATGCTGGCAAGTGGTATTATCTCGGCGGATATTTTCACAGTATTACGCCAAACTCAACGTAACCGCTCTCCTGGTCCTGATGGAATACCATATGAATTTTATCAATTAATGTGGAATATACTTGCAGAATATTTCCTTAAAATTGACCAGGAGATTATGGGAAACCCACAAATCATAACTGAATAATTTACTGCTGGAATTAATATTTTAATTCCGAAGATTAGAAGACCACTTGGAATGGAGGATTTCTCATTACAGATTGCAAAATCTTTACAACAATTGTAGCATCCCGAATCAAACCGCAACTGCTACAAATTATAGGGCTGTGGAAATCCTGTGCGACTCCAGTAAAAATATCATCTCGAACTTGTTGGTGTTACGCAATATTATTATTGTACATGAGAAAACTTCGCCTAATCTTCCCCTTACGACACTCGTCAGTCTCGATTTTCAAAAGGCCTTTGATAGAAAAAAAACCATTCATTTCTATGGTCTACAATGCGAACCTTTAGGTTTCCTATCGGGTTGATTAAATTCATTACAGGACTGTACAGAACAGCAAAATCTAGGGTAATCATTAATGGACATCTCACATCGAAAATACCCATCCGTAAATCTGTTCGTCAAGGATGCCCACTTTCTATGAACCTGTTCATCATAGCACAGGAACCCTTCCTCCGGAGGATAAACCAGAATGTAACTGATCTGACGATCAATGAGAAGAAAGTGACAGTTCGAGCATATGCCGATGATGTATGTATTGTTCTAACAGACGAAAACAATGAAGACCGTATGCTGACTATCATAAACGAGCTTCAGGAAACATTTGGATCCCAAGTCAATCCATCAAAGTCTGGAATGATGTAAATTGGGTAACATCCGTTATCCACGCCTACTCGATCATTAGCTATTGTGCAAAATTTGAAGATTTTGGGAATTATTTCCCAAAACAAATTTCAAGATATGATTAGTGAAAACTGGGCGATGGTAATCAATAAAGTGAGGCATACCTTATTCCAGCAACATACCAGGTCCCTCAATCTCATACAGAAAGTATGGCACATTAATGTGTTTGCTTTATCCAAGATATGGTACCTCGCACAATTCTTACAAGCAACGAAACACATTAGCCAACGCTTAGAATTGTGTATCGGTCACTACCTTTGGAATGGATCGTTGTACAGAGTCGCCCGTGATCAATTGTACTTACCAAATCTCCAAGGAGGCCTCAATCTAACCTGTGTTGATATGAAATGTAAGCCCTCTTAAGACGCACCATCCCCCGATCAATGTCAGGAATGCGTAGTCAAAGAAAACTGACATTTCTTCGCCCACCAGCACTTATCACGATTAGTGGGCGACATAGCCACATACTGCAGGCTTTTCGTGCCGTTATCAATGTAAGACAGTTTACCTCGGGAGAGGAAAACTCAGGGGGAATTTAATTCAACGAAGAATCTATACACTTATTTGCTGAAGGGGCAACAGAAGCCGCTATCAATAGAACATACATTCACCCAAAGACATTGGAGAACGATTTGGTTGAATGCCTCAAATAAATACATCTCAACACAGTGGAGATCCACACTCTACTCTGTGATCAACATTGTGCCTACGGCGACTAAACGTATACGTCACAATATGGCTGAGGATGCTCAATGTAGACGATGTGGAGATGTCGACACATTAGTGCATCGAGTGACATCCTGCCAAGAGGCTTGAACAGTTTGGACCTGGACGACTGCTATACTGCGGAGAATACATCCGGGGATAGACCACTTACCAGCGGAGTGCATAATGGTTTGCGATTTTGAACTTACTGGGAAACTAAAACAAAACGCTGTAACCTGGGTTATAGCGGCAGCAGTGGATTGGAACATAACAGCGCACGAAAGAGGTGGGTGCACCTTAAGGGACTTTGTAAGTTGGATCAGAAGAATACGCTGGACAATGGTTGGCCTATAGAAAATTTGGACTCGTAAGCCCTCAATAAAAATCCTTTTGTAGATCTCCAATAAACATCTAGTCATCTAATAGAAATCTAATAGACGTCCGTCCCTAGACGTCTAGACGTCTATTACAGAACAACGTTAGACGTCTATTAGACGTCTAGATGGCCACTTTTTGTCCCACTTTTAGTCGTCTATATAGATCGATTTTAGATGTATATAATAATTCCCACACGGCAAATAGACGTCTAAAAGACGTAAAGTACTCGTCTATTAATAAACGTTTAGGGCAATTATTGTTGGTCTAAATTTGGTGTAATCTATGGTCTAATAGACGCCTATTTTTTCGTCTAGTAGACGGTCTATCATAGACGGCGTGTAGAGGTCCCTTTCAACTAAACATTTAAACTAAATACAAATCATATTCACATTTCGCGTGCCTTTAGAGTCTCTTCCATCCACACATGCCCTGGGCACGGCTTCAGACTTTTTGAAACCTGAGGGTAAATTTCCATGTTGAACTCACCGGGATTTGAACTTAGGACCTCCGACTTCGAAGGACAGCAAGTTATCCACTAGACCATGGGCACTGGAACATGGTAACCTGTCTGTAGTACTCTTGTATCGCTAACTATTCAGGGAATTATTACGTGATATAAGAAATGCTATGGCCATGTGAAGTGACTCAAACTACACTAACCACAACACTTTTAAATTCCTATGTGGTCACATTGGACGAATATCCTTAAAGCCTATCGATAGAAAGCATCCACCATTTAATATAAGTCCATTAGATGGCTGTCTGACTGCTTGAAATACTACCTGGTGGAGTTTTGTGACTGTCTTAAATTTATTGATTACTTCATCAAATAGACGTCTATTAGTTGACTACTTACCTAATTTCAATAAACTAACGCTGAAATTTAGTGTCTACTGTATCTTATGTCTATGGCTACACAGAAATATTCTCTATATTACGTCATTTAATATACGTCTAATAGATTACCCGTCTGATTGGAATCGATAGACGGAAATAGATTGCACATGATCGCATCTAATAGACGGATGTTCTGATACAGTAAGTTTCACTATGTCTAAAAAGCATCTCTTTCGTATCTATTGCTAGAAGTGCATTTCATAGAGGACATTTAGATATTGTTATTCCATCTATTAAACGACTATAGACGTATATTTGCCGTGGGAAGTTCTTTTATATGTCGTTATGTTTTCTTCTATTTTTGATAAGGGCTCAACTTTTATTTACTGATGTTATGGAGACGTCGAATTTACATCTATGGAAGACGACATATAAATAAATTTTAGACGCGTATTGATACCTGTTCGAACCACTTTAATTAAACATGTATACACCTTTTGGAGATACCCATGTGTTTTCATCTGTTTTCATGGACGTGTCGAATTCACATCTAGGAAAGACGACATTTAGACGAATTTTTTACTGGTACCGGATACTGGTAGTTCAAACTCCTAAGACACGCAAAAATATTTTGAAAATACGTATTTTTATATGATTTCATGGACGCGTCGAATATATAGGAAAGCACTCTTGGTCTCCATACTGTTGAAATAATGAAAATTGTCCTAAAACTTCAAAAGTTAAAAGGATTTCATGTCAACTTGCTTATTTTGCCGTATATCTTACGTGTAGGTAAATTCCATGAGTTATTGTTTCAGGCGATGATAAAAATACGAATAAAAGACATAAATTACCTCAGATTGCGACGGAATATTGTTGAGTTTAAACACCTGATAAATTTACTAACGCACGTTACTCGAATTCACATATCCCTGAACAGCATCAATCTAGTCAGTTGGTGAATTCAGAATCTTGATATTGAAATAGACTATAGCTTTATAGTCCTGATGTAGTTTTTTTGTTCTACCCGTAATTATTTCGGTTGCTATGAAGTAGGGGATGTGGTGAGACAGTTTCCTTGTGGGAATGATATTACGGATAGATGCCCTTCATGACGTCAATCTCATGAGGGGATTTAATGACAAATGAAATTAATGAGGTAAGGTATGAAATGACTGTGTGTGGTATTTCGAGTTCGGTGTAGTCTGACCATGCACTTTAGCGTGTGTAGCTACCTCGGCTGGTTTGTGACATTATGACAACAAATTTAAAAAAATGTATTTTAACTCTCCTGATTCCATACCAGCCCATGTTACTGTCACATACATGATTACCAATATGCTTGATTCCATTTTTAGAATTATGATATCTCGCTGCACCTGCTGTATCACCCAAAAAGTAGGTGCAGATGACATCGTAGTTCCGCCCCTTAAAACAACAATAACTAACCCAAAGAATATGCAACTTCCTGTATCCTTGTTGCAGATCTGGTTCATGTACGTCCAAATATAATGTTTTATACGCCTTCGGTGTGTTTCTTTACGGGGTGGCTATCCCACTAAGATATGTTTGTGCTTCCCATGCACAAAAGACATTGTGAGCACGGCAGACCACACGCATATGACAAAATGTTGACTCTAGTGCGCCTAGTGTCCACTCAGTACAAAACGTACTGCAACACCCCGTCAAATGAACAGTGCTTGTGCGACTAAGTGCTACAGTGCTAGTGCGATTTGCTGCACTGCTCAGAAATGGGCAGGATAGGGCTGCGCTTCACCGGCACGAGTAAATTTCTCGCTAGCACTGCTTCACCTTGCCCATTGCACGGCCCTGGTGCACACACATGGACGCACACACACTCGGACAAAAGGTCTAACTCATAAGCCTATTTTTTTCATAAATAGAAATAGCCTAAATACGAGATTTTAAAATTTCGCACAGCCGCCTTCTTGTGGTTATGAAAACAATTCAGTTTGATTGCTGTCATAGATTAGTTGATATTGAGATTCGTCTAAATATTTCGGATGGTCGTCATGTTGGACTTTTATTTACTTTGTAGACCACCGAGCTATGTACTATTAGATGCCGATTATTGCGTACGGTAGGTTCATTGTTCAAACGTTGGCTACGATCGCATAAGAAATTAAAACTTAATTTTTAAATTTCACACCGGCACCATCTTGAGGTTATGTAAACAATTGAGCTGAATAAGATGTCAGTGCATTACAAGGTGTATAGCATTTGCTATACCATTTGACGGCGCTCGGATGGTTTAATCGCGAAAAAAACAAAACAAAAGATGTTCAGTAAAGAACATATAGCATACTTTCTCCTAAATGCATGGGTATTGTTATAATTCTTTGTCCTTTTCAAGGAGTATAATTGAATGTTGGTTGTAGTAGCTTGTTGAAATACAACCTGTTATACAGATATTAAACATGAATATGAGGTGCCCTTTGCTAGTGCTACCTCTGTAAAAAATCATTCAATTCGGTTTCACCGCGTTTGAATTGATATGGTGAAACGATATGCACTCATACATGGCCGCTATCTGCAAACTATTGGGCTGATGACCTTGTCGTTTGGTCAAAACATGCTTACTACATAAAGGTATATTGTTGCAAAATTTAGTAGAGATCAGAGGATTAGGTTGGTCGTAATTTGATTCAAGCTCTGAACATTTGGGTGGCCGCCATTACGTTTCCGTAAATATGGCGGCGATATAAAACATGACACTGAGGTGCCCTTTGCTAGTGCTACCTCTGTACCAAATTTCGTTCAAATCGTTTTCACAGTGTTTGAATAGATAGGGGGAATCGATTTACACACATACATGGCCGTCATCCCCAAATTATTGGGCTGACAACCTTGTAGTTTGGTCAAAAGATTCTTCGTATATAAAGGTATACTGTTGCACAATTGGGTAGAGATCAGACGATTAGGTTGATCGTAATGAGATTTAAGCTTTTAATGTTTGGGTGGCCACCATTACGTTTCCGTCAAGATGGCGGCGATATATAACATGACACTGAGGTGCCCTTTACTAGTGCTACCTCTGTACCAAATTTCGTTCAATTCGGTTTCACCGTGTTTTAATAGATAGGGGGAATCTATTTGCACACATACATGGCCACCATCCACAAATTATAGGGCTGATGACCTTGTAGTTCCTTCAAAAGATTCTTCGTATGCAAAGGTATAACATTGCAAAATCTGGTAGGGATCAGATGATTAGGTTGGTCGTAATTTGATTTAAGCTTTTAACATTTGGGTGGCCGCCATTCCGTTTCCGTCAAGATGGCGGTGATATAAAACATGACAATGAGGTGCCCTTTGCTAGTGCTACCTCTGTACCAAATTTCGTTCAATTTTGTTTCACCGTGTTTGAATTGATCGGGGGAATCGATTTGCACACAAACATGGCTACCATCCTCAAAATTATTGGGTTGATGACCTTGTAGTTTGGTCAAAAGATGTTCCATACATAAAGGTATAATGTTGCAAAACTTAGTAAAGATCAGATGATTAGGTTGGTCGTAATTTGACTTAAGCTTTTAACATTTGGGTGGCCGCCATTACGTTTCCGTCAAGATGGCGGCGATATAAAACAAGACACTGAGGTGCCCTTTGCTAGTGCTACCTCTGTACCAAATTTCGTTCACTTCGGGTTTACCGTGTTCGAATTGATTGGGGGTGGGGGGTGGTGACAGACATTCAGAGTACACACACACTCTCTCTCTCTCTCTCTCTCTCTCTCACACACACACACACACACACACACACACACACATATATATACACACACACACAGACAGACACACAATTTTCCGCCCTGTGTTGATCTCATGAGTCTACTTTCATTTGCACACAAACATGGCATTTTTTGCAAAAATCGAAGGTAGGCTAATATCTATTTTAACGTATCAACTTCGCTTGGCCCTCATATTCGTTTTTTACTTAACAGGAATTTTGTGAGTCCCATCTAGTAGTTCATTTTATCACCGTACAAAATGTCAGGGTGATATCTGTAATAGTTTCGGAGATAAGGAATGCCAGTGAAATACTTCGCACAGTCGCCATGTTGGATTGGAAAGCTGTAATAAAATTTGAAGATCACGGTCGGGGTCGGACAAAATAGTACTATAACCTTACCGAGTTTCATTGAAATCGCTCCAGCCGTTTAGATTTTATTAGGTGGGGACACTCACATACGCACACACACGGACTACTGTAAATGTGATGTCATAAGCCTATTTGTTCAGAAATGAAAATAACAAAGAAAGCTTTTAATTCGGTCAACATGAAATTCGTGTTGACCGACTAAATTGCTTTCTTCATTAGAAATAACCATCGCTGAAAAATGGCTTCTATCACTACTAAATGAAAATAGGATAACGAGTAAACGAAAAGCAAGAACGGGAGGTTTCATTTAGGAAAGATATACTCTTATTGGTCACAAAGGAGTGAAAGTTTGGTGTGTACGTTACACTCTTCCTTATATGGCAACACTGCGAGAAGGTGAGTTCGATTCCCATCTTAGCCATCTTAGGATGTTTTTCCGTGGTTTCCCACTTCCACTCCAGGAAAATACGTGGATAGTTCCTAAGTCAAGGCCATGGCCAAATCCAAAAATAACAAAGATTATCAGACAAATTCCATAAGCACCTCAATTACATGGGACTGATGAACATAAGGCTATGTTCCAAACCCCTATATGAAGCAACAAGAAATATTTCGAATCAATGGGATCTATCGTATTGATTTTAGGAAACATGTTTCTAACGTAGGCTACAGTATGACCGCGATCGAAACGAGCAAGGTGCCTTGCCCTGTCTGATGGGGCACGCGCTCAGATTGAAATCACTATGTTGATTATTATTGATATTTCAAGAAGTAATTATCCTATGTTTGAATAAATAATTGGCCTGGAATTACATATGGCCCTGCATGGTCAGTTCACGGACACCTTCCATGCTTGTCCGGGTAGCGGGCAAATAGACACTTCCATAACGTTATTGACGAGAATCTCTTCTGAAATAACGGAATCAATTTCTCCGCCTAGAATAACGTTACTGATAGCGCATAGCTGGTAAAAATCACCTGTATACCGTTACTAGACTTATAACGTTCATGGTGGATTCGCATTTCGAAATAACTGAATTATTTTCCTGTCCTGAATAACGTTATTGATAGCGTATAGCTGGTTAAATTCGCTCGTATACCGTTACTAGACTTATAACGTTATTGGTGGGTTCGCATTTCTAAATAACGGAATTATTTTTCTGCCATGAATAACGTTATTGACAGCGCAAAGCTCGTAAATATTGCTCGTATACCGTTACAAAGCTTATAACGTTATTGGTGGGTTCGCATTTCTAAATAACGGAATTATTTGTCTGCCATGAATAACGTTATTGACAGCGCAAAGCTCGTAAATATTGCTCGTATACCGTTACTAGGCTTATAACGTTATTAGGAGGTTTGCATTTTGAAATAACCGAATCGATCACTCTGCCTGAATAACGTTATTGATGGCGCGCAGCGGGTCAAAATCGCTGTCATACCGTTATTAGACTTATAACGTTATTAACGGGAGCGCATTTTAAAATAACGGAATCTTTTCCTCTGCTGGTTATAACGTTAATAGCACAAACCAGGGTCAATTATAACCCCTTATTTCGTTGCCGCACTAAAAACGTTATTCATATACCATTTGTTTTGGGTACGGCACCAGTAACGTAACAAAAATTAATTCGTTATTTTCGACAATTCTGTTACGTTATGAAGCCTTGGTAAAAAACGCTCGAACAGGGGCAAACTATTTTTTCATGAAGAGCAAACCCTCCAAATTTGAATGCTTTTCTAGTAAACCACATGGTGACCTCTCCTTGTTAGAGGCAATGTTTTTTTCAGACAAAATCAACAGACCACACTCAATAATGAATATGGGTAGACTGCTCTCTCGCGGATACAAGGTGAACCGTCGCCGTCATGCATGCGTGCGATGCTTCCGGTGACGGCCGTTTCAAAACCATGACGAAAATATTACATGGTAAAGGCCTGATGTGTCCATACTGTATATGATTACTATACTGTGGAATAGGTTTGAGGCGCCATAAAGATGGCGTTTGAGATATGTCATACGTACTAAAGCAAGCCGGGTATAAATGTTCCTCTACCTGCTGTTCTGTTCGCAGGGTAGACCTTGAGGAATCTTGTCCCTTTGCTGCATTGGACCTGCCATTAACAAAAGAACCTCTCTATATAATTCTCCTCATCCTGCCAGGTAGGCTCCACCTTCCCTCCCTTCTTACTTCCTGTACTTACCTCCCTCCCATTGAGCAAGAAAATCCGTTTTTTGTGATGAAATGGTAGGTCTTTCTTAGAATACTGTAGTTACAAGCAATATTTCCAGTAGCTATTGCCAAATCTTCCAGGTAAATTTTTTTTCGCATGACCACAGGACAGTATTATTAAGACATGGATTTATGTCTTGGGTGAAGGGCTGATCTTCTTCTTTAATAGGAATGTCTAAAATACAGTAGTTTTCCTTCAACCCAAAATTATTCTACTCCTCCACAAATTTCTGTCCTCAGCATCTGTTAAGGGGGGGACCTAGCCTACACCTATGAGGATCAAAATTTGTCATTTTTCAATTTATTTTTTCTGCGTTTATTGACCCTTCCTCTTCAAATCACAGCATCCATTTCTTTGATAGGTTTAATACTTTTGAAGTTATGACCAAAAACGTGCAGGGGAGTTTAGGACGTTTGCCTACACATTGGTGACTTTGTTGCTCGTTCCCGAAACGTTGGATTTTCAAATCAGTTTCCTTAGTAACTGCCCGAGTTTTCAAGATAATGAAGTGAAATTTAGTAGGCTATACGGTACATGTATATCGCATAGGGAAGAACAGTATGACCTAGAACTGTTGCTGTACATGTCATAGTTTTTTTAAATATTCAGTGAAGAAACTTGCAAAACATTTACACTTTAATATAAGCTTAAAAAAATCTTTATAGATTCCAATTATTGGAGGTCAATCTCTAGCTACTGCATTAGTAAATGCAATGAAAACAGAATTTTTGAAAAGCAATGCTATTTCTGTAAAATATTAGGGAAATGGTGGAACAGTGCACAATATACAGCCGCCATTTTAAATGCCTAATTTTCTGAAATGCATTCGCCATATGACTTGTAAATACACGAAAATATTGGCAAAGCATAGTGTGATTGGCAGAACAAATTACAATTCTTTAGTACTTTCTTTTGCTGAGGAATAAAAAAAAAGTGAAATTACATGATTTTTGGATCCTTATACAGTAGGTGTAGGTCCCCGCTAGCCTCTGGTAGCCATGCAGTTCCTGTCACTTGCAGCCGGGAATAATTCAGTGGACGTGTTGGAGCTCCAGGCTGTCCAGAATATTCTTCTCCATCCTACACTTCTCTTCTCCGGTATTTTATCATTTTAAATGATCTTGTCGACTTCGTCGTTACGCTGGGATCTGGCGTTACGTTACGGTGACGGGACGAAATGTACCTAGAATGCACTGAGGTGTGTGACGTCATAGTACGATGTAGCAGCCGAGTACCAAAAAGGCAGTGCGAGAACAGAATTTCAAGAAGGCAGTGTGAGAACAATCAAGTAGGCAGTGAAGAAACAAAATAGAATCTTCAAACTCTGTTCTCGCACTGCCTTCTTGGTACTCGGCTGCTAGCATTTAAAATTTTATAAAGTCCAGTCTTTCAGACTGACTATCCGTGTCTTTTTTTCTTTGAAGAATAGACTGCAGGAGATGAAACTTGTCGGTATTATGTATGGTATTAGATTTTCCTTATTTTCACGGTGGTTTATACATTCCTTGGTTTTTCTCATTTTTTGGAGAACCTCAGCATTTGTGACATAGTCTGCCCATGGTATCCGAAATATCCTTCTGTACAGCCACATTTCAAAGGCCACATTTCAAAGGCCACTAACTGTTTACATAAAGACTCTGTGAGAGTCCATGTCTCAGCACCGTAAAAGAGAGTCGAGAACACATAATAATAATAATAATAATAATAATAATAATAATAATAATAATAATAATAATAATAATAATATAGTATGGCCTCGGATGCCGGGTGCAAGCTTTGTTATTTGACACCCAGAGGGCAGCTTGCATGTCGAATTTTATTATTCCTTGAAACACTATAGTTAGTTAGTTATTGTTGTTTTAAGGGGTGGAACTATGAGGTCATCTCCCCTTTGAAGCACTACGAAAGTCAAGGAGGTAACATATCTAAGCTCCTTGACACTATAGCGCTTTCTAGTAGAGACATGAGGAACTTTGTGTTGACGGAAATTCCCAACATTAATTTTGCCGTTATTGTATGAACACGGTCTACTGAATTCAAATTGGTTCTTTAACATGCCAACATCGTATGACCTGCGTATTGTAAGTGATAAGTGATTTTTGAAAGACGGCAAAAATCACTTACAACGGCCAGGAGCAAGCTTGGGGGTTCGTAATCCGACACGATAACTTTTCACCCACCGTGGCAAGCTAGAGAACACATAACAACGCAAAAGCCTGATTTTCGTAGACATTGTTATCCCATGATGTTTGAACAAAATACGCATCGTATTGATTATTGTCCAGGCTCTTCCAATTCGGGACCTCGCCTTATCAGAAGGATATCTGAGATATCTGGTCATTTATGCTAGTGCCAAGGTAGCTTATATAGGCTATACTTCTGCACTTGTTTAATGGGATTCTGTTGTTTGAGTCTTCAGTATTTAGACTGGTTTGATGCAGCTCTCCATTCCTCCCTGTCCTGAGCTAATCGTTTCATCTCTACATAGCTATCACACCCTACATCCGAGGCAATCTGTTTAACATATTCTAACCTTGGTCTACCCCTACAGTTCTTGTCCTCGACCCTTCCTTCCATAACTAAGCTTGCTATTCCTGGGTGTCTTAGTATGTGTCCTAACAACTATATCTTCTCTTCATTAGCAGTCGCCAGAATCATCTCTCCTCTCCCACTCGTCTTAATACCTCTTCGTTTGTAACCCTATCTACCCATCTGATCTTCATCATTCACCTGTAACACCACATTTCAAATGCTTCAATTCTCCTCTTTTCTGCTGCACCAATAGTCCAAGTTTCACTTCCATAGAGCGCCACGCTCCAGACAAAGGCTTTCAAAAATGACTTCCTAACTTAATACCTAAATCTATATTCGATGTCAACAGATTCCTTTTTTGTAGAAATGCTTTCCTTGCCTGAGCCAACCTACTTTTTATATCCTCTTTTCTTCGTCCATCACTGGTTATTCTGCTTCCTAAGTAACAGAAGTCTCCTACTTCCTTCAGCTTTCCACCTGTCAATTTGATGTCCATAGAGGTTTCTGATTTATTTCGGCTGCATTCCAGTATTTTTGTTTTACATTTATTAATTTTCATCATGAATTCTTTCCCTAAGACGGAGTCCATACCATCCAAAAACTCATTCAAATCCTCAGGCGTGTCGGCCAAGATGACGATGTCATCAGCAAATCTCAGAGTTGAAATTATTTCTCCTTGAATCTTCACTCCCACTTTAAATTGTTCTCCAATTTCCTTCATTCTGGTCTATATTTAATATGCCTGGAGATACTTTGTTGTTATTAATTACCATCATTTTCTTCTTCTGAGGGTTTATATCTAAACCATACTCATGGCTTCTTTGTGTAACTATATCAATGCTATGTTGCAGGCTTCCTTGACTATCCGCAGTGTCATCTGCATATCGAATGTGTATATATGATTATTATTATTATTTTTACTATTGAAAAGTCTGATTTCGTACTGGATTTATTTCTACACAATAATTGAATCGGTCGGAGCTGAAAAGTACTAAGTCATTTTACACCACTTTTCAGGAGACAGATAAAACGTCATTGACAGAACAGAACTTAACTAACACACTATATTAGTCATCTATGTAGTGAAGCAACTATTCAGGTTATATTTGTGTTAGCAGAATATCAATTTTAATTTAATAAACATATTTTTCTAATCAATTTTGCAAACGTGATTTAATGCCTTTCATCTCTCTGGTCAGTTTAGTGCGGCATAAAGCCATCCAGAATGAATATTTCACATGATATTTTATTTTAAAATGGATTTGTAACATACCGTAAAAAACACCTAATCCCTGTACAAATGTAATTTACAATAGCACTGTAACACGCGGAAGCTTCCGTGGCTCAGGCGGCAGCACGCCGGCCTCTCACCGCTGGGTCCGTGGTTCAAATCCTGGTCACTCCATGTGAGATCTGTGCTGGACAAAACGGAGGCAGACAGGTTTTCCTCCGGGTACTCCGGTTTTCCCTGTCGAAATTTCATTCCAGCAACACTCTCCACTATCATTTCATTTCATCTGTCATTCATTTAATCATTGCCCCAGAGGAGTGCGTCAGGCCTCGGCAGCGGGCACAGTCCATATCCTCGCCGCTAGATTGATTCATTCCATTCCTGACCCGGTCGGAGACTGGAAGCAGGCTGTGGATTTTCATTTTCACTGTAACACGCGGGAATCTTGCAGTGCGGCCAACATTTAGTTCGGAATACGGCGCTGAAAGGCAGCAAGTCATTGACTTTAATTCTTTTCTCCTCTGAACGCACTACATGTATCAGTGGTTTCTGGCTTCAAGATAAGGCTGACTTAATTCTTTCCTATGCCGTTCCAAAGCCCTTGGATCAATACTTCAGAATAATAATTGTTTAAAAAATGGCCTTTTTTTGACATAATGCTTTTCAGATCCGACCGATTCAATTGTATTTGAGAGGAGCGAAGACCTCTGTCCCTTTAAAGAAATTATCGTTTCTATGAGGTAGGGCCTGGATGTCCCTTGAGTAGTTTCCCCTTCATTCAATAGTTGGAATGCAATGTGGAACTGCTGCTAATTGTTGCTAATGACCAAGAGAAAATGTTCAGCCTAGAGCCCGCAACTTTCTCTATTAGATGTCACAATATAGCTTCTGTTTTGTTCATTCTTGCCACTGGACAGTAACTTTCACTAAAAGGCATTTTGTTTTTGTTGTTGATTCAATTAGAGGCTTTAGAGATCGTGATCATCAGCCTAGTGTACTTGGATGCGTGTGTGTTTGAGTCTTCAGTCTTTTGACTGGTTTGATGCAGCTTTCCATGCCTCCCTGTCCTGAGCTAATCGTCTCATCTCTTCATAGCTACCACACCCTACATCCTAGGCAATCTGTTAACATATTTTAACCTTGGTGTACCCCTACAGTTCTTATCCTTCCTTACTTCCATAACTAAGCTTGCTATTCCTGAGTGTCTTAGTACCGGTATGTGTCCTACCAACCTATCTCTTCCGTTCATTAGCAGTCGCCAGAAACATCTCTCCTCTACCACTAGTCTTAATACCTCTTCATTTGTAACCCTATCTACCCATTTGATCTTCATAATTCTCCTGTAACACCACATTTCAAATGTTTCAATTCTCCTCTTTTCTGTTGCACCAATAGTCCAAGTTTCACTTCCATAGAGCGCCACGCTCCAGACAAAGGCTTTCAAAAATGACTTCCTAATACCTAAATCTATATTCGACGCCAACAGATAATAAGGGGTTGGTTGGTTCTTAAGTTTAGGGGCTGCGACAACGCGGTCATGTAGCCCCGCGTACTTTGGGTGTGTGTAGAATCTGTCTGATAACCGGTGTTAATTGTGATGACTGTATTAGTGTGTGTTATCTTTTTTTTAATTTAAGTACAGACTGCAACTTACATTTTTTCAAATAGTTCCTACTTTTGCCGCCAAGCGCCACCGTCAACGATTACTAGGCCAAGTTCAGAACTTAGCTACTAGACGCCACCACAGTCGGCTCTTGACAACGAACGTAGAAACCTAAGAGCGTTGTTTACATTCTTAACCTATCCAATTTAGCTTCACACAGGTGTAATTAGTGGAAGGTTCTTTAACATGCCATAAATCTATGACATGGGACCGCCGGCTTTACTTCCCCTCCGAAGGAAGGCATACTGAGGGATTTTTAACGCTCTTAAAAAATCCGACTGCTTCGGCCGGGTTTGAAGCCGCTATCTTGGGCATAGAAGCTCAGCATGCTACCGACTACGCCACCGAAGCCTCCATAATAAGGGGGAAAATCCACCTATTTTAGTGCAGCACAATCACATAGCTCACGTTCTTGTTGATCCATGTTTATGGTCTAGGAACACCTTGGTCATCAGCTCCTTTGATCAAAAATATGAGGTGACTGCTTCGCCGCGACTATAAACTTGACTGTCTCAAAAATTATTGTCATCTCTCTGCATGTTAAATTTAAAAATATAAATAAACCTCATTTTAAATTGGGAATAGTTTATAGGAAGACACCAGGTGTAAAATTACTTCATTAAAATACGTTCGACTACGACAAAATGTGAGTGACACTATGAGTCAAAATGTAGGGTGACCAGACGTCTTCTTTTTCGCGGACATGTCCTCCTATTTTACGTGTCTGTCCTCTGTCCGCGAACAATTTTTTAAATTGTCTAAATGTCCTCCTTTTTATTAATTTACTATATTATCGTATGATTGTATGTATGTATGTATGTTTTAGTTTATCGGAGTTTATATTGGCGCCATGGCAATAGTTATTTTTTTTTACCGATGTGCAGCGCTACTATGTTTGTTTCCGGTCCACGCTGGGTTTGGGAATGTGTTTCTGTTTTGGTGCTCCGTTGAATGGCAGTCTTGCGGCGTGTTTGTGTGTTTGCCAATTTAAAATGTGCTCGCATTCAAGATGCCTAAATGAAAGTACAAGTTTATAGATGCTTTGAAAACCAAATATCCTGCATTCAATCTTAGATGTAATGATTTTGAGGCAGAATGTAAAATTTGCCCAACTGCAACATTCGTCTCGGTAGCAAATCATGGTAGGCCTAAGTTCTATAATTTATTGTTTTAGTTAATAAATTACCAATATTAAAACAGCGTTATTTATATAAAATCTTCTTTTAATTTCGTAGGTTCTCAAGATTTGGATAGCCACTTTTCTTCAAATAAATAAAAAAAGTGTACAAGGCTGCGGCAGTTCGCAAACTATAGACAAGCTTTTTTTTTCTTATGTTCTATGGTGTTATTACTTTTAGATTTGTCCTTTTTTTCACTAATGTCCTCAATATTTTCCTTTGTTGTCCTCTATTTCACAGTACTGGATCTGGTCACCCTATCAAAATGGCGTCAGTCCTTGTGTTTTATTTTATCACGCCAGTTTTCAATGGTTAAAGTAAAATGTCTCCGGCCCGCGCCAAAGCCCGCTGTAACGAATTGCATGCCGAGGCTTGGCTCCAGCGAAATGTGAAAGGAATCTGGTAGGTGTGGTGCTTGTACAGACCTATTGTCTCTTTTCTCCTCCCACTTGCACTCTGTGTCGGGGGCGTGGTGGCTCAGCGGTCTAGCTGTATGCCTCTCACCAAGGCGGACCGGGTTCGATTCCCGGTCAATGCATGTGAGATTTTCGAAGTGAAATGCCATGTCCTGTGGTTCGGATTCCACGTAAAAAGGAGGTCCCGTGGCTCATGATCTCGCGATTGACGGTCACGTTAAACTACAAGCTTCCTTTTTGCACTATGTGTCAACATGTAAAAGGTTTCCCTGATAGTGCGCTTAGCGTTAAACCACCACGCACTAATGGGTCTCTGTTGAAGAGAATCTGCCGCCTTAGTTATTAGTGTCAACTTTAATGCCAACGATATGGGCTTGTCTTTTTAGTACCAGATGATTATAGAGCCCATTAGTCTGTGAGCTATCGGTCTCTTGTGCTGTCGGGGCCTGTTCCACGAATGAACTTTGCAACTTTGCACTTTGCACTATTCAGTTCAGATTTTGTTCCACCATCACTTTTCAGATTTGTCTTGCAAAGTGAAAAGTGAAAAGTTAGGAATCTTTTCACTTTTGAAGATTGTTATGTTCCTCCATTGGTGCAGAAATGCAAAGTGCAAAGGAATGATTGAAAAGTTTTCAGAATTCTTTGCAAAGAGACGATTCCCTTTTCAGCTGTTAATGAACAAGTCTCTACACTAGTTTCTCGGCGCAGAATTTGGTTTAGTGTTATACATATGTTACGCAGGAGCGTTTGTTATCATCAAGTGAGGATAGTGATGAAGAATCCAACAAGAAGACGGACAAAGACGGGATGAATTTTCATAACCTCACTTTAGTATAAACAGGTTAAAAGTCCCGCCTGATCAATACCTTTATTAATTAAGATCATTGTGTGGTATTGATCAGGCTGAACTTTTAACCTGATTATACTAATTAGTTTATCAATACGTAACCAAAATGAACCTTTTAAGTTCTAAAATAACCTCACTTTGACGGAATTTCGTGAGTGTTTTCGTATTACTCCAATACAAACTGACTATATTCTTGAAATAATTGGCCATTTATTGAAACCTGCAACAAAAAGAAGTCGATCTCTTTCTGAAATGGAACAAATTCTTATATGCATAGGCTACATTGGTTAGGAAACGGTATAGCAGTAATGTATGGGACAGCAAAATCAGCTATTTGCAGAACTGTTACTAAAGTCCTAAAGTTCACCATGAAAAATAGAGCATTAAATCATAGAATAAATGTACAGTTTGTTCATGGAATAAACATGATCGGATCATTCCTATGCAAAGACTTTTCACTTTGCAAAGGAATTGAAAAGTAATACATAGATCATGGTGGAACAGAAAGACTTTGCACTTTGCAAGAATTGAAAAGTGCAAAGTGAAAAGTTGCAAAGTTCATTCGTGGAACAGGCCCCTCAGCTCGACTGTTCGCCGGCCGGCTTCGAGCAGCTATCCAGCAAGACAAACGTCCAAGGATCATGTAATACACACATCAAAAAAAGTTTTGCATCACCTCGGTTCCCAGATCTCCGGCATATAGACGTTGACTGTGTATATTGTATCCAAGATACAGTCCCTTTGACTGTTCATAGATGTCACTAAAACTGCTCAAAGATGTAAACAACCATGCATGAGCAGGGCCTATTAGACGGAGGGGGTACGACAGCCGATCAGTTCCAGTCATTCCACCAGGACGAAGGTACGCTGCTCATGTTGTCTGTAGTTCTACCATGCCTAGAAGGTCAATACCGCAGTTCGATCGCGTCCGCATTGTTACTTTGTGTCAAGAAGGGCTCTCAACAAAGGAAGTTTCCAGGCGTCTCAGAGTGAACCAAAGCGATGTTGTTCGGACATGGAGGAGGTACAGAGATACAGGAACTGTCGATGACAGGCCTCGCTCAGGCCGCCCAAGGGCTACTACTGTAGTGGATGACCGCTACTTACGGATTGCCGCTCGGAGGAACCCTGACAGCAATGCCACCATGTTGAATAATGCGTTTCGTTCAGCCACAGGACGTCGTGTTTCAACTCAAACTGTGCGCAATAGGCTGCATGTTGCGCAACTTCACTCCCGACGTCCATGGCGAAGTCCAGCTTTGCAACCCCGACACCATGCAGCGCGGTACAGATGGGCCCAACAACATGCTGAATGGACCCCACGGAATTGGCATCACGTTCTCTTCACCGATGAGTGTCGCATATGCCTTCAACCAGACAATCGTCGGAGACGTGTTTGGAGGCACCCTGGTCAGGCTGAACGTCTTAGACACACTGTCCAGCGAATGCAGCAAGGTGGTGGTTCCCTGATGTTTTGGGGTGGCATTATGTGGGGCCGACGTACGCCACTGGTGGTCATGGAAGGCTCCGAAACGGCTTTACGATACCTGAATGACATCCTCCGACCCATAGTGCAACCATATCGGCAGAATATTGGAGAGGCATTTGTCCTCATGGACGACAATTCTCGACCTCATCGTGCACATCTTGTGAATGCGTTCCTTCAAGATAACGACATCGCTCGACTACAGTGGCCAGCATGTTCGCCAGACATGAACCCTATCGAACATGCCTGGGATATGTTGAAAAGGGCTATTTATGGACGTCTTGACCCACCAACCACTCTGAGAGATTTACGCCGAATTGTCGTTGAGGAGTGGGACAATTTGGACCAACAGTGTCTTGATGAACTTGTGGATAGTATGCCACGGCGAATACAGGCATGCATCAATGCAAGAGGACGTGCTACTGGGTATTAGAGGTAGTGGTGTGTACTGCAATCTGGACCACAAATGCTGAAAGTCTAGCTGTATGATGGTACAACATGCAATGTGTGGGTCTCATGAGCAATAAAACGAGCTGAAATGTTGTTTGTGTTGATCTCTATTCCCTTTGTATTTAACGGTTCCGGAACTCTTGGAACCGAGGTGATGCAAAACTTTTTTTGATGTGTGTATAAGAGATTCGTCACTTTTGGTTATAGAATTTCCGAGAGAGAGAGCACCGACTGAGTCTATGTACTGCTCTAGCAAGTCTGGAAAACATAAAAAGCCATATGAATGTTGCCTACATTACACGTAATTGAACAGTATGATCTGCGGAGAGTTATTGATTATTGATTTAAAAAAATTAATACGAACATGACTGCGCCTTTCGCTAGTTGTAGAAATATCCGTCCAGATAGCAAAATAATAAGTTTTGATATATATATATATATCAATGTTGGCAATAGATTTGTCACGAAGGACACAGTTAATGCCGTTCTAGAGCTTAATTCACCTTCAGGCTGATTAAACATTGCTCTCCTACTCTACAGATTTGTTGGGATGTTTGATAAATATAAAGCAAACTGTCCAAATGCACATACTATATTGCCATAACCTCACTTTTTGCCTACCATACCGCTTGCCACCCACCCCTCCCCCGTCACCCTAAACCACGATTTGTTTTGTAATGCAAATGAGAACGGGTAAGAAAACAATCAAGAGATGAAATGCACACATTTATTCTATATTATTTTTTAAATCACAATGAGCAAAACATTTATTCGAGAGTAGTCCATGCTGTCCAATAGTCTTACACATAGTCAACGCCAGGTCAAGGATAATTCACACAAAACAAGAAGTTCCGTGAAGAACTATACAGCCTACTTTTCATGCCAATGATTATTCTACATATATGAACCTATCTAGAATAATGACAAAATTAAGTTGGTAATATCGAAATATCAAATTAGTTCAAAATATACCTGGTATAATGTAGCCTAATAGAGCACTACAGTTGGCAGCCCTGGTGACTGAATATATTCTTAGTTCCATCTCTTAAGGTACAGAATACAAAATTAGGTTGAAGTCCAATGGACGTTGCATGCAGTTAGACACTGGATCTATCAGCACGCGTAATAGCATGTTGCCAACAATACCATGCGTGTGCTGGTCAGAAATAATCTGAAATATTATGATATCTTATTGTGCCAATTTCGGATGAAATCCATTTGTTAGTATAGAAGTTACATGTATTTTAAAATTGGACATATCAGCAGGCATAGAATCATGTTGGCAGCACTGCCTTGTATTAATTACTCCAAATTAATCTACAATGTCAGGTGCTATACGTGTGCAAAGTATAGAGCTGTTGGCTTGCATACTTTCTGATATATTGATATTAGGGTAAAAAACATATAGACAGCATTTATTAACAGTTGGCAGCCCTGATTGCTCTTAACAATACTTAGTCATTCTGTTATGGTACACATAGCACATGCGAAATTTGGTTGTAATCCAACTGATAGTATAAAAGTTACATGTATTTAAAAATTGGTCCTATCAGCAGGCTTATAATCATGTTGGTAGAACTGACGTATATAAGTTACTCAAAATTAATCTAAAATGTCAGAATATACGTGTGCATAGTTTAAAGCTGTTGGCTTTCATACTTTCTGATATTTTGGTATTTGGATAAAAAAAAATGAGAGAGCAATTATTTACAGTTGGCAGCCCTGGTGGCTCTTAAGAATACGCTCAATCATATCTGTTTATGTACAGATATTACATACAAAATGTGGTTGAAATCCAATTGATAGTGTAGAAGTTATATGCATTTAAACATTGGACCTATCAGACGGCTTGAAATTATTTTGGCAACACTGTCATTGTTGGCCTCCTGGAAATTAAACTGAAATAGTATTATCTGCATGTGTACCAATTTTGGAATAGCTCCCATGCATACCTTGCAAGATATCCAACATGGAGCTCAAATTTCTAGTGCGATTTTTCAGCAGTTGGTAGCACTGACATCATTTTCAAATATGGCCGTGAGATATTACGGTGCACATCTTTACTCGTACTAAATTTGGTTTTGATTGCTGCAGCCGTTTAGGAGTTGATTAGGGGACACACACACACACACACACACACAGCCAGACAGACAGACACACATTTTCCCGGATCGATCTCATAAGTCTACTTTTTCCTCATTTTTGCAAAATGTGAAAAGTAGGCTAAAAATAAAGGAAATATTCCAATAACAGTGTACAGTACATTAATGCATTCTTATTTTATAGCATCACTTTTCAAACATGCTGGTAAGTTAGTTCACATTGCATGTTGTTTTGTCGCACAAATTTCAGCGTTGGCCGTAACTCGTTTCCGAGTAGGCTATAATGTTCTTCCTAATGGTCCTTTCCAACAAATGTACGTACACAAATATAGAACACACACACAATTTTGAAATATTTCAGTGTCATTCTTAAGACATATGGAAGACTTATTGGAGTACATATGGATTGCATATTGTATTAAGGCAACCATGGAGGAAACGTCTGTCGACAACATCCTATTTTTCTGCCGCGCTTCTTCGGTGTGACTCGGCTGAGTTCGGATTGATTCGTTGATTCAGCTTACCAGCTGTAAACTCAAGCTACGGTTCTCGATTGCCCTGATACGATTTGGAAAACTTCTTAAGATGTAACGGAGGAATTGTGTGGATGAAGAAACTGTGTGAATAAACAATACCTTGTATACTATAGAATGGCGTTTATCTTAAGGAAGCTCATTGTCAATATTAATTAAAATGGAGTTGTGTTGACAAACATAACCTTGTACAGAACGATATTTTTAGCCTATTTTCAATTTTGAAAAAATAGGCTTATGAGATCACCTTTTGTCCGTGCGTGTGTGCGTGTGTGTGTGTTTGTGATTCGTGTGTGTGTCCCCCCCCCCTAATAAAATCTAAACGGCAGGAGCGATTTCAATGAAACTCGGAAAGTTCATAGCACTATTCCCGGCGACCTCGACCGTGCCCTTCAAATTTTGTTACGACTCACCAATCCAACATGGCGGCTGTGCGAAATATTTCACCAGCATTCAATATCTCCGAAACTATTACCGATATTACCCTGACATTTTCTATGGTGATAGAGGGAACTACTATAAGTTCACTTATGTGACTTTTGAAAACCTGGTAACTACAAAACGAACATGGCAGCCAAGCGAATTTGCGACTTTTAAATAGACGTTTCTCGCGATTTGACCAACCAAACGCAATAAAACTTGGTACCGTATATGTTAATATACATTGTAATGCACCGACATCTAATTTCGTTCAATTGTTTACATAATCACAAGATGGCGGATGTGCGAAATATTTCACCGGCATTCTATATCTCTGAAACTATTAGCGGTATCTCCCTAAAATTTTGTACTGAGATAAAGGGCACTACTGGAAGTCCATCTATAAGATTTTCAAAAACCGGTTAACTACAAAACGAACATGGCGGCCAAGCGAATTTGAACATTTTAAATAGACCTTTCTCGCGATTTAATGTTCCAAGCGCACTGAAACCTGGTACAGGAAATATTTATACACATTGTAATCCACGGGTATCTAATTTAGTTCAATTGTTTACATAACCTCAAGATGGCGGCAGTGCGAATTTTAAAATTAAGTTTTTATTTCTTGTGATGTAGTCATGCGATCGAAGTGAAAGTTTGAATAATGAACCTACGTAATAATTTTCGTTTAATGGTACATGACTCTATGGCCTATACATTTAACAATCCAACATGGCGACCATCCGAAATATTTATACGATACTGAATATCTACGAATCTATTTTAGCAATCAAACTGCATTTTTTAATGTTCATAGGGGCTATGAAATTAAGTTCACCTATAGGACTTTAAATAACCTGGTGATCACAAATCCAACATGGCGGTGACGCGAATTATAAATATTCACATGGACGTTTCTCGCAATTTAACCATCCGCGTGCAGTGAAACTTGGTACAGTAAATCTTTATCCAGTTTCAACCAAGCAAGCAAGGTGAACAGACGTGCAGTGAAGTGTAAGGAAGAATGGGAATCGCTATTCAGCAGTACCGGGCGGTCATCGGCCGCTGGCAGGCTAGAGTGAAGTGCGATTTCGGTGTCGGGAAGGTGATAGTGGGCAACGTCACTGAACAGATGGGGGTTTTGGCGATGGGGATGGTAGCGCTGGTTGTGGCGACGCTACTATTAATTGGAGGAGTGGAGTCAAACCCAGGGCCTGGTCAGCTGGGATGGCAAGAAATGGAAAAAATAAGGGAAATTGTAAAGGAAGTGTCACAAAATGACCAGGTCCGGGACATTCTTCGTGAGCAATGTAAGGAATTCAAGGAGATGAAGACATGTATAAGAGAAGAGATGGGAATAGTGACAGAAAGGCTGGCCGAGAATAGTAGAGAGATAAAAGACCTGAGAGAAAAGGTGAAGATATTAGAGGTGGAGGTAAATGAATTAAGGAAGACCAAGCTGGATGAGAGAAAGAAAAACGTCTTCATTTACGGAATAAAGGAAGATGCCAAGGAAAGCACCGAGGATCTAACATCCAAGGTGCTCCGAGTGATTAGTGAAGGCATGCGGATAAACATTGGAGTCTCAGAGATTGACAATGTGACCAGGATAGGGCGAGGAAGGGGCACGAGGCCCGTGAAAGTGTCATTAGTTTCTTCGCTGATGGCTCACAGAATTCTGGCGAACACAAGGAACTTGAAAGGGGAGAGGATATGGATAAGGAGAGAAATGAGTAAAGAAGAGGCAAGCGAGCAACGGACCTTGCAGTTTCATTTAAGGAAGGCAAGGAGCTCTGGTCTCAAGGCTTATGTAAAAGGTAATAGACTGGCGGTTAGCGGCAACAACTGGGATCGGATTTGGACAGTGGCACAACTCCAGGATATGGAGAAGCAACAACAACAGGAGACAGTTAGACCTAGCAACCAGGTGGAAGCAGTTGTCGGGTCAGAGGAAAGTGCGGTGATGAGTCAACAGAGAGCAGCGACCTCCAAGTCCAACACGGAAGTGGCGCGAGCAGGAACGACTAACGTCAGCGCCAGGATCACCGGACAAGTGCGTGGTTTGCAGAAAGGTGAGACTGGCAAACAACGAGTTACTAGTCTAAAAGAACTTTGGGGCAAGAAAACCTTGGCAGAGCAGTTTAATGTGGAGAAGGAGGTCATTTCTTCTCCAGGTGGTAGTATACTAGAGTTAGAGAAAGCTAGAGTTACTAGAAGTAAAGCTACCGCCAGCGAGGAGGGTAGGGGTAAAAAATAACTAAACTGGAATATTGCTAGCGTAAATATAGAGGGTTTTTTAAATAAGAGAGGCAACGATGTAGTTTTGACCCTAATAGAAGATATGCAGATTGTAGGATTTGTTGAGAGTTGGCTCCCTGTAGGTTGCGAGGTTAAATTAGATGGCTTCAATATATATACAAAACCTAAGATTAGGAAAGCTCGCACCGGTAGGTTCCCAGGGGGTATTGTTGTTTTAATTAAAGAAGAGGTGAGGGAATTATCAGAATTTATTAGTTCAGAACTGGAAGAAGTAGTGTGGGTAAAAGCAGATATTAGGGGGAGGGGGAAAGGAACGGTATGTTTCGGCTTTGTCTACAACCCTCCGGAGAATTCCCCGTATGCAAGAGAAAGCTTTTTCGATGAGTTAGCTATTGAAATAAACAGAATTCAAAATATATATGAAGAGGCAGAGATTGTGCTGTTAGGGGACTTCAATGCGAGGGTTGCAGACAGAAAGCCCCTTTACAGCAAGGGGGTTGCCGAGGCCGTATGTGGTGATAGGCACAGCAAAGACAAGGAATGTAACAAGAACGGAGAAAAGATTTTGGAACTATGTGGTGCAGAAGAGTTATATATATTAAATGGTGTCTGTGTGGGGGATGAAGAAGGTAACCTGACGTATATAACAGAGATTGGAGGAAGTGTAATAGATTTAGCAATATGTTCCAGAGGAGCACTCGCCCTAATTAAGAGGTTCACTGTTGAAGAATGGGGGGAATCACACCACCTACCAATTGTCGTCAACATGCAGGGAGCGGTGACAAAATCAAAAGGGAACCCACAAGTTAAAGCTATAGAGAGAAAAGTGAATAGATTCAGATGGAGGGAGGAAAACTGCAGAGAGTTCCAGAACTACTTCCAGGGAGAAAATTTTGAGCTGATAAAGGTAGGAATAAGTTTAATGATCAGTAATGATGAAATTGAAGGGGTAATACGTATGATTGAGAATGCAATTATGATGGCAGGGCAGAAAATGCGCGTGAAGGCTAGGGGAAAATTAGGGAGAATTAAAGGATGGTACGATGAATCTTGTAGAAGGAAGAAAACCGAAGTTATTAGGGCACTGAAGTTATACAAGAGAGGAGGGGATGATACGATGAGAGTAGAATTTTGTCGTCTAAGGAAAGAATATAGGGAACTGCTCAGTAAAATGAAAGATGAATGGCAGGGTAAGGAAGCAACAGCACTAAATAAGGATTCTAAAGCTAACGACTGTAGCAAAGTGTGGAGCAGGATAAAGTCTTACTGTAGGGGGAGCAGAAGTGGTGGGGGGAGCTCTATAAGTGATGAAATATGGATTGCATATTATGAGAATCTGTTAAATGCTGAAGATAATTGGAGGAAGAGGGATGAGTTTGGCGTCCCGAGGGGGCTGGGGGTCACTCTGCCTATGCTGGACCAAGTCATATCGATAGAGGAAATTAAGGAAGTAATGACAAAAAGTAAAGGAGGGAAGTCAGGTGCTATTTCGGGGATAACAAATGAATTTTGGCAAGAGTTGAGTAGCAATAGGTTCATGATGGACAGCTTGGTAAAAATCTTTAACAAAATCTTTGACGGAGGTAGATTTCCAAGGGCGTGGCAGGAGGGGATAATTTTTCCAATATATAAGAGGCGTGGGGACAAACTAGACCCAGGCAACTATAGAGGCATAACTTTGCTTGATAATTTGAGCAAAATGTACACCGGGGTCTTATCCAAGCGTTTAATAGCATGGGCAGAGGGCTGTTCGGTGTTCTCGAGACTCCAGACAGGGTTCAGAAAAGGAATGAGGACCAGTGACAATATAATGGTGGTTAAGACGGTGATGGACAAGTACATAAGAAGGAAAAGAGGTAAGCTGTATATCACAGCTATTGATTTGGAGAAGGCGTTTGATTCAGTGAGCAGGGGAGCTGTCATGGCTAAACTGGGAAAAATCGGGGTGTCACATAAAATGATACGAGCAATTGAGAATGTGTATTCCGAAGTGAAATGTGCAATTAAAACTAAAGATGATGTAATTGTAGGAGAGATAACGTCTAATATAGGTCTAAAACAGGGATGCAAATTATCCCCGGTGCTTTTTTTGCTATTTATCAACGATATTTTCGAGTCAAAGGGCTTTGAGCAACGGTCCAACCCTTGCTTGGACAATTATGATATCCCGGGCCTAGCTTTCGCTGATGACATCCTTCTGCTTGCTCTAACACCCTATAATATGCAATATAGTATTGACGAGATTGTGAGATACTGTGAGGACTGGAACTTAAAAATTAACCCGAGTAAGACCAAAGTTATGGTCTGCAAAAAGGGAGTTAAACTGGCTAAGAATGAAAAGTGGGTCATGTATGGGTCTCAGTTAGAGACGGTGAAAAAACTTGAGTATCTAGGGATGATAATGGCGAGTAATGGTAAATGGACCGAACAAATTAAAAGGGCAAAATCGAAAGGGCTAGCGGCATTGGCGAATGTTAAAGTGTTAGAGCGTAGGTTACCGAATCTTGACTACAAAGTGTATAAGAATGTGTTCAACGTACTCATCGTTTCAAGAGCACTCTATGGAGTGGAAGTATGGGGTTTAGAGGAAGGAACGAAAACCCTGGACAGTATTGTAAGTAGGTTTGCCAAGATAATTTTGGGGCTACCTAGTTGCACGGCGAATTGTGGAGCGAGAATGTTGTGTGAGGATGTAAGCATTAGACAACATATCATAAAAAGGGTCATAAAGTCTTGGATTCGTTTAAAAGCAGGTGGAGGGGGGGAAATGCTTAAGGTAGCCTACCTGCACCAAATGAAGCATCAGCAAGAGGGCTACTGGGTGGACGGGGTAAGAAGTGTACTGGAAAGATTAGGAATGGGCTATCTATGGGATAGGGACTTACAAAGAGAGGAAGGTAGAGTGTGTAAAAAAGTGTGCAGAAGGGTTAATGACGTAGAGTTGCAGGTGCTAAGGGAAGAGTGCACCAGTAGGAGAACCTTAACGGAGTTCTGCGAAATAAGGAACTTTATGAGCATAAAGCCTCAATGCCTAATGAAAAGAGAAATGAGAGGGATAATTTGGTGGTTAATGGGGGTGTATAAGAACAAAGCGTTGAGAGAAGTAGGAAAAGAGGACATTTGCCTGTTTTGTGGGAAGGTTATGGGTGCGGCGCACCTGATCAGGGAATGCAAGGAAATTAAAATGATAAAGAGCAAGGTTTGTAGACAAAGCAGATATAAACAGAATAGAAAATGAAAATGAGTATCACACTTTAATTAAATTACTAAAAAGGGAATGGGGGAAAGCAGGTCAATTAGCAAAATATTTTAATACCATCAGGGCAATGTGGAATAAGAAAGCGTCGGATGAGATTCAGAACAAAGATGCATGTAAATTAAGCATTCAAGTACAGGAGATGGCTTCCTAAGCTATAAATCTTGTTAAAGCCTAGGAGAGCCTATCTGTACATATTGCTGTCTGTAGATTTTTCCTGTAAATTTATGTTATCTATGTATTTATTGTCTGTAGGTCACGATATGACTCTCTGAGTTAAAGTGACAATTAACAAGTAGACTTGGTTTAAATAAATAAATAAATAAATAATCAAATCTTTATCCGAATGTTAATCCACTGGCATCTAATTTATTTCAATTGTTTCCATAACCTCAAGATGGCAGCTGTGCAAAATTTTAAAATCTCCTTGTTTTTTCTTGTGTCCTAATTATGCGATTGAAATTTGAATACTACACGTTCACAATAATATGCATGTAACAGTACATAACTCTAGGACCTACATATATAAAATCCAACATGGCGACCATCCGAAATATTTAGTCGGTTCTCAATATCTACGAATCTATTACAGCAATCAAACTGAAATTGTGTATGTTAAATAGTGGCAATTAACATAAGTAGGATATATGAAAATAGGCTGTATAGTTCTTCACGGAACTACTTGTTCTTATTGAGCTCGTTATCATTCTTGTGCACCAAAAATAAGCATATCACTGAGTTATTTTATTTTGCATTACAAAATATCTTGCGTTGTCTTTTCGCTTTCCTTATTTGTATCATAAATGCAGTCAATGACTTACGTCAGCCGTCTTGAGACACGTTCGATTTAGCGCGCCACAAGTCGACATTGTCCAGGAACTTGCCCGCGGTGATACGAACACGAAGAGCGAGCATCAACGATTTGATCCGAACTTGTCCGATACTAGCCAAATAGGTAACGAGTCGAGCAGCAGAAAATAGTACATTATGCAACGAGCCTATAATGGCTATAATTAAGACACGAGTATTTTCCATACGAGTGTCTTAATTACCATTATAGGCGAGTTGCATACGACTGTTTATGTTCGACGATAATTATAACTTTTATTATATGTTTTAACATAAATATTCATAAATATCTGTTCAGTCACTACAGTAGAATGTTGTGATCGGGTGCTGCGGTGGGTAGTATATCTCTCTTGTCCAAGCTCTCTGGACAACCGACGCATGTGCTCGGTGTGCTTCAATACCATATGCATAACGAATAGAATAAGAAGTGATATCACTTGCCTAGTACGCTGGTCCGCTGCAGCGCAGCGCTGGGTCCGATCTGTGATGTAAGTTAGCATTGGCGCTTACGAGACTTTTAAAACCTTGCGACCTGTTTTACATGTTAAAACACTGCAAGATATCATCATAGGCGCTAATAATTCGACATCTCCACTTACTTTACTGTGCCCAATTATAATTTAATAAGTCGTCTCCTGTAATAGTCCAGTTTCGACAATAAGCGAAGACAGAGAGCAAGTTCAAAATGCAATTAGTTTTGCCAGCTATCGGTAAATTTAAAAAAAGAACGGAAAAATTAACCTCGATATCAGAAAGGATTTCTTCACATTTTTACACATTTTATATTCCCTTAACAGACTTGCAACACAGGAAAAAAAGCCGTACGAACGCAACTTTCAACTTTACCGTAGATTACTATACAATTCAATAATAACCATAAATGTCACTCCACAAACACCAAAATCAGTAAACTACCATCATTTCAGAAGAACTTAACATTAAACAGACATAGAAGGCATAGTTATGACCCCTTCATAGAGTAGGCTATTGCCTAAAACTGATCACGCCTCCTTCAGCATTACCGTACATATATGTTTTTTAACTCATTGCCTTTTTATTCTCATCCCTTTCTTCACAGAAGTAGTCTTTAATGGCATCAAGAGCATTTTTATTTACACCATACCGGACAAATACTTAGGCAAATTAGGAAATATATGTGGAACAGAATAGTCTTTCAATCGCCAGTTGGTTCTTGGGAGAAGTACTACTTCCTTCCCTTCTATCACAAATTTGTCAAATTTAACAATTAAATCTTCTGACAAGTGAGCATCACAGATGTAGGACTTTTCAGTAAGTTCCCTATCCTTCCCTGGTACGACCCCTTTGCACTTGATAAAGCGTTCCTTATCTTTAGGATTTTTGAAAAACCGTCTGACCTCTTTACAGCCCCCACAGCTAGATCTGCATCCTGGCACAATAGAGAAAGGCATCTTCACTACTCACATTAAGCACTTTTGAAAATGTAAGGGCTAAACTGCTGTTTACTTACATTAAATAACAATAAAATTACACACGAAGATAACGTCAACACACGACAAGAAATTAAATTCCATTTCAGTTAATGCTTCCTACAATAGCATTTCAGGTATTAATACTATGAAGTAATAGTGTAAGCACTTGTATATCAATAAACGTTTGCACAGAACACCACCAAAACACTCCGATCGATTAAATACTTAATATATCGCACATAAACATATGTGGAAATCAACAAACTCAAATCGACTGTAGCGCTGCGTAGCGGCGAGTGCCAACCCGATCCGTATTCATTACATGCTATTGAGGGAGAAGAGATCACACTTTATATTCTATTCGTTATGCCATATGTTCAGATTGCGCACCAGTATTCAGTAAAACTGTCACTGAAGTCGTGTCAAAACCACGCGCTGTGTAGAAATTGGTTTTGGGGATATCAAGGTACCGGTACAGTGCTATTTCTTGTCTCATATTCGCCAGTTTATTTACGCGAACATATGGACGGTGCGTATTCCATGTCGGTAATTTATTATAGTTCGATGTTGTGTTTATGTCCGACATGTTGGATTTTGAGTGCATGCACGAAGGTATCGTTACCTAATTGGTCAATGAACGAGCTCTGATTGGCTGGAGAAACTGTATCATAATGGAAAACGGTGTCATAATGACCATCATTATGATACAGTTTTCTAACACATAATAGTGAGGGTCGAACATAAATAGGATGTTATCTACAGACGCTTGTGCCAGCAAGTGTGCCGTAACTTATAGTTGGACTGCATTTTGCAGAAAGGAACCAACCAACATCAAACCTAAACTGAGAAAACTGCATTCAAAGCTAAATAGTTCGGAGGGGAAGTAAAGCCGGCGGTCCCATGTCATAGATTTATGGCATGAAAAAGAACCTTCCACTAACTACGCTACACTTGTGGAAGCTTGAATTTGTAGGTTAGCTTGATAACGCTATATTAGTTCCAACGTTCGTCGCCAGATGCTGACTGCGATGACATCTAGTAGCCAAGTCCACAGCTAGGTGTCGTGGACGGTAGCATTTGGTAGCCAAAGTAGGAACTACTTGAAAAATTGATTGTCTGCAGTCCTTCTACCTGAATCACAGATAACACACACTAATACATCCATCACAATTAACACCGGTTCTCAGATAGATTCTACACACACCCATAGTACACGGGGCTACATGACCGCGTTGTCGCAGCCCTTAATCTGAGGAACCAACCAACCAGTCAGCCACGTCTACTTTTATTTTATAATCGTACTCAACATGTGGTCCACATATTTAGGGAAGCCATTCATCAATTCTTCCATAATTTCTCTTTTCTAACGCAGTGTTACACGGATAACGATCACAATCTGATCAAACCACAGCTGGTAATTACGTTTTATCTTCATCTAACCGAGTGGCGCAAATTGATTCCTCTCACAGTTCAACGTGTGAAAAAAAAACTCGTGTGTTTTACGACACTCATGGCGGAAGACCTCAACAAAATGGGTTTGTGTGTTTTACATATTATAATTCAGAAAGCAGTCATCCTGGAGACCCGTTCCTTGGATTTCTCAATGTGCCCTATATGTGCTGATGATCTCGCTGTTCCGCCACTTAAAACAACAATAACTGTGTGTTTGAGTCTTCAGTATTTTGATTGGTTTGATGCAGCCCTCCATGCATCCCTGTCCTGAGCTAATCGTTTCATCTCTACATAGCTACCATAACTTGCATCCGAGGCAATTTAAACATATTCTAACCTTGGTCTATCCCTGCAGTTCTTGTCCTCGACCTTTCCTTCTATACCTAAGCTTGCTATTCCTGGGTGTCTTAGCAAGTGTCCTACCAACCTATCTCTTCTCTTCATTAGCAGTCGCCAGAAACATCTCTCCTCTCCCATTCGTCTCTTCGTTTGTAACCCTATCCACCCATCTGATCTACATCAGTCTCCTGTAACACCACATTTCAATTTGCTTCTATTCTCCTCTTTTCTGCTGCACCAATAGTCCAAGTTTCACTTCCATAGAGCGCCACGCTCCAGACAAAGGCTTTCAAAAATGACTTCCTAGTACCTAAATCTATATTCGATGTCAACAGATTCCTTTTCTGTAGAAATTCTTTCCTTGCCTGAACCAGCCTACTTTTTATATCCTCTTTGCTTCGTCCGTCACTGGTTATTTTGCTTCCTAAGTAACAGAAGTCTCCTACTTCTTTTAGTTTTTACCTGCCAATTTGACATCCATAGAGGTTTCTGATTTATTTCGGTTGCATTCCATTTTTTTAAATTCACTTTTATTAATTTTCATCATGAATTCTTTCCTCAAGACTGAATCCATACCATTTAAAAACTCGTTCAAATCCTCTGGTGTGTCGGCTAAGATGACGATGTCATCGGCAAATCTCAGTGTTGAAATTATTTCTCCTTGAAACTTTACTTCTACTAACTGACTGACTAATTAACTAACTAACTAACTAATAATAATATCTAATAATCTTGGGGAATGGATCCAGAAAAATGGCTTTGACAAGGAAGCCATAGAAGCAAGAATCAAGAAAATGGAAGTCGTTTTCCAAACCACCCGCAACATATATAACAAAAAGTGCTTTTCTCTGAACACAAAAATTCGTCACTACGAATCTGTCATCAAACCAGTACCGCTATATGCATCTGAATGCCTTATCCTATGCGAGAAATGTTTGCTCGCTAATTTAGAGAGAAAAGAAAGTAAAAAAGATCCTACACATCATACTTGGCCCAGACTACAAAAATGACATCTACATCAGGAAAGCCAGGCAAGAAATATACTCGAAGATAGAGATCACAGACACAATGCGAAAACTCAGCGTTTGCTTCTACGGTCATAAACGACGGATGATCGACTCCCGATGGACGAAACGTATCTTCAGTATATTCGACTCCAAACCAAAAACTACAATGCCATGGTATGTTAACGTCCAGAAAGATCTGAAAGAAATGGGAATACGAGCAGAAGATGCACAAGACCGAAATCTTTATAGAGCAGCCATCAAGACGTTTCGGACTTCCCGGGACGAAAAACGGACAACTGGTGCGAAATCTACAGAAGAACGTCGTGCTAAACACAGTGAGCTCATGAAGACAATGTGGATCAAGCGAAAAATGAACAAATGCCAGAATGTAAACTGAGGCTTATCGTTGACCCTAGTTGGCCGATTAGCGAAATTGAATGAATGAATAATAATAATAAATAATAATAATAATCATAATAATAATATCGTACGGCTTCGGGTACCGGGTGCAAGCTTTGTTAATTGACGCTCAGAGGGCAGCCTGTATGTCGAATTTTATCGCTCCTTGGAGCGCTATGAAAGTCGAGGAGGTTCGATATCTAAACTCCTTGACACTTTAGCGCTTTCTAGTAGAGAAAGGAGGAACGATTTGTGTTGGCGGAAAATCTCGAGATTTTTTTTGCCATTATGAACACGGCCTATAGAATTCAAATGGGTTCTTTAACATGCGTACCGTGATTTTTGTCGCCTATAAAAAAACTTACCACGGCCAGGAGCGAACCTGCAAGCTTGGGGTTGGTAGGCCGACACGATTACCACTCAACAACCGTGGCAAGCGTAATAATACTAATACTTCACGAAATTGGAGCAAAGACTGGGCTCAATGCTTGGAAGGATCCGCTCGTTATCTAGATAGAAAACCTCTTAAAACTAGATTCGGAAAAATGCATCAAGTAAATAAAGTCAAGTACTTAGTTGAAGTAGTTCAGTCATCAGGATTGAATCGTGAGACAAACAGTGAGGGAATTTCAAAAATACAAAAAGCCTATAGAATCACCTGGAATAGATGCAACAAAAAATCAATTTCGAAGAACGCAGAATTAAGATATTATCCCACAGTAATCAAATCTGAAGCAATATAAACCTTGATAATTGGAGGCAGATCTCTTATTAAAGAAAGGAAAATATTGAGGAAAATCCTTGGTCCAGTCTGCTCAGAAGGAATCTGGATGAAACGAAAGTCTCAGAAGCTTTATCAGCATTCTGAAAAGGTCACTGATACTTTAGGAAAAGGCCGATTGAAGTTCTACCGCCACATTCTCAGAATGAACAATGTGAGGCTCACCTAAAGGATTCTTAACCTCGCTCTCTCAATGAAAGTCAAGAACTGGCTTAGTGAGATAGAAAAATACCTTGAAGAAATTGGTATGACAGAGGAAATTTTACAAGATTGACTCCAGTTCAGAACATCAAACAAACCATAATTTCTCTGAGAAAATTACTACCAGGACCAAGAAATCATGAAAAAAAACACGTCATTAGCAAAATAAGTTCAATCGCGCTCCACAGATGCGTCAGTAATGACTCATCCTCTCTCAGAAAGGTGCGCTTGCTAAGTTAGAGCAAAAAGAGAGAAAGATTCTCCACAACGTACTTGGTCCAAACTACAAAAACGGGATCTACGTAAGAAAATCCAGGCAAGAAATCTATTCTAAGATAGAGAAGATCACGGACACAATGCGGAAACGCAGGGCTCGCTTCTATGGTCACTTGCGACGGATGGACGACTCTAGATAGACAAAACGTATATTTAACAATTTCGACTCCAAACCAAAAACAGCAGTTCCCTGGTACGTTAACGTCAAGAAAGACCTCCAAGGAATCGGCCAGATGACGCGCACAATCGAGACCTTTTCCGAACCAGCATCGTGACTTTTGGGACTTTCCGAGATGAGAAATGGACAACTGGTGCAAAGTGGTCGGATGAACGCCGTGCTCGACACAGCAAGCTAATGGACATCTACTGGATCAGTCGTAAATTGAGTTAATGCCAGAATGTATAGAGGAACTTATCGTGGTCCCTAGTTGGCCGATTAGCGAATAATAAATAAATAATAATAATATTGAGGAGAAGAAGAGGAATAAGAAGCAAAGATGTGTACGCGGTGGTCAGGAACCAGTTTCTAATTACTTATGGCCGACCCGACCTTCACGCTCGAAGCCTGTTTCCTGTTAATCATAGGTAGCTTGCTTGTCTCGGGAGTTTTCCATCCCATTATAATTTACTCTTTTATTTCATTTCTCTGTTCTCTCTGTAGCGGCGCGCCCGAGTTCAGTGTGACCAACATACACTATAAATTTCAAGTAATAAGAAAATCTCAAAAATAAACAAATAAAGTAACCACGCTACATCATATTTCGCAAATTGAAAGAAAAAAATTTCTCTCGGCACGCCGGAAGGTGGAGGTTGATTCCACCTGTCAAAGAAAACTTATTTGAATTCACTAAATTTGCCAATTGTTGTATAGCAATTCTGAAAGGGTTGGTCATATCAGGAATTCTTTCCGACAAAAGTTTTAGGTAATGTTTACAGGACCTTTGACCATTTCAAACTGGTTTGATATTTTGCCTATTAAGAGAGGTATGCTTATTTTTCGCTCGAAACTCCATTTTCTCACTCCTTTGGTCAATGGTTGGTACTATCAAAATACTTTACTATGATATGATGAGGTAAGTTAAGTTTTTGCCCCCTTATCCGAAGAATGGATTCGATTTTTCATTTCAAGATAATAATAAAAATGTAATTGGTTTTACGTCCCTGTTAACTACTGCGACTTTTAGAGACGCCTTTCATTTACCGAGTTTGTTGGTTCCTCAGTTTAGAGGCTGTGACAAAGCGGTCATGTCGGGGTGTACTTTGGGTGTGTGTGGAATCTGATAACCGGTGTTAATTGTGATGGCTGTATTAGTGTGTGTTATCTGTGATTCAGGTAGGAGGACTGCGGACGATTAATTTTTTCAAGTAGTTCCTATTTCTGCCACCAAATTCTACCACCCACGACACCTAGCTGCAGACGTGGCTACTAAATGCCATCGCAGTCAGCACCCGGTGGCGAACGTTGGAACTAATAGAGCGTTATCAAACTAACCTACAAATTTTAGCTTCCACAAGTGTAATTAGGGGAAGGTTCTTTTCCATGCCATAAATCTATGACATGGGACCGCCGGCTTCACTCCCCCCCCCCCCCCCCCCGAAGGAAGTCATACTGAGGGATTTTTAACGCTCTTGAAAAATCTGACGACTTCGGCCGGGTATAGAAGCTCAGCATAATTTCAAGAGTCAGATTGGCTGCATGGCTCAGCGGTAACGTTCTCGCTTGCTGTGCCCAAGGTTGCAGGATCGAATCCTGGCGCAGCCAGTTGGCATTTGAGGGTGCACAAATGCGAGGTAGCCGTGTCAGTAGATTTACTGGCACGTTAAAGATCCCCTTAATGACAAAATTCCGGCACCCCGGCGTCTCTAAGAGCCACAGTAGTTAAGAGGGACGTAAAACAAATAACAGTATTTATTATTATTATTATTATTATTATTATAGGAAGCCTCCGTGGCTTAGGCGGCAGAACGCCGGCCTCTCACCGCTGGGTCCGTGGTTCAAATCCCGGTCACTCCATGTGAGATCTGTGCTGGACAGAACGGAGGCAGACAGGGTTTTCTCCGGGTACTCCGGTTTTCCCTGTCAAAATGTCATTCCAGCAACACTCTCCACTATCATTTCATTTCATCTGTCATTCATTTATCATTGCCCCAGAGGAGTGCGTCAGGCGTCGGCAGCCGGCACAGTTCATTTCCTCGCCGATAGATGGGGGCTTCATTCATTCCATTCCTGACCCGGTCGGAGACTGGAAGCAGGCTGTGGATTTTCATTTTCATTATTATTATTATTAGGCTATTATTATTATTATTCTTGCTTCGTTAGGACCAACTGAGGTCTCCGTCATGTCAACTATTTCTTCTGCATTTTAATGTCGGCGCAGTACTCTTTCATTCTCAATCGATGTTGCACCTTTCTCTCCGTCGCCCACGCCATCCCGGTTTTTAGTTTCGGCTTAGGTTGAAAACTCCGATGTTTTAGAAGTTTTTCCCTACGTGGGCCACGCTCCTGGATATCTTCACATGTTATCCCAGTCTCCAACAGATCTTTCTCTACTTCACTGAACCAGGCCCCCTTTGAGAAAAGCAAAAATTCGGTTGGTTAGCCGTGTTGATTTCATTCGGGTTATATGCCCAATTCTTCTTCTTCCTCTTTCGATTCGGTCATCAAAGGACCACGTCATTTCCACTGCTTCTTGTTGCAGGGAGCTTTAACATCCTCCCAGTACTTTCGCATTAGTTCTCGATGCTGTTGTTTCCTTTCCTCGGTCCACTTCTTGCCTGTTGGAAGCTCTGGCTTTTCTTGGAAACATCGGGGTGCTGTTAGTTTTTGTTTAAGGGGGGCACGTTCCCAGATATCGTTGCTTGTAATTCCCACTTCTTGTAAATCTTTGTCCACCTCAGTGAATCAAGCTCCCTTGGTTTTCTTTTTGAGGAAGTAGGTGAAAATTCTATTTGTCAATCGCGCTGGGTTCATTCTTGTTATCTGACCGTAAAAGGCAATTCTCCGTTTCCTCATGGTGTCAGTTATTTTTTCCACATGAGTTTAAAGTTCATGGTTGTGCCGTCTCCTATATTTCCCATTTTAGGCCCCTTTCACACGGAGCCTTTCACAAGTGGTGGTGGTGGCGGGCCTGGTCGCGCCGCCAGAATTCCTGGTGGCAGGCAATGCAGGCAACTTGGCCGCGCCACCACATGTTTACATTGAGTCAAATGGAGCCTTTCACACGAGCGCGACTTTCTGCGCGGCCAAGCCAGACGTGTGGACTATCTGCTAGTATTAAAAATGGATATCGTTCCAGGAAAGAGTGATTTCGACACAGATAAATTCATATTCTTGATGCAATCTAAACCTGCTCTGTGGGATATGACTGCAGATGAATATGCAAACAGGGAGTTGAAGAGGAAGAATTGGGAGGACGTGGTAACTCTTCAAATCAAGTAAATTATAGCAGCGAGGTAAATGTTATTAGACAACTATATGTTTATAAAAAGTAACGAATACGTAAGGGCCCATGTCCTCGCTGTTCCACCCCTTTAAATAAAAAATAACTAACGAAAAAGTAACTATTTGTTACTTTGACAACCGTAACGGTAATTCTGTCACTATTTTTGGTAAGTAACGATAACTGTAACGAAATTACTTTTGATAAAAATCGATTGAAATCGCTTTGGGTTTGCTCTTATCTGCCGGCTGATGAATGCATTTAGAATCACTTGTGATTATCTCACCCTGTCAAAATGATAAACAAATGTCCGTATCCAGCTGTAACTATGACTACACACAATTGCGTTCTATTCACTTGTTTATATGTTTATCTCCGTGAAAGTATAATGTAAGGAATTATCGGGAGTACACTGTAAATCGAAAATGTGCAAATTCTTCTTACCTCAGTGTCACTAGGAGTTTTTCCTCGGGAAGTGTTCTAACTCTCATATTTGTGTCCACACCAGTCAGTTGATCTTTTAGACACTGCAGTAGCTCATCAAAAGATGAAACGTTCATTCGTAGGAAGGTGAAGAATTTAACTGGATTCCGTCTGAGATCAATATACAGAGTACAAAATACACCTTTTGTTGATCGATCCTGCAAAATTGGGTAAACCCAAAATCTTCTATTTCCCCGTTTTCGGTGCTTACGCAACCGGATACATAGAAAAACAGCAAGTGCTGCTTCTTCCACCTCCATTTCAAGACTGGCTCATTACTGGTGGCGTGTTTGGTGGCTAGAGAAAATATTGCAAAGACGAGGTGGCCCCACCATGGTGGCCCCGTGTGAAAGAGGCCTTATTTTACTGAGTCCCAAGATTTTTCTTAGAATTTTCCTTTCTTTCACTTCCAGTTTTTCTATTAGTCCCTCGCGATGAATTGCACGACATTCTGCAGCTTACAAGGCCTGTGGACGGACGACTGTTTGGTATTGTCTTAACTTCGCATTTATAGATATGGATTTCTTGTTATTTAATGGCTTTCGTTAGATATCCATTTTCACGTATCGTGACTCGAAAGCTGCCTTCTCGGAGAGATTGAGATCTATCCACTCACCCAAATATTTGAACGCTTTCGTTTGCTTGATTTTCCCCGGTCCTACATCCAGCTCTTTTGGCGCTTGTTTGATATTAGTGATGAATTCTGTTTTTTTTTTTTCAAAAGAGATCCTAAGGCCTTTTTTTTGCTGCTTGAAACTGTAGTTCATTAATTTGCGCTGCCGCTGCATCTAAGGAATCTGAAAAAAATTGCAAGATCATCTGCGAATGCTAAGTAGTCAACTTTCAGGTTCTGTTTTTTTTTAGCCCAATCTGACTACATTTTCAGCCCTGTTAACGATGACTTTTCGAGCACACAGTTGAGGAAAGGTGATAGTCCGTCTCCCTGTCTTACACCAGTCTTTATTTCAAAGGGCTCCGAAAATTCTCCCCTGAATTTAATATGTCCAATTATTATTATTATTATTATTATTATTATTATTATTATTGATGTGTAACATCTTTCCACTCGGTAGCTGGATATTTTTTGTGGGAGTGATTTTGGAAAAGGGGCGGAAATGGGACGGAAACAATGAGCGCGCGCGGTGGCGAAGATTGGTACCATGACGTACTGTCGCCCATGTGGCTATGTGGAATGTATATCGCATACGGTTTACTTCAAGGTTTCGAGGCCCCATTAAAGATATTCCTACAATAAATAATCATCAAGTTGTCGTTCTTTGGTGTGAAAATATTCATTATATCATATTTGCTGAAAACAATTATGATTTATTAAATCTTTATACTGTTGCTGTATTCTTATTTAATGTAAGCATTCGAGGTACTGTCAGCCAACATACGGCTCTATGTGGAATTTATATCGCATACGGTTTACTTCAAGGTTTGGAGGCCCCATTAAAGATATTCCTACAATGAATCATTGGCACTGGAGTTTTACAAGTAGTTATTCCAATGACCAACATAGTTCACTGTTAACAAGGGAATTGCGCTCCCTGCAGACACATAGTAGGATAACATGTTACACATCATATGCGACTACCGTAAGGCTCGTAATTTTATTATTATTATTATTATTATTATTATTATTATTTATTATTACATTTAAAGAGAACCGTGGTGCTCGCGAGCAGAACACCTGGTCTAGAAGGCTGTGTCCATGCCATTGAATTGGAATGTCCACTAGAGCAGACCAGACTAAAACCAGTGGGTGGAGTAGAAAGTCTTGTATGTGGGTGGATAAGGAGACTGGTTGCTATATTGCTTTATAACACGTGACTGATCAGATCCAGTTCAAATGGTATTCAAGGCGAGGCCAGGCGCGCCAATTAATACACAATATCATTCACAACGATCATACTGCTAGGTCCACCTGAGTGGACTCTATGGAGTATTGTTCTGGCTAGCATTCTTGGCTGTCGCCCCGGAGGTCCTGGTTCGATACACGACTCTGTCAAGAAATTTAAAGTCTCTTGTGAGGTCTGAAAAGTGGAACACAGGGGATAGGCGAAAATAGGCAAAATATGGAGGAATTCGTTAAAGGACGAGACCTCATTTTATACCCTTTATTTTGAGAGTATTTTACAATTTGAGCTTAAAAACTTTGTTTTTCGTTTTTTATTGCATATTTTTAACCTATTTTCATTATGAGATCACCTTTTGTCCGTGTGTCTGTCTGTGTGTGCGTGCGTGTGTGAGGATTTTTGTGTGTCCCCCCCCTAATAACTACTAAACGGCAGGAGCGATTTCAGTGAAACTTGGTAAGTTCATAGCACCATTTCGGGCAACCCCGACCATGCCCTTCAAATTTTGTTACGTCTCACCAATCCAACATGGCGGCTGTGCGAAATATTTCACCAGCATCCAATATCTCCGAAACTATTACCGATATCACCCTGGAATTTTGTACGGTGATAAAGGGAACTACTAGAAGTTCACCTAAGTGACCTTCGCAAACCTGGTTACTACAAAACCAACATGGCGGCCAAGCGAAGTTGCGACTTTTAAATAGACGTTTCTCGCGATTTAACCAACCAATCGCAATGAAACTTGGTACAGTATATGTTCTTACACATTGTAATGCACCGACGTCAAATTTCGTACAATTCTTTACATAACCTCATGATGTCGGCTGTGTGAAATATTTCACTGGCATTCTATATCTCTGAAACTATTACCGGTATCATCCTGAAATTTTGTACGGAGATAATGGGTACTGCTGGAAGTTCAACTATGAGACTTTCAAAAACTGGTTAACTACAAAACTAACATGGCGGCCAAGCGAATTTGAAAGTTTTAAATAGACTTTTCTCGCGATTTAATGATCCAAACGCAATGAAACTTCGTAGAGCAAATGTTTATACACATTGTAATACACTGGTATCTAATTTAGTTCAATTGTTTACGTAACGTAAGATGGCGGCTGTGCGAAATTCGAAAATTAAGTTTTTATTTCTTGTGTTCTAATCATGCGATCGAAATCAACATTTGCATAATGATCGTACACTCTAATCATCATCTAATAGTACACAACTCTATGGCCTGCATATATTAAAATCCAACATGGCAACCATCCGAAATATTTAGACTGTTCTCAATTTCTATTACTCTTCTACAGCAATCAAACTGAAATTTTGTAAGTGTATGGAGGTTATAAGCATATGTTCACCTATGGGACGTTCAATAACCTGGCGAGACAAATCCAACATGGTGGCGACGCGAAATTTAAATATTCAAATGGATGTTTCTTGCGTTTTAACCATCCGAGCGCAGTGAATCTTGATACGGTTTATGCTTATACAAATTTTAATCGACAGGGATCTAATTCATTTAAATTATTTTCATAACCACAAGATGGCGGCTGAGCGAAATTTTAAAATCCCGCTTTTATTTCTTGTGTCCTAATCATGCGATTGAAGTTTGATAAAACACCTACACAATATTCTTCATGTAATAGTACATAAATCTAAGGCCTATAATATAAAATCCAACATGGTGACCATCCAAAATATTTAGACGTTCTTAAGATCTACGAATCTATTACAGCAATCAACCTGACAATTTGTATGTTGATAGAGGCAATTAATATAAGTAGGATATATGAAAATAGGCTATTTAGTTCTTCGCGGAACTACTTGTTTTTAGTATTTTATTGTCTTATGGGGACGGTAACCTTTCCTACATGTGGGGTCTATTTTTTGTACTGGCTCCAACTCAAAAGAGCTCCGCCGCGATAGCTCAGGCAAACGATCATTATTATTATTATTATTATTACCGACAGCAGTAGCTACGCTCGCTAACGCGCAGCGCTAGGCCATGTCGCCAAGCTCTCTGCGGACTCGGTAGTCGTGGGTTCGAGCCCCACCGTCGGCCGACCGTGAAATGGTTTTCCGTTGTTTCCTCATTTTAAACTCCAGGAAAATGCTGGGATCGTACCTTCTGACAGGCCATGGTCGCTTCCTTCCACATCCTTGCCCAGTTTCATTCATCTTCATTCATTTCATCTCTCAGTAACTCCTCTCGTGAGGTTCACGTCTTGAAAGGCATCCGGCCGTAAAAACCATCCGCCACATAAGACTTTCATCACATCTTATTCCCGACCCCGTTGAAAACAGGAAATAAGAGGTAGACATACATTTTTTTATCGTTATTCCCAACTACGGTGCGCGCTTGATCTTATTTTGTACAATGTTCCTTCTTCTTTCCTTCCCAATATCTCTTCATTCGTTCACTGTGTTCCTTTCTGCGTGCTTCGGTCCAACCTGTATGTTTAGCCTACTTTTCACATTTTGCAAAAATGAGGAAAAAGTAGACTTATGAGATCGGGAAAATGTGTGTCTCTCTGTCCTTCTGTCTGTCTGTCCTTCTGTCTGTCTGTCTGGCTGTGTGTGTGTGTGCCCCCCCCCCCCCTATCAACTCCTAAACGGCTGCAGCAATCGAAACAAAATTTGGTAGGAGTATAGATCTATACCTGAATATCTCACGGCCATATCTGAAAATGTCAGTGCTACCAACTGCTGAAAAATCGCAATTGAAATTTGAGCTCCATGTTGGATATCTTGGAAGGTATGAATGGGAGCTATTTCAAAATTGGCACACGTGTAGATAGTAAATTTGCAGTTTAATTTCCAGGAGGCCATACATGGCAGTGTTGCCAAAGTGATTCTATGCCCGCTGATAGGTCCAAATTTTAAATGCATATAACTTCTACACTATCAATTGGATTTCAACCAAATTTCGTATGTGCTATGTGTACATAAACAGATATGACAGCGTATTCTTAAGAGCCATCAGGGCTGCCAACTGTTAATAAATGCTCTCATTTTTTAAATCCAAATACCCATATATCAGAAAGTATGCAAGCCGACAGCTTTAAACTATGCACATGTATAGTACCTGACATTCTATATTAATTTGGAGTAACTTATATACGTCAGTGCTACCAACATGATTTTAAGCCTGCTAAGAAGTCAAACTTTAAATACATGTAGTTTCTATACTATCATTTGGATTTCAATCAAATTGCGTGTGTGCTATGTGTACCATAACAGATATGACTATGCCGATACTTAAGAGTAACCAGGGCTGCCAACTGTTAATAAATACTGTCTCTATTTTTGTTACCCTAATATCAATATATCAGAAAGAATGCAAGCCATTAGCTCTAAACTTTGCACACGTATAGTACCTGGCATTCTAGATTAATTTGGAGTAACTAATATACGTCAGTGCTGCCAACATGATTCTAAGCCTGCTGATAGGTCCAATTTTAAAATACATGTAACTTCTATTCTAACTAATGGATTGCATTCAAAATTGTCACAACAATAGATCATATTATTTCAGATTATATCTGACCAATACATGTATGTCATTGTTGCCAACATTATTTTACGAGCGCTGTTAGATCCAATGTTTAACTGCATGTAACGTCCGTGCATCCATTGGACTTCAACCAAATTTTGTATTCTGTACCTTAAGAGATGGAATTAACAATATATTCTATCACCAGGGCTGGCTACTGTATTTCTCTATTAGGCTACATTATGCCAGGTATACCGTATTTCGAACTAGAAATTTCGATATTACCATCTTAATTTCGTCATTAATCTAGATAGATCCATAAAGATTAATCATTGTCATGAATTTTAAATTTTAAGAAAAGTAGGCTCTCTAGTTCGTCACTGAACTTCTTGTTCCTTTTAGGTTTCTCTGCAAATTTATGTTTGTTTACTAGGCTTCTAAATGTTACTCTATCTGGAACGGTTTTCTCAGCAATACGCATTTCTTGTAGATCTTCATGTATTTCTGTTAACCAATTGTTGCGGATTTTCAGGGTTAGCGCTAGATTTAGAATTCTCTTTGTCAGCCTGCCGTTATCCATTCTGTGAAGGTGTCCGTAGATTTTAATCGTCGTTTTCTGATATTATCTGTGATTTTTTCTGCGGATTGAAAAATGTCATGTGGTTTCTTTTTCATACAAATTCCATTTTCGAACTTTGGTCCAAGGATTTTCCTGAGAATTCTCCTCTCTTGTTTCTCGATGTATTTCATTTGTGACCTGCCCCCCAATTATCAGTGTTTTGTATGCAGACAATTATTATTATTATTATTACTATTATTATTAGAATATTAATAATAGGCTATTTTATTAGTTAAATGTTAATATGATTATCCTATTATTTTATACTATTAGTAAATTATCATGAGAATTATTATTATTGTTTACTCCTCTCCCTCAAGAAGTGAATTTCCATGGAATACCGGGATGGAATCTCCTAACTTGAGGCCAAGGCCGCCTCAATTACAAACACATGCGTCACAATGACATGGGTTATCAGGCAAATTCCTCACAAATCATCCAAATACACGGGGCTGATGATAAAGATGTCACAACCACTTTTGTATTTCAGGTGGATTGGTCTGGCTTATCCCAACCTGAAGGAAATGTAATTGGAATGAGGAGACACGATCTCTTGTCCAGATTGAATTGACCAACACATCATGTTCGTATGTAAAGGTAACACTTGTAAGTCCAAACACGAGGTGGATTTCAGAGAAGCAGCTTCACTTCATTATACTATCAGGGCAGTCAATGTGACCATCAGGGATTCCAACACGCTGTGAGGCTAATGCCTGTGTGGTCGCCAAGGAAGGACAGGGAAGGTAGTAAAGGGAAGGTAGGTAGGAAATGGAAGGTAGGACAGGGAAGGTAGTAAAGGGAAGAACAGAGAAGGTAGGAAGGAAAGAACAGAGAAGGTAGGAAGGGAAGAACAGAGAAGGTAGGAAGGGAAGAACAGCGAAGGTAGGAAGGGAAGAACATGGAAGGTAGGAAGGGAAGAAAAGAGAAGGTAGGAAGGGAAGAACATGGAAGGTAGGAAAGAAAGAACAGAGAAGGTAGGAAGGAAAGAACATGGAAGGTAGGAAGGGAAGAACATGGAAGGTAGGAAAGAAAGAACAGAGAAGGTAGGAAGGAAAGAACATGGAAGGTAGGAAGGGAAGAACAGGGAAGGTAGGAAGGGAAGAACACAGAAGGTAGGAAAGAAAGAACAGAGAAGGTAGGAAGGAAAGAACATGGAAGGTAGGAAAGAAAGAACAGAGAAGGTAGGAAGGAAAGAACATGGAAGGTAGGAAGGGAAGAACATGGAAGGTAGGAAGGGAAGAACATGGAAGGTAGGAAAGAAAGAACAGAGAAGGTAGGAAGGAAAGAACATGGAAGGTAGGAAGGGAAGAAAAGAGAAGGTAGGAAGGAAATAACAGAGAAGGTAGGAAGGGAAGAAAAGAGAAGGTAGGAAGGGAAGAAAAGAGAAGGTAGGAAGGAAAGAACATGGAAGGTAGGAAGGGAAGAACAGAGAAGGTAGGAAGGAAAGAACATGGAAGGTAGGAAGGAAAGAAAAGAGAAGGTAGGAAGGACAGAACAGAGAAGGTAGGAAGGGAAGAAAAGAGAAGGTAGGAAGGACAGAACAGAGAAGGTAGGAAGGGAAGAAAAGAACAGAGAAGGTAGGAAGGACAGAACAGAGAAGGTAGGAAGGGAAGAACAGGGAAGGTAGGAATGGAAGGAAAGCAAGCAAGGAGAGGGAGGGACAGGAAAGCGTCCGTGTTGTTGTGATGTCTGTAGAAGTGCGTATATTTGTAATTCAGATGAGGATGGGAAGGGGGCGGCCGTATTCTTAAGTTAGGAACCATCCCGGTATTTGCCTGGAAGCGGGGAAATCTCTGTAAACCATTTCCAGCATGACTGATGTGGGAATCCGAACCCACCTTTTCTTTTTAGTTCCGCCTCACCGTGAATTGAACCCAGGACCTTTACATACGTACCTTGAGACCACAGAAGTTGGCCTTTTAACCAATAGCGTGCCTGAATGCGTAGGGATGTATGGAATGGGACATTGAACCTATGACTAAGAAAGAATCAGTCATTTCACTGTTTCTTTCAATCAAGATACAGTAATTATAATCGTACAATTAGCTTAGTGCCTGTAATAGTGGAAAGCGAACAGCGTGCTTCACACTTTCCAGTTGTATGTTAGACAGTGCCGTGACATTCACTCATTAAGTTGACTGACAGGTAGTCAGTCAGTCAGTCAGTCGTCTCGTGAGAACCATCTTCATAACACCGCCACGCCGTCGTATTTCCCAACACTCTTGTGCAAGGCATTCACTCACATGTAGAGCAGCCGCTGCCTGAATTATAATAATGTTGGGAGCTCGCTTCAACGCTAGGCAGAGCAATGTGGCGCCTCGTTGTCTGGGTGAGGATCAGCGATATCTGCCTTCCGAAAAACACATTGCGATATTACTTCCTACTCGTTCCATTTGAGTGCGCAACGGGCCGATATATTCTGCCGAGTAGTAAGCAGGTTGTCATGGCAACGAAAGGAAGCTACTGAGTGTGCAACGGTCCGATATGTTCTGTCGAGTAGTAAGCAGGTTGCCAGGGCAACGAAACGAAGCTACTTAGTGCGCAACGGGCTGATACATTCCGTCGAGTAGTAAGCAAGTTGCCAGGGCAACGAAAGGAAGCCACTGAGTCCGCAACGGACTGATATATTCTGCTGAGTAATAAGCAGGTTGCTATGGCAACGAAAGAAAGCCACTGAGTGCGTAACGGGCCGATATATTCTGTCGATTAGTAAGCAGGTTGCCATGGCAACGAAAGGAAGAAACTGAGTGCACAAATTGACGATTCTGCCGAGTAATATATCAGGTTGCCATGGCAACGAAAGGAAGCCACTGAGTTCGTAACGGGCCGATATATTCTGTCAAGTAATTAGCAGGTTTATTTATGTATGGATTTATTTATTTTTTATTTATTTATATCTATCAGACTCAATGGGGTTAACTCCCGTCCAACCCCTTGGATTCGACCTTGCTTTGAACAACTCATCCACCGGACATATCTATTTACACAAATTACTGTATTATTTTCGGGTACTTATCATCCTCGAATAGTCCAATTCAAACATTTGAACTGTTCGATTTCATGACTGTCTTACAGTTACACTACGAGTCGTACAGGCCCCAAATGCAACAACACCTCAACTGTCCTGTACACATGTAAAGATACTCAACAATGCCCGTTGTAAGCGTTCCCTATTCAGTTTGAGAGCAGTAGTTAGTGTAGTTGAATGGGCTATAAATCCTGTACCATTTGGTTAGAGAACTTGTGGCAATTAAAACGAGCGTGTAATGAATGAACGAGGCTTGGAGTGAGAATGGGGGCTCTTGCGACCTCAATTCTGCGAGATAAGGACGAGAGAGGTATTGTACCGTTCATCTGCGTACCCATTTACATTTACCAACCAGTGTGCCACATCCCAGCACTCGATTCGATACGCTGATGAGATGGTTCAAATGTACAGTGCGTTCGCTTCCTTCTGCGGCCGGGCGATTCCCATGCAAGCAATAGAGAATCAAAACTCAGCAATTCTTCTAGGTTTGTGCCGTGTCTTATGTGGGGTTTCAATGCATTCGGTTACACTGTGTCGAAGTCTATTAATCTCGGTCGTAAAAGGCAATATACCATCTTTTTGGAAGCCTTCATAGGGAGGTTAAAGCTGCTTGAGCTTTTGGTTCTCGCAGTAAACAGGTGCAGTTGCACTTTATATAAAGGGAGGTAGCGCGCAGTTCGCTACTCCTGTGAGGGACCAGGCAGGGACACCAAGAGCCCGCTGATGAGCCAGCTTGGTGTCCTAGGCGAAACCCCACACAAGACACGGCACAAACCTAGAAAAATTGCTGAGTTTAAATTCACAGGCCGTGAAAGTCAATATACCATCTTATTAGAGAATCACATGGGGGTTTTCTGTGAAGCGACGCGACGACGTGACCATTTAAATGAAACAACGTCTCATGAGAGAAAATTATTAACTGTGGATCAACAATGCCGTCAACAATGTTGTGCAAAATCTAATTACAGAAAGTGATGAGTTTTTCATTGTCAAGGGGCCGTAATTCGTAGACTACCGTTAGTCTGTATGGTTTCAGTTGTAAAATTGTAGTAGCCGTAAGGGCTAAGGTCATCGGTGGCATAGTTGGTAGCATGCTGAACTGCTGTGCGGGTTCAAATCCGGCCGAAGTCGTCCGACTTTTTAAGAGCGTTAAAAATCCTTCAGTATGCCTTCCTTCGGAGGGGAAGTAGAGCCGGCGGTCCCATGTCATAGATTTATGGCATGTAAAAGATCCTTCCAGAGATTAAACTTGCGAGAAGCTAAATTGTTAGGTTATATTTCATCGGAACGCTCTATCAAAGTTCCTACGTTCACCACGAGGTACCATTGTTTTTTGTTGTTGTTTTTTTTTAGTGTATGGTTTTTAGTGCCGGGAGTGTCCGAGGACATGTTCGGCTCGCCAGTTTTGTAGCTACTTCGAGACGGACACCCAATGGGTGAGCTACAACTACCGTCGGGGAGTTAAGTTGGAATGTAAGGACCAGGAGTTAAAGGTAGCGGCTGTGGCCTATAGTTAGGGACCAACCCCGGCATTTGCCTGGAAGGAAGATGGGAAACCACAGAAGACCATCTTCAAGGTTGCCGGCGGGGGGATTCGAACCTCCTCGTCTCCCGGATGTGAGCGACTGCCAGCAGTCATGCCGTACCGACCACGGCTAACTCACCCGGTGGTATCATTGATATCTGGTGGCGAAAGTTGGAACTAGTTGAAATTGAACGGAAATTGTAGCTCACCCTAAGGGTGTCCACAGGAAGCAGCTATAGACTCAGGCGAGCCGAACAAGTCCTCGGACACTCCCGGCACTAAAAGCCATACAATAAATAAATACATTCGAAACACTTAGTTGCTGTGCAACATGTTTTGAAGACTTATTTGGAGAGCGAGAGAATTATGCATTAATTTTAACGAGATTTTCCTCCGTCAGGACCCCTCGCTTTGGGTTAGGACATGCAGTGTTTAGAGTGCCCCTTTTCAGTAATTTATTAATAAGACGCCTGTCAGTCTATTTGGAACTGGAACGGTAGGGATTTATCTTTAAATTGCCTACACACCGCTCTGAATGCTTCCGTTTATAAATACGTGTCATACATGATGAACACTCTCTGTACAAGCGGGAATTTCTCGTAATTTGCCATATAAATTGATTTTACAATACACCTAGGACTCATCTTATACATTGCACTACGTTTTATACACTATAGAGATAAACGAACTGAGAGCGATCAAGGGAACTACTCGCGTGTGGCGGAGCTCTTTCCGGCCACGAAGAGAGTCCGTCATTTTGTGTAGGCTAAGGATAGGTCATTCAAGATCCACTCACTCGTACCTAATGAGAAGGGAAGACCCCCCCCCCCCACTTTGTACCTGTGGAGCCGTTTTCACCGTGGCCCACATTTTAACCGAGTGTGTGGATCTTGCTGACTTACGAAGAAACCTTGGTTTGCAAACTTGTACCATTAGGCGATGAGGCGGTGGCTGCTAATCTCGTTATCCACTTTATAAGTGAGAGTGGGTTAGGGCCAGCAATATAAATTCTCCAGTGAACATTGACTCAACGACTTGTTCGTTTTTAATGATGAATTTTTGTTTTTCCGTATTTTTATTTTTTATAATTATTAGTTTTATTTAATTTTTTGTTTTATTAATTTTCGGTCTTTTCCACCTGTAAATTTTAAATTCCATTCCAAATTGGTATACATTAATCTGTGTTAAGAGGGGCAGATGACCTCGTAGTTCCGCCCCTTACAGCAATAACTAACTAACTAACTGAAATGAATGAAAATCCACAGCCTGCTTCCAGTCTCCGACCGGGTCAGGAATGGAATGAATGAAGCCCCCATCTAGGGGCGAGGATATGGACTGTGCCGGCTGCCGAGGCCTGACGCACTCCTCTGGGGCAATGATTAAATGAATGACAGATGAAATGAAATGATAGTGGAGAGTGTTGCTGGAATGAAATTTTGACAGGGAAAACCGGAGTACCCGGAGAAAAACCTGTCTGCCTCCGTTTTGTCCAGCACAGATCTCACATGGAGTGGCCGGGAGTTGAACCACGGACCCAGTGGTGAGAGGCCGGCGTGCTGCCGCCTAAGCCACGGAGGCTTCAACTAACTTAACTAACTAACTAACTATACTATACACTGCACTACGTTTAGACTCTGTAGAGATAAACGAAACGTCTTCTACACTGCACAGGCAAGCGTAAACTGACTGTTTTACGGAAACCAGTCAAACCACCATTGTTGCAATAGCCTACTACTGCTCACTTCGCCACGGTGGGTGAGTGGTTATCGTGTAGGACTACCAACCCCAAGCTTGCAGGTTCGCTCCTGGCCGTGGTAAGCGATTTTTGAAAGGCGACGTTTTTGAAACGTTGTTGGCATGTTAAAGAACCCATTTGAATTTAGTAGGCCGTGTTCATAATGGCAAAATTAATCTTGGGATTTTCTGTCAACACAAAGTTCCTCAATTCTCTACTAGAAAGCGCTATAAAGTCAAGGAGCTTAGATATCTAATCTCCTTGACTTTCATAGTGATTCAAGAAACAACGAATTTCGACATGCAAGCTGGCCTCTGGGTATCAAATATCAAAGCTTGCACCCGGCACCCGATATTACTATTATTATTATTATTTAGTTAGTTTTCTGCATGTGAACTAACACTATACCATTGCCTGCCTGCGAGTGGGGCGATCACGAAATGCGTGTACCGTGTGTGATAATCCCAAGGTTAACAAAGACCTTGGACCCAATTACATACTGTTACGCATAACACAACGAGATCTTAAGGCTGTAATTTTAAAGAGGTCAAAGACATTACAATTTTTACGACCAACACCTTGATTTTTAGGACAATTTGCCAATTATACTCACTAAAGTTCAAAAATTCGCTAATATTCCAATTAATAATATTTGAAATATGTTTAAAATAACTCATCATTTATTTATTTTTTTATTTTTTTTATTTTTTAAATGTATTTTATTTATTTATTTATTTACTTATTTGTTGACGGTACACAACAGTGTGCGCCCCAATAACAGTGCACCTGCACAGTAAAATACATTTCCTGATATTTCTACATAAAGTATTAATATCTAAATGTAATTATTGAAACTAGTAAGTTCACACAGATTGAAATGCATCAATCATCATCATCATCAAGTTTCCCGGGTGTGGTTTACGAGCGCTCTCCATTTCAGTCTATTCATGTATCACTGCTCCTTCAAGACTTCATCCCTTGGATGTGATCTCTTCCTTCACCTGGTCCAGTTTGTTCTCTAATCTTCTCATTTCTTACTTTGTCTTTCCTAGTTTTTTTGAAGCTGTTTTCTTAGAAACTTCATTTCTGAAGCCTGAAGTCTGCTGTCATCCTTTTTGGCAGTTGTGCATGTTTCCAACCCATAAGTCAATATAGGGACAAAGTGTGTTCGAAACAGAGTTTGTTTTGATCTTTGTGGCACTTGCTTATTCCAGAGTAGATATCGAACTTGCTGATAGATAAAATAACTATCCCGCCTAATCGACACTGTGTTTCGAGATGTTTCCCTGTTAATTGTATTCATCAATCGTTGTCTGCGTCAAATTATGGGTATACGATGGCCAGATACAATCCCAAACGAAGAGCTGTGGCAAAGGGCTAACCAACAACCTATGGAAGTCCAAATTAAACGGAGGAAATGGGGCTGGATTGGGCATACTCTGCGGAAACAGAATGATGCAGTAGAAAGGGGAGCTCTGGACTGGAATCCTTAAGGGGCTCGGAGACGGGGAAGACCGAGGAAGACCTGGAAGCGCACCATTGAAGAGGAGGCTAGAAAAGCTGGAAAGACTTGGAGGGAAGTGAAGAACTTGGCAATAAACAGAGCCCGATGGAAATCATTCTTGGAGCGAAAGGAAATAAGTCAAGTCCGTGTTAATTATAGTCTTCACCAGTCGAAACATTAACTAGACTTCAAAGCAAATAAAATCCACTTAAAAACGATCATACACTACATACTTCTTGTAATTGAGGATAAAAAATATAGAATTCCTTGTCAGAGATGGCAAATCTAATCTCAAGCTGTAGGATATCTTGAAGGGACTGATGCTTTTTTTTCCCATCATAATGAATTTAATAATAGTAGCCTACATTATGCAACGAGCCCATAATGGCTATAATTAAGACACGAGTATTTTTATAAAACGAGCGTATGCGAGTTTTATAATTTCCATACGAGTGTCTTAATTACCATTATAGGCGAGTTACATACGACTGTTTATGTTCGACGATAATTATAACTTTATTATATGTTTTAACATAAATATTCATAAATATCTGTTGAGAGTCAGTCACAAGAATTTTGTGATCGCAGAGCGAGCGTTGAGTGTTATATCTCTGTCTTTCAAGATCTCTGGACGACCGACGCATGCGCTCTGTGTGCTTGCAATGCCATATGCAGGCCGTATGTTTACTTCTGCCGCCCCTCAGTAATATTGTCACTGGAGTTGTTTGAAGACAATGAATGCGCTGTGTAGAAATTATATTAAGGTACAGTGCTATTTCTTGTCTCATATTCGCCAGTTTATTTACGCGAACATATGGACGGTGCGTGTTCCATGTCGGTAATTTATTATAGTTCGATGTTGTGTTTATGTCCGACATGTTGGATTTTGAGCGCACGCGTGAAGGTATCGTTACCTAATTGGTCAATGAACGAGCTCTGATTGGCTGGAGAAACTGTATCATAATGAAAAACAGTGTTATAATGACCATCATTATGATACAGTTTTCTGACACATAATAGTGAGGGTCGAAGATAAATAATAATTCATTTACTCTGTCTAGATCTGGTTTAGACTGAGGACCAATGTAGTCCACGTCACCTACAGTTACTAACAATGTAACCATACCATTTGTCCCCCATCACTACAAACATGGTGATGATTAGGACCTGCAGAAACGAGAAATATGCAGGCAAATATATATATGTATGTATGTATGTATTCTTTATTGTCAGACAGATAGAATCCACTAGTGACAATATAATAATTAACAATAAAATGTACAAGTATAAACAAAACAATAACAGCAAACAAGAACAAAAAATAGAAATACACTAGTCTATTATAAATCAACAACCACAACCATACAGACACGCACTCAAACATCCGATCTCAAGCATTCATTCATACAATCACTATGTACAAGAAACATTGAAATAATTACAGAAAAAACAAAACTATCTACAGTAAACGGAAAAAGGCAAAAACATAAAATGAAAGATAGAAGAAAAAATCGAAAACTGGGAAAAAAAGTAATATAAGAGTGACATTCGAGGGGAAAAAAAAAACATTACTTCAGTCGCTCGTACATTCAATCAACCATTCATTCAACCACATGTTCAATCAATCAATAAACGCAAATAGAAAAAAACACAAAATGCACACACTATTTTACAGCCCACTCGAGATGTTTCTCATAACAGTTGATAGAGAGTCGAAGTGAATATCATTAGCACTTTTACTCTCCATCAAGCTGTATGTTGACTGCAACCGGATCAGACATGAATTTTTATGTACATTAATTCTCGATCTGCCCCCATCGAACGTGTGCTTCCGTCTGGTGGTTCTCTGAGGGACGTGAAAACCCAAGTCAGCTAGCAACTGATTCGAGTCAATTCCACCATTTACCAGTTTCCACAGGAATCTCACGTCTCCCACTGTGCGCCGACTGCTCAGTGGAGGAAGACCGTACACGTTGCAATAACTCTCATACTCAGCTCTATGGTACGATCGTCCACCCCTGTAACAGAGCCATTTGACAAATCTCTTTTGCACACGTTCGATGGCGTCAATTTTATTACCGTGAAAAGGATTCCAGATCACACTACAGTACTCCAATTTAGGCCGAATGAGTGACTTAAATAATTTGGATAGAGTTATGTCCGAAAAATAATTTAAACAATTTCTTTTTAAAAATCCCAGGATCCGGAAACTTTCACGACATATTTTTGAAATATGTTCATCGAACGAGAAATTATTTGTGATTGTCAAAACACTGAAATATGATTCAAAAAGGTACAATATATTCGCATGCTTTCTAAAAACAAGTGTTAATAATGTAGTAAAATGTTATTTTTATTATTAACTAGCTGAAGTACCCGTGCTTCGCTACGCGTCATAAATAAATTAAAATGTGAAAGTGACAGTTAAAACAGGGGATAGGCGAGGTGCTGCGCAGAGGGAGATTAAGGATGGAACATTTTGTCCAACTACACCGTTCGGCGTTGACCGTGTTTTATAGCACAAATTTAGGTTTTACTCGCTAACCGTTGGAGATACCTTTCGGACAGAAAATGTAATTTTAAACCTCGTATATGCCATCAAAAGTTTGCTATTTCTTAGCGTTCACTTTATATTTGAAATGGAAATATGAAAGTTTGAAACCAAAGGGTGTAGTGACGTCACTAAAATGGTCGCCAGAGTGCAAAGTATTGAAATCAAAAGTAGCCTATATGTTAACCAGTTAAATCAGCTACTTTCATGTAAAATCCATGTAAGTCGGACCAGTGGTTCTTGCGTGATTGAGTAATACACAGACACACACCATCTCATTTTTAGCCTCGCTTCGCTCGCGTCATAGTCGTGTCATATTGTTATTCAATGACATGCAGGTTTAATTCCGTTAACACCCCTTTAGAACCTGAATATCCAAAAATCCCTCCTTAGTAGACATTTTCGACACACAACAAACATATCCCCTTCTTCTAACTTCAATAGTTTTGATTGATCGATGAGAGTGAACATCCAAAAATCCTTCCTTAGTGGACGTTTTTATTCCAGAATTTCACCCCTCCCCATATGCCCCTTAAATTGGATTTATGAAAAAAAAAACGGTCGAACATCTACTTATTTTAATTATTTATTCATTTATTAATTTTTAAGGTGATTGGAACTCGGAGAAAATCAAACTCCTCGTCTATGTCGTTTAAGAGATACACGCTCCGTTCGGAATCTTTCAACCCCCACTTTTCATCCCTTTCACCTCATAATATACACCACATCGAAAAACCATTAGACATGTGTCAGCTTATTTTAAATGATTAGTATATATGCCAAGTACCACATCCCCAAATGAAACCACTCATGAGATATTGTTATTCAATGAAATGCACGTTTACCCCCTTAACACCTCATTAGAACCTGAATATCCAAAACTCTTTCCTTAGTGGACGTTTTCGACATACCACGAACTTATCCCCAAAATTTCATGTTTCTAACTTCAATAATTTTTGCTGGGCGATGATGAGTGAGTGAGTCAGTCAGGACATTTTCTTTCATTAATATTTGAGAATTTCACCCCTCCCCAAGAACCCCTTAAATTGGATTTATGAAAAAAAAAACGGTCGAAAACCTATTTACTTATTTAAAGCTGTTTTCCCCCTGAGTTTGATAAGTGAGTAAGTAAGTCTATCAGTTAGGACACCTTCTTTCCTGTTCCCCCCCGAGTTTCACTCCTCCCCATGGGCCCCTTAAATTGGATTTATGAAGAAATGGTCGAACACCTATTTACTTATTTTTAAGCTGCTTTTTCCGCTGAATTTCAAACTTATCGCCTATTTTGAATAAGAGATACAGTACACGCTCCGTTAAGAATCCTTCAACCCCCAATTTTCTCCCCTTTCACCTCATAATATACACCATATCGATAAACCCTTAGACATATGTCTGCTTATTTTAAATGATTAGTTTGTATGCCGAATATCACATCCCCATATGAAACAACTCGTGAGATATTGTTATTCAATGAAATGCAAGTTTAACCCCCTTAACACCCCTTCAGAACATGAATATCCAAAAATCCATCCTTAGTGGACTTTTTCGACAAACAACGAACATATCCCCAAAATTTCAAGTTTCTAACTGCAATAGGTTTGCTGGGGGATGATGAGTGAATATCCAAAAATCCTTCCTTAGTGGACTTCTTTCCCCAGAATTTCATCCCTCTCCATGAGCCCTTTAAATTGGATTATGAAAAAACGATCGAACACCTATCTACTACTTTTTCAATCTGATTTTTCTCCCTGAGATTCTTACTTTTTGCCTCTGTCTTTTAAGTGATACTTGCTCCGTTAAGAATCCTTCAACACTCACTTTTCACACATACACCTCATATTATACACCACATCGAAAAACCCTCAGACATGTGTCTTCTTATTCTTAATGATGAGTTTATATGCCTAGTATCCCATCCCAAAGGAAATCATTCGGGAGATATTGTTATTCAATTAAATGCAAGTCTACCCCCTTAACACCCCTTTAGAACCTGAATATCCAAAATTCCTTCCTTAGTGGACGTTTTCAACATACAACGAACATAGCCCCTTAATGTCATGTTTCTAACTTCAATAACTTTGGCTGGGGGATGATGAGTGAGTAAGTCAGGACATTTTCTTTCAATTATTTTTCAGAATTTCACCCCTCTCATGAACCCCTTAAATTGGATTTATGAAAAAAACGGTCGAACACCTATTTACTTATTTTTGAGCTGTTCTTCCCCCCTGAGTTTGATGAGTGAGTGAGTTAGGACACTTTCTTTCCTGTTTCCCCCCCAGAATTTCACCTCTCTCCAAGAGCCCCTTAAATTGGATTTATGAAAAAACGGTCGAACACCTATTTACTTATATTTTAAGCTGTTTTTTCCCGCCGAATTTCAAACTTCTCGCCTATGTCGTTTAAGAGATACACGCTCCGTTAAGAATCCCTCAACCCCCAATTTTCACCCCTTTCACCTCGTAATATACACCTCATCGATAAACCCTTAGACATATGTCTGATTCTCTTAATGATTAGCTTATATACCGAATATCACATCCCCAAAGAAACAACTCATGAGATATCGTTATTCAATGAAATGCACGTTTACCCCCTTAACACCTCTTTAAAACCCGAATAACAAAAATCATTCATTAGTTGACGTTTTCGATATACAGCGAACATATTCCCAAAATTTCATGTTTCTAACTTTAATAGTTTTCGCTGGGCGTGACGAGTGAGTGAGTCAGACAGGACATTTTCTTTCAATTATTTTTACCAGAATATCACCCCTCCCCATGGGCCCCTTAAATTGGATTGATGAAAAACGCTTGAACACCTATTAACTTATTTTTTAAGCTGTCTTTTTCCCTTGAGTTTGATGATTGAGTGAGTTAGTCAGTCAGTTAGGACACTTTCTCTCCTTTCCCCCCCGCCCCTCCAGAATTTCACCCCACCCCATTGGCTCCTTAAATTAATTTATGAAAAAACGGTGGAACACCGACTTACTTATTTTTTAAGCTGATTTTTTTTCGCCGAGTTTCAAATTTCTCGCCTATGTCGTTTAGGAGATAGGCCTACACGCTTCGTTAGGAATCCTTCAACCCCCAATTTTCACCCCTTTCACCTCATAATAATACACCACATCGAAAAACCCTTAGACACATGTCTGCTTATTTTTAATGATTAGTTTATATGCCGAGTATCACATCCACAAATGAAACCACTCGTGAGATATTGTTATTCAATAAAATGCAGGTTTAACCCCCTTAAGACCCCTTTAGAGCCTGAATATTCAAAAATCCTCCCTTAGTGTATGGTTTTGACATACAACGAACATATCCCGAAAATGACATGTTTCCAACTTCAATATTTTTGGCTGGGCGATGATGAGTGGGTGAGTGAGTCAGGACATTTTCTTTCAATTTTTTTCTTCAGAATTTCACCCCTCCCGATGAACCCCTTAATTTGGTTTATCAAAAAAACTGTCGAACACATATAAGTTATACTTATTTTTAAGCAGTTTTTCCCCCTGAGTTTGAAGAGCGAGTGAGTCAATCGGTTAGGACACTTTCTTTCCTGTTTTTTTTTTTTACACAGAATTTCACTCCTCGCCATAGGCCCCTTAAATTGGATTTATGAAAAAAAACGGTCAAACACCTATTTACTTATTTTTTATGCTGATTTTTTCCCGCTGAGTTTCAAACTCCTCGCCTATGTCGTTTATGAGATACAGGCTCCGTTAGGAATCTTTCAACCCCCACTTTTCACCCCTTTCACCTCATAATATACACCACATCGAAAAACCCTCAGACACATGTCTTCTTATTTTTAATGATGAGTTTATATGCCGAGTATCACATCCCCCAGTGAAACCAATCGGGAGATATTGCTATTCGATGAAATGCAGGTCTACCCCCTTAACACCCCTTTAGAACCTGAATATCCAAAAATCCTTTCTTAGTGGGCGTTTGCGGCCCTTGAGTAAGCTGCATACCAAATTTCATTCCAATCCGTTGGGTGGGTTCTGAGATTTCGTGATGAATGTGTGAGTGAGTGAGTGAGTGGTATTTGACAAATATCTAGTAGATAGTGTCAAGTCTTTGTTATGCTATACTCGGTTGACAGTGCTGTGTGAGCAGTTGAGTAACTAACGGGATTTCAAGTAAAGATCCTCATTTTCTATACCGGTAGTGCACAGCGCAATTGGCATCCAGTCGGCCGTGTCTCGAATTGAGCTATGTTGCCATGGAAACTATCTGCCTTGCCATTCCTTCATGAGTATATTTTATGATTTGATTAGCCTGTTTTTGAGTGAAAAAGGGCCGAAATCAGAAGAATGAGAAAGACTATCGAAAATTCATGTAGCCAGCGGTTCCTTCTGGGTCCTAAACTATATGTATGCAAAATATGGTTGAGATTGGTGGAACGGTGTAGATTTGTATACGGAACCAACATATATACATACATACATACATACATACATACATACAGACTTTCACTTTTATATATTAGATTCTACATTCAAACAAAAACAAGAAGAGCCTACTTTTCATGCCAATGATTATTCTACAGTATATGAACCTATCTAGAATAATGAAGAAATTAAGTTGGTAATATCGAAATGTCAAATTAGTTCGAAATATTCCTGGTATAATGTAGCCTAATAGAGCACTACAGTTGGCAGCCCTGGTGTCTGAATATATTCTTAGTTCCATCTCTTAAGGTACAGATTACAAAATTTGGTTGAAGTCCAATGGACGTTACATGCAGTTAGACATTGGATCTATCAGCACGCGTCAAAGCATGTTGGCAACAATGTCATGCGTGCGCTGGTTAGAATAAATCTTGTTGTGCCAATTTTGGATGAAATCCATTTGTTAGTATAGAAGTTACATGTATTTTAAAATTGGACTTATCAGCAAGCATAGAATCATGTTGGCAGCACTGACTTATATTAATTACTCCAAATTAATCTAGAGTGTTAGGTGCTATACGTGTGCAAAGTATAGAACTGTTGGCTTGCATACTTCCTGATATATTGATATTAGGGTAAAAGAATATAGACAGCATTTATTAACAGTTGGCAGCCCTGATTGCTCTTAAGAATACTTATAGTCATATCTGTTATGTTACACATAGCACATACGAAGTTTGGTTGAAATCCAACTGATAGTTTAGAAGTTAATGTATTTAAAAATTGGTCCTATCAGCAGGCTTAGAATCATGTTGGTAGAACTGAAGTATATAAGTTACTCCAAATTAATCTAAAATGTCAGGTACTATACGTGTGCATAGTTTAAAGCTGTCGGCTTGCATACTTTGAGATATATTGGTATTTGGATGAAGAAAATAGAGAGAGCAATTATTAACAGTTGGCAGCCCTGGTGGCTCTTAAGAATACACTCAGTCATACCTGTTTATGTACACATATTACATACAAAATTTGGTTGAAATCCAATTAATAGTGTAGAAGTTAAATGCATTTAAAAATTGGACCTATCAGAAGGCTTAGAATTATTTTGACAACACTGTCATGTATGGCCTTCTGGAAATTAAACTGAAATAGTATTATCTACATGTGTGCCAATTTTGGAATAGCCCCCATGCATACCTTCTATTATATCCAACATGGAGCTCAAACTTCTAGTGCGATTTTTCAGCAGTTGGTAGCACTGACATCATTTTCAAATATGGACTTGAGATATTCCGGTATACATCATTACTCATTCTACATTTCGTTTCGATTGCTGCAGCCGTTTAGGAGTTGATAGGGACACACACACACACACACACACACCCAGACAGACAGAAGGACGGACAGACAGACAGACAGACAGAAGGACAGACATTTTTCCGGATCGATCTCATAAGTCTACTTTTTCCTCATTTTTGCAAAATAGGCTAAATATTGTTAAAATCTACGCTGATTTCATGAATACGCCTACCATAAAAAACTCAAAATTTTATTACAGAATGTCTCAAGAGACTCGCGGAAAGCAGCATATTCTTCACCTTTTCTCGCGTAAAACCTGCGACACAAATCACATTTCCTGTAAAAGAAAAAGAAAATAATCTTAAGTGAAAAATACCACCAAGTTTAGTTACAGTTAATATTTTCTGCAAAAATTGGCAAAGCATTCCTTGCAGCGGCCAGCGGATAACACCAACTACCCCTTAAAATGTTACCCAAATAGGATCTTAAAACACATTAATATTGATGAAATATGACAATAACTACGAAAATGACACAAATATGTATTTATATGCTCCATACAATCCACCTAAAAAGAATCAGGAACATTGAACTCCTGCTTAATTACAGTTCTTAATGAAAATGTAGTCGAGGAAAAAAATTAATGACATTTCCTAAACATCGGAACCTTAATGATTATTGTCCGCGTCACATTGGTTGGCTGGTTCCTCAGTTTAGGCACTGCCACAACGCGGTCATGTAGCCCCGTGTACTTTGGGTGTGTTTGTAGAATCTGTCTGATAACCGGTGTTAATTTTGATGACTGTATTAGTGTGTGTTATCTGTTTTTAATTCAAGTAAGGACTGCAGACATTCGATTTTCAAGTAGTTCCAACTTTTGTTTCCCAACACCACCATCAACGACCATCTAGTTCTGAACTTGGTTACTAGATGCCACCGCAGTCGGCTCGTGTCGACGAACGTTGGAACCTAAGAGCGTCAGTCAAATCTTTGTTTGTTGTTGTTTGAGTCTTCAGGCTTTTGACTTGGTTGATGCAGTCCTCCATGCCTCCCTGTCCTGAGCTAATCGTTTCATCCACACCATATATCACAGGCAATCTGTTTAACATATTCTAACCTTGGTCTACCCCTACAGTTCTTGTCCTCGACCCTTCCTTCCATAACTAAGCTTGCTATTCCTGTGTGTCTTAGTATGTGTCCTACCAACCTATCTCTTCTCTCCATTAGCAGTCACAAGGAACATCTCTCCTCTCCCACTAGCCTTAATACCTCTTCGTTTGTAACCCTATCTACCCATCTGATCTTCATCATTCTCCTGTTGGGGCGTGGTGGGTCAGCGGTCTAGCTGTATGCCTCTCACCAAGGCGGTCCGGGTTCGATTCCCGGTCAATGCATGTGAGATTTTCGAAGTGAAATGCCATGTCCTGTGGTTCGGATTCCACGTAAAAAGGCGGTCCCGTGGCTCATAATCACAAGATTCACGGTCACGTAAAACTGCAATCTTCATTCCTTCCCTTTCATTCTCCTGTAACACCACATTTCAAATGCTTCAATTCTCCTCTTTTCTGCTGCACAAATAGTCCAAGTTTCACTTCCATAGAGCGCCTCGCTCCAGACAAAGACTTTCAAAAATTACTTCCTAATACCTAAATCTATATTCGATGTCAACAGATTCCTTTTTTTAGAAAGGCTTTCCTTGCCTGAGCCAACTACTTTTTATATCCTCTTTGCTTCGTCCATCAGTGGTTATTTTGCTTCCTAAGTAACAGAAGTCTCCTACTTCCTTCAGCTTTTCACCTGCCAATTTGATGTCCATAGAGGATTCTGTCAAATCTAACGTATAATTTAGCTTCACACAAGTCTAATTAGTGGAAGGTTCTTTATGATGCCATAAATCTATGACATGGGACCGCCGGCTTTACTTCACCTCCGAAGGGAGGCATACTGAGCGATTTTTGATGCTCTTAAAAAATCCGACGACTTCGACTGGGTTTGAACCCGTGACCTTGGGCATAGAAGCCGGCCGCGTCACATTAAATAATAAAAATACACACAGGCACCAGAATGACTCAGGTTATGATACAAATCCAAAATACACCGAAGTATATGGGGCTAAATGAACTCCTGAAGCCCACGTTACCCGGATGTAGCAACGCCTCTGCTATTGTAGCTGTGACAGTGTTGCCTAATAACGGTTACTGCAGAACGCTCGTGGCTACAAATACCTGTCTGTCGTACCAGGAACTAATAATTGTATATGGAAACAAGCCCGACCACCTACCACTCCACTCCAGTCCGAGACTTTCCCTGGAGAAATAAGGAAATGCGCGGGTAGGCATGCGTTCACTTAAATTACGGTGAAATTAATTATCAAGTTAAAGAAACAAGCTTCTGTTTTTGTCGCGTGTCCAACGCTTTTAATAGACCTGCTTTTTTTTTTTGCGTATGGCTTTTAGTGCCGGGAGTATCTGACGACATGTTAGGCTCTTCAGTGTGTAGCTGCTTCTATGCGGACACCCATGGGGTGAGCTACAAGTACCGTCGCGTGTGGGGTGTTGTCTGGGGGAGGAAAGTCTGAATATAAGGACGAGGAGTTGGAAGGTAGCGGCTGTGGCCTATAGTTAGGGACCAACCCCGGCATTAGCCTGGAAGGAAGATTTTTTTTTTCGTGTGGTCTCCTGAGAGGCCGAGTGCAGGTCTTTCTAGTCGACGCCCGTGGGCGACCTGCGCGTCGGGATGAGAGATGGAATGGATGAAGTTGAATGAAATCGGGCAAGGATGTGGATGGAAGCGACCGTGGCCTATCAGAAGGTACCGTCCCAGCATTTGCCTGGTGTTGAAAATGGGAAACCACGGAAAACCATTTCAAGGACGGCCGACGGTGGGGCTCGAACCCACGCGTCTACCGAGTCAGCAGAGAGCTTGGCCCCATGACCTAATGCTGCACTTTAGCCAGCGTAGCCACTACTGTCGGAGGAAGGAAGATGGGAAACCACAGAAGACCATCTTCATGGTTGCCGGCGGGGGGGATTCGAACCTCCTCGCCTTCCGGATGTGAGTGACTGCTTGTAGCCACGCCGTAACGACCACGGCTAACTCACCCGGTGACCTGGTAATAAGAGCGATGTACGCTTAATCAATTAACAATCGAATCATTTGAAATTAATCAAAAACGAATAATGGACTGACTGTTCATTCGATTAATTGGCAAATCAAATAATCGATTAGTAGACACGAGATGAGAAAGGAAGTTTACAATATGGGTGATCATCGCTTAAGTTGAATTATGCTAATTTTCGGAATGATGTATAGAAATCTATAAAAGTTATTTTTTGCCTAAATATTTAAAGTGTCCTTCCGTGGTTATGTTAACAATAACCAAGTAAGATGATGATGATGATGACAATTGTTGTTTTAAGGGGCCTAACATCTAGGTTATCGGCCCCTAATTGTTTGGGTGATAGTAAAAGATGAGATGAGAATGAAAACTATAATTAATACTAACTACAGACTTATATGCTAGGAGAATAAATGGTAAACAAATAAAGGACAGGAAGAAAAGAATTGAGGGATTTGGAAGGAAGGATAGCCATGAAAGGCAGATAGGAAAGGGAAAGAGGAGAGGGCCCACCCAAAGTTAGCTCGGGAATCCCTCGGGGTCGCCAACTCCCGAACTCACCAGCCGTGAGCCCTTGAGGGTGTAGCAATATCATGGGGTGCACCAGAAGTGGTGGGGCTACATACACCCGGCCTCATTGAGGGCCTTGAGCAGAAGGTAGGAGATAACATGAAAATAAAAAGAAGGCTGACCCCTTGCAGAAGGAGGGAATCAGAAAAGATGAGACAAGGGCCAATTAAGGCGAGAAATGAAGAGACTCCCTAGGCCTCGGATACCCTAATAGCGTCGGGGTCGGAAGAGATCAAGAGTTGAACAAGAGAGGTCGACAGGAATGAAGACGGAGAGGAGCCCGGCACAAGTAAGTGGAAGCAATGCCGAACTCAGCTGGGGTTCCGTGACAAACATCAATGAAATTGGGAAGGGTTTCGAAAAATCAAAACGAGGCGTTTTCAGCAAAGATTTTAAATTTTTGTTCTATGATTACAATTCAGGAAAGCCAATATACCAAAATTAAAATTAATGAAATGTCTGTTTTGCTTCTGTGAGAGCGTAGTGAATGCATCGATTTATCGACAAAACAATTCATCAAGTATTCGACCAACCAATTAATCATTTAAACGCTGAATAGATTAATCGTTATTTTTGCTGACTTCGGCCGGGTTTGAACCCGCAATATTTGGCATAGAAGCTCAGCATGCTATCAACTACGCCACCGAAGCCACTTTATTCAATCTTCCCGGGTTCCATTCGGATCAAGTGACAATAAAATGAATTTCTTCTCTTTCTAAGACCACCTGATCATTTTTCAGATTGGGTCTAAATTTCTTCAGTAGTCTTGTAAGTCCCGATTATCCGTACTTCATAGGACCGAGGGTCATTCGGTTAATCGAAAATTTGGATGATCCGAAAACATTCTAATTCCGCGGAGAAAATTCTACAACACACTATAATAAGATGTTTTTGGTGAAGCTGCTAGCATTCTTGGCTCTCGCCCCTGGAGTCTAGGTTCGATTTCTTGCTCTGCCAAGAAATTTAATTCCTGTCTGAGAGCTGGAAAGGGATACATACAACCTCATGAGGCAAAACCTGTGAAGAGGTGTGTTCGATTCCCATCTCAGTCATCCTGTTGGTGGTTTTCCGTGGTGGCTTCCCACTTCTACTCCACTGACAAATGTCAGGATGGTTCCTAACTTATTGACATGGCCACTTCCTATCCAAAACCTCACCTGAATTACGAATATATATAATACTAAAGACAGCACAATAAAACAAGTTAGCAGACTAATTCTACTCATATCCAAGTTTACGGGGCTAAATGGCCACGCTGGCCTAGCTCCTCAAATGAAATGAAAATCCACAGCCTGCTTCCAGTCGACCGACCGGGTCAGGGAACGGATTGAATGAAGCCCCCATCTAGCGGCGAGGATATGAACTGTGCCGGCTGCCGAAGCCAGTAGCACTCCCCTGGGGCAATGATTAAATGAATGACATGAAATGAAACGATAGTGGAGAGTGTTGCCGGAATGAAATTTTTGACAGGGAAAACCGGAGTACCCGGAGAAAATTCTGTCTGCCTCCGCTTTGTCCAGCACAAATCTCACATGGACTGACCGGGATTTGAACCACGGACGCAGCGGTGAGAGGTCAGCGTGCTACCGCCTAAGCCACAGAGGATTCTCCTCAAATGAAATAAAACGGTTTTTTTTTCGATTCGGTTCATTGGGACTTGTACATTGTGTACTTTTTCGTATCCAAGTATTTTCAATTGTCTTTGGTCCAAGCATTTACCTCTTAAGAAACATAGATAGTATACCGTCGTTTATCACACTCCAATTACATAGCAGAAGGTGAATCATTGACGATGTAATCTTGTGCCAATATATGTCTACCCCTTATTATTCCCGTTTACCAACAGGGTCGGGGATGAGATGCGATGGAAGTCTTTGTGGCATTGGTTTTTACGGCCGGGTGCCCTTTCTGACGCCAACCTCATGAGAGGAGTTAATGAGAGATGAAATGAATGATGGTGAATGAAACTGGGCAAGGATGTGGAAGAAAGCGGCCGTGGCATGTCAGAAGGTACCGTCCCAGCATTTGCCTGGTGTTGAAAATGGGAACCCACGGAAAACCATTTCAAGGACGGCCGACGGTGGGGTCCGAACCCACGCGTCTACCGAGTCAGCAGAGAGCTTGGCCCCATGACCTAATGCTGCGCGTTAGCCAGCGTAGCCACTACTGTCGGTTAATCTTGTGCCAGTCATATACAATATTACAATATGTAGAAAATAGAATGACATGTATCACTACTCTTCAGGAATTTAATCATAGGTTATGTTATTGCATTGTTGTCTTGCTGACAATGTAAAAATTGATGACCCTGAAAGAAGTCACGGAACGACTGAACTTATCTCCCCTCCTGATAAATTACAAGTCACATAATACGTGTGAGTTTCAATGTCTGCAAATATGGTGACTTTGGAACAGCATGCCAACAGTGAATTCAACTAATTAGAAGCAAGAAATTATACTTTGAACCACCATATTGTAGTGATGGGTGACAAATGGTAAGGTTACATTGTTAGTAACTTATTTAAGGTGACGCGGACTATAATCACTGTTTTTTTGTAGTGATGGGGGACTAATGGTAAGGTTACATTGTTAGTAACTTATTTAAGGTGACGCGGACTATAATCACCATGTTTGTTGTGATGGAGGACAAATGGTAAGGTTACATTGTTAGTAACTTATTTAAGGTGACGTGGTCTATAATCACCATGTTTGTAGTGATGGGGACTAATGGTAAGGTTATATTGTTAGTAACTTATTTAAGGTGACGCGGACTATAATCACCATGTTTGTAGTGATGGGGGACTAATGGTAAGGTAAAATTTTTAGTAACTTATTTAAGGTGACGCAGACTATAATCACCATGTTTGTAGTGATGGGGGACTAATGGTAAGGTTATATTGTTAGTAACTTATTTAAGGTGACGCGGACTATAATCACCATGTTTGTAGTGATGGGGGACTAATGGTAAGGTTATATTGTTAGTAACTTATTTAAGGTGACGCGGACTATAATCACCATGTTTGTAGTGATGGGGGACTAATGGTAAGGTAAAATTTTTAGTAACTTATTTAAGGTGACGCAGACTATAATCACCATGTTTGTAGTGATGGGGGACTAATGGTAAGGTTACATTGTTAGTAACTTATTTAAGGTGACGCGGACTATAATCACCATGTTTGTAGTGATGGGGGACTAATGGTAGTCTAAGGTTACATTGTTAGTAACTTATTTATGGTGGTTGGAGTATAATCACCATGTTTGTAGTGATGGGGACTAATGGTAAGGTTATATTGTTAGTAACTTATTTAAGGTGACGCAGACTATAATCACCATGTTTGTAGTGATGGGGGACTAATGGTAAGGTTACATTGTTAGTAACTTATTTAAGGTGACGCGGACTATAATCATTATGTTTGTAGTGATGGGGACTAATGGTAGTCTAAGGTTACATTGTTAGTAACTTATTTATGGTGGTTGGAGTATAATCACCATGTTTGTAGTGATGGGGACTAATGGTAAGGTTACATTGTTAGTAACTTATTTAAGGTGACGCGGACTATAATCACCATGTTTGTAGTGATGGGGGACTAATGGTAAGGTTACATTGTTAGTAACTTATTTATGGTGGTTGGAGTATAATCACCATGTTTGTAGTGATGGGGACTAATGGTAAGGTTACATTGTTAGTAACTTATTTAAGGTGACGCGGACTATAATCACCATGTTTGTAGTGATGGGGGACTAATGGTAAGGTTACATTGTTAGTAACTTATTTATGGTGGTTGGAGTATAATCACCATGTTTGTAGTGATGGGGACTAATGGTAAGGTTACATTGTTAGTAACTTATTTAAGGTGACGCGGACTATAATCACCATGTTTGTAGTGATGGGGGACTAATGGTAAGGTTACATTGTTAGTAACTTATTTATGGTGGTTGGAGTATAATCACCATGTTTGTAGTGATGGGGACTAATGGTAAGGTTACATTGTTAGTAACTTATTTGAGACTCCAGCTGGAGTTGCTAATGGCGGTAGTGCTACAACATTGTTTTATTTCACGAATGAGTCATCTTGATTTATCAGTAATTACTGTTAGTATTGGTTACGGCAAGACTGTCCTAGTGATACCAGATGGCCAGTTACTGATAATGACGCCATAAAAGTGAACTCACTTCGAAAACAGCTGGTGATTGGATTGTGTGTATTCTTGCATGAAAACTGCTAATTATGGTTTATACTTTCTACGAAGACCCTTGTAAATGTCACAATGAATAGACGTTGTTGTTGTTGTTGTTGTTTTTGTTGTTGTTGTTTTTGTTGTTGTTGTTGTTGTTGTTGTTGTTGTTGTTGTTTCATTTGGCTGTCATGGCCATCAGCCCCGTGGGCATGGGTGTGTGTGTGAAGAACTAAGAACACCAATATCTCTTTCTATACCCTAAATTATTTAGAGGATTCAGTCCTCATCCTCTCCCCCCACAGTTTCCACTGCGTGTTGTCAGAGACCTCTTAAAGGGTAGGATTTCTATAGTCCACCTCGCATGGTTCATCCTGGATAACCGCGCTTACTCGCATAATTTGTATCCCATCCAGTAATAATGTGTTCATCAATAAAATGCATAATTGTTTCTTAGTTTTTGTATAAGAATGTTGTTAAGATTTAACTTTAAATAACCTTTTTGGAATGAAAATGGGATTTTCCCTCTAGGTCCTTCATATCGTTGGGGGTAGAAAATAACCTCGATATCTCGAATCGTTTGAGGATGTCAATATAAATTCGACGCTCAAAAATCTGAGTTATGAAGATACGTAGGGGAAAATATAAAATTTCTGATAATACTAGTCGCAAAATACTGTATGTAGGCTTACAAGTTGTTTACATCTATGGAATAAAGATGGATGTTGGTAATGATGACAGCTTCATTGCATTGTCTAAGTATGGAAGTTGCACACGGTTGACTTTACTACAGTACAATAATATGTTAATAGTACATTATGCAATGAGCCTATAATGGCAATACCCTTATAGGCGAGTCGCATACCAATGTTTATGTTCGACGATAATTACAGCTATTTTATTTTCGAACATAAATATTTATCAATAACTATCGAGATTTCGCCAGTTTTATATACTGAACACAGCGCATGGGACGCAGAGAATACCTTGTAATTGACCATGGCCTCCTGGAATACCCCACTTTAACACTAGGCACGCAGAGAAATTTAAAATAGGAAGGCCGTGGAAGTCAGATCAGGTGCGATGCTATCCTTACCTAATTGAGCTCAGATTGGTGGAAGAAACTGTATCATTGTCAGGTGCGATGCTATCCTTACCTAATTGAGCTCAGATTGGTGGGAGACTGTATCATTATCAGGTGCGATGCTATCCTTACCTAATTGAGCTCAGATTGGTGGGAGAAACTGTATAATTATCAGGTGCGATGCTATCCTTACCTAACTGAGTTCAGATTGGTGGGAGAAACTGTATCATTATCAGGTGCGATGCTATCCTTACCTAATTGAACTCAGTTTGGTGGGAGGAAGTGTATCATTAGAAGATGCGATGCTATCCTTACCTAATTGAGCTCAGATTGGTGGGAGAAACTGTATCATTATCAGGTGCGATGCTAACCTTACCTAATTGAGCTCAGATTGGTGGGAGAAACTGTATCAGTATCATGTGCGATGCTGTCCTTACCTAATTGAGCTCAGATTGGTAGGAGAAACTGTATCATTATCAGGTGCGATGCTATCCTTACCTAATTGAGCTCAGATTGGTGGGAGAAACTGCATCATTATCAGGTGCGATGCTAACCTTACCTAATTGAGCTCAGATTGGTGGGAGAAACTGTATCATTATCAGGTGCGATGCTAACCTTACCTAATTGAGCTCAGATTGGTGGGAGAAACTGTATCATTATCAGGTGCGATGCTAACCTTACCTAATTGAGCTCAGATTGGTGGGAGAAACTGTATCATTATCAGGTGCGATGCTAACCTTACCTAATTGAGCTCAGATTGGTGGGAGAAACTGTATCATTATCAGGTGCGATGCTAACCTTACCTAATTGAGCTCAGATTGGTGGGAGAAACTGTATCATTATCAGGTGCGATGCTAACCTTACCTAATTGAGCTCAGATTGGTGGGAGAAACTGTATCATTATCAGGTGCGATGCTAACCTTACCTAATTGAGCTCAGATTGGTGGGAGAAACTGTATCATTATCAGGTGCGATGCTAACCTTACCTAATTGAGCTCAGATTGGTGGGAGAAACTGTATCATTATCAGGTGCGATGCTAACCTTACCTAATTGAGCTCAGATTGGTGGGAGAAACTGTATCATTATCAGGTGCGATGCTAACCTTACCTAATTGAGCTCAGATTGGTGGGAGAAACTGTATCATTATCAGGTGCGATGCTAACCTTACCTAATTGAGCTCAGATTGGTGGGAGAAACTGTATCATTATCAGGTGCGATGCTAACCTTACCTAATTGAGCTCAGATTGGTGGGAGAAACTGTATCATTATCAGGTGCGATGCTAACCTTACCTAATTGAGCTCAGATTGGTAGGAGAAACTGTATCATTATCATGTGCGATGCTACCTTACCTAATTGAGCTCAGATTGGTGGGAGAAACTGTATCATTATCAGGTGCGATGCTATCCTTACCTAATTGAGCTCAGATTGGTGGGAGAAACTGTATCATTATCAGGTGCGATGCTATCCTTACCTAATTGAACTCAGTTTGGTGGGAGAAACTGTATCATTATCAGGTGCGATGCTAACCTTACCTAATTGAGCTCAGATTGGTGGGAGAAACTGTATCATTATCAGGTGCGATGCTAACCTTACCTAATTGAGCTCAGATTGGTGGGAGAAACTGTATCATTATCAGGTGCGATGCTAACCTTACCTAATTGAGCTCAGATTGGTAGGAGAAACTGTATCATTATCATGTGCGATGCTGTCCTTACCTAATTGTGTTCAGATTGGTGGGAGAAACTGTATCATTAGCAGGTGCGATGCTAACCTTACCTAATTGAGCTCAGATTGGTGGGAGAAACTGTATCATTATCAGGTGCGATGCTAACCTTACCTAATTGAGCTCAGATTGGTGGGAGAAACTGTATCATTATCAGGTGCGATGCTAACCTTACCTAATTGAGCTCAGATTGGTAGGAGAAACTGTATCATTATCATGTGCGATGCTAACCTTACCTAATTGAGCTCAGATTGGTAGGAGAAACTGTATCATTATCATGTGCGATGCTATCCTTACCTAATTGAACTCAGATTGGTGGGAGAAACTGTATCATTATCATGTGCGATGCTAACCTTACCTAATTGTGTTCAGATTGGTAGGAGAAACTGTATCATTATAGTACAGTTTTCTGACATATAATGTTTACATTTCGCCAGGTTCGAACATAAAATTATTAAAGAAAGCTTTTCAGTCGGTCAACACAAATAGTTCGCTATTACATTAGGCGGGAAAACAAGTATTAGTACACCCTAACCTCAAAGAAACATTACATAAGATATTAATTACAAAATACGAGGGCTGTTTCTTAAGTAAGGGCCGTTTTTTTTTCAAGCCCGTAGTTAATGCGCACGCCGCAACAAGCGTGCACGATACCTCCCGGCATCCTTTGCGAACAAGCAGGCGTCAGTTGCAGCTGTGTAGCTAACCTGTACGCTGAACTGTGCATCTTTACAATGTTCAAGATTATTGATTCGCCCGCCGCGTGTGAGGTACGATCTGCGATACGTTTTTTGAGTGCAAGAAACATGTCGGCTGCAGACATTCATCGTCAGCTTTGTGAGGTGTATGGTGATAATGCAATGACGGAAGGTAAAGTGCGAGTTCAAAAGTGGTCGTGAAAATATTTATGACGATGAACGCTCAGTTCAGTGATCACAGATGACTTGGTGACTGCAATTGACAAGAAAATTTACGAGGACCGACGATTCAGGATAACCACTCTATCAATGGATTTTCCTCAAGTGTGAATTCTTGGTTGTCAGAGCAGGCGGCAAACTTTTCTGCTGAGGGATTTCAGAACTTAGTTTTAAGGTATGACAATTGCCTAAATAAACAAGGCAACTATGTAGAAACATAGAGGAAGGTATGTAAAACCTAAAAAATAAATATGGTTTCAAAATAAAATGTTCGATAATTTAAAAAAAAACGGCCCTTACTAAAAAAAAACAGCCCTCGTAACACACTTTTGTCGCCTCCGTTGTGTAGTGGTCAGCGTGGTTAGCTGCCGCCCCGGAGGTCCTACGTTCGATTCCAGGCTCTGCAACGAAATTTGAAAAGTTGTATGAGGATTGGAACGGGGTCTACTCATCCTCGGGTAGTCCAAATGAGTAGAGTGGGTTCGATTCTCACCTCAGCCATCCTCGAAGTGGTTTTCCGTGGTTTCCCCACTTCGTCTTCGGGTAAATGCCGGGATGGTACCTACCGTAAGGCCACGGCCGCCTCCTTTCCTCTTCCTTGCCTATCCGTCCCAATCTTCCTCTCCCTTCTCATCCTTCATGAGGCGCTTGTTCGCTTTGCAGGTGAGGCCGCCTGGGCGAGGTACTGATCACACCTTCCCCAGTTGTATCCCCCCGACCAGATGTTCCAAGCTCCAGGACACTGGCCGTAGAGGTGGTAATGGTGGGATCCCTCGCTGAGTCCCTGGGGAAAAACCAACATGGAGGGTAGAATTGGCCACAAAAAAAAAACCAACACTTTTATCTACAACGAAGGGGAAATTGGTATTCGAACCTTTGAATGAGACGAGTTGCATTGCAAGAATACGTAAATATGCGAGATAAAGAACAAGTTTATGTGCCAAGGATATCATTTAGCTTTCGAGATATCGAAACATTCGACTTATAGGAATTCGACTTAAGTAGAAAAAGAAACCCATCTCGGGAAATAATAATTGCTACGACTTATGAACAATTCGACTATATCTGCGTAATTCCATACTGTCTTTTAAGGTTAGAGTCAAGTTTGCTTCATGTGTGTGGGAACCCAATCCTAACCAGTCTCGCAAGATTCCCATCCACGTGTATCCTCTCTGACCTCGGGTTGGCTTGGCTTGACCTTCAGTTTTGCCGAGTTATATCAGCTTTAGGAGGCTGTGCATTGCCAATCCGTATCCTAGATAAATGCGGCACACACATCCACGATTTCTGGGGATATCCCCTCGAATAGGTCTTCTTTTATTGTCCCCGGATCTCCTTGAGTATCCGTGGATTTCACTATGATAAGTCTCCCTCAGAAAGTCAATTTGAAATGTTAATGACCATTGTTTAGTAAAATGGAGTGTGATGTCTTAAATTCCCAATGTCATTGATGCCTAGGCCTAGCAGACGCTGCATTTCCGGTTATTTTCTCCACAGATTAGTATAATCAATCAGTATGGACAATTGACTAAAACCGGAAGAACGGATTTTAGAAGAACAATAATGATAAAATCTCTCCCACACTTTCGCTTACTGTATAAGCGTTACTTCACATCAAATCCAATTGGTAGCATCACTTACAGGTTAACAGTTGGGTGTTGTGTACAGTATGTCTATTTTATTAAACTCATTTAACTTGATTTATTCATTTTACTGATTAAATTACAACACTGTTTAAATTATTGCACCGTGTTGGGTATTTTTAATAATTTCACAGTTTAGACAACATAGACAGGCTTCTCTCTCGCGAATACAAGGCCAACTGACGCCTACACTATGAGTGTGTGCCCTGCTTTCGGGTTCCCGTAGTTTCAAAACCACGACGACAAAAATCAATGGTAAAGGTCCGAAGTGTCCATACTAATTGATTACTATATTGTGTTTCCACTTTCCTTATATTACTGTTCATGGCCAACGAGAAAGGCCGGCCAAGGTGCATGAAATAGATAGGGCAAAGTCGCAAGGCCGAGTTTCAGAGTTTCTATGACTATGCCAAAGATCTTACAACTTACACTAGATTACTAACTCCCTACCCTTAACATCATGCTAGAAACTTAAAGAAATTCCCAGTTATTCTGCTCAATAACCAATCCCATTGCTCGTAGTTTAGTGTCCAGGGTACATCTACTGCATGCTGAATAATCTTTGGTGTAGGATTTCTGCCAATTTCAAAGAAGACGAACGGAGTCAGTATAAAGGAAAAGCTTGGAGTTAACAATCTAGTGTAAATTATAATATCTTTGGTTTATGCATTCTTTTTCATATTCTGTCAAGTTAGTTGTTCCATTGTGCCTGCTTAATCAAAGTGTTTTTAATTAAATATTCTATTTAATTAAAATGCAGAATTCTATTAGAAATTTACTAATTTCAAAATTAAAAACAGAAATATTGTTTAAAATTAGAAATTTGATTTTTTAAATGTTTACTTAAACTGCTTAGATATTGTGAGAGTTGTGTAGGCCTACTTAGGCCTGCCATTTTATGTCTAAAAATATGCCCATTCAATTCGAAAATCATCATTGTAGATTTATTTAATCGTGTCAGAAAACATACAGTATATCATATAACAATAAAAACAATTACATTTGGTACTACAAGTAAGTCTGATATTTCTATAAACATTGCATAGTTATTTGAATAATATACACTCACGCGTACCCAATTTAAATACAGTGAGACTAGAATTTTGCAAACTTGCAAGCTTCAGGTGTTCCGTCTATCAGGTTCTGTGGAGAACATGTAATTGGACACAGCTTGCAAACGAGGAGGTGTTTCATGGTTTGTTCCTCACCGCATTCACACAAAGTCGAGTCACAGGCAACTCCCCATTTTTATTTCAAGTTGGTTTTAGACCGCCCTACTCCAGTGCGTAGCCTGTTGAGGGTGTTAAGACGCTAGTATCCATCCTGCAGAGTCGTTAGATCTGGAACGCCAGGAAAGTAGTCTTAAATACTGGAGGAGAGACTGTCAGGCTTTCGGTGGCGTGAAGAAACTTCTTCATTGTGGATAAGAATTTGGTAGCCTTCTACTCCGTGTCTCGAACCATCCCAATCTTGGAGATACCACCTTCGAGCATATAAGAAAGCGTGATCATTGTGGTACCAACCATTCGCCAAAGGGGTGAGGGGAAAATGGAGTTTGAGAGAGAAAAAATGTTCCTCCCTTCATCATCATCATTTTCCATCTCCAGTTTCCCGGGTGTGGCAAACAAGCGCTCTCCATCTTGCCCGATCTTGGTACACCATTTGTTCTTGGACATCGTCCCAGTTAAAACCATTCTTCTTCACCTCTGATCGAACTGTCTCTATCCATTGTCTCCTTGGCCTTCCTCTTGGTCTCTTCCCTCTGACATCCAGGTTGAAGTACTACTTAGCTGTTCTAGAGCTATCCTTCCTCATTACATGGCCATACCACTGAAGTCTGCGTTTCCCCAGAAAGTTGGTAACAGGGACCCTGATGCCAGCTGTTGCTCTGTGTACCTCATTTCTGATCTTGTCTCTCCTGGTACTTTGGTTCATAGTCCTAATAAATCTCATTTCTGTGGCTCGAATTCTACTGTAATCCTTACTTAGCAATGTGCATGTTTCCCTTAATAGGCACAATATCAAAACGGTTTAATATAGGCAATAGTCCTCTTAACATTACCTAAAACTTTTATGTGAAATAATTTTCATATGGCCCACCCTATGGCAAATATTTTCTGTATTATAAGAAGATCGCGCTTCTCGTGTACTAAACATGTGGAACTTTTGTAGGAATACAATATTTTTCTTTGCCCGGAGAAATATATCTAATCCTTCCGGCGTGCCGAGAGGGATTTTTTAGCCTACTTTTCACATTTTGCAAAAACGAGGAAAAAGTAGACTTATGAGATTGATCCGGGAAAATGTCTATCTGTCCTTCTGTCTGGCTGTGTGTGTGTGTGTGTGTGTGTGTGTGTGTGTCCCTATCAACTCCTAAACGGTTGCAGCAATCGAAACCAAATTTATTATGAGTAAAGATGTATACCGGAATACCTCAAGCCCATATTTGAAAATGTCAGTGCTACCAACTGCTGAAAAAACGCACTAGAAATTTGAGCTCCTTGTTGGATATCTTGGAAGGTGTGCATGGGAGCTATTCCAAAATTGGCACAGATGTAGATAATACTATTTCAGTTTAATTTCCAGGAGGCCATACATGACAAGTGTTTGCCAAAATAATTTTAAGCCTTCTGATAGGTCCAAATTTTAAATGCATATATCTTCTACACTATCAATTGGATTTCAACCAAATTTTGTATGTAATATGAGTACATAAACAGATATGACTGAGCGGATTCTTAAGAGCCACCAGGGCTGCCAACTGTTAATAAATGCTGCCTATAATATTTTTACCCTAATATCGATATATCAGAAAGTATGCAAGCCAACAGCTCTATACTTTGAACACGTACAGTACCTGACGTTCTAGATTAATTTGGAGTAATTAATATAAGTCAGTGCTGCCAACATGATTCAATACCTGCTGATAGGTCCAATTTTAAAACACATGTAACTTCTGTACTAACAAATGCAATTCATCCTAAATTGGCACAATAAGATATCATAATATTTCAGATTATTTCTGACCAACACATGCATGACATTGTTGCCAACATGATTTCACGCGTGCTGGTTCCCGCCAATGTCTAACTGCATGTAACGTCCATGCTATCCATTGGACTTCAACCAAATTTTGTATTCTGTACCTTAAGAGATGGAACAAAGAATATATTCAGTCACCAGGGCTGCCAACTGTAGTGCTCTATTAGGCTACATTATACCAGGTATATTTCAAACTAATTAGAAATTTCGATATTACCAACTTAATTTCGTCATTATTCTAGATAGGTCTATATGGATTAATCATTGGCATGAATCTTAAATGTTAAGAAAAGTAGGCTCTTTAGTTCGTCACGGAACTTCTTGTTTTGTTTGAAAAAGGAAATTGTGTAAGGTTAACATCTTTTACGGGGTTATATTGTTTGCACATGTTAGCTTGAGCAATGCCAGGAAGTTTTTCTACGGTAAGACAATTAAATAAAATTAGCCAGACCTTGGCATACAGCACTGGTAAGGACAGGGTATTTAAAACCTAATCATGGTTCTTATTTCGTCAAAACGACCGGGTAAGAACTACAATATCATACGTAGAGACTAGGAATTCCCGATCTTCGTAATCATAGTCATCAGTAGATGGTTGGTTGGTTCCTCAGTTTAGGGGCTGCGACAATGCGGTCATGTAGCCCCGTGCACTTTGGGTATGAGTAGAATCTGTCTGATAACCGGTGTTAATTGTGATGTCTGTATTAGTGTGTGTTATCTGTTTTCAATTCAAGTAAGGACTGCAGACATAGATTTTTTCAAGTAGTTCCTACTTTTGCCACCATCAATGACTACTAGTTCAGAACTCGTTATCAGATGCCATCACAGTCGACTCCTGGCGACGAACGTCGGAACCTAAGAGCGTTTGTCAAATGTTTAACCTAATTTAGCTTCACACAGGTGTAATTAGTGGAAGGTTCTTTAACATGCTATAAATCGATGACATGGGACCGCCGGCTTTACTTCCCGTACGAAGGAACGCTCTTAAGAAATCCGACGACTTCGACCGGGTTTGAACCCGCGATCTTGGGCATAGGAGCCCAGCATGCTACCAACTACGCCACAGAAGCCGATCATCAGTAGATGTACGGTATTATTTTACGATTTTTCTTTTACGAGTCCTTTTCAATTGTTGAATTTTTGGCAGCGTGTCCTGACTTTTCAAGTTAGAGAAACAAACTTATTAAACGATTGGAGAGTAACGAGTTACTTTGACAAATATTGTAACTGTAACGTAGTTATGATCATTAATAATAATAATAATAATAATAATAATAATAATAATTAACTGACTAAGATATGCCTCTCCAGCAACACCAAAATGAAGCACTATCAGACAGTCATCCGCTTTGAAGCGTTATACTGTACGGCTCTGATTGCCTCATTATGCTGACAACCCAAAACATCAAAAAAGGAGGAAATTGATTTCTTCTACCAAAACCTAAGTTAGCGCCTCCTTAAGTGAAATGCCTTCTTGTGCATGTTTTAATAAATAACTAAAATTGCACAGAGTGATTTTTTCGTGCGCTTAGTAATCATCCACGTGCCACGAGTTAGCCACCCTTATTCCATGGGATTCCTGTCGCATTGAGAGGCATCAAGGAGACACGAAGGTGTGGAAATCTTCCTTCCGATCTCTTCGGAAGGAAGCTGTGGTACTCTGTCGACTCCGAATCGGCCATCTACGCACTCCCACATGCTAAAGAGAGAAGACCCCCCCTGTGAGTACTTGCGGCGCCCACCTTACCGTGACACACATTCTCTTGGAGTGTGTGGATCTGGCCGATCTGCGAAGGACTCTTAAACTGCCTCACACCTTCTCCCTTATTCTCCTTGATGACGGGCGGTCAGCAGACCTCGTCATCCGGTTCATGAAGGAGAGAGATTACTTTTTTTTTAAGTTTTAATGTAAGTTAAGACTTTATTTCAGGTTTAGTCTGTTTTATGATTTTATTGCGTTCATCTATTTTATTGTTTACTATGCCTTATTTGTTTTATTGTTTTTACCATCCCCCTTTTACTATTTTTATTCAAATAAGGCATAATTGTTGGGGCTGACTGTCTGTTTTATATATACCATTTTCGTTTCATCCATGGCAGTGAGCTGTTTTTATCTTCATCCTTTCATTTCATTTCATTTCATTTCATTAGGGGGCCGATAACCTAGATTTTAGGCCCCTTCAAACAACAATTATCATCATCATCATCATTATTCCATGGGGCTACATGACCACGATGTCGCCTCCTAAACTAACAACAACTTCTTTCAAATGGGCACGTCAATGGTCCTGCCCAAGGTAGTGCCTCGTACGCTCTATCATAAGAAAGAAGATCCCAAGGAGTTCGATAACAGTTGGTGACAATACCGTATTGGGAAAGTCTCCATCTTGAAGTTAATTGTCGCCCTCTAGGGCTCCTGGACTGCAAGATGAAGCAGATCAAGGCCAGCTGAGATCCGTGTAACAGGTTGCTGATTTCTCTGGATTGAAAGTCAGGCAGCACGAGCCCTCAGTGGAGTGACTTATCTAACTTTCACCGGCCAGTGCATGCAGCCTGCATTGCTTTGCGACCAACGGGATATGCACGGTGCAGACTCTGGGCTAGCCAGTGTTACCAACTGGATGTTTAAAAACACCACACCTCTTGCTTTGCAAAAACAGGACTCTTTTTTATTATCATGGATATGTAATTTCTTTGGACTGAGCGTGGACAGTATTGCGTCAACAATATTCTAACACCGAGTTACCATGGCAACAAGTGCACGCGTTCTTAGTTCCTACTCGTTGAAGCGTGCGCTATCGCCATGGTTAGTTAGTTAGTTAGTTATTGTTGTTTTAAGGGGCGGAACTAAGAGGTCATCTGCGCCTCGCCATGGTTGGTTGGTTCCTTAGTTTAGGGGCTGCGACAACGCGGTCATGTAGCCCCGTATACTTTGGGTCTGTGTAGAATCTGTCTGATAACCGGTGTTAATAAATTGTGATCATTGTAATAGTGTGTATTAGATGTTCTTGATTCAAGTAAGGACTGCAGACGATAATTTCAAGCAGTTCATACTTTCGCTACCAAATGCTACCGTCCACGACACCTAGCTGTGAACGTGGCTACTACTAGATGCCATCGCAACCAGTGACTGGTGACGAACGTTGGAACTTAGAGCATTAATCAACCTAAAGCTAAAAATTTTGCTTCACACAAGTTTAGTTGGTGGAAGGTTCTTTTAGATGCCATAAATCTATGATATGGGCCCGCCGGCTTTACTTCCCCTCCGAAGGAAGGCATAATGAGGGATTTTTAACGCTCTTAAAATATCCGATGATTTCGGCCGGGGTTGAACCCACTCAGCATGCTACCAACTACGCCACCGAAGCCGCTACTAATTAAAGTCACAATGATTTTTAGTGAGATTCATTTTGTAGCTGAAGATTTAACGCCAAAATAATTATAAAAATGAAAACTCCAAACATTCTTTTAAACTTGGGAGATATGAGGGAAATGGTGAAGATCAGCTCAAAGTAAAAACCATATTTTGAAAAATGAAAAAAAAAAGTTAATTTTGGAATTTTAAACTTTGTTTCTAATAGCAAGATGTGTTTGTTTCCTTGGAAATATATATTATTGTTGTACAAGATTTATAACAGGCAAGTTATGTCATTGTTGTTTTAAGGGGCGGAACTACGAGGTTATCTGCCCCTATATATGACAGACACGTTTATAATATTAAAATCGTAATTGGTTTGGTTACTTAAGCAATATGTTCCCCTTAACTGAAAGTTAGTTACTCCTAACAAGTAAGGTACCAACCCTGGTGCTATTCTTACAGCGTGCCCCATAATGGCGGCCTTCAACCATGCACGCAAAACTAGCGCGCAGTGTACTTCTAGTCTTCTAATCTTTGTGGGTCATTAGCGCCCAGTATACTTCTAGTCTTCCATTATCTTTGGATCATCAGCGCCCAGTGTACTTCTAGTCTTCCAATATCTTTGGATCATTAGCGCCCAGTGTATTTCTAGTCTTCCAATATATTTGGATCATTAGCGCCCAGTGTACTTCTAGTCTTCCAATATCTTTGGATCATTAGCGCCCAGTATACTTCTAGTCTACCAATCTATTTGGATCATTAGCGCCCAGTGTACTTCTGGTCTTCCAATCTATTTGGATCATTAGCGCCCAGTATACTTCTAGTCTTCCAATCTCTTTGGATCATTAGCGCCCAGTATACTTCTAGTCTACCGATCTCTTAGGATCATTAGCGCCCAGTGTACTTCTGGTCTTCCAATCTATTTGGATCATTAGCGCCCAGTATACTTCTAGTCTTCCAATCTATTTGGATCATTAGCGCCCAGTATACTTCTAGTCTTCCAATCTCTTTGGATCATTGGCGCCCAGTATACTTCTGGTCTTCCAATCTCTTTGGATCATTATCGCCCAGTATACTTCTAGTCTTCCAATATCTTTGAATCATTAGCTCCCAGTATACTTCTAGTCTTCCAATATCTTCGACTCATTAGCTCCCAGTATACTTCTAGTCTTCCAATCTCTTTGGATCATTGGCGCCCAGTATACTTCTGGTCTTCCAATCTATTTGGATCATTAGCGCCCAGTGTACTTCTAGTCTTTCAATATCTTTGGATCATTAGCAACCAGTATACTTCTAGTCTTTCAATATCTTTGGATCATCAGCGCCCAGTGTACTTCTAGTCTTTCAATATCTTTGGATCATTAGCGCCCAGTGTACTTCTAGTCTTTCAATATCTTTGGATCATTAGCGCCCAGCGTACTTCTAGTCTTCCAATATCTTTGGATCATTAGCGTCCAGTATACTTCATCTTCCAATATCTTTGGATCATTTGCGCCCAGTGTACTTCATCTTCCAATATCTTTGGATCATTTGCGCCCAGTGTACTTCATCTTCCAATATCTTTGGATCATTTGCGCCCAGTGTACTTCTAGTCTTCCAATATCTTTGGATCATTAGCGCCCAGAATACTTCTAGTCTTCCAATATCTTTAGATCTTTAGCGCCCAGTGTACTTCCAGTCTTCCAATATCTTTGGATCATTAACGCCCTGTATACTTCTAGTCTTCCAATATCTTTGGATCATTAGCGCCCAGTATACTTCTAGTCTTCCAATCTCTTTGGATCATCGCGAGATATCTTCTTAATACAGACACCCACTGGTATTGTAGTGTAGTGTCGCAAGTTAACGGCTTGGATAACGGGAGAGTATCGAGTATTACCTTGAGACTGAGACTGCGCAATGGATGACTGCCTCTGTCTCAGAGTGGGAGTGTCCCTGCATGCTTCTACAGTCTGCACAGTGGACACGGGATTGACTTTACAGTGATGCGATGCCTTTGTTTTATTTGCGATTAAAGTAAAGGTGCTTCTAAGATCCAGACTAGAACAATTTACAAGACGATGGAAAGATAGAAACTGAGCTGGCAGGGGAAGATGACCTCGTAGTTCCGCCGCTGAAAACAACACTAACTAACTAAACTGAGTTGGGCGAAGGCCAATTAGATTTCAGGAGAAACGTAGTAACAAGGGAAGCTGTACTAAGTCTTAGGCTGATTTTGGAAGGTAGAATAAGGAAAGACAAGAAAACGTAGACTTAGAATGGGCTTTTGATAACGTTCATTCGAGTATAACATTTTGAAAATTGGAATAAAGTACAAGAGATAGGAGATGATCTACAATCTATACAGAAACCAGACAGCAGTTATTTGAGCCGAAGGGCATAAGAAAGAAGCTGGTATTCAGGAAGGTGTATGGCAAGGCTGCAACTTGTCACCCATACTTTTCAATGAAGGAGATGGGAGAAAAATCCATGGCGTGTCTCGCTCGGAAGTGATGGGCTCCATCTCACCAACGCTGTACAGCTTTTCCCGGAGCGGCTAGCTGGTGAGCCATGTCTTAATTCCCCTACAAATACAAACCGATATAAAATAAGTGAATTAATTTACGTATTTCACAGTCATACATCATAACTTTTTTATGTATAACGATTACAACGCAACCAAGAACTACATTTTCCAACGACCCCGAGCCGAGAAAAAGTTACCTTACAAAAATGATAACAACTTTGTTTCTTGGAAATACAAAATTGTGAAATTAATAAACCAGTTATACAACATTCCAATTTATATTATGTTAAAATTTGGATTCGATCTGATGACGGACTTTTGAGATAATAATTCGTAAATGTGACGCATGGTTGAAACACGCTTAAAAACGTTCACTTTCTGTGTTCCAACTGCGATGTATGTCTACCCCTTATTATTCCCGTTTTCCAACGGGGTCGGGGATGAGATGCGATGAAAGTCTTTGTGGCGATGGTTTTTACGGCCGGATGCCCTTCCTGACGCCAACCTCATGAGAGGAGTTAATGAGAGATGAAATGAATGATGGTGAATGAAACTGGGCAAGGATGTGGAAGGAAGCGGCCGTGGCCTGTCAGAAGGTACCGTCCCAGCATTTGCCTGGTGTTGAAAATGGGGAAACCACGGAAAACCATTTCAAGGACGGCCGACGGTGGGGCTCGAACCCACGCGTCTACCGAGTCAGCAGATAGCTTGGCCCCATGACCTAATGCTGCGCTTTAGCCAGCGTAGCCACTACTGTCGGCTGTGTTCCAACTGCGATAAAAAATATTAAAATATAAATTTAAAAATCCAAACCTACATGAACTAACGTACAATAGAACGACGAAAATGTTGATGGTATTGGATTTTATGTAGGTCTATCGGTTACTTAACAAACAACCTTCAAACTCGAGTGCACATAATATTTTGGTCGACAGTAGTCTTTTTTTTTTTTTTGGATGATATCGTAAATGGCATAAATCGTGGAATTGAATCATGATTAGTTCACGTGAAGTACGAATAATAATGTAATACAGTAACTCTTGTTCTGACCTTCTCTTGCATTGTGTCCTTGTCAAGAGCTGGAGCGCTAGATAACGGGAAACTACTGAACTATGGTGATGGAATTCAGGCGGCCTTGCTGAGGCCATACACAGCCTTAGCGATCCTGCTCACACATCCTGCTGTATCTTCTCTTTGACCTTTCACCTCACACGCACGCGCCATAATAATTTATTATAATTATTTGCAACGTGTATTTTTACCTTGAGCGCCTTCCTGCATTCTTGTAGTTTCATGGTCAAGCCGCACCTCTGGCTAGTTGAACTATTTACGGTATATTCTTGTGATTACGCCATCATTCTGCGAATGAGCCACGGAGTACTCACAGAGACCGTTATGTACATCGTAGAACGTTACTCTCAAGAAAGCAGCATCTGCAAACTGAATTGGACCCCTCGAACTTTCCAGTTATTTGTAACTGCATGACTGCCAAATGAATTGGCAAAACGCTAACACGACACATGGGTGTAAAAGTAGCTGACATGGTGATTTAAACATAAATATTAGAACCACGTTGGAAATAACACTGTTACTAGTGACCGTTATATTTTTCGGTAACGAGGTCGGAACACCATAACTAACTGAAACGCCATTACTTTTATAAGTAAGGGGTCGTGGTGGCGCAGTGGTCATCCCGGTCAATGCATGTGAGATTTTCGAAATGAAATGTCATGCCCTGTGGTTCATAATTTAATAAGATACACGAAAATATCATTCTAAATACAATTTGATCTTACAATGCTATTTAGTTTTCACTGTAGTCTCTGAAGGATTTAGTTCTTTTTGCACACTTAGTTAAGTGATAACGGTCACATCTCTTGTCACACAACGAACAAAATCATCATCTGGCTGGTGAAAACCTTGAGTTAAGCAGATCTTATGGTGAAAACCATGAGTTGCAAGTCTCGTTACCACATGTCTTAGATCCTGTCCTGCCTCCGTCCATTGTCTATCCATCATTGCGCTAGCGCTATAAAAATCAGGGTCAATGTAATTTCTCTTCGTCCGCCGCAGTTCGAGATGCGCTTGGTAAGGGCCGTCCACGTAAAAAGGAGGTCCCGTGGCTCATGATCGTGAAAACTACATCTTCCTTCCTTTTAGAAGTAAAGAAGCAACAAAAAATCTCGTTCCTTTTTCAACATAGCAATTTGGGGATTGTTGTTTTCGATTCCTGACTCTGCCCAGAAATGTAATTCTGGCCTGAGGGTGAAACGGTGTATACTGAGCCCCATGAGGCAAAACTGATAAGAGGTGGGTTCGATTCCCACCTCGGCCATCCTGGAAGTGGTTTTCCGTGGTTTCCCACTTCTACGCCAGGTGAATGTCAGGATGGCTTCTAGCGTAAAGCCACGGTGTCCAAGCTCCTAAATAATACAACCTCCCTCCCCCACATAATTTTAAATATTTTTTTACATTATAAAAACTTATTGAGCAATGTATTCTAACTTTTGAAAGTTTGAACCAGTAATTATACTATGTTCCCTCTTTTGTTCACAGACGGAACTTGATGGCTGCTTCTACCTGAAGCGGAAACGTATGCTACCAGTTGGTAGTGCTGAAGGTAAGTCTCTTGTAGTAAAACAATGTATGGAATTTGTCTTATATTCTCTCTCTCTCTCTCTCTCTCTCTCTCTCTCTCAAGAATTACGGACAAGAGCGTTGATCAGAAAAGGAGTGGTTCTATAATAAACTTTCTTCGGCTTTTCCCAATTAATTGGGGTCGCCAGAGCCAACCAGGCTCATTTTGGTTTTGGCCGGGGATTTTAGACCGGATGCCCTTCCTGACGCTACGTGATTTTTCAGGTGACAATTCCACTCCTCTGTCACCGGGATTCGAACCCCGGCCGTCCGGGTGGAAGACGAGCAGCTAAGCCACTGCGCCATCACGCTCCCCTTAGAGTGGTTCTCAAATACAAGTACAATATGCACTACTGTCAATTTTAACTCTTCAGTCGGTTAACACGAAATTGCCCAACGACTGGGTGGGGTTCAATGTATATAATATAACATATGAATAGTAAATAAAACACTCCTTGGAAAGAAAACACATATTAGTTATGGTGACTATTATAATGGGACAATTTTACTATTACACGTTTCGACCTTCAAGCGGTCATCATCAGATCCTGATCACTGATTTGTGGTTAAAATTTATATACAAATATTATCTGACTGCAATTTTTTTCGTAGTGCGTTTAATTGGTGTTAGTATTATGTTTCGCAGTTTGAATCTCGTTATATAAGGTTAGTTGTTTTAATATTTTTATAAAGGTTTGTGAATTACGTAGGAGTACTATGCACCTGTTTACAAATTGAATTCTATTATGTATTTGGTTACTTATCTCAGCGGAGCCATTGGTCGTACAGTCGTTACGCTCTCGCCTACCTACTCCCGACTTTTCATTACAAAATGCATTAAGCCTTATTGGATTAATTTGAACAAGGCTGTGAGATCGATGCTGAAAAGAAAGGAACATGTGAACCCCATGTTCCTTGTCTTAGTTACGTTCCCCAGGGGCTCACCTTTAGTGGGACGTGGGTTGGCGACCACGGGACCCCAGCTGAGTCTGGCTTTGCTTCCACTTACTTGTGTCGGGCTCCTCTCCGTCTTCTTTCCTGTCGACATCTCTTGGTCAACTCTTGTTCTCTTCCGACCCCGATGGTATTAGGGTATCCGAGGCCTAGGGAGTCTTTCACTTTCCCGCCTTAATTGGCCCTTGTCTCATCTTTTCTGATACCCTCCTTCTGCGAGGGGTCAGCCTTCTTTTTCTTTTCATGTTATCTCCTGCCTTCTGCGCAAGGCCCTCAAGGAGGCAGCGTGTGTACAGCCCCACCACTTCTGGTGCACCCTGGATAGTGCTACACCCTTAAGGGCTCACGGCAGGTGAGTTTGGCAGTTGGCGACACCAAGGGATTCCTGAGCTAGGTCCCTTTTGTCCCCCTTTTCCTCTGACATTGGGGTGGGCCCGCTCCTTTTTCCCCCTTTCCTATCTGCCTTTCATGGCTCTCCTTCCTTCCAAGTCCCTCAATCCTCATTCTTCGAGCGTTGAGGGCATTGCTTTTCCTCCTGTCCTTTATTTGCCTTATCCTTGATTTGTTTACCATTTCTTCTTCTAGTATGTAAGTTTGTAGTTAGTATTAGTTATAGTTTACATTCTCATCTCATCTTTTCCTATCACCCAGACTATTAGGGGCCGATAACCTAGATGTTAGGCTCCTTAAAACAACAATTATCATCATCATCTTAGTTACGATCACAACACCCACCGCGATAATTCGGTCTGTTGTGGAATTGTTATTTGGTTGGAGAGAAATACACAGCACCACGGTATCCAGCACACACTGGAACATATTATAGTAAATGTTGTAAAAGACTGTCAGCATTTTAAACCACTATTTATATTACCGTACTCTTAATTCATAGATCCAATTTATTACGGCTATAATTAGTACATTGCTAATCCATATGCTAACATTATTTTGAAAGGGAGTTTGACTTCCGTAGTACATTGGTCCTGCTCTGGTACACTGGGGCGAAACGCTGGCACCAGTTTTATCAAATTTCATTTGTAAATTTGTTAATGTACGTAGCTTAATCGGACATTTAACATCCTATAATTAGTACAATTAGAATTCAGAATCCTTGTGTCGCTCGCTAATAGGGATATCTTGTGTGAAACCTTTCCTCCAGATGTCATGACTGTTGTATGTGCGACTCCCATTTATTTGTCTTACGTTGACATTCTATACGCATCGCATTTGAAGAATGACAAGTTGGTAACGCGATAAAGTTTGATTGTAAAGCGTTTGTAATAGCCTATTGTGTGTTATTTGCAAATTTTATTTGAACTAAAGAACAAAATGATCCCACATAGTACCTGTGTGCTATCTGTTGGCGCAAGTTCAGGATATCCCTATGTAGTGAGCTGATGCCAATTTGTTGGAAAAATCAGTTACTAACAGGAATAATCTTTAATTCGTTTATATTTTGAAGATAAACTGTCGAAAGCACTGATGAGCTCGATTGATCCAACCAACAGCGTTGTGTCCATGCTACTGTATTATGATTAAGTCTTACGACGTGGGGTCGTAGCGACAAGCTATTATTTTTATTGCTGCTTGTTATCAATCAATAATAGTCCTTATCTGCGCCACGGTCTATGACAGTGCTGTAAACAGTCAACACCGCCACTTCCTTATTCGTGCGCTGTGACTATGTAAGGAGGCCTGCATAATTGTATTTTGATCTAGGTTGTGACGTCACGAATGTCCAAATATGATGTAAAATAATGTCAAGTTCTTTCTATCTTTCTTTCTTTCTTTCTTTCTTTCTTTCTTTCTTTCTTTCTTTCTTTCTTTCCTTCTTTCCTTCTTTCTTTCTTTCTTTCTTTCTTTCTTTCCTTCCTCCCTTCATTATGTTTTCTTTCTTTCTTTCTTTCTTTCTTTGCTTCTTTTTTCTTTCTTTCTTTCTTTCTTTCTTTATTTATTTATTTATTTATTTATTTATTTCTTTATTTATTTATGTTCAATGTTGAGGAGCACAGTTTGAGAAATGTTGCCCTCAATAAACAACACATAGAAAGTAGCAGTTATTACACCTCTGGTTAACTTGCAACACGAACAGCTCAACCACACTGCATGCTGTCACATGTACGTGACTTGTTTCCATATCTAGGAGCATACATTGGAGTGTTTATAAGGGAGGGCCTGGCTCCTCTATTTCATCTTTCCCATCGACCTCACTTGGTCAACATTAATTTCAATAATTGTAACTCTTAACAGCAACGGCGTGACGAAAATCCTCGTTCTTTTTTCAAGATGGCGCAAATTAATATCACTGATGTTTCTCACTTTATTTTGAAATAACATTTCATTAAAGAACATAAAGAAGGAAAGAAAGAAACACATAAAGAAGGAAGGAAATAAAGAAGGAAGGAAGGAAGGAAGGAAGGAAGGAAGGAAGGAAGGAAAGAAAGACATAAATAAATAAGGACATATACAAAGAAAAAGAGAGAAAGAAACAAGTAAAGAAAATAAATAAAGAAAGAAAGAAACTTATAAAGAAGGAAAGAAAGAAAAACATAAAGAAGGAAGGAAATAAAGAAGGAAAGAAAGAAAGAAAGAAAGAAAGAAAGAAAAACATAAAGAAGGAAAGAAAGAAAAACATAAAGAAGGAAGGAAAGAAAGAAAAACATAAAGAAGGAAGGAAAGAAAGAAAGAAAAACATAAAGAAGGAAAGAAAGAAAGAAAGAAAGAAAGAAAAACATAAAGAAGGAAGGAAAGAAAGAAAAACATAAAGAAGGAAAGAAAGAAAAACATAAAGAAGGAAAGAAAGAAAGAAAAACATAAAGAAGGAAAGAAAGAAAGAAAAACATAAAGAAGGAAAGAAAGAAAGAAAGAAAGAAGGAAGGAAGGAAAGAAAGAAAAACATAAAGAAGGAAAGAAAGAAAGAAAGAAAGAAAGAAAGAAAGAAAGAAAAAACATAAAGATGGAAAAAGGAAGGAAAGAAAGGTATAAAGAAAGAAAGGAAGAAAGAAAGACATAAAGAAATAAAGAAAGAAAGAAAGACATGAAAAAGAAAGAAAGACATAGAAATAAATACATAAATCATTAATGAATGAAAGAAAGGTATAAAGAAAGACATACAGAAAGGAAAAAAGACAGAAAGGAAGACATAAAGAAAGAAAGCTGAGAGAAGAAAGAAAGAAAGAAAGAAAGAAAGAAGGAAAGAAAGAAAGATATAAAGAATGAAATAGTCCAGTGACATCGTGATCATTTATCTCCGTGTACAGGGTCAGATGACCTCGTAGTTCCGCCCCTTAAAACAACAATAACTATCTCCGTGTACGTAGGTGTGTGTGAATTGTATGATAACCTGTGATGTGGATAGGCCTATTTGTTATTAAGAGTACCGTATGCATGGGGAAGGAGGGGGCCGTGGCCTTAAGTTACGGACCTTCCCGTTTTATGCCTATATAGAGTAGCCTTATGAATGAAACCCACTTCTTATAAGATGGCTGAGGTGGGATTCGAACACCACCTCTTCTCAGTTTTTCCTCACGAGGCTGAGTGTACCACGTTCCAGCCCTCAGACCAGAATTAAATTTCTTAACAGAGTCAAGAATCAAACCGGGACCCCTGAGATGACAGCCTTGTTACTACACCACGGTGTGATCTGGATGTTAATCATTTTCATTTCATATCCTACTTTCACGAACACCCGTAATATTAGGGCTGATGACCTAGCTGTTTCGCTCCTTGAAACACTTAATCACCACCACCGCTACTTTGATAACTGCCGAGTCTTGTGTAAGAGAAGCTTAACTCTTAAGACTGTTCCCAAATTGTTTAACAGAACAGGTTTTATGTCGACATAGCCTACTTGCTTTTTATAGCCAGCGGCTCCACTTTGAATCCCGGAACTATCGACTTTCCGCCTCGTAGTAGCTTCCTGATCGGTGAAATGTTAAAACATTTTATTTGATTGCGAAACAATTTCATTTAATGAGTGGATTTGACATTTTTGAAGACGTCTTAATTAGTTTGGAGAAATCTTAGCCGGAAGGAAAAACTATGTTAATTTATCATTAATGTTTTTCTACCTTCAAATATATTATATTTTAGTTGGATTATAATGCTTCTTTAGATATAGCTGGCGGGAGTTAAGTGAAAAATTGATTAAGTTACTGGATTAAACCGTTTAAGTTACGAAAATTAGGAACTGATGGCAATAGGAGAAGTCCCTTAAAAGTAATTGTTCATTCATGCTTTAATAGAAGTTCAAATCTAATTATCTGCTTGGTAGCTTATTATTTTTGTCGAATTACATCATGGTTCGTGTGCTCAAAGAAATCTCTCAAACTCTTCAATCAGGTGAAATATGGCAAGGGATTAACTTGTTGTTGTTGGTGATTGTCGAGTTTTGGAAGACATTCCTTCTGTATTGCCTTGACCAATGCTTTAGATGGAGATTTTGAAATGCTCTTGCTAAAATCAAATTATTCATTTTCGACCCTATACTTGGGGTGTACATATTCCAACATAGAATTTTTCGAATTTCTATATTTTCGCATTAGTTAAATAACCCGACTATCTCTACATAATTTTAAAAAAGTCCCCGATTCTTGCAGGTAACGGGTAATCTCGAGAACCACTGGATGGATTTTGATGCGGTTTCCACCATTCTGTAAAGGATTTCTCGAGGATGGTTACTGTAGAAAAACATTAATTTATGACGAAAGGAAGCCAAGCAGTAATGATTTCAGTGAATCGAGTCGAAGAAAAACCTGCCGTCCGTTCACCTTTTAAGCTTACGCGGGATACCAGGCGAAGCTAGTTGTTAATTCAGTCAATAATCGAATGATTCGGTGAATAAACCAAATCATTCAGACGTTCGAATAATGTAAATAAACATAGCAAGAAAGACGAGCCTCCGTTGCTTAGGCGGAAGCACGCCGGCCTCTCACCGCTGGGTCCGTGGTTCAAATCCCGGTCACTCCATGTGAGATTTGTGCTGGACAAAGTGGAGGTAGATAGGTTTTTTCTCCGGGTACTCCGGTTTTCCCTGTCACAAATTTCATTCCAGCAACACTCTCCGCTGTCATTCATTTAATCATTGCCCCCAGGGGAATGCGACAGGCTTCGGCAGCTGGCACAGTTCATATTCTCGCCGCTAGATGGGTGCTTCATTCATTCCATTCCCTGACCCGGTCGGTCGACTGGAAGCAGGCTGTGGATTTTCAATTTTCATAGAAAGAAAGAAAGAAAGAAAGAAAGAAAGAAAGAAAGAAAGAAAGAAAGAAAGAAAGAAAGAAAGATAGAAAGAACGAGACACAAATTATGCCTTTTTTGAATGATATTTATTTATAAGGATCTATCAGGCTGAATGGGGAAGGGGTCAACCCCCAACCGACGCCCTCAGATTCGCCCCTGTTTCGAACAACTCTTCCACTGAAAATATTGTATTTCTTTACTCAATTTTCAGGTACTTAATCTTGGAATAATTGAAATATTTGATCTGTTCTATTTTAATAATCGTCTATTCGAAAGATTCGAAAACTTCAAATGTTTCGAACAACCGAAGTATTCGGTCACCCGCATTGTTCGATAATTCGAATACTGTAGCCTACTTCCAAAATTCGATAATCGAATAATTTACACGGGGCTGCATGACCTCGAAGACGCAAATCTTCTAAATCAGGGGTTCTCAACCGGTAGGTCGCGGCCCCGTAGGGGGTCGCAGGATGTGTCTTGGGGAGGTCGCGAGATCCGGAGAAAAACTAAAAGAAATGAGTTATTGCAGTAGTTTTTTATTAAAAGAAGAATGCACTCACATTGTATTAAACTCTTACATTTTTTTATTCTATATGAGAAACTTGAGCTGGTTTGGAACTAACCAATTTTTGATTCGATGTATATTAATATTAGTTACGCTTGCCACGGTGGGTGAGTGGTTAACATGTCGGTCTACTAACCCCAAGCTTGCAGGTTCGCTCACGGCCGTGGTAAGTGATTTTCGAAAGGCGGCAAAAATTACCATACTATGTCATACGATGTTGGCATGTTAAAGAACATATTTGAATGCAGTAGGCCGTGTTCATAATGGCAAAATTAATCTCGGAAGTTTCCGCCAATACAAAGTTCCTCATTTCTCTACTAGAAAGCGCTCTAGTGTTCAAGAAGCTTAGATATATAACCTTAATAATACATGACCTTGGTGAGATCTAGAAGGCGGTGCACTAGCGAGCGAGCAGTGCTACTTCTCTATTCTTTTAACTGCGTCCCAGCTAATCTGTTTATGTCTGAGGACGTGTCGACAAGTTGTAACAGTAATTCTTCACTTAATGTGTTTAGACTCGTGCGCCAGTGTTCTTTATTCTTTTTTTTTTTTTATCGTACTGAGCGATATGTAAATCCCGCGCACAGGAAACAACATCCGTTCCAGTTGGCTGTTCTCTTTGCTCGGTGCTCTCTATCGGACGATCTCGGAACCACCGACTGCATCTCTCTAATGAATCATATCCGCCAAGAATTTTTCGCCTTGGAATGCGCCGTCAATTGTTACGTTTTTGCTAAGGTCATTGTCGAAAAAATATTTATAGCACGGCCAATTTTGAAAGCCGGAATTATGGTTTCCAACTTACGGCCGGTTCTACCATCTCCTGCCGGCGGAATAAACTGAGATTTCCGTTCGACCATCGAGTTCTACCAACGGCATAAATATTGTTTATCGGGAGGTGTTAACTGTCGGCCGCTTCGAGAAGCCGATAAAGCCTTACCAGCCGGATAACGCTCCAAAATGGCCGACGAATGTTTTCCTTGTGCGTATTTCAGATGATTTGCCGTCTTCTGTTTAATACAGTCACAAAAAAATGAGCGTTCCATTTTAGAAATACTATCTTGCATTTTTAAATAACTTTTAATATTTTAAACATTTTTGTTAGTATTCAAGAGTTTAACAAGAGTTAGTGCTTTTCAGTCTGTCAACACGAATGTACCCAAAAGAGCTGGGTTATGCTCTAATCCTGAAATAAATTACATAAGATTAATAAATACACTAGGATGACCAGTTTCGATCGTCAAGCGATCATCATCAGATCCATTACACTTAGGCTGTAAAATCTATGTTTGAAAATACAGTAGAAAATATTTACTATATGTACAATTATTTAGTTGCAGTATTGGTAATGCAACTGTCGGTGTATGCTAAATGCAGTATATATGATGTTAGGTGAAATGCTAAATGGTGATAGAAATCCGGAGTTTGTATATTTGGGGTGACTATATGGTTGTAAACAATAAACTATGGTTAAACTGTAATATTACAGGCTACTACTTATCTGGTTGTCTTCCTCGCTGAAGCTACGAGCAGTTTCGTGTTCACTCTTACTCCAGTTGCGGTTGTATACGACATATAAACGGTGTGCAAGTCAGCGTGGTCTAGTAGTCAGCATTAGTCTCTTGATATTAACGAATCAGGTTCGATTCCCATCTTCACCATTTATATTTTCCTACCGCTCCCTTATTATTAATAATTGATAGGGCATGGTCCAAATAACACTACTTTAAATAGGCATAGTGCATACTTTGTTTGCAAGCACATTTGTGTTCTAATTTAACAGTTAAAACAATGGAAGTTCATAACACGCAACCAAAGTTTCCACGGATTTTGTTCTGACCGGTAGTTTATCTTCCGTGGAGCTACCAGCAAGTGTACTCGGAGATGGTAGAACCAGCTTTTAACAAGAAGTTCCGTGACGAACTAAAGAGCCTACTTTTCTTAAAATTTATGACTCATGCCAATGATTAATCTATATGGGCCTAACTAGAATAATCACGAAATTACGTTGGTAATACCGAACTTTTTATTAGTTCGAAATATACCTGGCTGAATATATTCTTAGATCCATTTCTTAAGCTACAGAATACACATGCAAAATTTGGTTTGATGTCCAATGGATAGAATGCACGTTACATATAGTTAGACATTGGATCTATAAGTGCTCGTAAAATCATGTTGGCAACAATGTCAAGCTTGTGTTGCTCAGAATTAATATGAGATAGTATGATCTATTGTTGTGCTAATTTTGGATGACATCCGTTTGTTAGTATAGAAGTTGCATGTATATTGGGTACTCCAAATAAGTCTAGAATGTCAGGTAGTATACCTGTGCAAAGTTTAGAACTGTTGGCTTGCATACTTTATGATATATTGGTATTAAGGTAAAAAAAATTGAGACCGCATTTAATAACAGTTGGCAGCCCTGGTTGCTCTTAAGATTACGCATAGTCATATCTGTTATGGTACATATAACACATACGAAATTTGGTTGAAATCCAATGGATAGTATAGCAGTTACATGTATTTAGAAATCGGACCTATCTGCAGACTAAGAATCATGTTGGTAGCACTAACGAATATTAGTTACTCCAAACTAAGGTAGAATGTCAAGTACCATACGTGTGCAAAGTTTCGAGCTGTTGGCTTGCATACTTTTTGATATATTGGTATTAGGATTAAAACATAGAGAGAGCATTTATTAACAGTTGGTAGCCCTAGTGGCTCTTAAGAATACGCAGAGGCACATCTGTTATGGTACACATAGTAGCCTACATACGAAATTTGGTTGAAATCCAATTGATAGTGTAGAAGTTATATGCATTTAATATTGGACTTATCAGCAAGCTTAGAATCATGTTAGCAACACTGTCATGTATGGCCTACTGGAAATTGAACTGAAATAGTATTATCTATACGTGTGCAAATTTCGGAATAGCTCCCATGCATACCTTCCAAGATATCCAACATGGATCTCAAATTTCAATTGCGATTTTTCAGCAGTTGGTAGCACTGACATCATTTTCAAATATGGCCTTGAGATATTCAGGTATATATATTGACTCATACCAAAATTGGTTTCGATAGCTGCAGCCGTTTAGGAGTTGATGGGGGGGGACACAGCCAGACAGACAGAAGGACAGACAGATAGACAGACACACACACAAACATTTTCCCGGATCGATCTCATAGGACTACTTTTTCCTCATTTTTGCATAATGAGAAAAGTAGGCTAAAAATATACGGTACATTTAACCGGTGGTATTATATATATATATATATATATATATATATATATATACATCTTATGCCAATCTAAGGAACGCGAGAGAACTCATTAAGCAAATGATGTTGATATTTCCTTCTCCCAAAATCTCTTCATCTGGGCACCGAAGAGTTTCTTCCGTTCTTCAGTCCATGGTTTCCTGGGACTGAAACTGATTTTCTCCGCAAAATGATAGTTGTTGGTAACTGTTCTGAATTTGGATCTGTCTTGTATGATTTCCTCTACGATGCCAACTTCCTCTATTTCCTTAAGCCAATTGGTCCTGACTTTCATTGAGAGAACAAGGTTCAGAATCCTCTTCGTCAGTCTGTCATTGGTCATGCGTAGAATGTGGCCATAGAACTTTAATCGCCTTTTCCTGAACGTGTCGGTGATCCTTTTCAGAGTGATGATATGGCTCCTGAGACTTCCGTTTCATCCGGATTTCCTCTGCGCAGACTGGACGAAAGATTGTCCTCAATATTTGGTGTTATTATAATTATCATTATTATTATTATTATTATTATTGCAGGTTGCAAATATAACACCTTTATGAATAAATAGTACTTCGATAGAAAAATACTTTGGCATAGTCCAGTAGTGGTCTCATGATTGGAAGATGTTTGCTCCACAGCAGTGCCGAGACATGCCATCTGTCACATCTAAAGTACCTGGCTTTGATCCTCCTCGTCGGATATGGTCGACATTAAACCAGATCAGAACCAATTCTGGTGTTTGTGCGGACTCCTTGTTCAAGTGGAACAGGTTACCCCTCTCCAAAGTGTGACTGTGGAGCCGATAGACAAACGGTGAAGCACATCATTCAGGACTGTCCTCTAAGAGCCTATGGTGGTAACATAATGAATTTTATCTCAGTGAATCCTGCATCAGTGGACTATATTTTGAAATTAGATGTTAAATTATGAGACTATCTGTTCTTTTTTTTTTTAAATTTCAATATTTCATTAAGCTGTAATGTGATGCAAGTGTGTACCATACGATTAATAATAACCCTTGATGTACAGTTTAAAATGAACACACACAGTAAACATGATTAAAAAAAAGAACCCAAGAGCAAATCTTGACACCTTCTACAATCTCCGATTCTACTCGTATGAAGATAAAAATACTTGCAAAACCATTTATAGTGCTCTGATTGAAAGCAAATTAAGATGTGCCATATCAGCTTGGGGAAATCAAAACACAACTTTAATTAATAATCTAGTGGCTTCGGTGGCGTAGTTGGTAGCATGCTGAACTGCTGTTCCCAAGATCGTGGGATCAACCCCGGCCGAATTCATCGGTTTGTTTAAGAGTGTTAAAATCCTTCAGTATGCCTTCCTTCGGAGGGGAAGTAAAGCCGGCGGTCCCATGTCATAGATTTATGGCATGTAAAAGATCCTTCCACTAACTAAACTCGTGCGAAGCTAAATTTCTAGGTTAGATTTCGTTGAAACGCCTTATCAAAGTTCCAACGTTCACCACTAGGTGTCAGTGATATCTGGTAGCGAAAGTTGGAACTACTTGAAATTGGACGGAACTTGTAGCTCACCCTATGGGTGTCCGCTTGAAGTAGCTGCAGCCTCTGGCGAGCCGAACATGTCCTCGGACACTCCGGGCACTTAAAGCCATACGCTAAATAAAATAAATGGTCACTACGCACTTCATCCCGGATAAAAACGAAGTCAAACATTCCAAATGTTACAAAGTTAGTTTGACATTGAATACTACGTCCTTGGTTCTGTTGAACCACTTCTCCATCCTGTGTTCAACCATTATACTGTTAGACTTCCTCTGATCTTCATTCTTCCGGCTAGTTGAGTGAGTTACCTTGTCATCGCTATTAAGCCCGGAAATAGCGAGCGAGTTTCTCGTCCCAGTATCTTACATAATTACAATTATTATAATGAGAGGAGCAGTATTGTGTCTACTAATTTCGACAAGCTAGATGTTCCCACAAGACTGGAGCTGTGAACAACGGTATAGAGAATTCTATTAAAGATTTGGAGAAATTTTCTTGGCACCTACATGAGCCCTAACAAGATCGTTGTACATTGTTACGGTTTATGTTATTCCCATTGGCACATTACAAGAGATAGGTTACAAACATACAATTATATGTTATGAGAAGAATTTGCATATGTTTTGTTAAAGAAGATTCATACGGCACCGTATAGTGTTTGCTGCGTACGAGGAATTATTGATGTCAAAATTTTGTTGCAAGGTTCCCATTTCATAATACAAAACACTTGATTGAATTCAGGGCCGGAGTTAAGAGTATGCCGGCTTTAGGCTCAAGTCCATTTGCCGCCTCCTCAATAGTTCATATTTGCTTAATACATTTGTTTTATACAACAAAAGGAAAGAGTTCATTGGCGTTTTCATCTTTTTAAACATAAAATTCATTTAGTTTAGATAAAACTACAAATTTAATGGCTTACATAATAAATGTTATAATGAAATTAGTTATCTACTTAATTTTTTTACTTACTTCTTTTAAGATTCGTTAAAAATGAAATGTGTTCCGAACTTGGTTAATTAATTTGTTCTTGGAGATATTTTGCGTAATTGAAGAACTGTGTTCAATTTGAATTAAGTTGTCATACATGGTGAAATTGAAATTACACAAAATGTAGTCAATTACTGGTTTATTTGTTGAAACATATACAAACTTCTCCAAAACAACTCACCCCACGTAATCTTCGTGTTCAAATTTACATAGCTTTCTTACGAGATTTCTTAATGGTAAACTCATTAATAATGTTCTCATATGAAAGTGTTTTTGTTGTATTTGCCTCAATACAAAGACATGAAAGTGAGTTTAACCGTATTTCAGAAATACTAGTTCGCCGATAGTTCTTAACTCTTCTAAGGCAGGAAGAACTGTATAAGGACTAACACATATTTTTAAGTAACAGGTATTCTTAAATTCGCACGGAAAATATTATTAACGTGTGAAATACTTCATTTTAGCTGTTGAATGAATTGCCAAACTGCCGCCCCTGAAAATGTGCCACTCTAGGCTGCAGCCTACTTAGCCTATTTAGAAATACAGCCTTGGTTGAATTCGGAATTGCCACTTATCTATCTGTATATATATTATTTATGTATTCGTAAGGAGAGTGTTTTAACACAATCAATTTTCATGTTTTATTCTGGCCCTTTCTTCTTTTTCCCCCAAAACCTCTCATACACACAAGGTGCTTCCTCTTTCTCTCCTCCGTCCACTTCTTTCCCGGTTGTCTCTCTTTGTGAGTTTGCTCAAACTTCTGTTGTCTTAAGTTTCTCTCTGTATGTGCTCCTGTCTGTCATGTCTTTTGTAGAGAAGTTTAGTTTCTTGAGGTCTCCCACGGTTTCCTTTACCCAATTGGTGTTTAGTGTACTATTCGTAACTATATTAAAAATGTTCTTGGTCAGTCTGTCTTCCATGGTGGCCACTACTCCTGGAAAACCTGGAAAACTCCTTGATTTTTATTAGGTCTGGAAAACTCCTGGAAAATGACAAAAAAAAATAGCCACTGTTAATTAATTATTAAAATCTTTCCATCTTAAATCATACTCCCGCTGCGGTTTTGGGTGAACACTCTATCGTTAACGAAAGAAATTTCCTCAGGCTACCTGTTTCTGTGTGGGAGAACACGCGATAGTATTTTTGTAAAACATATTGAGTATAGACAACTTCAATAAAATTGCAGGCGGCATTCTTTTCTCTTTTTTTAAAGCGGATATTTGAGTCACAAAGGCTTTTTTAAAACAACAATTAAATCATTTGTGTGTGGGCTTGCGTATCGATAACGCAATCACCACTAATTTTTGTCCACATCTGTATAAGTAAACCAAACACAACTGCTTTATTTTAGTCTTGAAGTAGGCAACCGATATAACTCCTCCCCCCCCCCCCCCCGGACTCGCGCTTATTTTTAAGTCTGGAAAAATGAGAATTACTCCTGGAAAATCGTTGACAGATTTGAGTGACCATCATGGTCTTCGGTCATCTTATGTATATGTCCATAAAATTTTGCCTTCCTTTTCATTATGTTGTTTGTAATCGTCTCTGTCTGTTTGCATAGTTCTATTGTCGGTCTCTTTATCCATATTTCCTCTTTCTGAACTGGCCCGTAGATCTTTCTCAGAATTGGCATTCACTCGCGATCTTATGTGAATTCGTCTTCCTACTGATGTTTCCATCTATAAAATACGGTTGACAATTCAAACGACGCACTAACTGGTTGGCACCTGGAACAAAATTCACACGCCTTGTTTTGGAAGAAGATTTAGTTGTTACTCATTTCAGTCACTGAGTTAAAATATTTGTTGATATTCAGCACTTGTTTTTCTAAATTATTTAATTTTTCTATATTTTTGAATTTTTAATATAAAGCCCAATATTTCATTTACACTTAAGTTACTATTACAAAATGTCTTGTTTTTCTAACTGTATTTAAAAACAAATTATGTGAAGGCAGTATTATATTTTATTTACAATTAATATCACATCGTGAGGTTATCCATTTTAGCCTACTTTTCGCATTTTGCAAAAGTGAGGAAGAAGTAGACTAATCAGATCGATCCGGGCAAATGTGTGTCTGTGTGTCTGTCTGTCTGGCTGTCTCGCTGGCTGGCTGTGTGTGTCGCCCCCTATCAACTCCTAAACGGCTGCAGCAATCGAAACAAAATTTGGTAGGAGTAAAGATCAATACTCGAATATCTCAATGCCGTGTTTGAAAATGATGTCTGTGCTACCAACCGCTGAAAAATTGCAATTGAAATTTGAGCTCCATGTTGGATATCTTGGAAGGTATGAATGGGAACTATTTAAAAATTGGCACACGTAGGCTATAGATACAAATATTTCAGTTTAATTTCAAGGAGGCCATACATGGCAGTGTTGCCAAAATGATTATAAGCCTGCTGATAGGTCCAATTTTTAAATGCATATAACTTCTACACTATCAATTGGAATTCAACCAAATTTCGTATGTGCTATGTGTACATAAACAGATATAACTGAGCGTATGCTTAAGAGCCACCAGGGCTGCCAACTGTTAATGAATGCTGTCTCTATTTTTGTCACCCTAATATCAATATATCAGAAAGTATGCAAGCCGACAGCTTTAAACTATGCACACGTATAGTGCCTGCCATTCTATATTAATTTGGAGTAACTTATATACGTCAGTGCTGCCAACATGATTATAGGCCTGCTGAGAGGTACAACATTATATACATATACTAACTGATGGGTTTCATTCAAAATTGGCACAACAATAAAGCATATTATTTCAGATTATTTCTGACCAGTACATGCTTGACATTGTTGCCTACATGATTTTACGCGCGCTCTTAGATCCAATCTTTAACTGCATGTAACGTCCATGCTATCCATTGGACTTCAACCAAATTTTGTATTCTGTATCTTTAAGAGATGGAACTAAGAATATATTCAGTCACCAGGGCTGCCAACTGTAGTGCTTTGTTAGGCTACATTATACCAGGTATACATTATTTCGAAATTACCAACTTAATTTCGTCATTATTCTAGATAAATCCATATAGATTAATCATTGGCATGAATCTTAAATTTTAAGAAAAGTAGGCTCTTTTTAGTTCGTCACGGAACTTCTTGTTATTATTTTATTTCATTATTTTTCATTAAAATTTATCTCATAAACATTTTTATATCAAACAAACATTAGACTTAAGTACATCTCTAGTATTTTATATTATTCTTAATAGGGATGTAGCCTGAGAAAGTTCGCGCCAGATAGCGCCCGTGTAGTACTGGGTAAGCGCAAGGCGATCGTCCTATGTTTCCCCCAGTCAGCTGCGAGGGATGTATAGATTGTGACCGAGTTTTCTAAGCTAAAGTAAATTATATCTTCTCTAATATTACTCCAAGACTATATTAATTAATTCTATAGGTATATCCTCTAATATATTATGAACGATTTTCAGCGTTGAAGCGTTAAACAGCTGCAAAATGAGCTACGGACTAGAGGTGCTAAAACTAGTGGGAAGAAGGAAGAATTAATAGGCTACAGCGGTAATAACAAAATTCTAACACGCTTTATTATTCAAATAATGAATAGGAGTCAGAATTCTTGAGTATTGTACGCCTATATTGATAATAATATATCCCCATAAGACTTAAATCATAAATAGAGATTTAAATATGCACTTGCTCCCCTTGCTTATAGACTAAGATTTCATGTCTTTTCTTAGGTTGATAGCTTACATGAAACTGTTATGTTTTAAGGTGTAAACATTATCAAAGGAAGTTAATACCGGTATTGTATACCTCAAAATCCATCGCAACGTTTGGTTCTAATGTAATTTTGTCAATTTCTCAATACGAATCGTTCCCGTACCCCTTCGTAATTACTTAGGGGTACAATATTTGAAAAGTTTGAGAATCCCTGCTTTAGGGCCACGAACTGTTTCCATTCATCTGACTAACTAATGACTCAAGAATGTAGAAGTCAGTCACTTCCGGTACCACATTCTCCGTCGGGCAGATGGAAGTTGACGATTAATTCTGATTTCAAGAAACCAACCATAATACGTTTGTGACTGTTAATGTTGTGAAATGTATTCTGGAAGTATTTGTCCGAGTATTGATGCCTTTGAAAATGGGAGTAACAAAATAGGCCTAAGTTACATTCACTTCTTCCTGTATATTGACGATTTCTTCCTGTGCCGTACTTCAATGGATATAATTTCTGCAGATTCCGATATTGTAGGCTTATCGTGGTAATCCGGCAATTTTCTTGTGTGTGGCCTCTTCCTTACTTTTGTTGTGTTCGTGGTCCACGGAAAAAGCGATGGAACAGCGCCCGGTTTTAATCTTGCTCTCTTACCTTCAAATACAAACGCATACATTCAGTGGTTGTTATCGGAATGTCGAATCAGTTTATGGGTAGGAATTATTTCCCTTTGTAAATCACACTTGCCCAACACAGTTTTCGTAAAGTCATCGAGATGAAAATGATGGGAACACACTTTAATATTTTCGGTCAGATTTTCTTCACCGAAATGTTCCCTTCTAATAGCATGTAACCATTTCTTCCTCATTTCTTTATTTTGTTAAAATTGGTGAAACGATAACGGGCTTCCTTGATTTTTGCAAAGAGGAACACTGCAATAGCTCGGCATAGTCACGAAAATAGCAATTTAAACGACTTGAATTCATGGATATTAGCGGCATGACAACACAGGAGACAAATGAAGAGCGCCTTGCGCTTACCCAGTACAACAACAGTGCGCTCTATCGGTGCTAGTTCATTACATCCCTATTAAGCTCAATAATGTAACGTGTTTTTCGAGGAGTTTTTATGCCACTGGCATAAGTCAGTAGGAAGCCATTCTATATTTATTTACGCGGCAAATTGTTCAGCCAAGAGAATTTTTCATGTTAATTTATTATTATTATTATTATTAAGGTATTTTTTGGAGCATTTTTATAAAATTATAAGCATACAGATAGGTTTTCTATGTCTTAGAAAACACTATCAAGCAAATTATTACGAACGACATTCATAGAAAATTATGTGATTGCGGAATTTTACGGAGTTTTTCGTCAGTTAGGGTATTATGAGAGACATGACTCACTGGGAATTCAGATACAGACTGATTCTTGTCAAGAAGCATTACGCAAGCGTGGGTCGCAGCGTCAAGAAAAGGCGGATAGTATGGAACGGCAATCGACTTCACCCTCCCACCGAGTGTAATGAGCCAGAGGTAGGGAAGTAGCGCGTGGGTAGCAGCCAATCATTGGAGACCACGTAGACTGGAAGTCGGCACTGGAGACGGAAGCCGACGAGTGCATATATCGTTTGGCGCGCCGTGGAGTAAAGGACTTTTTTGTGTAAGACATGACCAGTATGGTTGCGCGTTTGTGTGGCTCCGATGTTCAGTGGAGTGAGGGACAATCTTTGTAAAACTTAACCAGTGTGGTTGTACGAGTGTATGGCTCCGATGTTCGGACCATAAAGTCACCAAATCTACAAGTATATCATCTACTAACGAAGAAGATGACGGCGTCCAGGAAACATTGGAAAGCTCTCTTCATCATCCAGTACGAGGGAAATGCTTCGGCAATTTCCAGTGGTAAGCGCGAATGACGCAGAACTACTCAATCTCTCGTTTCTCTTTGTTTTATATTCAGTATTCAGTAACTTCATAGCTTGGGAATAAGAGTAAAATCAGTAATTTATCCGAATCCGTTTTCACGTAATTCTCTATCGGTAATATTAAAATCGCAACGCTCCAATTTCAATTTTAAACTTATTATTATTATTATTAATTTTGCAAAACTTGTTTTATATAATAAATTCATTTCTTTTAACCATGCAATCTTTGCTTTCAGTAGGTAGCATTAGATATAGACCAATTCCTTCTCCTGATACAATTGTTTGTTGGGTTAATGATTAAATCATACCACGATCTGAGTGAATAGATTCTTGAAGGTGTTTTACCAGAGCTAGACGTTGTTAAATACAAATTTAGATTTCAACATTGCGTTGAGGTCTTGGCGCCCATTAAAACAACATAGCTTAGGCAAAGGTCTATAGTTACATTTATCACCAAACAGTAAGGACCAGTCAAAACGTTTCATTTGTACGCTCAACAAGGAGCAAAGCAAAACCGTTACATTGTCGCCGACTACTTGGGGCTGAAAACCTAATAACATTTGTGGAAGGAGAAGGGTATATATTTCTGTGCCTGTATTTTGGGGGTTATTTGTCTGTATCAGTGTATATCATTATGGGGGATGAGAAAGAAAGACAGATGAGGTTACGTAGTGGTCATCAACTGGAGAGTGATGATACGAGCAGTATGTCGAGTGATGGTAGTACCGGGGTAGCGGAGGTAAATCCCGATACTGAAACAGGGAGTGTAGGCGGCCAACCAGAATTAAAAACTTTACTTCTCGAGTTTATGTATCAGAACAAAGTTAGTAGTGATGCCTTAAATGCAAAGTTAGAACAGAATAATGCAAGATTAGAACAAAACAGTAGGGGAAATAAAGAAAGTACATACGCTTTGAATGCTAAACTGGAACAAAACAAAGCTAAACTAGAACAAAACAGTAGGGAAAATAAAGAAAGTACAGATGCCTTAAATGCTAAACTGGAACAAAACAACGCTAAACTAGAACAAAACAGTAGGGAAAATAGAGAGAGTAATGAAACTTTAAATGCAAAATTAGAACGAAACAGTAGGGAAATCAGTGATAAATTTGAGCTGATTAGAGGTGAGATCAGAGGGGTGATGGAAGAGAAGGCTAAAGAGATTATTGCAGATGTAGACAGAAAATTAGGAAAAGTACAGGAGGAGTTAGAAATTAGAATCAGTACACAGGCTGAAAATTTAAAAGAACTAGTGCAACTGGAAACACAGCAGGTCAAAAAGCAATTGGGGGGAGAAATTGACAAAATTCAGGTAGCTACTAAAGAGGTTAAGGAACAGCTGGGGGGTAGAATTGAGAAAGTCCACTCGCAAATAGTTGCAGAAGTAAATGATTTAAGAGAGAATAATAGAGAGAGCATTAGCAAGATTGAGGAGAAACAAGCAAAGCTATATGATAAAGTAGAAGAATCAGAAGGAAACATTAAATTAACAGTAAACAGTATTGAGAGGAAGGCTGAGGAGAAAATCGCAGAATTAGAATTAAAATTAAAAGCTAGGATCAGGCAAGAAAATAGTCAGAATAGGCCAGTTTTTGTGAATAGCACACACAGGGAGGTAGAACTGGGTAAGTTCAGCAATCGACAGGGGTGCCCAATGGAGTTCATGAATACTATAGAAAATAAATTCGGGGAGAGGTTGGAAAATGGTAGTATTGAGTGGTGCCAGGTAGGTGAAATTTTAGAACAAGTGTTTGTGGGGGAAACGAGGAATTGGTTTGCTGTCTACAGAGACAAGTTTACTGATATTAATGATTTTAAAATGAAATTCTGTGAAAAGTTCTGGAATGAGGTTATTCAGTCGCAGCATCGTGAGGGAGTAGTGTGTGGTAAATATAACCCTAAAGGAAGCTCCACCATGACCGAATACTTTTTAGGGCAGGTATTAGTGTGTAAATTTCTGGATGGGTTGAAGGAGGAAAGTGATGTGGTGAGGTTGCTACTTAGGCACTTTCCCTATAGGATCAAGGAGGCTGCTTGTATCCAGAATGTAAAGACTATATCACAAGTAGAAAATTTGTTAAGCACATTTGATGCACTAGGGAGAGGGGGTTATGAGGACAATTTCAATAGGAACCAGGGTAATAATAATAATAATAGGCCTAATGAAGCCAGGCATCAGGAAGTTCAAGGGAACGGTGGCGAAGGGGCCAACGCTCAAAATAGAAATAATAATAATAATAATAATCAGCTAAATCAGAACAGAGGAAATGGCTATGGTAATCAGTATCAAGGGAGGAACAATGATTTCAGGGGAAATCAAGGGAGAAACAATGATTACAGGGGAAATCAAGGGAGAAATAATGATTTCAGGGGAAATCAAGGGAGAAATTATAATGACAATAATTACAACCAGAATAGGGGTCAAGGAAGAGGACAGCCTAGTGGTAGTAATATACAGCCAAACAATGACAACACAGCCCAGAACAACCAGACCAGTGCAGTAGTTAGTAGTACTACAGCCAGCTGAAGCGGTTCTTTAAACGCGTACCTGGCTGCGAAGTAAGGTCAGAATCTCAGTCTGTAGCATGCCCTGTCCATACAATTATACATGAACCCTATGACCTAAATGTAAGAAATGAATTATTACATGAACTAAATGATGAAGGTATTATTCAGGAAGTGGTTAGTAAAAGCCCCATAGTTAAATTTAACGTGTCCGAGGCGTACACAGATGTTTTAATTGATAGTGGTTGTATGAAGAGTTGCATAAGTAGTGCATTTTATGATAAAATGAAAGGAACTGGAGTAAATTTTGAGGAGATGCCAATTAAAAGCACTTTTGTTATCACAGCTGTTGGGAAGAGGTCTAAAGTAATTTCTAAGCAAGATTTAGTAGACATTAAAATTAATAATCACGTAGAGAAGCAGATTTGCCTTGTAATTCCAAATTTAGTATTCAGTGTTATCTTGGGTTCAGAATGGCTAAGTAGAGTGTCTGGTAACTTATGTTATGATGTAGGGAGTTTGAAATTTAAATGGGGAGATTCTGAAGTAGAAGTAGCGTTCAATGACCATATTCAGAGAAGTAGTATTGTAGGTGTGATTTGTACTTTAAATGAGATATCGCCAGCCGTAGAGCGGGGTTCTCCATGTTTTATGGACAGTGTGATTACGAACGGTAGTCTAGAGGACTCGTTACGTGATGCTGCATTTCAGGGAAATATAGAGGTGGAACAATGTGTTCGGCTCTATGATGTGTTATTATGTAATAGAGTTTTTGAGGATCGCATTGGTATGGCCAATTGCTATACACATTCATTGAACGTTATTGATAGGTCAGTATTCACAGGACATAGATATCCTGTACCTTTCGCTTATCAGGGTGCAGTTGAGGCACAAATTAATCAGATGCTTGAAGATGGGATTATTGAGCACTCTAACAGTCCATATGTTAATTCTTTGATCACGGTACCCAAGACCGACGGCACAGTTCGTATTTGTTTAGACGCTCGTTTGGTTAACAGTAGAATTAGTTCAGATCAGCTGAAATATATGTCAATAGAGGAGTTAATGCAAACATTTGAGGGGAAGAAGTATTTCACTTGTGTAGATTTGAGTTCCAGTTTTTGGCAAGTGCCACTTATGTACGAGGATAGACCATTTACAGCTTTTAGTCATAAATATAACCTTTATCAATTTTGTAGAACACCTTATGGGTTAAAGAGTAGTTCAGCAGCTTTAATTAGGGCTTTAAACATCGCATTAGGGGATGACACAGGAGAGTTTGTAACCATTTACATTGATGATATGAGAATTAGTTCACGCAGTTTTGAGGAGCATCTACGTCATTTAGATATAGTTTTTCAGAAGTTAGATCAGGCAGGGTTCACTTTGAAGCTGTCTAAGTCGTCATTCTGTCAGTCAGAAGTGACATTTTTAGGTCATAGAGTGTCGAGTAGTGGTGTGACACCAGAGGAAAGTAGGGTTAGCATGTGTGGACAGTAGCAACAGGGCATCGTTACAGACACTGAGAAATATGCTAGTGGAGCAACGTGATGACGTTCATTTAAAGGGAGCCACTTGCAAGGTTGGAAGCAGGTGACGCAGAAACATTTATAGTTTCCAAACGTATTGGCAAAACAGCATATGTGCTGGAGAATAGTGAGGGAAACAGATTATACGGGACGTATAATATACATAGTCTCCGAAAGTATGTGTCATAAAGTGAGGATGTTTAGCTGACGAGCCAGCCTATCAAATGAGTAAGTGTGGTATTTGGTGCGTGGGAGGATATGGTCTTCCAGGCAGGCGTATCAGAAGTCACACAGGGGGGTAGTATGTAAGTAAATGAGAGTTTTTAAGGTACAGGGAAATATGACTGGATTGTCGGATGCTCTTGAGCACTAAAATGTCTCGATACACCAAGGCCAGAATTTGGCAGCGCTGGTGAATTTCCATTTGTCTCCTAGAGATGGGTGAGCGCTTGTATAGGGCTTGTTAGCTTAAGGCGTCCACGAGATAAAAGATGGGCCATCAGAAGGCGAGACAGTCCTTCATGAAACTCATACATAACAGCACACGTGATTTCTGTTTACGGCCTCGCCATGTAAGATTTGTAAGTGTGTAATTTAAGGTAATTTGTACAAGGGTATTATTTGTGTGAGGAGAACTGGTCTGAGTTGAGAACTAGTATTAAGTAGAATATTGTCTACGGGAACTTAACAAGACAGGGCGATTAGGGCACAGAAATATTTGGTGTTATATGTAATGCGCATTTACTGTTTTTTTTTTCAGAAATCAATATTAATTTCGTCTGTTATAAAGAGAGATTAAGTATTATGGTCACGATGCGCTGCCACAATAGTGTGATCGTGTGCTCAGTGATAAGTGGGATTAAATTTCACAATTAGGAAGGAACCTCCAGTGAAATTAGGAAGTTCTAGGGATATATGCATATATCAGAACACCCTGATGCGTGTGATGTGACTTCTCATATACATAGTGCTCACACAGTAATTATGTCTATTTTTCCAACATAGAGAAATTTGAGAGGCGGAAATATCCGTGGAACACTATTCTATATGAAAAACATTGGACTGGTTGCAAAGTGCAATCCATAGTGACAACAAACTTTGACGCAAAGTGCGTAAAGAAAAATTATGAGTGTATATATCTGTAATTTAGGGTGATTTCATTTATGTAATATGTATTTTGGATGGGGATTATTAACGTGTCTGGGATAATCGGATATTGGACCGTCGTCACGGTAAATCATCCGATGATCCGAGGCGAATATGTAACGTGTTTTTCGAGGGTTTTTTATGCCACTGGCATAAGTCAATAGGAAGCCATTCTATATTTATTTACGCGGCAAATTGTTCAGCCAAGAGAATTTTTCATGTTAATTTATTATTATTATTATTATTATTAAGGTATTTTTTGGAGCATTTTTATAAAATTATAAGCATACAGATAGGTTTTCTATGTCTTAGAAAACACTATCAAGCAAATTAATACGAACGACATTATCATAGAAAATTATGTGATTGCGGAATTTTACGGAGTTTCGTCAGTTAGGGTATTATGAGAGACATGACTCACTGGGAATTCAGATACAGGCTGATTCTTGTCAAGAAGCATTACGCAAGCGTGGGTCGCAGCGTCAAGAAAAGGCGGATAGTATGGAACGGCAATCGACTTCACCCTCCCGCCGAGTGTAATGAGCCAGAGGTGGGGAAGTAGCGCGTGGGGAGCAGCCAATCAGTGGAGACCACGTAAGCTGGAAGTCGGCACTGGAGAGGGAAGCCGACGAGTGCATATATCGTTTGGCGCGCCGTGGAGTAAAGGACTTTTTTGTGTAAGACATGACCAGTATGGTTGCGCGTTTGTGTGGCTCCGATGTTCAGTGGAGTGAGGGACAATCTTTGTAAAACTTAACCAGTGTGGTTGTACGAGTGTATGGCTCCGATGTTCGGACCATAAAGTCACCAAATCTACAAGTATATCATCTAATAACGAAGAAGATGGCGGCGTCCAGGAAACATTGGAAAGCTCTCTTCATCATCCAGTACGAGGGAAATGCTTCGGCAATTTCCAGTGGTAAGCGCGAATGACGCAGAACTACTCAATCTCTCGTTTCTCTTTGTTTTATATACAGTATTCAGTAACTTCATAGCTTGGGAATAAGAGTAAAATCAGTAATTTATCCGAATCCGTTTTCACGTAATTCTCTATCGGTAATATTAAAATCGCAACGCTCCAATTTCAATTTTAAACTCATTGAAAAAAAAAATGAAAATCCACAGCCTGCTTCCAGTCTCCGACCGGGTCAGGAATGGAATGAATGAAGCCCCCATCCAGCGGCGAGGATAAATTTTAAACTTATTATTTTTATTAATTTTGCAAAACTTGTTTTATATAATAAATTCATTTCTTTTAACCCTGCAATCTTTGCTTTCAGTAGGTAGCATTAGATATAGACCAATTCCTTCTCCTGATACAATTGTTTGTTGGGTTAATGATTAAATCATACCACGATCTGAGTGAATAGATTCTTGAAGATGTTTTACCAGAGCTAGACGTTGTTAAATACAAATTTAGATTTCAAAATTGCGTTGAGGTCTTGGCGCCCATTAAAACAACATAGCTTAGGCAATGGTCTACAGTTACATTTATCACCAAACAGTAAGGACCAGTCAAAACGTTTCATTTGTACGCTCAACAAGGAGCAAAGCAAAACCGTTACAGTAAGACTGCAAAGTCGGGTCGAAACATGTTAATAAATATAAATATACTATAGATAGGCTATATTAAAATTGTGTGGTGTCTTCCTGATGGCGGTCACTTTCATTTGAGCTATAAACATTTCAGCGTCCAGATTGCGATCACTTTTCTTGGGAGACCGATCCGGTTGTAACTTCCCTGGGGATTTCCTCACCTGCTTGCCATGGTGGGTGAGTGGTAAACGTGTCGGACTACCAACCCCAAGCTTGCAGGTTCGCCCCTGGCCGTGGGAAGTGATTTTTGAAAGGCGACAAAAATTAAAGAACCCATTTGAATTCAGTAGGCCGTGTTCAATGGCAAAATTAATCTCCGGATTTTCCTCCAACACAAAGTTCCTCCATTCTCTACACTCGCGACAGATTTGGCTGGATAAGCTGATTCGTTGAATGGTGTGACGTCATCAAAACTCGACATCACTTCCTTAACCTATCCATTCCAGCTTCTCGTACAGTACAAGAACAAGAGTTGTCCAGCCAAGTCTGTCACGAGACGCAAGTTTTTCATCAACAGAAGCTTAGCACACTAATGAAATGAAATGAACGGTATTATTCTTAATAAAATTATAGATTAAAGCAGTAAACCACCGCTCATTCTTCTTCCGTCGCTATAGTGGGCTGTTAGTGACAATACAACAGAATCTTTCTGTTCGTTATCTTACCAAAATTACCTTAACGTTTTGGCATTCAACCACTCGTAAGTATGCAAACATTTATAGATTCCTGTAATGAGATTTCAAAATTTTGAACAAATTTAAATAAATATAATTTTGTAAACGTCGTTAAAACGTGACTGGGATAACAATCGCCTGTGTTACGTAAGTGAGGTTAAAGTTATGACTCGATCCTGGTCAGAGCGACCAATCAGCTTGTCCAGCCAAGTCTGCCGCGAGACGCAAGTTTCTCTACCAGAAAGCGCTGTAGTGTCAAGGAGCTTAGATATCTAACCTCCTTGACTTTCATAGCGCTCAAAGGAACGACGAAATTCGACATGCAAGCTGAACTGTGGGTGTCAATTAACAAAGCTTGCACCCGGCATCCGAAGCCATACCATATTATTATTATTATTATTATTATTATTAATCAACGGATGAGGCGGAGCCTCCGTGGCTTAGGCGGCAGCACGCCGGCCTCTCACCGCTGAGTCCGTGGTTCAAATCCCGGTCACTCCATGTGAGATCTGTGCTGGACAAAACGGAGGCAGACAGGTTTTTCTCCGGGTACTCCGGTTTTCCCTGTCACAATTTCATTCCAGCAACACTCTCCACTATCATTTCATTTCATCTGTCATTCATTTAATCATTGCCCCAGAGGAGTGCGACAGGTTTCGGCAGCCGGCACACTTCATATCCTCGCCGCTAGATGGGGGCTTCATTCATTCCATTCCTGACCTGGTCGGAGACTGGAAGCAGGCTGTGGATTTTCATTTTCAACGGATGAGGCGATGGCAACTCAGATGGGAAAGTGACCCTCGTGGTAAATGGACCAAGCGACTGATACCACGCCTGGATACCTGGGTCGAAAGAGTCCATGGTGAAGTCAACTATTATCTCACACAACTTCTAACAGGACACGGATATTTCCGGGAATTCCTGCATAGAGTAGGCGGAGCGAGTGGTGCAACATGCATATATTGTGACGACATCGATGATGTACTTCACACCTTCTTCGTGTGCGGCCATTGGATGATAAAGAGAGAATATGTGGAAACTGAACTGGGAGAACTGACACCAGATAATATTATTTCTGTGATGTTACGGAACCAGCAATCGTGGGATCAGGTAGCAGTGTATGTGGAGGATGTCCTTCGCCAGAAAAAGCGAGATCTGGAAGCGTACGAACGCCCTTAAGAAGAAATGAAGAAAGAAGAAGTCTGAAAGGCTAAGTAAGCACATCACCCTGAAGTAATGCGAGAGCGGTTCCGGGGTGACGAACACATCGTGGGAAAAGGGAGGTGGTTTTTAGTGGGTAAGAATCCCACACTACTGTGGAGTGCGGACCCTTCACAGGTGTCTTTTGAAGATTTTCCACAGTCCCTCGTAAAAAAAATTATTATTATTATTATTATTATTATTATTATTACTTCCACCCCTCTTGCCAATGTTGAGGTACATGTCATGTGCAGTTCTCTTTGGTCCTGGTACACTACATTAGCTGCAACCATAAGTGTTCATTTTTTCTGTTTACTAACCGTGTTCTGTATCATTATGGAGTTTATTGAAACGGAGAAGGTTAAGCCGTGTGTTTTACTGAAAAATAGATATCTGGCGCCTCAATTGGGAGAGAAGGGGCAGAAATTAAAAATTATACCCTGTAAGTATAAAATTGTCGCCTCCGTAGCGTAGCGGTCAGCATGGTTAGCTGCCGCCCCGGAGGTCCTGGGTTCGATTCCCGGCTCTGCCACGAAATTTGAAAAGTGGTACGAGGACTGGAACGGGGTCTACTCAGCCTCGGGTGGCCTAAATGAGTAGAGGGGGTTCGATTCCCTCTCAGCCATCCTCGAAGTGGTTTTCCGTGGTTTCCCACTTCGTCTTCGGGCAAATGCCGGGATGGTACCTTCTTCAAGGTCACGGCCGCCTCCTTCCCTCTTCCTTGTCTATCCATCCTAACCATCCCTTACCTTCCCTCATGAGGCCCCTGTTCGCTTTGCAGGTGAGGCCGCCTGGGCGAGGTGCCAATCCCACCTCACCAGTTGTATCCCTTCCGATTCGATGTTCCCAGCTCTAGGACACTGCCCGTAGAGGCGGTAGTGGTGAGTTCCCTCGCTGAGTCCGTGGGTTCCACCAACCTGGAGGGTAAACGACTAAAAAAAAAAAAAAAAAAAAAGTATAAAATTTCCCGTTACAACAATTCTGTTTAAAGTGAAGGTCGTCGATTCCGATCCTGAAACGTTTCTATTCTTAAGACTGAACATGTTATAATCATTGCTTTACGAGGTGCTGTCAGATTGGGAGGGGACTTGATTTTTTTAAGCGAAGTTTTATGGGGTGTGCTCAGCTGAACACTGAACTGTATTCTTTGGTTAGATTGTGAAGTAACAGTTTCCCCTTGTTATCCACAAAACTTACGGAAGAACCAAGGACCGGTCTTCCAAGAAAAGTGATCGCAATCTGGACGCTGGAATGTTTATAGTTCTTCCCTAAAATGGAAGCCTCCGTGGCTTAGGCGGCAGCACGCCGGCCTCTCACCGCTGGGTCCGTGGTTCAAATCCCGGTCACTCCATGTGAGATCTGTGCTGGACAAAACGAAGGCAGACAGGTTTTTCTCCGGGTAGTCCGGTTTTCCCTGTCAAAATTTCATTCCAGCAACACTCTCCACTATCATTTCATTTCATCTGTCATTCATTTAATCATTGCCCCAGAGGAGTGCGTCAGGCCTCGGCAGCCGGCACAGTTCATATCCTCGCCGCTAGATGGGGGCTTCATTCATTCCATTCCTGACCCGGTCGGAGACTGGAAGCAGGCTGTGGATTTTCATTTTCATTGGCGTATATCTTTAACTTTGAATGTTGTAATAATTAATGAAATATGTACATATATAATTAGTTATTATTATTATTATTATTATTATTATTATTATGTCTACATTCATTTCACCACATAGGCCTAAGTGGGACATGTCAACATATCGTCGGCTTGTTTGCAAGACGATATGGCTAATTCTCTTAAGGTGGCACATTGAAAAACGAGCGAACAATGGAACAGGTCTCCAAGATGACGGCCTTCTGCATGGTGATGTGTAGACCAGGATGTATTCCCAATATTTGTAGATTATTATTATTATTATTATTATTATTGAAATGTGGCATTATATGTGGACTTAAAGTACAAAAAACTATACTTTCTATTTAATATAGACTACAAGTTCAAAGAAGCTAAACAAAGTAGATAGACATGAAACATAATGTTGCACTCCTTATTGTAATATATTTGAAGAACACGTTCAGATACAGTACAACTAAAATTGAATTTTTAATGGACAATGATCAGAATCTTGAAGTAAAAGGACAACCAATGACAGGAAAAATAAAAGAAAGTGACTGAAAAACTAAAATCAAAGTAAATTAATATTCTGTTGGTCAGGCTAAATTGCAGGGATTTTTTTTTTTTGTGTGGGGGGCAAAATTTGCAATCTTAATACCTTAATTGTAGTGGTCAGCGTGAGCTCAGAGCCACACCGGAGGCCCGAGGTTCAGATTCCCGGCTCTGCCACGAAATTTGAAAAGTGGCAAGAAGACGGGAACGGGACCTACTCAGCCTCGGGTGGTTCAAATGAGTAGAGGGGGTTCGATTCCGACCTCAGCCGTCCTCGAAGTGGTCTTCGTCTTCGGGCAAATGCCGGGATGGTATCTACCGTCAGGCGACGGCCGCCTCCTTCCCTCTTTCTTGTCCATCCCTCCCATACTTCCCATCCCTCACGAGGCCCCGTGTTCGCTTTGCAGGTGAGACCGCCTGGGCGAGCCGCTAGTCCCGGCTCCCCGGTTGTATCCCCCGACCCGATGTCACGCTCCAGGGCACTGTCCGTAGAGGCTGTAAAGGTGGGATCTCTCGCTGAATCCGTGGGAAAAGCCTACTTGGAGGGTAAACTGACTAAGAAAACAAGAAGTTCCGTGAAGAACTATACAGCCTACTTTTCATGCCAATGATTATTCTACAGTATATGAACCTATCAAGAATAATGACAAAATTAAGTTGGTAATATCAAAAGATCTAATTAGTTCAAAATATACCTGGTATAATGTAGCCACATAGAGCACTACAGTTGGCAGCCCTGGTGACTGAATATATTCTTAGTTCCATCTCTTAAGGTACAGAATACAAAATTTGGTTGAAGTCCAATGGACGTTACATGCAGTTAGACACTGGATCTATCAGCACGCGTAAAAGCATGTTGCCAACAATACCATGCGTGTGCTGGTCAGAAATAATCTGAAATATTATGATATCTTGTTGTGCCAATTTTGGATGAAATCCATTTGTTGGTATAGAAGTTACATGTATTTTAAAATTGGACATATCAGCAGGCATAGAATCATGTTGGCAGCACTGCCTAATATTAATTACTCCAAATTAATCTAGAATGTCAGGTGCTATACGTGTGCAAAGTATAGAGCTGTTGGCTTGCATACTTTCTGATATATTGACATTAGGGTAAAAAATATAGACAGCATTTATTAACAGTTGGCAGCCCTGATTGCTCTTAACAATACTTAGTCATATCTGTTATGGTACACATAGCACATACGAAATTTGGTTGAAATCCAACTGATAGTATAGAAGTTAGATGTATTTAAAAATTTGTATTATCAGGAGGCTTATAATCATGTTGGTAGAACTGACGTATATAAGTTACTCCAAATTAATCTAAAATGTCAGGTACTATACGTGTGCATAGTTTAAAGCTGACGGCTTGCATACTTTGAGAAATATTGGTATTTGGATAAAAAAAAATATAGAGAGCAATTATCAACAGTTGGCAGCCGTGGTGGCTCTTAAGAATACGCTCAGTCATATCTGTTTATATACAGATATTACATACAAAATTTGGCTGAAATCCAATTGATAGTGTAGAAGTTATATGCATTTAAACATTGGACTTATCAGAAGGCTCAAAATTATTTTGGCAACACTGTCATGGTTGGCCTCTTGGAAATTAAACTGAAATAATATTATCTACATGTGTGCAAATTTTGGAATAGCTCCCATGCATACCTTGCAAGATATCCAACATTGAGCTCAAATTTCTAGTGCGTTTTTTCAGCAGTTGGTAGCACTGACATCATTTTCAAATATGGCCGTGAGATATTCCGGTGCACATCTTTACTCATACTAAATTTGGTTTTGATTGCTGCAGCCGTTTAGGAGTTGATAGTGGGTACACACACACACACACACACACACACACACAGACAGACAGACAGACAGACAGACAGACAGACACACATTTTCCCGGATCGATCTCATTAGTCTACTTTTTCCTCATTTTTGCAAAATGTGAAAAGTAGGCTAAAAAATACAGTGAAACCACTATTAAGAGACCAGTGACGGTTCCATGGAAAACTGGTCTTTTAGAGGGTTGGTCTCTTAATAGGGATGGGCTTTAAGTAAGGTTTCACTGTACCTTAATTTCAAAAATATGTCACAGGTTGAATAAAACTACAATACTCCCGGTACTTATGATTACACGCTGTAATGTGTTAAAGAGTGCCGTAGAATTAACCGCTTCGTTTGGCAGATCACCGTTATCCAACACCATCACCTTATCGAACCAATGACTATCATTACGATAGCGAGACAAGTTTGTTTGATTTACTACTCTCCGCGCTTTCCCCAGCTGTCAGCCTCAACAGGTTTCTGATGAAATCAGAACACACTTGGCTATTTCTGTCCTTCCTATAGGTGGCTTCGGTGGGGAGCGTCTTTCGTCTTTCACCCGGACGGCCGGGGTTCGAATCTCGGTGACAGCGGGGTGAAATTTTCACCTGAAAATTCACGTGGCGTCAGGAAGGGCATCCGGCCTCAAATTCCCGGCCAAAACCAAAGTGAGTCTTGTTGGCTCCGGCAACCCCAATTAATTCGGAAAAGCCCAAGAAAGTGTTTAAGCCTCCGTGGCTTAGGCGGCAGCACGCCGGCCTCTCACCACTGGGTCCACGGTTCAAATCCCGGTCACTCCATGTGAGATTTGTGCTGGACAAATTTAATTCCACAATTTCACTCCACTATCATTTCATCATTGCCCCAGAGGAGTGCGACAGGCTTCGCCGCTTCGACCTTGTCGGTCAACTGGAAGCAGGCTGTGGATTTTCATTTTCTAGGCGGCTTCGGTAGCATGCTGAGCTTCTATGCCTAAGATCGTGGGTTGAAACCCGACCGAAGTCGTCGGATTTTTTAAGAAGACCTTCCTTCGGAGGGGAAGTAAAGCCTGTGGGCCCATGTCATAGATTTATGGCATGTAAAAGAACCTTCCACTAATTTCAATGTTGTTTGAAGCTAAATTTCTAGGTTAGATTTGAATAGTTATAGTTCCAACGTTCGTCGACAGGTGATGGTCGCGGTGGCATCTAATAGCCAAGTTCACGGTTAGGTGTCGTTGACGGTAACATTTGGTAGCAAAAGTAGGTACTACTTGAAATTGATCGTCTGCAGTCCTTATCTGAATTACAGATAACACACACTAATACAGCCATCACAATTAACACCAGTTAGGCCTATCAGACAGATTCTACACACACCCAAAGTATACGGGGCTACACGCGTTGTCGCAGCCCCAAAACTGAGCAACCAACCAGATCGGAGGGCAGATAAGCAACTATTAAAAAAATGGATTAGTGTCGCAGTTGTTTTGGCGGTGCCTATTAAACCTAAAATAGCGGTTTCAGTCCAAATTCAGCTCCATGAATTTTGATGGCGTTTAAATGTGACAATTTCGTGTCGGTAATTTAACCAGCAATCTAAATATATCTAGTGCACAGTAACACAAAAGAAATTCTTCTTTTTTTAAATTAAATTAAATTAATTAAATTATTATTAATATGATTTAACCGTCGACTTGATCCTCTATGGACTCTCATTTCAGCGTCTGTGTCTTGTTAGTTTGCCAGCTTTGACATCTTGCCAGTATCTCTTGAACCCATCGATCAATTTATTTTTCCGCACCTCTGTTCAAGGTCTTCTCCGTCTTCTGGGTTCTGCCTGCACCATAAAACCCTGATAGCTTTTCACCATCCTTCTGAAAATATTCCTGTCTTTGATTGTATCCTGCGTAATGCCCACCTGTCTCATATTATTATTATTATTATTATTATTATTATTATTATTATTATTATTATTATAGCTTGCCGCAGTGGGTGAGTGGTTGTAATGTCGGATTACTAATCCCAAGCTGGTAAGTGATTTTTGAAAGGCGGCACAAATTACGACACGCATGTCATACGATGTTGGCATGACAAAGAATCCATTTGAATTCAGTAGGCCGTGTTCATAATGGCAAAATTAATCTCGGAAGGTTCCGCCAACACAAAGTTCCTCATTTCTCTACTAGAAAGCGCTATTTTGTCGTGGAACTTAGATATCTAACTTTCTTGACTTTCATAGTAGGCCTACTTCAAGGAACAAAAAAATCGACATGCAATTACCCTCTGGTTGTCAAAATAATAACAAAGCTTGCACCCAGCACCCAAGGCCATACGATATTATTATTATTATTATTATTATTATTATTATACTGACAGCGGTAGCTATGTTCGCTAACGCGCAGCACTAGAGCATGGGGCCAAGCTCTCTGCTGACTCGGTAGACATGGGTTTAAGCCCCACCATCAGCCGTCCTTGAAATGATCTTCCGAGGTTTCCCCATTTTCAACTCCAGGCAAATGCTGGGACGGTCCCTTCTGACAGGCCACGGCCGCTTCCTTCCACATATTTGCCCAGTTTCATTCATCTTCATTCATTAACTCCTCTCATGGGGTTGGCGTCAGAAAGGGCAACCAGCCGTAAAAACCATGACAGCCACCCATTCGTACCTAATGAGAAGGGAAGACCCCCCACTTTGTACCTGTGGAGCCGTTTTTACCGTGACCCACATTTTAACCGAGTGTGTGGATCTTGCTGACTTACGAAGAAACCTTGGTTTGCAGATGACAATCAAACTTATATTAGCCAATGACGCGGTGGCTGCTGATCGCGTTATCCGCTTTATAAGTGAGAGTGGGTTAGGGACAGCAACCTAAATTTTCCAGTGTACATTGACTTAATAACTTGTTCTTTTTTGAATGCTGAATTTTTTTGTTTTTCCGTAATTTTGTTTATTTTCGTAATTTTTTTTACATTTGAATTGAGCCACTATGGACTACGGAGTAACATACAAATTAAATATTAATCGTTCTAGATCTTCTGCCAGCTTTGATGTCCTGCCAGTATCTCTCGAGTCCATCACTCAGCGCCTTCTTCCGATCTTCTGAAAAGAGGTCCCATCCGTCTTTTGGGTTCTGCCCCTACCTTAAATCCCTGGTAATTTTTTATTAGGTGTCTGAATTCACACCTGTTCATAATTTTGCAGTCCTGAATACTAATTTCTATAAGGTCTTTGTTACGTTCTTTAAACCATGCCAATTTTTTCCTCATAGGTTTCACGAAATTCCAAATTTTTCTTTGTTAGACGAGATCGTTGGACATTCTGAAAATGTGTCCATAGAACAACAACCTTTTCCTCTTTATTGCTGACGTGTCTGGTTCTATCTTTCTATGTAACTCTTCGTAAGAGGGGCAGATGACCTCTTAGTTCCGCCCCTTTAAAGAACAATAACTAGCTAACTAACCATGACAGCCAAGAATGCTAGCCACTAAGCAACGAGGCGGTAAGAATATTCAACACGAAATAAAAATCCCCTCTCTGTCATGCGCGTAGCAACTGCGCACAAGGCAAGCTACTCCCTGGATAGGAGATGTTTATTCTGATGCTCCTACCATAAGGGCGTATCAGGAAGTCTGTTAATGATCACTTTGGACTTTCTCTACTGCAACGAGAGTAAACCGGTCTGTTGGTATTGTCTTCCTTCCATCCATCAGAGGCAATAAATTTACGATTTTATTGTACTCCAGTGTTTTCTTGGTAATAGACAGGTGGCTGGCTACTAGAGTTTCTCTTCTCAAGGCCGTGCTAGATCTAGTTCTAAAATACCAAACAGGTTTCATTATAAAACGCTAAGTTAACATTAATAATTACATCGTAGTCACTAATGTAGCGCAGAATGTATAATAAGGGTGGTAGCACACATGCCTCACACCTGGTTGGTTGGTTCCTCAGTTTAGGGGCTGCGACAACGCGGTCATGTAGCCCCGTGTACTTTGGGTGTGTGTAGAATCTGTCCGATAACCGGTGTTAATTGTGATGGCTGTATTTGTGTGTGTTATCTGTTTTCAATTCAAGTAAGGACTGCAGACAGTAATTTCAAGTAGTTCCTACTTTTGCTACTAAATGATACCGCCAACGACACCTAGCTTGCGGACTTGCCTACCAGATGGCATCGTAGTCAGCACCCGGCGGCGAACGTTGGAACAAATAGAGCGTTATCAATAATTAGAACCTACAAATTTTGGCTACACACATGCGTAGTTAGTGGAAGGGTACATTAACATGCCATAAATCTAAGACATGGGACCGCCGGCTTTACTTCCCCTCCGAAGGAACGCTCTTAAAAATCTGACGACTTCGGCCGGGTTTGAACCCGCGACCTTGGGCATAGAAGATCAGCGTGTTACCAACAACACTTCCGAAGCCGCCCCTCACACCTGGCGGCACCAGGTTCGATTGATGTCTCCATCAGGGATTTTAGAAACTAACTTGAGGGCTGGAACGGGGTGCGCTAAGCCTCATGAGGACAATTATTGTCTCTGTCCGACAGTGAGACTGCGCACCGCTCACGGAAACCAAGATTAACGGCCGAGGGGACTCCGCAAGCTGACCATGTGTCACTCATCAATATGTAGCCCGAATGGCTAGGCAGCGTTCGTTTGGTAGGCTATTGTTACATTGTTTTATTAATGATGACGTGGACTATAATCACCATGTTCGTAGTGATGGGGGACAAGTGGTAAGGTTACATTGTTAGTAACTTATTTAAGGTGACGAGGACTATAACCACCATGTTTGTAGTGATGGGGGACAAATGGTAAGGTTACATTGTTAGTAACTTATTGAAGGTGACGCGGACTATAATCACCATGTTTGTAGTGATGGGGTACAAATTGTCAGGTTACATTGTTAGTAACTTATTTAAGGTGGCGCGGACTATAATCACCATGTTTGTAATGATGGGCGACAAATGGTAAGGTTACATTGTTAGTAACTTATTGAAGGTCACGCGGACTATAATCACCATGTTTGTAATGATGGGCGACAAATGGTAAGGTTACATTGTTAGTAACTTATTTAAGGTGACGCAGACTATAATCACCATGTTTGTAATGATGGGGGACAAATGGTAAGGTAACATTGTTAGTAACTTACTGAAGGTGACACGGACTATAATCACCATGTTTGTAGTGATGGGGGACAAAAGGTAAGGTTACATTGTTAGCAACTTATTGAAGGTGACGCAGACTATAATCACCATGTTTGTAATGATGGGCGACAAATGGTAAGGTTACATTGTTAGTAACTTATTTAAGGTGACGCAGGCCATAATCACCATGTTTGTAATGATGTGGGACAAATGGTAAGGTTACATTGTTAGTAACTTATTGAAGGTGACGCGGACTATAATCACCATGTTTGTAGTGATGGGCGACAAATGGTAAGGTTACATTGTTAGTAACTTATTTAAGGTGACGCAGACTATAATCACCATGTTTGTAGTGATGGGGGACAAATGGTAAGGTTACATTGTTAGTAACTTATCTAAAGTGATGCGGACTATAATCACCATGTTTGTAGTGATGGGCGACAAATGGTAAGGTTACATTGTTAGTAACTTATTTAAGGTGACGCGGACTATAATCACCATGTTTGTAGTGATGGGGTACAAATTGTCAGGTTACATTGTTAGTAACTTATTTAAGGTGGCGCGGACTATAATCACCATGTTTGTAATGATGGGCGACAAATGGTAAGGTTACATTGTTAGTAACTTATTGAAGGTCACGCGGACTATAATCACCATGTTTGTAATGATGGGCGACAAATGGTAAGGTTACATTGTTAGTAACTTATTTAAGGTGACGCAGACTATAATCACCATGTTTGTAATGATGGGGGACAAATGGTAAGGTAACATTGTTAGTAACTTACTGAAGGTGACACGGACTATAATCACCATGTTTGTAGTGATGGGGGACAAAAGGTAAGGTTACATTGTTAGCAACTTATTGAAGGTGACGCAGACTATAATCACCATGTTTGTAATGATGGGCGACAAATGGTAAGGTTACATTGTTAGTAACTTATTTAAGGTGACGCAGGCCATAATCACCATGTTTGTAATGATGTGGGACAAATGGTAAGGTTACATTGTTAGTAACTTATTGAAGGTGACGCGGACTATAATCACCATGTTTGTAGTGATGGGCGACAAATGGTAAGGTTACATTGTTAGTAACTTATTTAAGGTGACGCAGACTATAATCACCATGTTTGTAGTGATGGGGGACAAATGGTAAGGTTACATTGTTAGTAACTTATCTAAAGTGATGCGGACTATAATCACCATGTTTGTAGTGATGGGCGACAAATGGTAAGGTTACATTGTTAGTAACTTATTTAAGGTGACGCGGACTATAATCACCATGTTTGTAGTGATGGGGGACAAATAGTAAGGTTACATTGTTAGTAACTTATTGAAGGTGACGCAGACTATAATCACCATGTTTGTAGTGATGGAGGACAAATGGTAAGGTTACATTGTTAGTAACTTATTGAAGGTGACGCGGGCTATAACCACCATGTTTGTAGTGATGGGGTACAAATTGTAAGGTTACATTGTTAGTAACTTATTTAAGGTGACGCGGACTATAATCACCATGTTTGTAGTGATGGGGACAAATGGTAAGGTTACATCGTTAATAACTTATTTACGGTGACGCGGACTATGATCACCATGTTTGTAATGATGGGCGACAAATGGTAAGGTTACATTGTTAGTAACTTATTTAAGGTGTCGCAGACTATAATCACCATGTTTGTAGTGATGGGGTACAAATTGTAAGGTTACATTGTTAGTAACTTATTTAAGGTGACGCAGACTATAATCACCATGTTGTAGTGATGGGGGACAAATGGTAAGGTTACATTGTTAGTAACTTATTGAAGGTGACGCGGACTATAATCACCATGTTTGTAGTGATGGGCGACAAATGGTAAGGTTACATTGTTAGTAACTTATTGAAGGTGACGCAGACTATAATCACCATGTTTGTAATGATGGGCGACAAATGGTAAGGTTACATTGTTAGTAACTTATTGAAGGTGACGCGGACTATAATCACCATGTTTGTAATGATGGGCGACAAATGGTAAGGTTTCATTGTTAGTAACTTATTGAAGGTGACGCAGACTATAATCACCATGTTTGTAATGATGGGCGACAAATGGTAAGGTTACATTGTTAGTAACTTATTGAAGGTGACGCGGACTATAATCACCATGTTTGTAATGATGGGCGACAAATGGTAAGGTTACATTGTTAGTAACTTATTTAAGGTGACGCGGACTATAATCACCATGTTTGTAGTGATGGGGGACAAATGGTAAGGTTACATTGTTAGTAACTTATTGAAGGTGACGCAGACTATAATCACCATGTTTGTAGTGATGGGGTACAAATTGTAAGGTTACATTGTTAGTAACTTATTTAAGGTGACGCGGACTATAATCACCATGTTTGTAGTGATGGGGACAAATGGTAAGGTTACATCGTTAATAACTTATTTAAGGTGACGCAGACTCTAATCACCATGTTTGTTGTGATAAGGGACAAATGTAAGGTTACATTGTTAGTAACTTATTTAAGGTGTCACTGACCATAGTTAGTTGACACCTGTGTGACTCAAGGTTATCGTTGTAGAACTCATAATGCTTGGTTGGGCATGACGTCATTAAGCCCTGCAGACCCTCTTCTTCTGCACTGGAGATCGCCCGCCAGCTGTCGCTGACTTGCTCGTAGTCGTGTCAGGTGGGGGCTCTAAACCAAGACGGATATGCAATACCTACTGTAGTGAAGATGTTTCAACAGCTCTGGGTTTGAATTCTTTCAAGTTTCGATATTCCTTGAGGATTCATTTGCAGAAAGAGCAACATTTTGAAATGTTATAAACGTATTACACCCGGCTGTGCCCGGGTGAGTTCTTTTAATAAAAAGATACGTCTAAGAGGAAATACGCAGAAGTATTTAATACATCTAATACACCTTATAATAATAATAATAATATTTTTTTTATTAATCGTATGGCTTTTAGTGCCGGGATTGTCAGAGTGTCATATTCGGCTTGCCTGAGTCTGTAGCTGCTTCCAGCGGACACCCTTATGGCGAGCTACAAGTTCCGTTCAATTTAAAGTAGTTCCAACTTTCGCTACCAGATATCAATGATACCTAGTGGTGAACGTTCCAAGGGTTCCGACGAAATCTAACCTAACAATTTAGCTTCACACAAGTTTAGTCTGTGGAAGGATCTTTAACATTCCATAAATCTATGGCATGGGACTGCCGGCTTTACTTCCCCTCCGAAGGAAGGCATACTGAAGGATTTTAACGCTCTTAAAAATCCGACGTCTTCAGCCGGGTTTGATCCCGCTATCGTGGGCACAGCAGTTCAGCATGCTACCAACTACGCCACCGAAGCTGCATAATAATAATAATAATAATAATAATAATAAACTAAAACACAGTCATCAAACCAGAGCCACTGTCTGCATACAAAACACTGATAATTGGGGCAGGTCACAAATGAAACAAGAGAGGAAAATTCTCAGAAAAGTCCTTGGACCAAATTTCGAAAATGGAATTTGGATGAAAAAGAAACCACATGAATTTTTTCAATCTCCAGAAAAAATCACAGATACTATCAGAAGACGACGATTAAAATTCTACTGACACCTTCATAGAATGGATAACGACAAACTGACAGAGAGAATTCTAAATCTAGCGCTAACCGTGAAAGTACGCAACAATTGGTTAACAGAAATACATGAAGATCTACAAGAAATGGGTATTGCTGAGAAAACCATTCCAGATAGAGTAACATTTAGAAGCCTAGTAAACAAACATATATTTGCAGAGAAACCTAAAAGGAAAAATACAGGCTGGACAGAAGCACGCAGAAAGAAACGCAGTGAACGAATGAAGAGATATTGGGAAGAAAAGAAGAAGGAACATTGTACAAAATAAGATCAAACGCTCTCCGTAGTTGGGCATAACGATAAAATAATAATAATAATAATAATAATAATAATAATAATAATAATAATAATAATAACCCCTCGCACTACAGCCCGTGAAGGGCCTAGGCCTACCAAGCGACCGCTGCCCAGCAATTTGGCCTGCAGCCGTAAATTTGGTTTTTGTGACGGGGCGCCGCCTCACTGTCAGCAGCTACTCAGTTGTCCTCACGAGGCTGAGTGCAACCCGTTCCAGCCCTCACGTCAGTTTCTAAAATCCCTGACTGAGCCAGGGCCTCCGGGTGTGAGGCAGGCCCGCTACCCCAACACCATGGGTCCGACCTAATTCACCTTAGTCAATAATTTTTTAAATGAATATTTATTAATTAAATACCAGTTTCGGGCTCATTAATGCCTTCTTCAGTTTTTAAAAGAGAAAATTAAAAACTCATGGAAAACTACGAGCAGAGCTTTTGAAAATAACATTTAGAACTTAGTATTTCCTGTTATTTTTTTATAAAAATATATTTAAGAAACAGATCTGTCACAAATGTGGGCTTTAATTTGATAATATAAAATAATTTTGTGAAGAAATGACGTAAATCAAAAAAAGTTTTTGTTTGTATTCCCATATAGACTAAAAATTGTTCTTTCAAAAATCTTATTGTGGTCTTTCTATACTTGCCACGGTGGGTGAGTGGTAACGTGTCGGTCTACTAACCCCAAGCTTGCAGGCTCGCTCCTGGCCGTGGTGGGGGGATTTTTGAAAGGCGGCAAAAATTTACGACACGCATGTCATACGATGTTGGCATGTCAACGAACCCATTTGAATTCAGCAGGTCGTGTTCATAATGGCAAAATTAATCTCGGGAGTTGCCGCCAATACAAAGTTCCTCATTTCTCTACTAGAAAGCGCTATAGTGAGCTTAGATATCTAACCTCCTAGATTTTCATAGTGCTTCAAGGAACAACGAAATTCGACATGCAAGCTACCCTGTGGGAGTCAAATAACAAAGCTTTCACCCGGCACCCAAGGCCATACGATATTATTATTATTGAAAATCCACAGCCTGCTTCCAGTCTCCGACCGGGTGAGGAATGGAATGAATGAAGCCCCCATCTAGCGACGAGGATATGAACTGTGCCGGCTGCCGAAGCCTGTCGCACACCTCTGGGGCAATGATTAAATGAAGGACAGATGAAATGAAATGATAGTGGAGAGTGTTGCTGGAATGAAATTGAGACAGGGAAAACCGGAGTACCCGGAGAAAAACCTGTCTGCCTCTGTTTTGTCCAGCACAGATCTCACATGGAGTGACCGGGATTTGAACCACGGACCCAACGGTGAGAGGCCGGCGTGCTGCCGCCTAAGCCACGGAGGCTTAGATATTATTATTATTATTATTATTATTATCAATAACTATCTTCGCTCTAACAGTACACATCCCTTGCCATGCCATTACTTTATTTTTATTTTTTCGGCTTTAATTTGATACTGTAAAATAATTTTGTGAAAAATTATATAAATCTAAAAAAATGTTTTTGTTTATATTCCCATGAATAGACTAAAAATTGTTCTTAAAAAAAATCTTGATATGGTCTTTCTATGAGGTGATAAAACTCTTTACTGAGTGGAGCATATGTTGGAATATTTATTGTAATTATTCTCTGCTCCGATGAACATTTTTGATGCGATATGGAAAATGTTGATGGTCCTTGACTAATAGCTGTTGAATTGTAATTTATGGTTGATTTTGATAAACGAGGGCTGTTTCTTTTCAACAACCGATGGGCTATATAAAAATATCAGATTGACATACCAAACTGATTTTACTACTAAATGTTTGCTTGTTTTTGTACTTATGTTCCAACATAATCGCCAAAACGATTGAAACATTTGCCGTATCGTTACACCAGTTTTCCAATGCCGTCGGCAATAAATTCTGCCGCCACTGAGGAGGGTACGTCTGGAGAGTCTCCTGAAGTTTTTCCTCTTTGGCGAGGCGATGCCGCCCAAACATACCTTCAATTTTCAAAAAAGATATTCTCAAAATATTAAAGTGGGAAGTTTTCGTCCATCCGCCGTTTAGTCCAAACCAGCTCGGGGATACATGACCGTATTGTCGCAGCCCCTAAACTGAGGAACCAACCGACCGCCCTGGTCAGATAATGCTTCCCGCCAAGGATCATGTAAGTATAAGAGAATCGTCGCTTTTGGTTATAGAATTTCCGAGAGAGAACACCGCCTGAGGCTATGGATTGTACTGCCAAGTCTGGCAACATAAAAAGTAAAAAGCCATATGAATGTAGCCTTTATTACACGTAAATGAACAGTACGTTCTGCGACGAGTTATTGATTATTGATGAATATAACTCAAACATAACTGCGCCTTTCGCTAGGTGCTGAAATATACGTCCAGATAGGAAAAGAATACATTTTGATATATATCAATGTTGGCAATGGATTTGTCACGAAAGACACAGTTATGCCGTTCTAGAGCTTAATTCGCCTTTAGGCTAATTAAAAAAATGCTCTCATACTCTACAGAATAGTTGGGATATTCGATGAATATAAAGAAAACTGTCCAAATGCACGCACTATGTTGCCATAACCTCACTTTTTGCCTAGCATGCCCGCAACCACCCACCCCTCCCCGTAGCCCTAAACCACAAATTTTATTGCAATGCAAAGGAGAAAGGGTAAGAAAACAAACAAGAAATGAAATGCACACATTTATTCTCTATATATTTTTATTCGAGAGTAGTCCATATTGCCCACTAGTTTTACACATGGTCAACACCAGGAAGATGAAAATTGCCGTATTGTTCTTACTATCATTATAATTCTTACATCCCGGTGCTTGACAATTTTTCCTCCCTTGCAGTGGCATGATTGACTCTCAATTCAATTAAAATAAACAATCAAAATACTGAACAAATCAAACCAACCAACAACACCACGAGGAAAATCAACCAAAACAGACTATTCCCGCTTCCGCCAGTCGGTTTGATGTGAACGTTCATGAGTGCCAACTACGGAACCTTAGTGCTAAAATTAATTCTTCATTGGTTGGCAGAACAACCAGTACAGGGCCTTACCCCGACCCACGCATGAACTTGCATCACCCTGCTTCCCGCCGCAACAGACCGCTTTCTGTGTGGTCGAGTCTTTTTAAAGGCTTTCCTCTGCCCTGATGACTCGGTCTGTATTTGATGTGATCCTTAATGGCAAAAGTTATGCCCTTGTGTTCCTTTCCTGTTGTTACCTCCTCGCATTTTCTTAGGTAACTTCCTAGTATGATGGAGCCTACTGTACTTCTTGGAACAACCACAGTAATGCAGGCTACAGTATTTCCTGCTATTATACGTACATAATGCAATATACTGTATTACCTGTTCGTACAAGATATTGCTAGCTTTAATGGCTCTGCGCTATGCAGTTTACTTGGCAAATACAAGTTCCAACATAAATTAACATTCACAAATAAAAATAACATATAAGAATTGTTGATTAGCTTTAACAACCGACATACCTAGCCACCCAACATTCCTTTGTACAAACATCTTGCGTAAGTCACAGCAGAGTGACAAAAAGCAAAGATATACAGTCGAATCATTAGGGGATGTCAAAATAAATTGAGTTATGGAGATACGTAGTAAAATGGTTAAAATTTGAGCGATATTCTGGTCGCAAAATACTGTTTGACTAGCGGACCCGTGCAAGAAATCTCACATGTTCAAAAACCACACCTTCCCCAATAGGTTTATAATCAGACACTTAAGGAGAAAGGTTATGTTTTTATCTCAACCAAATAATTATAGAACACTATTTACATTTCAGAATAAAGGAACGACCTCAGAATGTTAATATGACATGATACAGGCGTCACAGCAGCCCGTGGACAGCAATTATGGAGCGTATTTTCCTTCGTACAATTTTTTTAAAGTCATTTTTTAAAGAAATTATATATATTTATGAAATTATAGTGCAATAAGTTACTGATAATGTCTATTCTCTTACATTTGAATGCTCATTTGTCACGATCGGTCGCTTGTGAGCGCCGCAGGAGGGATCTCTTCTCTTCATTATTAGTCGCCAGAAAAATCTCTCCTCTCCCACTCGTCGTAATACCTCTTCATTTGTAACCCTCAGGGTGCATTCATGGAATAGAGAAGCAAATTACTGGAATTGCCAAGGGTCGAAAATGTGGGCAGCATACCACCAAATATAGGAAATATGTACTTATGAATAGACACGCAAAAATATAAAAATAAATAGAAAATATTTAGATAAATAAAAAATATTTAACACATAACTATCCGGGCCTTAACCCTCGGACATTCGAGCGGGCTACATATGTAGCACAAACAGTTATTCGATCTGATAGACTTTCACACGTTATTTTTGGTGTTCAGTTTTCACAATATGATAAACAGTAGTACATAGAAGTATTCTAAGCTAAATCTGAGGATTTTATGTAGGCTTTTATCTTCATATGGAGAGAATATACAAACCTAAGAAGAAAATTCAATTTTATCGTACGTCATCGGTAAACCTCCAACAGAAATAAAACTAATGGAACTAGAACTGTTAAATTATTTTTGATGTAAACCTAAATACTTACAATAGTGCATATTTGGATTGGAATTAAACAAAAATAATAGTAGGTTAGAAAATGTTCTTAGAAAATCAGCACTTATTATAAACAATTTCAGTATTTTCATTTATTTATTTCTCGATTTTTTGAATTTATTTTTTCTATTGCCCAAGAAATACATAAGCATACTCACACAAATTTGTCCCCAAAGCCTTCAGTGCAAAAGGACACACTGATCCGAGATGATTTTTATTGCACTTTGCGCTGTTGTTCCTTGTTGATTTATCCCTTCCTCGTTCACACAAGAAGCAACAGCCTACTTTTTTTTCACTACACTCAACCTATCTTTACTTTCATCTAAACACTGACTGATTTGAAAGTCATCTACAGGGTCTTTCATATAAAATAAGAGCGCCAAGCGGCGGCTTTCTTAACCGCAGCTGCGGTCACCTTGGCCGAGCTTGTGGCGCGCCAAGACCCCCTGCTTTAAGCGTATGTACAATCCTATATGATGCAGCGGCCTTGCTAGCGTGTGTACAATGCTGAAATCTTACCTTAGTTAGTTATTGTTGATGAAACCGAAACGCCTAATTTTGTGAGTGATTTATTCGGAGACCGTTCAAGATTCTCGCCAATGTCATCTAGCTCATCCTCTGTTAAAACTGTTCGTGTGCGGGCATGTTTTTTATTGAGCACCGAGCCAGTAGTGTCTAAACTTATTTGCAATTACGTGAATCTGTGCTAGTGAAGGTGGCACTTCATCAGGAAATTGCTGTACAAATGCATCACGTACCCACCGAGCTGACTCGTACTTAAAATAAGTTTTACATAAAAAAATACGATATTGCAATGATAACTGTCTCACCATGTTAGCACTTGAGGTTTAGACTGGTGACTGAGCACCTGCACGCTTATTGAAAGGTCAAGGTTGGTAATGTCAATCTGTTATTTTTATACAGTCCTTCGGGACTTGAAAAAAAAACCAGCCCTCGTATGTACTATGCGCGCGCTTTAAATACTACAGTAGGGGGTCGTGGCGCGACACAAGCTCGGTCAAGGTGACCACAGCGACGGTTAACAAAGCCGCCGCTTGGCGCTCTTATTTTATATGAAAGACCCTGTACATGACCGCCTGCTGTGAGGCAACGTTTCCTTTGCACGTTCAATTCTGAAACAGCGATGCTCGCGCGGGCTACTATTGTAGCCCAGACCACTTTTAATGCATCTTGTGTCAGTTTGGTGTAATTACTTCGGTCGGAAACACACCTGTCTGTTAAATTCAGCATCAACAGGCAGCTATAGATATTGTCAATATTCCTAGCAAAGAATATATTCTGCGCTTCAGCAAAATAAATCACTGGCTACATCTGTAGCCCGCGCGAGTATCCGAGGGTTAATCATTATTATTACATTAGCCATGTCATTGAGTGTTACGTAAGATATAATTCGTGTTCCAAAAGAGCGTAACATTTAAGCAAGGCATGTAATGGTCCATTGATGAATTCGTGCGAAACTGCGGAATACTCTCCTCTTTTCCTCCAATACCATCAATTATATGATTCTGCTGATTGAAGAGACGAGGCTTCTAACCGATAATTATGTCTGACCTATTAGACGTCATGTCAGAAATTAACAGCCCACACGCAACACGATACCGATCATCGTCCATGACACCTCTAGTTTGTATTACATTCATGTCGTGAGCCTTGAATATATGGGGGTAAAACCGTCTCATAGAAAACGTTCTTTTTAATTAAACGATTTTTCTCAAAAAAATATGTTTTGCTATGTAATCACACACTCAATCTGCTATGCAAACGAGACAGAAACCACAACGAATAACACAAGTGGTATTGTGGGACTTAGCACACAAACGTCCTTTTCATTTTGGGGCATATCAATTCCGTGTATGGCCACCACGAGTTGTAAGGCATGATTGCAGACGACGAGCCATACTGAGTACCAACCAATCCAACCACTCGTTCTAATTGAAGGGAAGACCCCCCATTTTGTACCTGTGGAACCGTTTTCACCGTGGCCCACATTTTAACCGAGTGTGTGGATCTTGCTGACTTACGAAGAAACCCATTAGCCGATGACGCGGTGGCTGCTGATCTCGTCATCCGCTTTATAAGTGAGAGTGGGTTATGGCCAGCAATCTAAATTTTCCAGTGTACATTGACTCAACGACTTGTTCGTTTATGTTCGACCCTCACTATTATGTGTCAGAAAACTGTATCATAATGATGGTCATTATAACACTGATTTTCATTATGATACAGTTTCTCCAGCCAATCAGAGCTCGTTCATTGACCAATTAGGTAACGATACCTTCGCGCATGCGCTCAAAATCCAATATGTCGGACATAAACACAACATCGAACTAGGCTATAATAAATTACCGACATGGAATACGCACCGTCCATATGTTCGCGTAAACAAACTGGCGAATATGAAACAAGAAATAGCACTGTACCTTAAAATCACCAACACTAATTTCTACACAGTGCATTGTCTTCAAATGACTCCGGTGACAATATTACTGAGGGACGGCAGATGTAAACATATGGCTGCATATGGCATTGCAAGCACACAGAGCGCATGCGTCGGTCGTTCAAAGATCTTGAAAGAAAGAGATATAATACCCAACGCTCGCTCTGCGATCACAAAATTCAAGTAGCTGACTCTCAACAGATATTTATGAATATTTATGTTGAAACATATAATAAAGTTATAATTATATCGAACATTAACAGTCGTATGCAACTCGCCTATAATGGTAATTAAGACACTCGTATGGAAATTATAAAACTCGCATACGCTCGTTTTATAAAAATAGTCGTGTCTTAATTATTGCCATTATAGGCTCGTTGCATAATGTACTATTTTGAATGATTTTTGATGTGTAACATCTTTCCACTCGGTATCTGGATATTTTTGTGGCGCTCGGTAGCTGGACATGTTTGTGGGAGTGATTTAGGAAAAGGGACGGAAATGGATGGGACGGAAGTGCATGGGACGGAAAAAATAAGCGCGCGTGGTGGCGGAGATCTGTACAACGACGTACTGTAGGCCGTGTGACTATGGGGAATGTATATCGCAAACAGTGTAGTTCAAGGTTTGGAGATCCCATTTAAAATATTCCCACAATAAATCATCTTCAAATTGTCCTTCTTTGGTGTGAAAATATTCATTTTATCATATTTGCTGAAAACAATTACGATTTATTAAATCTTCATACTTTTGGTGTATTCTTATTTAATGTAAGCACTCGATATACTGTCGGCCATGTGGCTATGTGGAATCTATATCGCATAAATACTCCAAACAACGTAGGAATTCAGTACCGGCTACTAACAATAAATGAAACTTCGTTGGTCTGAACATATCACTGGGAGAAACACATTTAATATACTTTCCGCACACCTAATTTTTAATCGCGCCTATACTTGGCAGTGTGCTCTATCGGCTAAACGAGGCCATTTCAATAACATCGCTGGCATGGGTTCACTAACTGGCCGGTATAGAGCGCAGCTCGCATCAAGTAGGCAGTGGATTGCTTCCGCCACGGCAAATAACAATTATGATTCATTACGGTCAGGATTTGGCACTGTAGTTATACAAGTAGTTATTTCAATGACAAACAGAGTTCACTGTCAACAAGGGACTTGCGCTCCCGGGACACACATAGTAGGATAACATGTCACATGTTACACATCATATGCGACTACTGTAAGGCTCGTATTTTTTTTTTTTGTTTTTCCGTATTTTTTTTGTTTATCTTCATAATTATTAATTTGTTTTAATTTTTTGTTTTATTAATTTTCGGACTTTTCAAATTTAGGTGTCGACCTCTAAATTTTAAGTTCCATTCTAAATTTGTATACTTTAATCTGTGTTAAGTGGGGCAGATGACCTCGTAGTTCCGCCCCTTAAAACAACAATAACTAACTACATACTGAGCACCAACGAACCCAACGTGGTTAGGGACCGGTTATCCCACTCTTGTACAGCAGCTTCAATCAGTTTCTGTCTGTTTGTTTCTTGGAGGATTCGGACGGTGCGAAATTGCCCTCTTGAGCTCTTTCCATGCATGTTCAGTACAGTTCGTATCCGCCACCCCATTCTCTGTATGCCGTGCATTTGAAGAAACTGATTGACTACGCTAGCTCGATGGGCACGAGCATTAGCGTCCACTAGTGTAAAGCCCTCGTTCATTGTGGCAGTGAATCCTGTAACGACAGGTTCAAGGATGTTGTTTCTGTACACCAGACCAGTCATGTTACCGTGGATAGGAATGAGAGGCGTACGTCGACCAAACATGATTCCAACCCGCAACATGACTGAACCTCCTTGCCGATGGTGGCGTTCCTGGTTGAAGGGCTTTCCCCCCCCCCCCCTTCCAGGGGCTCACATCTAGTGGGACGTGGGTTGGCGACCCAGCTGAGTCCGACATTGCTTCCACTTACTTGTGCCGGGCTCCTCTCCGTCTTCTTTTCTGTCGACCTCACTTGGTCAACTCTTGTTCTCTTCCGACCCCGACGGTATTAGGGTATCCGAGGCCTAGGGAGTCTCTTCCTTTCACGCCTTAATTGACCCTTGTCTCATCTTTTCTGATACCCTCCTTCTGCGAGGGGTCAGCCTTCTTTTTCTTTTCATGTTATCAGCTGCCTTCTGCTCAAGGCCCTCAAGGAGGTAGGGTGTATGTAGCCCCACCACTTCTGGTGCACCATGGATATTTCTACACCCTCAGGGGCTCACGGCTGTTGAGTTCGGGAGTTGGCGACCCCGAGGGATTCCTGAGCTGGGTCCACTTTCCCCCCTTTTATCCAATACCTCTGGGGTGGACCCTCTCCTCTTTCACTTTCCTATCTGCCCTTCATAGCTCTCTTTCCTTCCAAGTCCCTCAATCCGCATTCCTCGAGGGTTGAGGGCCTTTCTTTTCTTCCTGTCCTTTAATTGCCTTATTCTCCTTTTGTTTTCCATTTCTTCTTCTAGTACATAAGTTAGTAGTTAGTTATAGTTTACATTTCATTATCATCTTCACGATCACCCAAACCATTAGGGGCCGATAACCTAGATGCTAGGCCCTTTAAAACAACAATTATTATCATCATCATCATTAAAATCGTTACTGCTTGGCTTCCTTTGGTCATAAGTGAATGTTTTTCTACAGAAACCTTCCACGAGAAATCCTTTACCGAATGGTGAAAACCGCATCAAAATCCATCCAGTGGTTATTGAGATTATCCGTTACACCCGTTACTTTGTGTTTACTATATATAGTTTCCAGTATGTCAGTGTTAAAAATGGCGTGATGACAGTGGATACACGTCGAACAGTATCCTTAAGTTATTCAACTGGCTCGTAACGTAAGGCAGCAACCTGCCGTGGACTTATTGAAAAGAATTTGCCTGGTGGTGAAAATGGGAAACCATGAAAACCATTTTAGGGATGACCGGGGTGGGATTCGAACCAATGGTCTCCCGATGCCAGCGAGGCACGAGGTAGCACGTTAATTTGCCGGTTAACCCCCATAATAGCGGCTTCGGTGGCGTAGTCGGTAGCATGCTGAACTGCTATGCCCAAGATAGCGGGTTCAAACCCGGCCGAAGTCGTCGGATTTTTTAAGAGCGTTAAAAATCCTTCAGTATGCCTTCCTTCGGAGGGGAAGTAAAGCCGGCGGTCCCATGTCATAGATTTATGGCATGTTAAAGATCCTTTCACAGACTAAACTTGTGTAAAGCAAAATTTGTTAGGTTAGATTTCGTCAGAACGCTCTATCAAAGTTCCAACGTTCACCACTAGGTATCATTGATATCTGGTGGCGAAAGTTGGAACTACTTGAAATTGAACGGAACTTGTAGCTCACCCTTTAGAGTGCCCGCTGGAAGCAGCTACAGACTCAGGCGAGCCGAACATGTCCTCGGACACTCCCGGCACTAAAAGCCATACGATAAATAAATAAATAAATAATAACCCCCATAATGCATAGTCGCACGATGACAGATCAGGACTTCGGGGTAGCCACTCCAAAGGTGCAGGCAAATGGATACTTGTAGAACTCGAGTTATTTGGATTGAGTACAATGTGGCGTGAAAGTAGGAACTGTTATTGCACGAAAGTGATATTTCTCTCCTCGACTTTGGATACAATCAAGATACCTGAAACCTGTTTAATATAGACAGCTTATAACTGGTCACGAATCTTGTTCTTTCACGCTTTAATACACTTAAAATTCCAACAAATAAGCAAGGTTATGTCTGTCTCTGTGTGAGTGTGTGTGTGTGTGTGTGTGTGTGTCAGGCGAGTGCTGAATCAGTTATACATTTTATATACCTCATATGAGATGGATGATCCGATACACCTAAGGTACTGTATAGTCTTGACAATCAAAGCGTGCCCAGTCGGCGTTCATTTACACCCATGATGCTACCGCTCAGTCCCGCCCAACTAGTAATGAGACTGTAGTGTCGGCTTCATTTCCCTCGAAAACATATGAATCTCGTGATTCAGAACTATTTTAAGGTATCCATAATGTAGAATTTTGGGCTTATGCCGTGTTTTATTTAATCAAACTCGACGTGTTTCGAAAGAAACCATGTCTTTCTTCATCAGGAATAAACGTAAATACGACTAAATTTTTGCTAAGAGAAAGCAACAAAGAAACTAAAAAAAGGTGTCCTAAGATGAACGCCATTATAGCCCCATGTTAGGGACAACGAAAAGCAGCAGTGTATTACTTTCTGAGGGTTCTGATAATAGGTAGCCAGGACTCACTGAGATTGTAGCCGGTGTCGCGGTTGAAATTATCTGGGTGTTTACGTATTTCAACCGCCTCCCTGATGATTCTGGGAGGATATTGCTTTATACGGGCAAGAACATCCATTCCTTGGAATATGACATCATGGCCAAGTGTTAAAGCATGATCAGCAACAGCCGATTTATCAGGTTGAATGAGCCTGATACATCTGTTATGTTCCTTAATTCGAGTGCATATCGTTCTCGAAGTCTGCCCGATATAAACCTTGCCACAAGTACAGGGAACTCTGTAGATACCCTGTTGTTGCAATTTAGGCAAACTGTCCTTAGTTGGTCGCAGGAGTTGCCTAATCTTAACAGAAGTTCCAAATACAGTCCGTATGTTGTACATACGTAGGATTTTAGCAATGCGATCCGTCGTGTTATATATGTACGGTAGGTAAGCAGTTCCTCTTACATCTTTTTTCTCAACGGACATCCTATTATTATTCGTTGGTTTCAAAACCGTAGAAATAAAAGCATTGCTATAACCGTTACTCTCAAAGGTGGTTCTCAAGGTATTAATTTCTTCTGGTAAAGAAGACACTTCACAAATCCTCCTAGCCCTGGTAGTTAGGAGTTGTAAGGATACCATGTTTCTGGGCAGGGTGATGGTGAGAATTTCCGTAGAAATATCTATTGGTGGGTGTTGGCTTACGATAAACGCTGTGTCCTAAAGATCCATCCTCTTTCTTGGTGACGTGAACATCTAAAAAGGCCAAAAGTGTATTTTGCCGTCAGATTCCTTTTTCATGGTGAAACAAATAGAAGGGTGCTGGAGATTAAGGTGATCCAGGAAATGGCTAAGATTTTCCTCACTTTCCGTCCAAACAACGAACGTATCATTCACATAACGCCACCAGATCTTCTGTTTGAAAGGAGCCGACGACAAAGCTTTCTCTTCAAATTTCTCCATGAAGAAATTAGCCACAACAGGAGAGAGAGAGGACTACCCATGGCCACACCATCAGTCTGCTCATAATAATCCCCATTCCATAGAAAGTAGGAGGAGGTCATGCAGTCATAAAGAAGTCTTGTGATGTCTTCAGTAAAAAAGCCATTAATGAGAGACATAACACCATCAATAGGTACTCTCGTAAACAGAGACACCACGTCGAGACTCACTATGATATCACCCGGCTGAAGTGCTATAGCTTTCAACTTTTCAACGAAGTGAGTGGAATCCCTAATGTACGAAGGGGTGTTACTCAGAAGCAAAAGCGCAGCGCTAGGCCATGCGGCCCAGCTCTCTGTGAACTTGGTAGACGTGGGTTTGAGCCCCACCGTCCTAGAAATGGTTATCCGTGGTTCGCCATTTTCACCTCACCCTGGTAACTGAATATATCCCTAGTTCCATCTCGCAACGTACATAATGCACATACAAAATTTGGTTGCAGTCCAATGGATAGCATGGACGTTACATGCAGTTAGACATTGGATCTAACAGCATGCGTAAAAGCATGTTGGCATGTAGTCTATGTGTTGCTCAATATTAATTAATCTGAAATATTCTGATCTATTATTGTGCAGTATTAGTGATGCAACTTGTCAGTACAATACTGCAACTAAATAATTGCAACAAAATAATTGTACATATTGTAAATATTTTCTCCTGTATTTTTAAACCTAGATTTTATACCCTAAGTGTAATGGATCTGATGATGATCGCTTGACGATCGAAACTGGTCATCCTAGTGTATTAATCTCATGTAATTTATTTCAGGATTAGGACATAACCCAGCTCTTTTGGGTACATTCGTGTTGACCGACTGAAAAGCACCAAACTTTTGTTTACCAAGGCAACACCGAAAAATGCCATCAAACCCCATAATGAAGTTACATGCATTTAAAAATTGGACCTATCAGCATTGTTAGAATCATGTTGGCATCACTGTTATGTATGGGCTCCTGAAAATTAATCTGGAATGTTATTAATCCATGTGTGTGCAAATTTTGGAACTGTTCGCATGCATAACGTCGGAGATATCCAACATATACAGTAGCTCAAATTTCAATAATTGTGATTTTTCAGCAGTTGTTAGCACTGACTCATTTTAAATTATAGCCGTGAGATATTCAGGTATAGATCTTTACTCATACCAAATTTGGTTTCGATATCTGCAGCCGTTTAGGAATTGATCGGACACACACACAGACAGAAGGACGGACAGAAAGACAGACACACACTTTTTCATCATTTTTGCAAAATGTGAAAAGTTGGCTAAAACTGTATGATACAGCGCAGTGAAATGAACGAAATATATCGATTAATAATGTATTAGACCAACCGATTACACGCACAATTAATCTTTATTTTTTAGCAATTAAACGATTAAAATTACCAGCCCTACTGTATAACTATTGTTTGTTGTTGTCACTTATTTTAAGGGCTAAGCCATCGTGTATTTGGGTAATCCCTCCCTATATTATTCTGCTAAGGTCCCATTCCAGTTTTGTACCGAAAATAAGGTCCCATTAACACCAACCTACACATATAGGGTACCTGCAGGTTCAGCATAACCCAATGCGTAAGCGAAACGCAATCACTTACTCTTTAAATGCCTCACAAATAAATAAATACCTTAAAACATGTATATTTACAATGAAATAATGAAAGAATGCAACACGGTAACCATGGTAACATAATCTCACAGGTCCATCTATTTCTGTAAGACGCAATGCAATTCCAATTATTACATTACTGTGAAAGTTTCCAGACGTTATAAGGTTATCACGGAACCAAATTAAGCTGTAAAATTCATCAATACATGCAGTATAATGCGCTTAAGGGGGTCAAGGGGCACTCTAGATTTTTTCACGCAATTTTCACGTGTGAGTGTGGTACGAAAGGTCTTTTTCACCCGACTATAAAGGGTCTCCGAAAACCACATTTAAAGGCCCTTAAATTAACAGTGCCTGTGATAGTCCCTTAAAACTAACTTCGCTCTGATATACCCATGGAGGAATGACAAACCCCTAACCACTGCACCAGTAGCTGAATTGATAAAGTATGATTATTCATACCAAGGATAAATCAGTCATAGCATTCATGATAGAGATTTTGCTAAGTGTACTCTTTACAACTAGAATATTCGCGGACGAAGCCGCAACGGGTACTGCTAGTATTAATAATAATAATAATGATAATAATAATAATAATAATAATAATAATAATAATAAATAATTTCGTATGGCCTCGGGTGCCGGGCGCAAGCTTTGTTATTTGACCCATAGGGCAGCTTGCATGTCGAATTTCGTTGTTCCTTGGAGCGCTATGAAAGTCAAGGAGGTTAGATATCTACTGTAAGCTCCCTGACACTATAACGCTTTCTAGTAGAGAAATGAGGAACTTTTGTGTTGGCGGAAAATCTCGAGATTAATCTTGCCATTATGAACACGGTCTACTGAATTCAAATGGATTCCTTAACATGCCAACAACATATGACATGCGTGTCGTGATTTTTGTCGCCTTTCAAAAAGAAACACTTACCATGGCCAGGAGCGAACCTGCAAGCTTGGGGTTGGTAGACCGACACGATAACCACTCACCCACTGTGGCAAGCGTGTATTTGGGTGTGTGAGTGTGAAAGTTGTGTGATAACCTATGTTATTGTTATGGCTGTACCCACATAACAAATATACACACATCAAAAAAAGTTTTGCATCACCTCGGTTCCCAGATCTCCGGCATATAGACGTTGACTGTGTATATTGTATCCAAGATACAGTCCCTTTGACTGTTCATAGATGTCACTAAAACTGCTCAAAGATGTAAACAACCATGCATGAGCAGGGCCTATTAGACGGAGGGCGTACGACAGCCGATCAGTTCCAGTCATTCCACCAGGACGAAGGTACGCTGCTCATGTTGTCTGTAGTTCTACCATGCCTAGAAGGTCAATACCGCAGTTCGATCGCGTCCGCATTGTTACTTTGTGTCAAGAAGGGCTCTCAACAAGGGAAGTTTCCAGGCGTCTCAGAGTGAACCAAAGCGATGTTGTTCGGACATGGAGGAGGTACAGAGATACAGGAACTGTCGATGACAGGCCTCGCTCAGGCCGCCCAAGGGCTACTACTGTAGTGGATGACCGCTACTTACGGATTGCCGCTCGGAGGAACCCTGACAGCAATGCCACCATGTTGAATAATGCGTTTCGTTCAGCCACAGGACGTCGTGTTTCAACTCAAACTGTGCGCAATAGGCTGCATGATGCGCAACTTCACTCCCGACGTCCATGGCGAGGTCCAGCTTTGCAACCCCGACACCATGCAGCGCGGTACAGATGGGCCCAACAACATGCTGAATGGACCCCACGGAATTGGCATCACGTTCTCTTCACCGATGAGTGTCGCATATGCCTTCAACCAGACAATCGTCGGAGACGTGTTTGGAGGCACCCTGGTCAGGCTGAACGTCTTAGACACACTGTCCAGCGAGTGCAGCAAGGTGGTGGTTCCCTGATGTTTTGGGGTGGCATTATGTGGGGCCGACGTACGCCACTGGTGGTCATGGAAGGCTCCGAAACGGCTTTACGATACCTGAATGACATCCTCCGACCCATAGTGCAACCATATCGGCAGAATATTGGAGAGGCATTTGTCTTCATGGACGACAATTCTCGACCTCATCGTGCACATCTTGTGAATGCGTTCCTTCAAGATAACGACATCGCTCGACTACAGTGGCCAGCATGTTCGCCAGACATGAACCCTATCGAACATGCCTGGGATATGTTGAAAAGGGCTGTTTATGGACGTCTTGATCCACCAACCACTCTGAGAGATTTACGCCGAATTGTCGTTGAGGAGTGGGACAATTTGGACCAACAGTGTCTTGATGAACTTGTGGATAGTATGCCACGACGAATACAGGCATGCATCAATGCAAGAGGACGTGCTACTGGGTATTAGAGGTAGTGGTGTGTACTGCAATCTGGACCACAAATGCTGAACGTCTAGCTGTATGATGGTACAACATGCAATGTGTGGGTCTCATGAGCAATAAAACGAGCTGAAATGTTGTTTGTGTTGATCTCTATTCCCTTTGTATTTAAAGGTTCCGGAACTCTTGGAACCGAGGTGATGCAAAACTTTTTTTGATGTGTGTATTTATGTTGCCGCTAGGATCTCTCGAGAAAAGCAACTCGAGTGGTTCTTGTACTCAATCTTTCATGCAAACTACCGGGAAAAATGGCACCTGTTCAATTTCGTGAATAGTATGGAAGCTATCATGAAAGGCATAGTAGAAGCTACAGATCACACGTTAATAGACGAGTCCATACCAGCTACAGTGGCGTAGCTAGGGGCGTGATTAGGGGGAACTATCCCCCCCCCCCCCTCCAGAGCCAAATAATTTGATGATTTTTTTATTTAAAAAGTCAGTTTTGACAAATGATTGGATTATGCTCGTTTATAATTTGAGAATATTTATCCTTTGAGAGGTGCAAATGCTATCGAGTAGTTTTGCTTTCATTGGTTGTTTTATTTTGCCCCCCACACAATATAAAGAGAAAAAACAACTACATGAACAAAACCGAAAGCAAAAAGAAAAATTCAAAAGCACAAGCAGAAAACACAAAACCGAAAACACAAAGCAAAATCAGAAATCAAACCCAAAGCAAGAATCAAAACTTGAAAAAAAAACCACACACAAAGCAAAAGTACAAAACAAACACAATCGTGAGCAAAAAGTAAAATTCAAAAACAAAAGCAAAATTCCAAAGCAAAGTGAGAAGCGAAAGCAGAAAACAAACAACAGCAAAAAACAAAGCAAAATTCAAAAACAAAATCAGAAAACAAACACAAAAACAGAAAATAGACAAAGCAAAATTCAAAAACAAAAGCAAAAACAGAAAACAAAACACAAAAAGGAAAAATACAAAGCAATAAGAATAAAGTAGAAAACAAGGAACACAAAATCAAAAACTCAATCAGTTGAGATTTGACTCGTCGCTCATTCACATCCAGAAGCAAATCCTGGGTACGCCACTGACCAGCTATCATACCCGTACTGATAGAAGCTTCGTGTGATATTGTTACTCACGCAACCCTGGCTTTATCTCTACTTAGAATGAAACTAAGTCCCCGATTCTTGGATGTCACGGGTAATCTCGAGAACCATCATCATCATCATCATCATCATCATCATCATCATCATCATCATCATCTTGCACAGTTTCCAGCCACTGGCCGGGTCTGTTTGGAACACAAGCCTCTCCAACGACTTCGGTCTTCCCACCATCTCTCAGCCTCCACCCTTGTCTAGTCTTCTCCTCTTTTCTTCACGCTTTCTTCCACCCCTTTCAGCCACCTGTCTCTCGGTCTTCCTCTCGGTCTCTTCCCTTCCCACTTCGTCTCGTGTATCCTCATAGGTATCCTCTTCTCTTCCATTCGTTTTACATGTCCATACCATCTAAGTCTATATTTCTCTATACCACCCTGTAATGGTTCCTCCTTCATTAATTCTCTGGTCCTCTCATTTCTTATTCTGTCCATCTTTGTAGCTCCAATACTGCTTCTCAAGAACCTCATCTCACTGGCCTGTATTCTGCCCTTCTCCCTTCCTTTCATAACCCAGGTCTCCGAGGCATACCCTGATAAGTGACGGCTAACGGGGCTCTGGTGAAGCTACGATATGCCCAGCAAGCCAGTAGTGGATAAGACTTTCGCTTTCAAGAAGGGAACAGGCCTCGGACAGGACGGATACAATGGACGACGACCTAGCTGTGTTCATGGACTAAGATTTGGAACTTTAAACATAAGAACGCTGACGGGGAAGGTGGAGGAGATAGTGGATATGATGGAAAGAAGGAAGTTGGATTTATTGGGATTGGCTGAAACAAAGTGGAAAGGGGAAGGAAGCAGAGAACTGAGCAAAGGCTATAGACTGTACTGGAGTGGGAATGAGGAGGGAAAGAGGAATGGAGTGGGAGTAGTAGTACGGGATGGTTTAAAAGAAGAAGTGAAGAGAATAAGTGATAGGATGATGAAAGTGAAAGTAGCACTGAGGGGAGAGACCGTAGAAATCTCGAGAACCACTGGATGTATTTTGATGCGGTTTTCACCATTCTGTAAAGGATATCTCGAGGAAGGTTTCTGTAGATAATTATTTATTTATGATCGCAGGAAGCCAAAGAGTAACGATTTCAGTGAGGTTGGTTGTTTGGTTCCTTAGTTTTGGGGCTGCGACAACGCGGTCAAGTAGCCCCGTGTACCTTGGGTGTGTGTAGAATCTGTCTGATAAGTGATGACTGTATTAGTGTGTGTTATCTGTTTTTAATTCAAGTAAGGACTGCAGACATTGCATTTCAAGTAGTTCCTCCTTTTGCCGCCAAACGCTACCATCAACGACTACCAGTACAGAACTTGGCTACTAGACGCCACGCTCCTGGCGACTAACGTAGGACCCTAAGAGCGTTTTAACCTCTAATTTAGCTTCACACAGGTGTAATCAGCTGAAGGTTCTTTAACATGCCATAAATCTATGACATGGGACCGCCGGCTTTACTTCCCCTCCGAAGGAAGGCATACTGAGGGATTTTTAACGCTCTTAAAATATCCGACGACTCGGCCGGGTTTGAACCCGCGATCTTGGGCATAGAAGCTCAGCATGCTACCCACTATGCCACCGGAGCCGCCGATTTCAGTGAAAAAGTAAAAAAAAAACTGGCGTCCGTGCGCGTTTTAAGCTTACGCTGGCCAAACCGTTAAAAATATCAATCTACTATGTCTGTAAGAATTGTTCAACATGAAAAGTTATACAAAAAAAGTCCGTGAGAGCATATCTCTATCTTCAATACATCGCCCACTATACCCACTATATGGGATTTCACGTTTTCCTTTCTTCCAACAATCGCCATTCAATTACCGAGGCGACAGTTTACGAGTTAGGTAGGAGTGAGCCTATCACCCCAGTTACAGCCTAGCTAGCGGGCAAGCCTATTACCCCAGATACAGCCAGCAGCAAACTGTTGAGTCGTGTTGAGTTAAGACTTCAGAGAAGAGTGGATGTGTTTGGAACTTCCCTAGAAGTGCAACTCGGCTTTTCTTCATTTCGCCTGTGGACTTTTCGCTTCGCAAAATACAAAGCTACATTAAGATTGGACGGAAGGGGGATTTGTGTTTCATGCACCTCGCCATTCTTAAATTACGTCTGACAAGAATTCGTTGTACATGCATCTCCATTATAATATAACTAATAGTCCAGTCAGTGATTTTTACCCTCATGTCGAGACGTAAGAAGGGTAAGTTTGTAGGTCGTAGTTCATTGACATCGAAAGAAAAGCACTTAACACGTAATGCATTCATAACTGCTCCCGGGCGAAGCCGGAGCGGGTTGCTAGTTTCTTAATAAATACTACATTGATCTCTTCAAGTGGTTCCCCCAGGGGCTCACATCTAGTGGGACGTGGGTTGGCGACCACGGGATCCCAGCTGAGTCCGGCATTGCTTCCACTTACTTGTGCCGGGCTCCTCTCCGTCTTCTTTCCTGTCGACCTCTCTTGGTCAACTCTTGTTCTCTTCCAACGCCGACGGTATTAGGGTATCCGAGGCCTAGGGAGTCTCTTTCTTTCCCGCCTTAATTGGCTCTTGTCTCATCTTTTCTGATACCCTCCTTCTGCGAGGGGTCAGCCTTCTTTTTATTTTAGTGTTATCTCCTGCCTTCTGCTCAAGGCCCTCAACGAGGCGGGGTGTATGTAGCCCTATCACTTGTGGTTCACTCTGGATAGTGCTACACCCTCAAGGGCTCACGGCTGGTGAGTTTGGGAGTTGGCGACCCCGAGGGATTCCTGAGCTGGGTCCGTTTTGTCCCCTTTTTCCTCTGACCATGGGGCGGGCCCTGTCCTCTTTCACTTTCCTATCTGCCTTTCATGGCTCTTCTTCTTTCCAAGTCCCTCAATCCTCATTCTTCGAGGGTTGAGGGCATTTCTTTTCTTCCCGTCCTTTATTTGCCTTATCCTTTATTTGTTTACCATTTCTTCTTCTAGTATGTAAGTCTGTAGTTAGTATTAGTTATAGTTTTCATTCTCATCCTTCACTATCACCCAAACCATAAGGGGCCGATAACCTCGATGTTAGGCCCCTTAAAACCACAATTATCATCATCATCTTCAAGTGGTCATGCGTCTTGAAGGGTTATAAAGAAACAACTTGGGTAAGGCTGCATTGAAATCCATTCGCTTCCCTCGTGACACTCAATGTTAGAACAGATTTACAGATTTCAGTTTGACACACTTCTCGGGGTGACGATGATATATGATGTACCATGCGGTAATCCAGTAGGTGCGAGCTCTTCTTCCTCATATGGATGGTATTAAGCTTAACTAATACAGGATGCACTTCGTCTGTATGTTAATTTTATAGTTGTAACAGGTGCTAAATTATACATTATACTGTTAAGAGTGAAGACATGGTGGGGGGTATAGAAAACAAGCTATTTACTGGTCTTGCTGGAATGCATGAAATGGCAAAGTGTTTTTTCACAGTATCTGTCTAGAAAATTCGTGTTTGTCCCACTTGACGGGAATATGATGCAGGAAGGCGAATGGTGATAGTTTGCCCCCCTTTTTGCCCCCTCTTTAAGTACAGTTATGACCTGTTAGTGGGTTTTAAGGACATTTTACTATAACCTATAACACTGTGCCCGAAAAGGAGGTCTTCAGAACGAACTGGACCATATTTCTTTCAGCAATGTAATCGCATCTACATTTAAAAGCTGTAAATATAATAATTATATCAATTGACTTCACCTACCTTTATGGATTCGGTTGCAAGTCCTTTGCGAAGGTTCGGCAGCGAATTTGAAGTCCATACAATATTCTTTTTCCGGTTACTGAAATGGTCTTTCATGTTAATTTTTGTCTTGACTTTCCCGCTCAGACAAACCTGGTGTGCACTTAGCTTATGTTCTACATACAGGGTGGCGCACGAGATGTCATACATCGAAAATGGTTTATTAAATGTGGAAATCTGGGCTCACAACCATGTCCTTTCGTGAACAGAAACCTTATTTCATGCGTGATTCGACAGACAGCAGCACATATCGCGCATGCGTACCGGCTTCCAGTTATACAGCATGGTGGACAAAGGGAGGCTGACGCGCGAACAGAAGGTGAAAAGTGTTATTTTATGCGGAAACAAAGAGTGTGTAACTCGGACTTAGGAAAGGTTTCGTGTTCAATTCCGTACCCGGTGGGCTCCCTGCCAGCAGACGGTGCATAGACAGGCCAGCCAATTTGAAACAGATGGCAATATACTGGAGGGAAAACGAACCCGTCTCAAGCCAGTCCGCTCACCGGATAATATTGCTGCTGTGAGAGCGGCTGTGGCTCGGAGCCCCTCCAAATCCACCAGAACTGCCTGTGTTCATCTGGACATCTCTCGTCGGTCAATCCAGAGAATACTGCAGTCTGAGCTTGACCAATTACCATACAAAATGACAACAGGTTAGGAACTAACGGCGCTTGACAAGCAACGGCGAGTACAGTTTGTTGGGTGGTTTATTGCAGAAGGTGATCCCGTACTGCACAACACATGGTTCAGTGAACAAACATGTCCGGTTTTGGGAGAAAGAACGGCCTGCTATTTTGCACGAGGTTGAAAGTCATGGTGTGAAAGTGTGTGTGTAGGCTGCAATTTCCAGTCATGGAATTATTGGGCAGTCAACAGTGCGCGTTACATGGCATGTTGCAAATCAGTTTCCTTCCACAACTCTTTGCATCACGACTACCAATAGAGACACCACGGTTCATGCAAGATGGAGCTCGTCTGCACACAGCAAATGTTGTTCTGGACTCCCTGCATGGACATTTCTGGCCCCGTGTGTTGTCCCATCGATATCCGGAACGTTTTCAGAGCGGCTCAATCTGGCCACCACATAGCCCCGATATTAATCCCTGCAACTTCTTCCTGTGGGGATATTTGAAGGAGACAATCTTCCACCAGAAACCAGAAAATGTACTGCAATTGCAAGCGGCCATTGTGACTTTCTTCCGAGGGTTGAGTGAGGACATGTGTCGTAGAGTGGTCACAAACATGCAGGTTCGTATCGAAGCTGTTGTATGCCGAGAAGGTGGGCATATTGAACTTGTCCTGCATATTGACTAATCATGCACATTTCAGTGAATGTTGTAATGCCATTCTTTATTAAATATGTTGTATATTAAATATTCTATAAACAATTTCCAATATATGACATTTCGTGCGCCACCCTGTAAGTTTCCATCCCCAACACATGTCAATACACTTTCTTTTGGGGTTAACATATACAAAAATAAACAAACAAAAGTTGAAGATCACTCGGCGAGATGAATTTAGTGCACTCTATACGTGAATAGTCTTACTATTTTGCGCTGTTGACATATTGACATCCTTGAACTTCAGAAGAAATAGAACTGGGATCTCGGAACCCACGAATAGTTTTATACAACATGACGACGACTGAACTTGGTTCACATTTTGAACTCCAGTTAATTTGATCCCCAGCCAAGCGATGTTTATACAATCGGCCCTTAGTTTGTCCATTTCTTAGGGCAACAGTATTACAGTATGTATACGTACCACACCAATAACCTGGCTAATCTTCAGTCAACGCAAATATATATCCAATTAAATTGGGTAACGTGGTTCCACCTGAAAAAGATTTAGCCTACATGTGATTGAATAATATTTGTACAGATTACAAGTTGGGGGGGGGGGGGGGAATGAAAGGATATGTTTCGCTTGTCAAGTGGGCATCATCAAATCAGCGTCACAATTATACAATACAAAATTCCTCTACAAAATATTACCTCGCTGGCGGTTGGCATTTGGGATTTATTTATTACTAGCAACCTACCCCGGCTTCGCCCGGTATCTTTAACGGTTTACCCAGCGTAAGCATAAAAGGAGCACGGACGGCAGGTTCCAGACGCAATTCAGAAAAGCCGAGGTGAACAGCGAAACTACAAACACATATACCCTTTTCTAAGTCGAAACTCACACAACTCGACAGTTTGATGCTGGCCGGAGCTGAGGTGATAGGCTCGCTTACTAGCTCGTAAACTCGCTCCGAAGCCAGTAATTTAAATTTCCACTGAATAGAGATTGTTGAAATATAAGGTGCGTTCAAAAAGTAACGAACTGGAGGCGTAATTACAGAAACCAGTACCTGTATGTTAGAAGTATTGGCCCTGGCTGTTGAGGCACTTGTCCCACTGTGACACGAGGCGGTGAATGGCTGTCTCATAAAATTCCCTGGGCTGCGATGTGAACCAGTTCCGCACGCACAGCTGGACGTCGGCGTCCGAGGTGAATCGTTGGCCTCGCAGAGCCCTTTTCAAGGGACCAAACATGGCGTAATCACAGGGAGAGAGGTCTGGACTGTATGGAGGGTGGCCGTCAACCTCCCATTTGAATTTCTGGTGGAGTGCCGCTACTGTGTTGGCCATATGAGGTCGTGCATTGTCGTGGAGTGACCACGGCGGCTATGGCGTTCACTGTCACTCGACGGTCCTGGGTAATGAGTGCATCAACCAGCTGGACGTTGTCATCGGTAATGCAGGGGGGTGCCCCAGACCGGGCATCATCGGCTAACGACACTTGTCCTTCCCTGAAGCGCTTGTGCCACGCCTTGACCCTTGCAAGGGACATGCAGTGTTCGCCGTACACTTGTGACATTCGGCGATGAATGTCCGCTCCCCCTACTCCTTCCGCAGTCAGAAACCGAACAACACCTCTTTGCTCTTCGGTTGATGCCTCCATGTTACTGTTTGCAATGCGACTGGCAGCGTTGGACGATAGATGCATGCTGCTGCTCGCTTTATGTCGTCACGTGACGTGTATGTGTACCCTCTAGCGACGGGCTGTGATCTTCCACGCTCTGGTCGGAACCACACCTCTTTACACACGCCACGATTAGCCGATGTCGTCACCGGTTTGCGCATTCCAGCCTTCGACTCGTTACTTTTTGAACGCACCTTATAAATAAAACGTAAAAACACTTCTACTGGGCGATGTACGAAGTACGTCCAGAAAGTAAGTTCCGTTTGGTAATAACGTTAAATTGTGTACCGATTCAGAAAAAATATTTATTGCACAATATTCTACAACCGTTAAACTACTTTTCCACAAAACTGCCAAAATGTTGCAGGCATTTGTCGTAGCGTGGCACGAGTTTTTGTGTACCTTCTTCATAGACGTGTGCCGCCTGTGTCTTCAACTAATTGTACGTTCCTCTGCAGCGCAGTTCCGCATATGCGCGGTAGACGCTCTGTATCAAGGAGATGAAACGTACGCCATTTGGAGAGCGCTGTCAGCCACGTACGCGTTGTTGTGCATATTTACCCGTACAATGTCGGTGTTGATTGAAAATCCCGCCGCTTGTGAAATCAGATCTGTGATTCGTTTTCTGAATGCTAGGAAAGTGAAACCAATTGAAATTTATCGGCAAATTTGCGAAGTGTATGGACAAAATGCGATGAGTGATTCAATGGTGAGAAGATGGGTCCGACAGTTCAATGAAGGACCTAGTGAAGTGCACGATGAAGAACGAAGTGGGCGTCCATCTTTGGTTACAGAAGAACTGGTTCACGCGATTGATGACAAGATCCGGGAAAACCGCAGGTTTACAATTAGTGCTCTCGCTATGGAATTTCCCCAAATCTCACGATCACTAATTCATGAAATTGCTACCGAAAAACTGAACGATTACATGACAGTTCCCCACACTGACACTTCCACACAGTCCTTGGACGCGGCTACCTGTTTAATGACTCAGAAATATTCCCGACTGACAGTTCAACACACATTCCCCCACCCCTAAGGCTGTAGGCTTCAGTGATCATCGTTACAGCCGCACCTGAGACAATGCACCTTAACATAATACTCATTTGAAGTGAAGAAAAGCGCTCGATCTATGTACTTCATTACTAACACGGTCTCGAAAATATCATTGTGATGTAGTGTAATTTCCATCAAAATAAAATACATGCAGAGTCTGATTTCCATCACACTTTATCCAGGCTGTGGACTGGCAAAATAATAACAAAACCGATCAGTTTGGTGTTGTTATCATTTTGGTGTGTTTAAAATCAGCTTTCTAGGCTTCGTCAGTTGTTTTCTATTTTTTATTTTTTATTTACTTTTGTTTGTTTTCGTGTTTTTTTTTTGGTTTTTTTTTGTTTTTGTCATATTTGTTCAACAATAATATTAACCTACTCCATTTTCTGTGAATAGGCAACTTGCCTATACAAAACTTTTCATATTTTTGTCGTTTTCGAACTTTTTCTGAATGTTCTCAATCCATCCGTCCAGTTTGACATATTTTCGTCTTCTTTTTTCCCCTTCCATGTTGATCACGGCCTTTAAAAATGCGCAGTTTGTCTTCTCAGCTTCCGTCTTGAACCCTTTGACAACCTCTTTTAATTTGGGGTGAGGTCTCCCAACAAGATTGTTGAGTCGGTTGTTCCAGCTGTGTCGTTGTCCTGTGTCGTGCTTGGTGGCAGTTCCACATCTCGATTGGAATGTCTTGGTTATCTAGCCAGTTGTCAACGAAGTAGTCAACTTGATCTTTTCTATAGTAGCCTTGGGGGAGGGGGTGGGGGGAGATGTGTGTGGAAATGTCAGTCGAGATTATTTCTGAGTCATTAAAAAGGTAGCCACGTCCAAGGGCTGTGTGGAAGTGTCAGTATTTTGAGCAGTGTGTGGAAGTGTCAGTGTGGGGAACTGTCCGGACACCAACTGAACTTTCGTAAACTTTGCTGACGTTGGGTACCAAAGATTCTTACGGAGCAACACAAAACAAAACGGATGGGTAGTGCACTACAGTTTTTTACCTGTTACAATGAAGGCGGCGAAGAATTTCTGACACACATAGTCACAGGAGATGAAACTTGGGTTTCTTACGACACCCCTGAAAGGAAGCGGCAATCAATGGAATGAGGCACACTTCATCCCCAGCAAAGGTTAAGCCGAAACAAATCTTGACACCTCGGAAAATGATGTGCACAGTGTTCTGGGACTGGAAAGGCATCTTACTCATTGATTTCTTACCGCGTGGTCAAACAATCAACGCAGATGCTTACTGTGAGACACTTAGGATATTGTGCCGCGCAATACAGAATAAGCGCCGAGGGTTGCTGTCAAAAGGTGTTGTTTTTCTTCACGACAACGCACGACCACACACTGCAAATGTGACGAAAAACCTCCTACAGGGATTTGGCTAGGACGTGTTTGACCACCCTCCGTACAGTCCGGACCTCGCTCCTAGCGACTTTCATCTGTTCACACATCTCAAGTCTTTCCTTGGCGGTCAACACTTCAACAATGACGACGAGCTGAAAGAAGATGTTTCCAACTGGTTGAAGACGCTGGCGGCAAACTTCTATGAAGAATGTATCCAAAAAACGTGTGCCACGCTATGACAAAAGCCTGCAAAAGTTCGGCAGTTATGTGGAAAAGTAGTTTAAGAGGTGTAGAATGTTGTGCAATAAATATTTTTTCTGTATCTGTACACAAGGTAATTTTATTACCAAACGGAACTTACTTTCTGAACGTGCCTCGTATTAAAGATAGAGATATGCTGTCGTGAACTCTTTTGTAGAACTTTTCATGCTGAACAATTCTTAAACTCATAGTAACTATACTGATATTTTTAACGGTTTACCCATCGTAAGCTTAAAAGGTGCAGTTTATTTATAAGGATCTATCAGGCTGAAGCTGTCTATTCTGTACACGGCTAAGCATGGCCTCATTAAAGGTAGTGATTAAGGTCAAATTCACATCGCCCCACAAAATGTATGTAGCCTCCAGCAAGATGTATCGTGGGTTTGTATTCACTTTGCATTTCGCGATGCACAAGGTGAGCAAGTTGGGTTTATTCCGCCTTTTTGTCGTCGAGGAAGAGAGTGATTCTATCATTCCAAGCAGGGTCGCTTAAGGGCATCACCGCTCTATCAAAGAACACAAACCATTTCCTTCCCAAATATATTTCTTCAATAAAACTCAATTTTGAGAGAAACAAAATATAAAGGACACTGAAGGGAAAACAATCTCCAAAGAAAATAGATAGTTATTCTGTTTAAAGGAGCTTTTAGCCTACTTTGTCCTAAATGTATGGGTATAGTTATAGTTTTTTTCCTTATTAAGGAGTATAGTTGAATGCTGGTTGTAGTAGTTTGTTGAAATACAACGTGGTGTTATTATACGTTGATTGATTGTTGGTTGTAAGGGGGTAACGGTGAGGTCATCTGCCCCAGTGTTTGGCCTAGGCCTATATGTTATTGCCTATGCTAAATATCTCTATCTCTACTTAGTATAAAAGAAAGTCCCCGATTCCTAGATGTTACGGGTAAACTCGAGAACCACTGGATGGATTTTGATGCCGTTTTCACCATTCTGTAAAGGATATCTCGATGATGATTTCTGTAGAAAATAATTTATTTATGATCAAAGGAAGCCGAACAGTAACCATTTCAGTGGAAAAGTCGAAAAAAAAAACCTGGCGTCCGAGCGCTTTATAAGCTTACGCTGGGCAAACCGTTAAACATAAATACTATGAGTGTAATAATTGTTCAGCATACAAAGTTCTACAAAAACGTCCGCGAGACCATATCTCTATCTTCAATACAACTACTGAGGCGACAGTTTACGAGCTAGCTAAGGGCGAGTCTATCATCCCTGTTACAGCCAGCAGCAAACCGTTGAGTCGTGTTAAGACTTCTGAGAAGGGTGGTTGTGTTTGGAGTTTCCCTGGAAGTGCAACTCGGCTTTTCTTCATTTCACCTGTGAACTTTTCGTTCTGCAAAATCTACAGTCAAGTTAAGATTGGACGGAAGGGGGATTTGTGTTTCATGCCCCTCACCATTCTTAAATTACGTCTGACAAGAATTTGTTGCACTTGCATCTCCATGATAATATAAATAATAGTCCAGTCAGTGATTTTAAGCCATCATGCCGAGACGTAAAACGGATATAGGTCGTAGTTCATTGCCATTGAAAAAAAAAAGCGCTTATAACGTAATGCGTTCATAACTGTTCTAGGGCGAAGCCGGGCCAGGTTGCTAGTTTTATTATAAACCATTTCACACTACATTTATATTATTTCGTTCAGTACATAAATTCCATAAAAGAATTTCAAGCTAATGAAATTTGGGCCAGGCAGTAAACAATAGCCGTCATTTTGACGAGTGAGCTTTAAGTGCTCTGCGCACGGCACGGCACGGTCGCTAGACCTGAGCACTCTAGTCACTCCTACAGTATAATAAGCTATACTAATAACCTATATAAAAATGAGATGGTGTGTGTCTGTGTATTACTCAATCACGCAAGTACCACTGGCCCGATTTACATGAAATTTTACGTGGAAGTAGCTGATTTACCTGGTTAACATATAGGCTACTTTTGATTTCGATACTTTGCACTATTTAAATATGGTGACCATTTTAGTGACATCACTACACCCTTTGGTTTCAAACTATCATATTTCCATTTCAAATAAAAAGAGAACGCTAAGAAATTGCAAACTTTTGATGGCATATACGAGGTTTAAAATTTAATTTTCTATCCGAAGGGTCCTTATCACTTTTCGTGTATCTCCAACGGTTAGCGAGTAAAACCTAAATGTGTGCTATAAAACACGGTCAACGCCGTGGATGGCTTAAGTAAAGTTGAAGAACCCAGTTTTTTTTTAAATCAGGGTTGGCTCCCAACACAGTGCCAACCCTCAGACCAGAATTTAATGTTCTTGGTAGAGCCGGTATTCGAACCCGGACCTCCGTGGTGACAGCTGTGAGGTACGGGCAGAGGTGTTGTAATGGAGACTAGACCAGTGTGTCACCGTGGTGACACACAATTAACAATCGTAAACACAGACAAGATGACGACGCGACGTCCTTATAGAGAATCCTCCATTCAATGATACTTCCTAGTGTCACGTGATACCCCTCTCTCGCCAATCGCAGCGCCTGGATTCATCAGGCTGTTGCTACCTTATAAGAGACTGGTCAGGTTCTGCCCACATCTAGCGTTGAGACCTTTCTGTTCTTTGTGAAGGTAGCTGAGTCTTTTAATACCAATCTGCACAAAGTCTTGGGAAATTATTCAACGCTCGAACAATGCCGATGCCGGAATACTTCAATAGTTTGGTAATTCCAACATTTGAAGAAGGCCAACTCGAATATTTAAATACTGTAATTTGAACGGTTCAGATATTTGAATTATCTGAAAATGTTCCGCGTTCTGTTGTTTGTGGGTCAGCACTTAATGCCTCCCCGTCCTGAGCTAATCGTTTCATCTCTGCATAGCTACCACACCCTACATCAGAGGCAAACTGTTTAACATACGAATCTAACCTTGGTCTACTCCTACAATTCTTGTCCTCGACCCGTCCTTCCAGAACTAAGTTTGCTATTCCTGGGTGTCTCAGTATTGTGTCCTACCAACCTATCTATTCTCTTCATTAGCAGTCGCCAGAAACATCTCTCCTCTCCCAGTCATCTTAATACCTCTCTACCCATTTGATCTTCATCATTCTCCTGTAACACCACATTTTAAATGCTTCTATCCTCCTATTTATACTTCGCCAACAGTCCAAGTTTCACTTCCATAGGTGGGACGTGGGTTGGCGACCACGGGGCCCCAGCTGAGTCCGGCATTGCTTCCACTTACTTGTGCCGGGCTCCTCTCCGTCTTCTTTCCTGTCGACCTCACTTGGTCAACTCTTGTTCTCTTCCGACCCCGACGGTATTAGGGCATCCGAGGCCTAGGGAGTCTCTTCCTTTCCCCTCCTTAATTGGCTCTTGTCTCATCTTTTCTGATACCCTCCTTCTGCGAGGGGTCAGCCTTCTTTTTCATTTCATGTTATCTCCTGCCTTCTGCTCAAGGCCCTCAAGGAGGCAGGGTGTATGTAGCCCCAGCACTTCTGGTGCACCCTGGATATTGCTACACCCTCAGGGGCTCACGGCTGGTGAGTTCGGGAGTTGGCGACTCCGAGGGATTCCTGAGCTGGGTCCGGTTTCCCCATTTTGTTAATTACCTGTGGGGCGGACCCCCTCCTCTTTCACTTTCCTGTCTGCCTTTCATGGCTCTCCTTCCTTCCAAGTCCCTCAATCCGCATTCTTCGTGGGTTGAGGGCATTTCTTTTCCTCCTGTCCTTTATTTGCCTTATTCTCCTTTTGCTTTCCATTTCTTCTTCTAGTATATAAGTTAGTAGTTAGTTTTAGTTATAGTTAACATTTCATTATCATCTTCACGATCACCCAAATCATTAGCGGCCGATAACCTCGATGTTAGGCCCCTTAAAACAACAATTATCATCATCATCATCATCACTTCCATAGGCTCCAGACAAAGGTTTTCAAAAATGACTTCCTAATACTTAGGTATTAGCAGTCAACAGATTGATTTTCTGTATAAATGCTTTCCTTGCCTGGGTCAGCCTCCTTGGTATACTCTCTTTGCTTCTTCCATCACTAAGTAGCGAAAGTCTCCTACTTAAGCTTTCCACCTGCCAATTTGACGACCATAGAAGTTTCTCATTTCTTTGGGCTGCATTCCAATATATTTTGTTTTACATTTATTGATTTTTATCATGATTTCGTTCCTCAAGACAGAATCCATAGCATGAGGATGATGATGATAATTTTGATTACATGAAAAGCTTTTATTAGGGCTGTTATTTCTAATAGTTTAATTTAGGTTAGCGAATATTCGATTAGTTGAATCAGAAGAAGCTATTAAATGCTACAAAACAATTAATCGATAGTCTAATTTAATCTATAAATCGATTGGTTGTTTAATCGATTAATCGGTTGCTTTCACAGAAGCATTACACAAATTTAATTAATTAACATTATGTTGTATCATATATTTTCAAATAATGTACCTTCTTTGTGAAATGAGGTTAAAGCAAAGTATAAGGTGCGTTCAAAAAGTAACGAGCCGGAGGCTGGAATGCGCAAACCGTTGACTACATCGGCTAATCGTGGCGTGTGGTTCCGACGAGAGCGTGGGAGGTCACAGCCCGTCGCTAGATGGCACGCGTGCACGTCACGTGACGATACAAAGCAAGCAGCAGCATGCATTAATCGTCCAACGCCGCCAGTCGCATTGCAAACAGTGACATGGAGGCGCCAACCGAAGAGCAAAGAGATGTTGTTCGGTTTCTGACAGTGAAAGGAGTAGGGGAAACGGATATTCATCGCCGAATGTCACAAGTGTATGGCGAACACTGCATGTCCCTTGCAAGGGTCAAGGTGTGGCACAAGCGCTTCAGGGAAGGACTGGTGTCGTTAGCCGATGATGCCCGGTCTGCCCCCCCCCTCCCCTGCATTACCGATGACAACGTCCAGCAGGTTGATGCACTCATTACCCTGGACCTCCGAGTGACAGTGAACGCCATAGCCGACGTGGTCGCTCCACGACAGTGCACGACCTCATACGGCCAACACAGTCGCGGCACTCCTGCAGAAATTCAAATGGAGGTTCTCGGCTACCCTCCATGGAGTCCAGACCTCTCTCCCTGTGATTACGCCATGTTTGGTCCCCTGAAAAGGGCTCTGCGGGGCCAACGATTCACCTCGGACGCCGACGTCCAGCTGTATGTGCGGAACTGGTTCACATCGTAGTCCAGGGAATTTTATGAGACAGCCATTCACCGCCTCGTGTCACAGTGGGACAAGTGCCTCAACAGCCAGGGCCAATACTTCAAACATACAGGTACTGGTTTCTGTAATTATGCCTCCGGCTCGTTACTTTTTGAACGCGCCTTATATAACAAATATGTTGCTGTCTTAAATTGTGAACATTAAACAAGAATTCAAAATCTTTGTTGAACACTCTTCGTCTTCTTTTTCCGAAACTCTTCCTAATTTAATTGATGCTTGTCCTTCCACTGTCACTGACTCTTATTTGGTTATTGTTAACATAACCAAGGAAGGACACTTTGTATATTTAGGCAAAAAGTAACTGTTGTAGATTTCTATTCATCATTCCAAAAATAAGCGTAACTGAACTGAAGCGATGACCTCTCAATCAAACTTCTTTTATCTCATCTCTTTTGAAAATGAAAATCCACAGCCTGCTTCCAGTTGACCGACTGGGTCAGGGATGGAATGAATGAAGCCCCCATCTAGCGGCGAGGATATGAACCGTGCCGGCTGCCGAAGCCTGTCTCACTCCACTGGGGCAATGATTAAATTAATGACAGATGAAATGAAATGATAGTGAAGAGTGTTGCTGGAATGAAAATGTGACAGGGAAAACCGGAGTACCCGGAGAAAAACCTGTCTGCCTCCGCTTTGTCCAGCACAAATATCACGTGAAGTGACCGGGATTTGTACCACGGACCCAGTGGTGAGAGTCCGGCGTGCTGCCGCCTAAGGCACGGAGGCTTATCTAATCGCTTTTGTACTAATCAATTAATCGATTCTTAGGTATCGAATGAACGGTCAGTCAATGATTCGATTAATCATCTTCGATTAAATTCAAATTATGCGATTCCGAACATCATTTATTACTAGTTTAATTTTTACAGCTCTGAACTACAAGAAAGTTATCTACACTAAAAGAAGTCTAAACTGATTTGAAATCCAACAAGAACACCTCGACATTACTACTTTTTGTCGACTTGCCGTGCAGCCTGAAATACTTACAGTATGTTAGTTAAGTACGTTCTTCTTTTTCCTGAAATCCCTGTCACTTAAGTGGATCAAGGGCGAGCGAGGTAGCTGTGCATTGTTTCTAAGTGGTAGGATGATGTGGTCCCGTGAGGTGGAAAGTGACCAACCAGAGTTTCTTGGCACCAGACCACACTTTCTCCCCGTTGGCAAGGTGACATTGTGCATGCATTCCGAGAGAGCGTATCGATCCATAACGCTGGCTAAACTATGCAATACAGTTTCTTAACGGAGCAAACAGTTTTTGCTTAGGAGGAGACTTGAACGGTAGTGCAGAGCAGTAGCACTGAAGGTTCTTGAACACGTCCTTACTCTACACGTACACTGCGGTTGGCCTTACCTTGGGGCTGTTGGTCTGGTCTGTGCTGTCCTGCAGCATTTTTAGATTATTTTTATTTGTGAAAAAAGAAAAGAAAAAAATACTTATGAGATCAACTTTTTTTTTCCCGTGTATGTGTATGTGTGTGTCCCCCTATTAAAATCTAAACGGCCGAAACGATTTCAGTGAAACTCTGTAACTGCATACTACGACCTTGTCCGTGTCTTCCAAATTTTAATAATTATGTTTCACCAATCCAACATGGCGACTGCATGAAATATTTCACAGCTCTACGATAAATGTTGGTGTTTGAGTCTTCAGTCTTTTGACTGGTTTGATACAGATCTCCATGCCTTCCTGTCCTGAGCTAGTCGTTTCATCTCTTCATAGCTACCACACCCTACATCCGAGGCAATCTGTTAACATATTCTAACCTTGGTCTACCCCAACAGTTCTTGTACTCGACCCTTCCTTCCATAACTAAGCTTGCTATTCCCGGGTGTCTTAGTAGGCTATGTGTCCTACCAAACTATCTCTTCTCTTCATTAGCAGTCCCCAGAAACATTTCTCCTCTCCCACTCGTCTTAATACCTCCGTTTGTAACCCTATCTACCCATCTGATCATCATTCTCCTGTAACACCACATTTCAAACGCTTCAATTCTCCTCTTTTCTGCTGCACCAATAGTCCAAGTTTCACCTCCATAGAGCGCCACGCTCCAGACGAAGGCTTTTAAAAATTACTTCCTAATACCTAAATCTATATTCGATGTCAACAGATTCCTTTTTTGTAGAAATGTAGAAATGCTTTCCTTGCCTGAGCCATCCTACTTTTTATATCCTCTTTGCTTCGTCCATCACTGGTTATTTTGCTTCCTAAGAAACTATAAATAGTTGCATAGAAAAAGGAACATACATTTTTGTATAAATGGAACTTAGAAATCTGCAGTTAAAACTTTCCACACATGATGATTATAGCATTGTTAGTGCCAGTGTAAATTAGAATTATGGCGTATTTCTAATGGTTAAATAATGATGTATTACACATAATTTTAGAAGGCAGACTTAAGAGATCATAAAGTATAAAAAAATGTTGATCTTGACAATTTATCCGTCCCGTATCCCCTTAAGCGTAGTTTGTAAACAAATACATATATTTCCGTTGACTTTTCACGAAATGATAGATTGTTCCTGTACTATTGAGACGATTTGGAAGATTTTCGCAGGATTATGGGGATGGATAAACGCCGACGGGATATCCTTTGGCCATCGCTACTAATACTCATTTCCACTTCTAATTCGCGGCTTCGGTGGCGTAATTGGTAGCATGCTGAGCTTCTATGCCCATAATCGCGGGTTCAAACCCGGCCGAAGACGTCCGATTTTTAAGAGCGTTAAAAATCCCTCAGTATGCCTTCCTTCGGTGGGGAAGTAAAGCTGGCAGTCCCGTGTCATAGATTAATCGCATGTAAAAGAAGCTACATTATAGGTTGCATTTTAAAACAACTCTGTTAGTTTCCAACGTTCTTCACAAGGAGCCGACAGCGGTGGCGTCTAGTAGCCAGGTTCTGAACTAGTAGTCGTTAACGGTGGCGTTTGGCGGCAAAAGTAGGAACTACTTAAAAATTCAATGTCTGCAGTCCTTACTTGAATTAAAAACAGATAACACACACTAATACAGTCATCACAATGAAAACACCTGTTATCAGACAGATTCTACACACATCCAAAGTACACGTGGCTACATGACCGCGTTGTCGCAGCCCCTAAACTGAGGAACCAACCAACCACCTGTAAGTCCAGAATTAAATTTCTCGTCAGAGCCGGGATGACAACCAAGCTACGCCTCGAGGTGGTTTGAAGCACAGCAATCTTGCAGTATTTCACAATATCGTGAGAGGTAGAGATCTTGTCAGAAAGCATAGGATAGGATTCTTCCAGCACTAGCTAATGAACATGATGGTATGAAGTGTTGTGTATGTGCTTGTTTCTGGTCTGGTGGGCAAGAGATTTCTCCCGCTGCCCTGCCCCGGCAAGGAAACTGTTGGGAGATTTCAACATTGGGGTAGAACAGTATCTCACTGATGTAACATTTCCCCAGATGGAGATAACATTTAACATTGCTCATTGTTACTCTGAATACTTGCCATTAGCCTGAAAACTCACTCGTCCGGCTTTTATACTCGTTTGTGGCAGAGAGAATGAGGGGAACATGGCTTAAAAATTATGAAATAAGAGTTTCCCATTTCAGAGCTGCAATCGAGCCATCCTAGAAGTAGTTTTCCGTGGTTTCCGGCAGGCCTGACGAGAGAGCGGGGCAAACGGGGCTGTAGCCCTGGGGCCCGCGAAAGGAGAAAACCCCAGAGTAGACAAAATTACCCAATTTTACGTATTTGCCAACAAATTTGACATTTTATTATATTCAATGTATCTGAATCAATTGAATATGCTACAAAGAGAACATGTGAATAACCATTATCTTCATAGCTTCGTGGCCAGAAAAATAGTAAAGTTTCCACTGTTTTTAGGGAGGAAAGTTTCTTAATAACATTTCAACTTTATCTAATAGCCGCAAAGCTACATTTATGAACCTTCGAAAGTTCGAATTTTAGTACGTACGATTGTGAAAGGCGTTGAACTTCTTCTTGTGATGAGAGAGTGTAAAATATTTGGTCAGATACAACAGAAACGACATTGCAAATTTACAATGAACAAAATTAGTAGGTTCCAAAAAACAAAACAAAAAAGTAAATTTAAAAATTCAACGTTTTTTAGTGGGATTTAAAAATAAAAAAGCAAATTTCATATTTACACGATGTCACGGGGTCGAAACAATATGGAAGGGATCCGTAAGTGCTAGGCCACGGAGGGAACTGTGAATGATCATTAAGGTTCGGATGTTTAGGAAATGTCATATTTTGTTTCCTTGACTACATTTTCATTAAAAACTGTAATTAAGCAGGAGTTCAATGTTCCAGATTCTTTTTAGGTGGATATTATGAAGCATATAAATGCTTATTTGTGTCATTTTCATAGTTATTGTCATATTTCATCAATATTAATGTTTTAAGGTCATATTTTGGTAGTCTAATATTTTTGGGGTAGGTGGTGGACTTAAAATACAGGGTCATCGAAAAAGGTGGCCTTAATTTTGATTTGTAATTGCTCAGGCTGTAATAAAGATAATTTAATTATTTTTACACAAAAAGATTGAGAAAATCATCAAGTTTTGTTTTCCTATTGAGTAGGTTTCGATGTGAGCTCCGGCTGTGGCACGACACCCACCCAAGCGATAGTCCACCTCCGTCCAGGTCCGCCGAATCATGTCAGGACCCCCCAGAGGCTCACATCTAGCGGGACGTGGGTTGAACCACCACGGGACCCCAGCCGAGTCCGGCCTTGCTTCCACTTACTTGTGCCCGGCTCCTCTCCGTCTTCTTTCCTGTCGACCTTTCTTGGTCAACTCTTGTTCTCTTCCAACCCCAACGGTACAGGCCGGACGTTTGTTTTAGACGAGTGAAAAATCTTAATGGAAGCTTGGAGGCGAGTTACTACAGTACCTGTGTTGTTATCAGCTGCCCCAAGTGGTCCGATGATTGACAAAGCTGTCTCACACTCCTATTGAAGTACAGTCATTGGCAAATATAATGACGTTCTGTTCGCAAATACGTAACGTGTATTTCCGCGTCACACAATACTTCGACTTTGACTGTACTGTCTGCAAGTCGGTCTCGCCACGTGCTCAAGTCTGGAATTCCATTACATCAGATCGGTGGTGACAAATGTGAAGCGATAGGGTGAGAGAGTGACTGTGTACAGGCTCACCCGCAGGCTTCAAAGTCAAGGGCAATCGTCTAAAACAAACGTCCGGCGTGTATTAGGGTATCCAAGGCCTAGGGAGCTTTCACTTTCCCGCCTTAATTGGCCCTTGTCTCATCTTTCCTGATACACTAATTCTTCGAGGGGTCAGCCTTCTTTTCTTTTCATGTTATCTCCTGCCTTCTGCTCAAGGCCCTCACGGAGGAAGGGTGTATGTAGCCCCACCACTTCTTGGGCACCCTGGATATTGCTACACACTCATGGGCTCACGGCTGGTGAGTTTAGGAGTTAGCGACCCCGAGGGATTCCTGAGCTGGGCCCGTTTTGTCCCCTTTTCCTCTGACCATGGGGAGGGCCCTCTCCTCTTTCCCATTTCATATCTGCCTTTCATGGCTCTCCTTCCTTCCAAGTTCCTCAATCCACATTCTTCGTGGGTTGAGGGCATTTCTTTTCTTCCTATCCTTTATTTGCCTTATCTTTCATTGGTTTTCAATTTCTTCTTCTAGTAAGTTTGTAGTTAGTATTAGTTAGAGTTTCTATTCTCATCTCATCTTCACGATCACCCAAACCATTAGGCACCGATAACCTACATGTTAGGCCCCTTAAAACAACAATTATCATCATCATCATCATCATCATCATCATCATCATCATCATCATCATCATCATCATCGTGTCAGGAGTCACAGTTGCTATCGCTTGGATGTGTGTCCTGCCACAGGTAAACAAAACTTTTTGATTTTCTCGATCTCTTGGTGTAAACATAATTGCATTATCTTTATTACAGCCTGAGCTATTACAAATCAAAATTAAGGCCACATTTTTCGATGACCCTGTATGTTTTCCGCTGGCCGCTGCAAGATTTCTGTGCGTTAGCGGCGCTAAGAATTTAAAAACTGTACTATATATAAGAATTGCCTCTGGCATAGCTGGAATACCTCTGATGTACATTACACAGCACCCTGCCGTGCCGTATGACCGCCAGCCTTCACATTCCTCCACTGGGCTAGGAAGGTCACTATGGTAACAATGCCACGGCATGTTAATCTACTGTATAACGTCACGTAACGATAACTGACACCCATTGTGGTATGACGAGTTTTAATAATTAATTTGGAGGACATACCAACTGACTGTGTTCCAAATTCAAGCGTGTAATATTACAAAGTTCGGTGGCGTAGTTGGTAGCATGGTGAACTGCGAGTTCAAACCCGGCCGAAGTCTTCGGATTTTTTAAGAGCGTTAAAATCCTTCGGAGGGGAAGTAAAGTTGGCGGTCCCATGTTATAGATTTCTTGCATGTAAAATCAGTGAAGGAAGTGGGAAAAAACCAGAGGCGGTATGCTAACCAATGATATATTATTGCCTGTCATATCTCAACATCAAAAAAGCATACCCCTCCCTTACAACGTAACAGGATATGCAGGAAATTGTTCTATTCACTCAGAATTGAATCATGCTTAAGTAATAAATTTAATTTTCACTTAAAGAATATATGTGTGAATTATTATTTAGGCTATATAGATAAATAAAATTAAGTGAGTGAAGTGGGGAACTAAATTAATTTTTGTTTGTTTGTTACTGACATATAATTAGCATCTATATAAGATCTCGCTTTATGAGTTTTGCTGCATGGACGGCCATGGCCGTTCTTTTTTTTTCACTCTAGTTAACTGCAGCGATGCTGAAGCGCTTTAAGGGTTCGCTTTTTAAAAGGAACGCACGGTTCTATATTGACGATGTCTACAGGCGAATGCTTATCGCTGAAGGTAGCTTGGTACCAGTGGATGAATGATCATGTAAGTTAGTTAAATTAATTCCTACGGCGCAAACAAATTTAAGATCCATTGGTTTTCAGTGGCGGTATGCTATTGGACATTGAAAGCAGTGACGGTATGCCATTGGGCCTTTGAAAGCAGAGCCGGTATTCCATACCGGCACATACCGCCTCACTTCCCTCCCTGTGTAAAAGATCCTACCATAGATTAAACTTGTGTGAAGCTAAATTTCTAGGTTGGATTTCGTTGGAACGCTTTATCAAAGTTCCAACGGTCACCACTAGGTATCATTGCCATCTGGTAGCGAAAGTTGGAACAACTTGAAATTGAACGGAACATGTAGCTCACCTTATGGGTGTCGGCCAGAAGCAGCTACAGCCTCTGGCCAGCCGAACATGTCCACGGACACTCCCGGTACTGAAAGCCATACGATAAATAAAATAAATAAATAAATAAATAAATAAATAAATAATATTTAAAACATTTTTCTTACCTGACAAAGTCGTGGTAAAATGTAAAATAAAGCAATTTCGTCAATTGTGTGAAATTTTGAAGGGCTAAAGAGCCCGGAAAGGTCTCAAATTGTAAGTCTTGGACAGCTCTATCAAACTAAAAAAATAATATTTCGAAAATCACTTTCGGCCTAAATGCAGTTCTGGTTTAACAGCCTAAAATCGCTTGTTTCTTTGCTCATTTTCCTTTCCTAGCCAAATTAATTTATTTACATAATTTAATGTGTTCCTTGGTTTAATACCTTCAGGCGTTTTTCTTTTTTGATTTTTGGAAAAATCTTCACACCGGAAGTAGTTATAAGGGATTAAGTGAAAAACTGCATTGACTACACTAGCGTTTGTACTGGTAAAAAAAGGCAAACTGCTAATCTCATCGACCGGATATACTTGAGTTTCATTAAACTACGACCACATCAACCACATAACAGTAAATAACAAGAAAGTTAAACTAGTGAAGCAATTTAAATACTGTATTGTATCTGTTATGTTAAGGGTGTTGTTGGTTTGACTAACCCGCGCCTCCCACCATTTGTATTGTATCTGAGAGGGATGCCAATACAAATACTAAATCTAGGGGATGAAATTAATCTAAATTGGGGTTGTAGCTTGGCGAATTTGTAAGAGGTTGGGATTGTTTTAGGAAGAACTGCGGACACGTTTAGAGAGCAATTTACATACAGGGGAATTGGCGGGAGGAATGAATACTCACCTAGCTCACCTCTAGGCCGCACGCTGGCGGTGCAGCGCCTCCTGCATGTCAGCGTTCAATGTAGATCTTAAAACTAGGTACTAATCTAAAGGGAAGGGCTTCTTAACCTAAACGAAATAAAAAGGTAGTCAATAGACTGTTCAGAAAGGGGGTTTATTAAGAAATAGTGGCAATTGCAATAGGGGAGGATGGAAATAATAATCTAGGGGGAAAAAGGAATTAAGCAGGCACGATGTCACTCACCCCACCGTTAATACCGGTCTTCCATGATGATGGTGGCGTTGGGACTCGATATGGGGCCCTCCCCCATATCGGTCCGACGTAGCACAACTCCTATAGAGTGTAATACTGTCACTGCAGGTTCAGAAGAGTCCACGTTCCTAAGAGCTTAGAGCGTCAAAAGCTTAGAGAGCGCGGCGCGTGTTCGTACCTCTATTTATAAGTAAAAGGTGCGATGTCAGTCCAGTCAGCGGTATGTTGGGAGTGTAATGTCCTCTGTGTCCTGTCCAAGTGCTTGCTATTGGAGCTAGGTCTATGACCTACGGTCTACTCCGTAGTCGCGTTGCCATGTCGTCTTTTACGTAGTTATCTCTTATTATATTTTATGTATTTATAGGCACAGTCCTTTCCTAAAGGGCTGGGGCCAGGACAAGTCTTCTTCCTGTTTTAATAATCGTCCTCGATTATTGGACTAGACGTGGGGGCGGAAACTTTTATTTTCTTCTTTCTTCTTCTTCTTCTCCTTCTTCTTCTTTTCTTCTTCTTCTTTTTTCTTTCTTTCGTCGATGTGAATTTGTTTTTGATTCGTCGTATCGTCCTTCGTCGCTTCTGGTCTTCTTCGTGGGTGGGGGGATGAGCGAAATTGTACCGTGCCAAGGGTTGGAAGGCGTGGCAAGAGTGTTGGGGTGGTTTGTTTTACAGTCATTTCATGGCAGATAGTTCTCTGTATCTGTCTATATCCCATATTGTATGTTTTACATAATCTGTATTGCCCATTTGGCAGAGTTAAAATTTTCATAAAAGTGTTGACATTGTTTTGTTAAAATTGAAGAAAACTAATAAATGGAATTTCAGCGGAAATATAAATTGAAATAAATGAAACTGAAAGATATATCTTTAATGAAATCACATAGGAAATTTACATTATTAGCACCGTACTCGGACTAGTGCGTGACTTGCGTACGATGCCGTCAAGTCGAGCCCTGCCTCGAGGATGCATACATAACTGTAATTTTCCTACGATGGGAAATGATGCTGTAAGGAGCTTAAATAATGGCGATCTCTTATTAACTAGCACGCGCCCTTCGTAGCGTGTGTAAAAAAGGGAAAGAAAAAATGTAGTGTATTGTACTCTAGGCCAAGTGTAGCTATGAGGGTGCGCTACTATGAATAACCTCCTTACAACGTGGGGGATGATGAAATAAAATTGTAAAAATATCCTAGAAAACGTGAAATTCCGTCAAAGTTACTTGATGAAGTGCGTAAAAAAACATGTAGTTAAGTTATTAAGAGAAAAAATTAGCATTGAAGTATTGTTAATAAATAGCTGAAGGCTCCTGCCTAAATCGGCTGACATTCTAGTATGGTTTGTAGGTTTTGACTGCTGTTTGCTGCCATGCGTGTTGTAACTTTGGTCTTGCGTCACGTTCATCCTGGGGGCATCCTGCATGTATGTCCTACTGGGGGATTACAGGATTGTACACCGTATAATTAGTCTGAAATCAGAAATCTCTCTTAACGTTTTGTACAGAGGGATTGGTTTACCCTGGTACCGTTATTTTTTTTCACTGAAGTTCGTTACGTCGTACGCGGTAATCTCGTTACTTAATGTCTGCATTTTGACATAATATACTAATATCCTTATAAACTAACGTGCAATATGTATCCATTGCCATATTGGTTATTGTGGTCATACACTATACCCCGTCTTATATGCGTCGTTGTAAAACTGCAACATGCTTCCTTGAGCATTTAGCTGCGTATATCCTCTTATATTTCGTAGAACTTGAATCCTTTATATTTGTAAAAAACTTTCTTATATATCGACGTATATCTTTGCTATAGCTGAGAATTAATCCTTAAGTTTTATATTTACACTTTCTCAGCGTGAATTAAGCGACGTATTCGCTTCTTAACCTATAGATATGCAGACATTATGTAAGGATACTCGCACTACGTGTACACTCGATCGTTAAGTTTAAATAGAGTATTGTTAAAATGGCGACTGTTTCGTCGGGAAGTTATTGAAATTAGAAATTATTTGTTGCCTCTCCGGGCTAACTTGGAAATTCTGTGCACTGTATAGAACTTCAGGAAATATAAATTAACAAGATAATACTATCTGAAAATATATTATCTGAAAAAAATGACATTTATTACTGACATGTGATAATTGCCTGTAAAAAATAACACTGTTAATGACATGGTATGTAAGACCCTTTTGTAAAACTTGCCACGTTATATAGGGGGGGGGGGAGGTGATTTACTATCTAGCTTAATTCTTAATGCTAAATCTAATAATATTATCTTTTCTTAGCTAAATATGCTATATACACGGGGTAAGGTGGACTAACGTGCCTGGACAGGGGTGAAAAAAAATCTCTTGAAGGGGGGGGGGGGGGGGGGGCGATATATATTAAAGGTATTTCTTAAATATTTAAGCTCTCTCTATATTGTATCCGCAGCCATGAAAATTTTCTAAAGTGTGCCTTCAATGAGGTGGCTACCTTGCTCCTTAATAAAATAATAGGGCTGTGTCTTCACTGAAATGCATATCTTTGCTCCGTAAGAAAAATAATGGGGCTGTAACTTCACTGAAATAGCTACTTTTGCTCTTTAATAAAATTAATGGGGGTTGTATCTTCAATTAAATGCCTACCTTTGCTCCGTAAGAATATAATGCGGTTGCTCTATATGGAATGACTAATATTATGCCTGAGTTGCATAGTTTTATTTCTTTTACATATCCTGTTGCCTTTTTTTTTTGTTGCTCCGTAATCTTAATATATTGAAAGATTATGAATTTATCACAAATAATCATAGTGCATTGAGAAAAAATTATTAATTCAATTTTATTTATTAATTTCAGCGTATGTGTAGTCTCCTTTTCAATATTGGTTACTCTTTATATAGAAAATCAGCAGATGTGTCCAGCGGTGTAGGTTTCAGTACCTACTATGCTACAATATCATAAAACGTGTCACTATATTCTCATGTTAAACATAATACCAAAGAGATATCGTCTGTTGGTAGACTGTCCGTACTTCGATACAGGACGCATTCCATCGGACGTTAAATCCATGCTGTATTGGGTTTATTTTAATATAAATATCTCCTAACATCTTATCAGAATACTATAAAGTTATCGGCTGTTGGCAGGCTGTCCGTACTTCGATACAGAACGCATCCCAGTGGCCGTTAAGTTCATTGTGTATTAAGTTTATTTTAATATAAATATCTCCTAATATTTTATCAGAATACTATAAAGATATCGGCTGTTGGCAGGCTGTCCGTACTTCGATACAGAACGCGTCCCAGCGGCCGTTAAATTTATTATGTATTAAGTTTGAATTGACCGCCACAAGATGTATAACGTGGAGGGTTTAATTCCCTGAAAGTATTAAAACGAACGTCATCTAGGCGAAAGGGTTGGCTATGTCCTTTCAAAGTTCAGTAGCGTTCTAATATCTGGACTACTTCTAACGTGTTCAGCGGGTTGGCTAGGTCCCTGAATCTGAAATGATAGTCTTCGGTCGCCGGTTGTCATTATTATATTGACCAATATACCTGTAACTAATTACTTCCCTCTGGGTGTGACGTTTCTACTTGTAAGCATTTGGCTTGCGTAAATTGTGGACTTTGGGGCCACGGTGTGGACACTAATCTTATCTATTAATGGCATTTGTTATCAACGTAGGTGTGTTAATATCTCCTTAATCTCCTCCATACTACCCTTATCTCAAAGCGATGTCCTCCCTGGGACCTGCTGCATGATATCAATAACGTCGTGTTCTTGAGGCTGTGCGAACTATTGTGCCAGCTCAAGATATCTATAATATATTTCTTCAACTTCACTTAATACTTCCCTTATCTCAAAGCGAGGTGCACCCATGGACCTGCTGCAAGATATCAATAACGTCGTGTTCTTGAGGCTGTGCTAACCATTGTGCCAGCTCAAGATATCTATAATATATTTCTTCAACTTCACTTAATACTTCCCTTATCTCAAAGCGAGGTGCACCCATGGACCTGCTGCAAGATATCAATAACGTCGTGTTCTTGAGGCTGTGCTAACCATTGTGCCAGCTCAAGATATCTATCAACTTCACTTAATACTTCACTTAAAACTACTTAATACTTATTACTAATATACTAACGATGATACTCTTGATAACAATTGTCGTACGTTGCGATGTTGCCCTGCTGTGCCCAAGTCCGTGCTTACGCTTTTATGCTATACTGATATCGCCGTGCATTTGTCGGCGTTTTTCATAAATTCCTACTGGATTCCTTTCTCACCTATGTTACTTCGTGAGGGAACGGTGTCTTCTTTGCTAACTGAATGTTCTGTTTGAAATGTACTGCTGGAAAAAGAATTCTACCTTAAGAGTGTACTTTACGCTTACATCTTTAAAATCATTAGTGCGCTTTTCTACTATCGCACGCTTCGCATTGAAAACAAAAATAATGCAGGCAAACTTATGCAAGGTCGTCTGGCGTGTGAGTGAATGGTGCCAGGAATTGAACTCAAGGTGTCTGGCTTCCGCTCGAGTGCGTCTGCACGCTGAGCTAGCGAGATAGTGTCAGGTTTAATGTCCTGCGGGCGGACGGTGTGCTGAGCACGTGTCAGTCATATGGCATATTGGATTGTGTTACAATGGACAAATAAGCATTTCCTCTGTGGTCGGCTTTCAGAACAAAAGAGAAACTGTAGTACGTCTTGACTGAATGCGTTTACAAACTAATTATTGCGGCACCTTGCAGAAATGTGATTGCAAGGTCTCCTACTCTATGTAAGCATCTAGCCAATACTACCTTCCGCTAAGTTATACTAAAATGGATTCAGAAGAAAATATTTTAGCCTACAATCATATACAATGTATAGTTGCACTGCTGTAAAAAATACAAAGTTATTTATTCATTCCATTTATCCTATGGGATATCACAATCTTATTCCTAATAGAGCTTCATTGTGGGGGGTTTAATCTGAAATAAGGAGCAATTTTCTCTGAATATAGTAGGGTAGTTATCAATACGTCTTCCTACTAGGCTTCCATTAATATTCCTAGTGACTTATTAGATAGGGGTTGTTAATATTCAAATCGCTTGGCGTAAGAGGTATTTATCGCGAAATCTATAAGGGTGGGGGTGGGGGTATTATAATTATTGTGTACTAAAAATATTCTCTAACTTAATCTACTAAAAAAAATCTGTTCGGGGGGGATTTAAATTGTCTCACTCGCTTGGCTAATGTAATGAGTATAGGGGGCGTTTGCGTATGTATTAGTTACTGGGGCGGGTGTGGGTGGGTACCAAAAAAAATATTTGACCCGTACTTCAAAAAATTTTCCTTAATTTTGGGTAAATTTTGCTTGGCTGCACAAGAGGGTTTTTAGGGACCTGTATCGTAGAAATTCGTTGTCTGAACTCCTGTAGGCGTTGTCTGACGACAACGTCACGATACCCCGGGCCTCCTCCATTTTGTATTGTATCTGTTATGTTAAGGGTGTTGTTGGTTTGACTAACCCGCGCCTCCCACCATTTGTATTGTATCTGAGAGGGATGCCAATACAAATACTAAATCTAGGGGATGAAATTAATCTAAATTGGGGTTGTAGCTTGGCGAATTTGTAAGAGGTTGGGATTGTTTTAGGAAGAACTGCGGACACGTTTAGAGAGCAATTTACATACAGGGGAATTGGCGGGAGGAATGAATACTCACCTAGCTCACCTCTAGGCCGCACGCTGGCGGTGCAGCGCCTCCTGCATGTCAGCGTTCAATGTAGATCTTAAAACTAGGTACTAATCTAAAGGGAAGGGCTTCTTAACCTAAACGAAATAAAAAGGTAGTCAATAGACTGTTCAGAAAGGGGGTTTATTAAGAAATAGTGGCAATTGCAATAGGGGAGGATGGAAATAATAATCTAGGGGGAAAAAGGAATTAAGCAGGCACGATGTCACTCACCCCACCGTTAATACCGGTCTTCCATGATGATGGTGGCGTTGGGACTCGATATGGGGCCCTCCCCCATATCGGTCCGACGTAGCACAACTCCTATAGAGTGTAATACTGTCACTGCAGGTTCAGAAGAGTCCACGTTCCTAAGAGCTTAGAGCGTCAAAAGCTTAGAGAGCGCGGCGCGTGTTCGTACCTCTATTTATAAGTAAAAGGTGCGATGTCAGTCCAGTCAGCGGTATGTTGGGAGTGTAATGTCCTCTGTGTCCTGTCCAAGTGCTTGCTATTGGAGCTAGGTCTATGACCTACGGTCTACTCCGTAGTCGCGTTGCCATGTCGTCTTTTACGTAGTTATCTCTTATTATATTTTATGTATTTATAGGCACAGTCCTTTCCTAAAGGGCTGGGGCCAGGACAATACGTAGGAGAAATTATAACTTACAACTTGGATGAGAAATCTGCATGGCGAGAAAGAACTAATAAATTGATAAAAGTCTAAAAATTAACATGGTCTACATATAAAAGAAAATGTCTATCAATCACGACAAAATTAAAACATTACAAGACGGTGGTTCAACATATGGAAGCGAAACTCTTTTTAAAGTTACTCAGAAAAACAGATTCGACAAAATTCTAAAAGTAGAAAGAAGAATAGCTAGAACATGCATAAATAAAAAAATATCAGAACAATGGACAGTGGCGGATGGTAACAAATTAAGTGGTATGCGGAGAACAGGAGCCCATCACTGATACTATTCGGAAGAAACGGATTTCTTTTTTTGGTCACTCCGGAAACCAGATTATCTAGAAAAATTGTTGAGAAACTGTGGAATATAAAACAAGTAGGATGGATTAAGGAAATTAGAGAAGATTAGAAAAAATTAGAAATACCCTTGGATGACTTGCAAAACAAAGAAATTAAAAAAACTGAAAGGCATAAAAAAATAAGATTTCAACCAAAAATAGACAAACGCCATACAGTAAAAAGGATATTTACAGATGAGGAACGCCTGAGATGATCAGAGCGAATAAAATCTACTGGGCAACTCGGAAAGAAAACTTACAGAAGAAGAGGACCAATAAATGATTGACTGAAGTGGAGAAGCGAACTGCACACTACCTCCCTTCTTATGAAGCGCAGTAAAACCTAGAAAAATTGCTGAATTTTAATTCTTTGGCCGTGAAAGCCACTATACCATATTTTTGGAAGCCTTTGTAGGAAGGCGAGAGGCTTCTTGAGCTTTTAGCTCTCGCAGTTAAGAAGCGCAGGTGTGCTTCATAAGAAGGAAGGTAGCGTGCAGTTCGCTACTCCTGTGGGGGTCCGGGCATGGATACCAAGAGCCCACTGATGAGCTTATCTTGGTGTTCCTAGATGAAACCCCGCACAAGACACGGCATAAACCTACAAAAATTGCTGAGTTATTATTATTATTATTATTATTATTATTATTATTATTATTATTCACAGAGAGCTCATTTAAGGGGGGTTTATTTGACTGCGATCACAGCATACGTAACCCAATAATGCTTTATATTCTCCCGGCAACAGTACATCTATGAATCCAGCCTCATAATAATTGAGACACTTCCTCGGTCATCAATGCTCCACAACCTTTTGTTTCTGCAAATTGACAGAGCTGTTTTGCGAAATGCAGAACCAGTTTTGTGAAGATGGTAACCTTGGCCTAGTTGTACCTGTGAGAACATTTGACTGTGTGGAACACTAGAAGTCTGGTCACCTGATCTGATTCCTCTCGAGTTACTGTGACAAGTGGATCGCGAAGTATCGCCTTGCTTCCCTTCCCTTCCCTTTCTCGTCGTGAATCACAAGACAAGGCCGGGTGGGTATCGAAGGCTGTACCATACCCGTGACGACACAAGCAAGGACTTCCGGTTCAGTTTCCACGCAGACCTTACTCCGTATTAGTCATTGGCACAGTTCAGAACATTGCAATAATCAGCTGTCAGGGGCTTTGCGACATCGATCGTCCTTATATATTAGAACTGGTAATGTTCGTTTAATGCAGGACTGACCAACCTGTGGCCCGCGAGACTATTTTATCCCGCCCGCCGTGTCGCCAAAACTTGGAAACAGCTAAAGCCAACTGGACAAAGAAGTGTGCGCGAATCCCTAGGCAAAGCAGTTCCAGTCGTCGCACTAAACTGAATTATATGAACTTTATTTCATAATTCGATTAATAATTGTGTCAAATGAACATAAATACTCACTGTTTGTCATTCATGCTGCATGAGTGAATTGAATATCATCGTACTTCTATTTTAAAGAGATTTATTAATAACATGTACATTTATTTTTAGTGTTTTATTTTTTATCCACTACATATAAATATAGAAAACGGCAACAATACTCAGAAAACTAAGCTCAGACAGCCACAAAACTCCTCGCAGTGTTGTTGGTCCGTAAGGTCCCCCAACTATTTACAATGTGGCCCTTAGTTAAGAAAGGTTGGGCACCCCTGGGTTAATGGAATATTTTGAAAGTAATCATTCGATTAATAAGCTAATCAATTAATGGATTAATCGACTAACCGAAGAATCGATTAATAAATTAAACGCACAATTTGTAACAATTATGCGATTTATCTGCTTCGATTAATTGATTATTCGATAACTGAAATGAATCGATTGAATTATGATGATGATGATGATAATTGTTGTTTTAAAGGGCCTAACATCTAGGTTATCGGCCCCTAGTGGATGGGTGATAGTGAAAATGAAACTAGAAGTAAATTTAACAACAAACTTACAACTAAAACTAACTACAGCTTACAAACTAGAAGAAGAAGAAGAAGAAGAAGAGTAGGGGAAATAAAAGAAATGGGGAATAAATGCCCTCAACCCCCGAGGAATGAGGATTGACGGACTTAGAAAGAAGGAGAGCCAGGAAAGGCAGATAGTAAAGGGCAAAGGCAATGGAAAAGGGGGGGAAAACCGGACCCAGCTCAGGAATCCCTCAGGGTTGCTAACTTCCGAACTCACCAGCTGAGAGCCCTTTAAGGTGTAGCATTATCTAGGGTGCACCATAAGTCGTGGGGCTACACACACCCAGCCTCCTTGAGGGCCTTGATCAGAAGGCACCTGAAAGAAGAATGAGGAATCAGGAAAGATGAGAGAAGGACCAATTAAGGCGGGAAAGGAAGAGCTCCCTAGGCCTCAGATACCGTAATACCGTCGGGGTCGGATGAGAACAAGAGTTGACCAAGAGAGGTCGACAGGAAAGAAGACGGAGAGGAGCCCAGCACAAGTAAGTGGAAGCAATGCCAGACTCAGCTGGGGTCCCGTGGTCACCAACCCACGTCCCACTAGATGTGCTGAAAACGATGCGTCAGTACTGGGATCATCATCAGATCATGCAATCACTACAGCCATTACAATTATACAGGTTATCGGACAAATTACACTCACACACACACACACACACACACACCCAAGTACCGGTACATGGTTGTACATGACCAGAGATCTGCCGCCAATGAGCAAGGTTTCCGTGGTGTTTCAGGTTTGATTCCTGTGGTATAATGTCTTAAATTTATTATTATCATTAATATTAATAATGACTTTTTCTCTTGTTCTAGGTAAGTGCTGTTGCTACCTGTTCTTCCAGTGCCCGTGAGTTATAGTTGCTATCATCTGAACATTTTGGCTGAGAAACTGATAATTGGTTATTCTTATCTTCAATGATACTAAAATAAGTATTAGCTAACTTGCTACAACCTTCTAGTGCCACCCCTCACACCCCTCCTGTCTTCTATTTACATCTTCTCCTGTTTGTTTCCAATTTCCTCTTCTCCTGTTTGTTTCCCATTTCCTCTTCTAGTTTGTAAGAGAGTAGTTAGTTTCAGTTGTAGGTTTCATTTCATCATCTTTCATTTTCACTATCACCCACACCATCAGGGGCCGATAACCTAGATGTTAGGCCCCTTAAAACAACAATTATCATCATCGTCATCATCATAACCTGTATGGTACTTCTGCATTGAAATTTCCATGTTTGTCGCCTTACCCAGTATTGAAGTCTCCACGTTTTCCATTCGGCATTTTATTTTCTTACTTAGTAACCTAGTTTCTAAGCCTAAAGTCTTTCATAGACATTCGTATCAGTCGGATGAAAAAAGTATAGCGTTGAAGATACTGTAGTGGAGTGGGCAAGAATGTGCATTGTTTCTAAAACGTAATAATAATAATAATAATAACCCAACTCAGAACTCAACGTACAAATATGGAGGCTTTATGTCCCCGGACACTCCCGCCACTAAAAGCCATACGATAAATAAATAAAATTACCGCTTGGTTCATGTGTACCTCGACAATCTCTATCCCCGATTCTTGGATGTCACGGGTAATCTCGAGAACCACTGGATGGATTTTGATGCGGTTTTCACCATTCTGTAACGGATAAAGGTCGATTCACACTATACGTTACGTAACCTTTCCGTTTCCTTTCCATCACATCACCGTACATGAAAGTTTACCGTATTTTAAATGAGTACATGCACACTTCACGTTACATACACCTTCCGTGACCCTTCCGTTTCCCGACAGGATTGTTTGGCAGCAATGTTTACGGAACGTATGCGGACACTTATTGACAGTGTGCACTAGCAACCATTTCCATTCCGTATCTAGAAGGCGTGTTTTGGCGCTCTGTGTTTATTCACTGCCATTAACCTGGGTTAGGTTTGGTTACAGTTTGCGATTACACTCGCCAAAACGAAATAGGTTATAAGAAACGTTAGCAATATGGCGACGAAAGATGTATTGGAATTGATATGGTGAATACTTAATGATAATGACGTCGACCAGATGTGTTTCCTACAATATATAAAGGGTTAGAGCATTGTTCTCCATTGTATTGAAAAGGACGGAAATTATTAATAGTTTGTTAATGTATAAAGGACAAAGCTATTTTAAAAAATATCGCAATGGCTCTGAATGCATCCAGAGAACAGTACTTCCCCCCAGGGGCTCACATGTAGTGGGACATGGTTTGGCGACCGCGGGACCCCAGCTGAGTCCGGCATTGCTACCACTTACTTGTGCCGGGCTCCTCTCCGTCGTCTTTCCTGTTGACCTCCCTTGGTCAACTCTTGTTCTTTTCCGACCCCAACGGTATTAGGGTATCCGAAGCCTAGGGAGTAATTCTCTTTCCCGCCTTAATTGTCCCTTGTCTCATCTTTCCCGATCCCGCACTGTGTTTGTTAATTGGCTCACCGTGTATCTAAATTCCCTTTAGCGTCTTTTTTCGCATCTACACTCCATTTTGTGGGTATTTTCAATCTGCGTTGCATTTTGTAAGTCTTTTGGATCTAAGTTGCATTTTGTGTGTGTTTTCAACCTCAATTGCGATCGTGAAATATAAAATTATAAAAACCACAAAGAATTTGATATTAGCCTATTTGATTTCATTTGTTGAGTGCTGAGTGGTTCAAGTTCAAATATGATTTGATATCCGTACTTTCAATAGTAGTTTCAGATTATGTTTGAAATGGCGCTTCTAATGTGGTTAAAATTTCAGTAACCTCAGTAGTAGTTTGGTTAGTAATTTCACCACCAGACTATACCCGGGTTAAAATCAAAGCTCGCCAAAACGGTCTGGTTAGCTTTTGTATTAACCAAAGTATACCAAACGCCAAACCGCGTCTTATATTCCAGCATCGTGGACGAAAAATTGATTGAGCATGTAAGAAAACATCCAGCGCTGTATGATTTTCTGTATTTCGCTCTTTTCCATTTTCTTCGTTTCCTCTTTCTTGTACTGGTACTACGCTCCTCCTCGTCTAAAATAATAGCACATAGAACTAATTTTTTTCTGGACTACATTCTGTCACTAAGTCCTGAAATTGCTAACTTCTCTTATAACCTGTTTCGTTTTGGCGATTTTGCGATTACCGCAAAACTGTAACCAAACCTAACCCAGGTTAAAACCAAAGGGAGCGCAAAAACACGCCTTCTAGACACGGAATGGAAATGGTTGCTAGTGCACTCTGTCAATAAGTGTCCGCTTACCTTCCGTAAACATATCGCCGTGACAACGAACGGTACAGTATGGTGTGAATACAACAACTTTTAACGCAACGGGTATGGAAAGGAAACGGAAAGGTTACGTAACGTATAGTGTGAATCGACCTTAACTCGAGAAAACATTCTGTAGAAAATAATTTATGTATGATCAAAGGAAGCCAAGCAGTAACGATTCCAGTGAAAAGGTCGAAAACAAACTTGGCGTCCATGCGCTTCTTAAACGCTTACGCTGGGCAAACCGTTAAAAATATCAATATACTATGAGCGTAAGAATTGGTCAACATGAAATGTTCTACAAAAAAAGTCCGCGAGAGCATATCTCTATCTTCAATACATCGCCCACTATAAGTGTTTTTAGACTGGATGGAAGGGGCACGTCATCCAGCCATCTCCCTCCGCGTGCTTGATCTTGCTTTGCCCTTGGTTTGAACTTGCCGTTCGCGAGTAATTTGGAACAAGGTAAAGTATTATTAAGCAAAATAAGTATTATGCAGATAATTTTCTAACATGTCAAGAGTCTTTGGCTTCGAGCGAAGCGAGAAACCTCCAGCCTTTCTAGCATTTTTCAGCATTTGTAGCATTTAAAATGATACAAAGTCTGGTCTTTCAGACTGACTGTCACTTTTTTATGATTATGTGGCAAGATTACCTCCGAACAGACTGACTGATCACCTTCTGGTGAAACAAGAAGGTCTGTAACACTTGGCTGTTTGAAGATGGGACTAACAGACCTACAAGACAGACGAACTGTGAGACATATTCTTAAGGAAGTCCGCGGTTTTCAGGAATAACTACCACCCCCCCCCCCCAACTGAACGGTAGAAAGAAAACGAATACACCGTGAAAAGATGCGTCAGTACTGGGATCATCATCATCAGATCATGCACCCACTACAGGCATTACAATTACACAGGTTATCGGAAAAAAATTACACACACACCTAAGTATATGGTGCTACATGACCAGGATGTCGCAAAGAAAATCTAACAATAACAACGACAATTTAATAATTACTGTGAAGTTACACACACTACTGCAGTCACCAGACAAACACAGGTTATCAGACACATTTAAAACACACCCGAGTACATGAGGATGATGACTAAGTTGCCCTAAAGCAAATTATCAACTACAACAACGCTAATAAAATGGCCAGGGATTTTATGCTGATTGGACGATTAAAAATTGTCTTTGCCAACCAGAGAAGTCTGTCGAGCTGAATGACCATCACATTTAAACGGCGAATGTTGAGTATTTTGTGCATCCTCGGGGAAGATGACCTCGTTGTTCTGCACCTTAAATCAATAATAACTAACTATGTACATTCTAGCGGCTTCAATCACCAAAGATTGATGAGCATTGAAGTCTCCAAGCTCATGTTCTACCCAACTGTTGAAGTCTCATTGTTTCACAGCCTGCACTCGCTTTCTCATTTAGTAGCTATCTGATATGGTAGTACTAGTTGCAGTTGACGCAATAGGAAGATGATGGTGATGAAGGAATTCTAACCAGCACGAGCGCACGAGACGAGACTGTGGAGTTTCGTAACCGACCTGAATTCAGAGCGGACTGGCATCTCATCTTCCTAGGCCGAGAGAGAGAAAGGTCGCCCACACGACATTTCTCACTGATTCATGAGAACACTAGGAGTCTCTTCCTAGAAATGCACAGATGTGTGGGGAAAACGACACTTGCATTAGAAGGCTGTGGAAGTTCTGAACTTCTCACTGATTCATGGGAACCTTGTAGGAGTCTCTTCCTAGAAGTGCACAGACGTGCGGTGAAAACGACACTTGCATTAGAAGGCTGTGGAAGTTCTGAACTTCTCACTGATTCATGATAGCCTTGTAGAAGTCTCTTCCTAGAAGTGCACAGACGTGCGGGAAAACTGACACTTGCATTAGAAGGCTGTGGAAGTTCTGCACTTCTCACTGATTCATGAGAACCCTGTAGGAGTCTCTTCCTAGAAGTGCACAGACGTGCGGGAAAACTGACACTTGCATTAGAAGGCTGTGGAAGTTTTGAACTTCTCACTGATTCATGAGAACCCTGTAGGAGTCTCTTCCTAGAAGTGCACAGACGTGCGGGAAAACCGACACTTGCATTAGAAGGCTGTGGAAGTTCTGCACTTCTCACTGATTCATGAGAACCCTGTAGGAGTCTCTTCCTAGAACTGCACAGATGTGTGGGGAAACCGACACTTGCTTTAGAAGGCTGTGGAAGTTTTGCACTTCTCACTGATTCACGAGAACCTTCTTCCTAGAAGTTCACAGACGTGCGGGTAAAACGACACTTGCACTCGAAGGCTGTGCAAGTTCTGCACAACGTTTGATGTTTTTTTTTTTTAACAAAGATTACTCTCGAACGACCAGTTCTTCAAAACATTCCTTCGTGACAGTGATAATTAGACGGCAATTAATCTCCCTGGCAGCAAAAAGAAGAGAACGAAGGCCTACAATTAGAGGACCCTTCAATCGGAAGAAGGTTTTGCTGGAAAACACAGCTTAATCATGAATTAAACGCTGACCAATTAAATGTTATTAAATTGGCCTTTCATATTTTTGTGTATTTTTTGGGACCATAGTCTGGATAACGTTTAGAGACGTAATATACTGTAGATGTAGGCTTTCGTTCAAGTTTACAAGATTTGAAATGGGAAGTAGCGTAGTTGTTGTACAGTAGTTACAAACATGGGTATGCTGTTCAAATTATTTGTTTTGATAGAGTTATTGGAAGTTCGACACACACCCAAGTACACGGGGATGATGACGAAGATGTTCTAAGACCCTAAAATGAACTAACAGCAACAAATGAAGAGTTTCCGACCAGAAGGGCGAACTCGACATGTGAGTTTTTTAAATTTATAATAATAATAATAGTATCGTATAGCTTCGGGTGCCGGGTGCAAGCTTTGTTATTCGACGCCCAGAGGGCAGCTAGCATGTCGAATTTGTTTGTTCCTTGGAACGCTATGAAAGCCAAGGAGGTTAGATATCTAAGCTCCTTGAGACTATAGCGCTTTCGAGTAGAGAAAGGAGAATTTTTTCGGTGTTGTCGGAAAATCCCGAGATTGATTTTGCCATTATGAACTCGGCCTACTGAATTCAAATGGGTTCTTTAACATGCCAACAACGTGTCGTGATTTTTGTCGCCTTTCAAAAAAAAAACACTTACCGCGGCCAGGAGCGAACCTGCAAGCTTAGGGTTAGTAATCCGACACGATAACCACTCACCCACCGTGGTAAGCCTAGAATGTAGATGAATGTAGTTGGGTTCGCTCTTTGTAGAAAATTGTAATGGCAGTTTTGTCGAATTGTGCATTCATTGAGTACACCCTTTTAGTAGGGAACGCCGCAGTTAAATGTCATTGCTGCCGTCAACTCTGTGCAAGAGAGGGGCTCAGGTATCTGATCGACTCTAGCATTGAACTCTCCACGTTCCTCTTCTACCCTTTTAATCGAAGTCTCCAACTTCCCGTGAAGAATGAAGGATAGCTGTGGTTAGCATGTTGTGAGACAAAGTGTGGTGAGTCCAGGAAGTTTGTTGGGTGGTGTTACGTCAAGCAGGTGGGTGTAGCCGGCAGAGCAAGTGGCTTGGCTCAGCTTGAGTAACTCTCACGAGGGTGGGCAGCCAGCCATATGTTCACTTCAATATGAGTCAGTGGCGTAGCGTACTTCTCAGGGGCTCCCAATGGAATGAAAGATCAGCTACTTTTAACTATCAGTCAAATGAGTGAGACTCTGCGGGGTTCAATACCGTTATCCAGCTGGTTATTACTGGTGTTGGAATACGGTACACAAAGCCTCATAGCAGTATGTGTTAACCTTTTAACTGCTATGTAAAGTATTTCTCTGTGCCGAGTTATTTTCACATATCTTAGCCCCATTCTATACCAAGGCCCTGAATCGGTTGTGTCCTGATTGCGGTCATTCCAGATTGCGTTCACCTCAATAGCAGTCCAGATTGCGGCACTTTCATTGTAGGGAAGAACTATAAACATTCCAGCATCCAGATTGCGATCACTTTTCTTGGGAGATCGGTCCTTGGTTCTTCCCGACTGACTCATATCTTCTGTAAGTTTTGTGGATAACAAGGGGAAACTGATATTTCACTACCTAACCAAAGTATACAGTTCAGTGTTCAGTTGAGCACACCCCATAAAACTTCGCTTAAGAAAAATCAATTCCCCTACCAATCTGATGGCACCTCGTAAAGCAATGATTATAACATTTTCAGTCTTAAGAATAGAAACGTTTCAGGATCGGAATCGACGACCTTCACTTTCAACAAAATTCTTTTAACGGAAAATTTTATACTCGCAGGGTATCATTTTTAATTTCTGCCCCTCTCCTCCCATTTGAGGCGCGTGATATCTATTCTTATAATAGGTACTGTATATCGTGAAAAACATTCTTTTCATTACCTCTAAAAATTCGTCATTCTGTCCGTCACCGCGGAGGCCTATGTTCGATTCTCGGCTCTGCCAAGAAATTTAATTCTGCTCTGAGGAACGGGATACACTCAGCCTCGTGAAGTAAAACTGTGAGGAGGTAACAGAGGGGATTACAACCGGACGGGTCTCCCAAGAAAACGCTAAAATGTTTATTTCTCTTCCCTAAAATGAAAGTGACCGCAATCTGAACTACTAATGAGGTGAACGCAATCTGGAATGACCGCAATCAGGAAGATACCCCTGAATCAATTGAAGACTCCACGAAAAAAACGGATAATAATAAAAACATCAGATGGCCTCGGATGCCGGGTGAACGCTTTGTTATTTGACACCCTAAGGGTAGCTTTTATGTCGAATTTCGTTGTTCCTTGAAGCATTATGAAAGTCAAGGAGGTTAGATATCCCGAGATTAATTTTGCCATTATGAACACGGCCTACTGAATTCAAATGGGTTCTTTGACATGCCAACATCGTATGACATGCGTGATGTATTTTTTCCTCCTTTCAAAAAAAAAACACTTGCATGGCCAGGAGCGAACCTGCAAGCTTGGGGTTAGTAGACCGACACGTTAACCACTCACCCACCGTGGCAAGCTAAAAACGGAATAAGTCACAGTCTGTAATTTTTTTTAAAGGAGAGTGAATTTAAACTTTCAACACTATAAAGAAATACTTTGAAAAAACAATTGACGGTAAGCAATATAGTTATTTTTGCCCAATGTATTTCTTATAAAGGAAGTACATGTGAAACAAATAAAAACCAAAGTTAAATTATGAAAAAAATGAGAGGATATGTGACGTTCTTCCCGTTTCCACAAAAATAAGAATCTCTGTATCTCGGTGACATTCCGCTTTATTTGAAACTAGCATTAGTGCCCGGCTTCGCCCGATGGATTTATTTGTTTTATGGATGATAATGAGTACTACTACAGAACTGGAGCGCTCAAGAATAAGGATCGGAAAGCACCAACGCTTATTGTAGCTGATAACCTCAATATACTGCACCAACACCATCGCCCTTATACAGAGGCATACTGTTGTCATGATGATAACTATTTTAAGGGGCCTAAGAAATCATTTTCCACTAATTACTCTCCGTGACTGCAATTTATAGGCAGCTCGCAATTCTGCACCAGAACACTGGTAGGGGCGACGTGATGCAGCCCGCATTGACAGCCAACAATAGACTTGGGTATTATTGAAGGTGTTCGGGAGCACTTGTTCTTCCGACTTACTGAACAAAAATCAATCTTTAAGGTTTCCTGAGAGGTGTAGCCCAATGCTACATAGCCTAAACTATTCCTCTTGAATCAGGCTATCATACACAAAAAGAATTTTTCGAATCCCACTGGTAGTTCCAGTGATTTGCGCGTTTAAACACACAAACACACAAACTCTTCAGCTTTATTATATTAGTATAGATTAATTTCAACTGATCTGTAGTGACGATGGCTGGCCACCAGAACGCGCCATACACTCATAAAAAAAAAGACTTCTCCCGTTCTTTCTGTGTGGTCTTCAATTTAACATATTCCTCCTTCTCCTATTGGCTCCATATATTACTGTACATTGGGTTACATTTTACACACATATACTGAAATAAGTTTCCTTCAGGTCCGTATACGGTGAATAATTTCCAGGGCGATATTGGGACTGGATGTAGGTAAAAGACTGCCTTCTGTAGTGACTGACTAAACAGGCTATCACTAAGGGTAAAATATCAGACTTTTAGGGAGATGGAGATATATCTAGGCTTGCCATATGTCCCGGATTGACCGGGACAGTCCTGGTTTTTGGTCTCGTCCCGGTTTCCCGTCCGGTTTTATCAATGTCCTGGAAAACTGCTGTAAGATGTAAAAAGTAATGAATTTTGTGTTTGAGAATCTTTTATGAATGGGTTACTTTTCAACAATCAATATCGTCTTTTCTGTAATTGTTTTTGTAGTTAGACAAAAGGTTGCAGTTTTTCAAAAAATAATAAGACTTAGTAATTGTTCAATTAATCATTTTTATAAAGCATTTTAATTGTATTTTATTAACACTTCTTTCTAGATGGTAGACCAGAAAAATTTATCATCAAATAGGAAAAATTATATATTTTTATGTAGCACACATTCCTTTTATTTTTATTTTTAAACGGTGTGTAGAATTAACAATTTAGGGTGCCAGATTCCCCCTCCCGTCACTTGCGAGGCTTAAAAAAAGGCTTTAAACTCACCATTTTGCTTCTAATTTTTAAAAAATTCCTGGATCGCCCGCTCAATACCCTCCAAGCCTAGATATATCCCCTTTGCCTACGGTAAAATCCTCATCTTTCAGGAAAGGAGAAAGACTCAAGTACCATGGTTGAATGAAGTTTATCAGGATCTTGAAAAATGTGGCATTGAGGAGGGAGATATTGCAAACAGAAAAGTGTTCAGAAGGAAAATTGTGGAGGTGACAGATCTGTCCGTAGAGAAACCCAAGAGAACTCAAAGGGTGTTCTCGGATGAGGAACGAGCAAGAGTGAGCCAACGAATGAAATGAGTATTGGCGTAACAAGAAAGAACATCAACAGTCAAGGAAGTTGTGTAATCGTAACCCATAGGAGGTTTAAACGATCCTAAATAAAAAAATAAGTTATAAAGTAAGAAACTTAAAAATTATAAACTTACTAATGTTTTTTTTCCTCACAAAACCTTTAAGATGCCTACAATCTCTCTATCCTCCAAACCCCTCCCCAACAAGCTGTCCCAATTTTGACTGTCAAACATATTGTCACCGTACCTATGCCCCCTTCTGTGTACGATAGAGTTTCAGAATGGCCATCACTCGAACTACTACTTGGTTCATTGTCAGCCATTACAGCGCACAGAAGTCAAACGTAAGTCAAACGTTTCCCTAGAACAAATGAATAGCGTAATTTGTATCACCATAGAGATTAAAATGTAACGTAAATGGTTATATGGACTATTACCAAAGAACGGCTAAATCTACCTTCAAATAACTTCGTCTCAAACCGCTGGAATGCGAAACTAAAAAGGTGCGCGCGAACAGTTTCATCAATAGCGCTCTGAAGGTTAAATAACGCACCATGACTGCCGAGGACCAGGTCAGGGGATTTGTGATTCGATTACTGGTTAGGCGTGGATCAGGAAGGGGGCCCTTCATCTCTTACATAAGTATGGTAGAGTGAGTAAAAATCAACCAGTAGGCCTATTAAAAATAGTGGGATCAGTTAACTAATTTATGTAGAGCAAATAGTATTTAATTTAACATCTATGGCTGCGATAAATAACTTCCATCACTTTCGCTAGTTCTCTTTCATCCTTTGACTTGCGCTCGTGCTTCTTCTTCTGCCCCCCAGGGGCTCACATCTAGTGGGACGTGGTTTGGCGACCACGGGGCCCCAGCTGAGTCCGGCATTGCTTTCAGTTACTTGTGCCGGTCTCCTCTCCGTCTTCTTTCATGTCGACCTCACTTGGTCAACTCTTGTTCTCTTCCGACCCCGACGGTATTACGGTATCCGAGGCCTAGGGAGTCTCTTCCTTTCCCGCCTTAATTGGCCTTTGTCTCATCTTTTCTGATACCCTCGTTCTTCGAGGGGTCAGCCTTCTTTTTATTTTCCTATTATCTCCTGCCTTCTGCTCAAGGCCCTCAAGGAGGCAGGGTGTATGTAGCCCCACCACTTCTGGTGCACCCTGGATATTGCTACACCCTCAGGGGCTCACGGCTGGTGAGTTGGTGACCCCGAGGGATTACTGAGCTGGGTCTGGTTTTCCCCCTTGTATCCATTACCTGTGGGGCGGACCCTCTCCTCTTTCACTTTCCTATCTGCCTTTTATGGCTCTCCTTCCTTCCTTCAAAGTCCCTCAATCCGCATTCTTTGAGAGTTGAAGGCATTTCTTTTCCTCCTGTCCTTTATTTGCCTTGTTCTCCTTTTGTTTTCCATTTCTTCTTCTAGTCTATAAGTTAGTCGTTAGTTTTAGTTTTAGTTTACATTTTCATTATCATCTTCACAATCACCCAAACCATTAGGGGCCGATAACCTAGATGTTAGGCCCCTTAAAACAACAATTATCATCATCATCATCATCTTCTTCTTCTGCAGAGAATAGGCTACTCTGTACTACCTTGTTTTCTCGTCGAACTGGTCCTTTACTCCTGTGACGGCCTTTTGTCTTAACCCCACACTTTTCTAAATCCAGGTGGACTTCCTGTTTTCCTAGAAGATGCGAATCCTGTTGGCGAGTCTTTCCGGTTCCACTGGGATTATTATTATTATTACTACTACTAATGTTATTATTATTATTATTAATAATATTGTTGCTGTTGCTTCTTCTTTTTCTCAACTTCAAACTTCAGTACTCGCCGCTGACTGTATCGAACTTCTCCGCTATGTTTGCTGTAATTTCTAGACTAAGCAGTATGCTAGCACGCAGCTGAAGCCAGGGAGTGAACTCTTAACCTTTAAGCAGTGTTGGTTACTCAATGTCACCAGCCGCAGTGTTGAGATTTACCGACTAGCCGCGTGGGATATAATGAGTCCTTGAAGAGTGTATGTTTGTAGCTGATGCTGTACCACCTAGCTACCTTTCACGAATAGCGTTCTCACACAATATCAGCGATACTGCTGCCTTAAAATGTCGAATGGCCGTACTAGAATCTAGTTCTATTTAATAATTATCATTTTATTGGTTGACTACGATAGGACTTGGTTTAATGCACTATATTGTACAACCAGTACAACAGAGCATCCTCATAATCAGACCTTGGATTTTAGGGCAAATCCCTATTTTGTTCCTTTATGGATGTGCAAGAAGCTGTAAGCATTTGAAATGTGGACGTACCGAAGGATGCTGAAGATACCTTAGACAGTCAAAATTACCAATGTAGATGTTTGGCAGCGTATGTACAAATCTACAAATCTACCGACATCTACTGATAACAAAAAGTCTCTGAGCCTAGCAGCACAGACAATCTTACTGGTAACCGTAGTAACTAGAGCACTCTTTTATACAAGCAGGACAACAGAGCATCTTGTATCCAAGAGGTCAATGCTCCTCTACCCCAGTGGTGGTCCGGGCAAGGTCTACCAAGAGCCCACCGACGAGCCTGACCTGGTGCATCTAGGCGTATCCTTCAACAGACATGAAGATGGTGTGTTGGTCGTGAAAGATAAATATTCCAATAAAGTAGCAGTTTCTTTCTTCTTACTTTCACCCTCATTGGGGTACGTTGAATCAATAATTCCTCTGTGTGGTGTTCATTCCTTAGCACCCAGTATATTTCATTATTTCTGATCTTCTTTTCCTCTCTTCTTCCGAGATGATGTGTTTGGATTTTAGTGAACATTTGTCTTGGAACCTTATATTTTACCTTTTCAATTGAGTAGTGAATTTTCTGTAATCTGTAATTCTACTAGTTTTTTTCTTGTTGTTTAAACCATGTGCAACAAATGATGTAGAATGATCTGATTATGCTCAAATACTGTAATTACAGCGTTTCGCCCCAGTGTACCATTGGGCTCGTCAATTGGTACGGTACACCTCACCAAGACGCTGAATAGTGCTCACTAAGCAGGTGTACCATACCAACTGACGAGCCCAATGGTACACTGGGGCGAAACGCTGTAAATATTTGAGCTTATCCGGACCATTCTACATCATTTGTTGAATATTCTATCTCGAAGGACCATAACAACATGTTTCTCTTCGAGAGCATTCTTTCGACATATTAAACCATGTGGGCTTTGTTTTACGGGCTCGGAAGAAATCAACGATTTGTTTGGTTAAGCTATTAGAGTTCATTCTGAGAAGATGACCGAAAAAATATATATATCCTCATTTTTTGCATAGTATCTCCGAGTTTTTTTCAATTTTTCTTGTAGAGAGTCTCATTCCGGATGTATATTATCTTATTATCCTGAAATTTTGGTCCTATGATTTTTCTTAAAATTTTCCTTTCCTAATTCGAGATTCTCCATCTGGCCTCTGAAATTCATGTTTAGAGCTTTTGCAGCGTACAGTGCTTCTGGTTTAATCACTGTCTTATCACCTCTATATACGAGGCACGTCCAGAAAGTAAGTTCCATTTGGTAATAAAATTAAATTGTGTACAGATACAGAGAAATTATTTATTGCACAACATTCTACACCTCTTAAACTACTTTTACACATAACTGCCGAACTTTTGCAGGCATTTGTCATAGCGTGGCACAAGTTTTTGGATACCTTCTTCATAGAAGTTTGCCGCCGACCGTAAACGAGAGTGAAGACTCTCCTGTAAGATATCCTACCGTTTGGCCACCACTGTTAGGCAAATTGCGTGCTTACCAGGAGAACTGCGTATGTTTAGGAGTTCTCCTGACCACATACGCAATTTGCCTAACAGTGGTGGCCATACGGTAGGATATCTTACAGGGGAGTCTTCACTCTCGTTTACGGGTCGGCGGCAAACTTCTATGAAGAAGGTATCCAAAAACTTGTGCCACGCTATGACAAATGCCTGCAAAAGTTCACCAGTTATGTGGAAAAGTAGTTTAAGAGGTGTAGAATGTTGTGCAATAAAGATTTTTTTTCTGTATCTGTACACAATTTAATTTTATTACCAAACGGAACTTACTTTCTGGACGTGCCTCGTATAATACGCTAAGGTGTATGTTTCACAAAACTCAACCCCTTAAACCAGAAGGAGTTAGAAGGTTTGTGTCAAAATCTTCCAAATCGTCTCAATAGTACGGGAGAAATCTTGTATTTCTTGAAAAGTCAACGGAAATATATTTATTTGTTTATAAAGTGCTTTTAAACAAATAAACAACATGACAGTCCCCTGCAGAACTGTATCGCGTACAGCCCGCATAGCACTAGGGCCGGGCGGGTAGTCTGTACACATGGGGCGCACACAACCCCATTATACGAGTGTTCTCGCACGGTCCTCTAGTACCGTTTAATGTTTATCAGTTTTGTTTATAATTTATTTAGGATTGTTTCAACCTCCTATGGGTTAAGATTAGGTCTACACAACTTCCTTGACTGTTGTTCTTTCCTGTTACGCCAATACTCATTCATTCGTTGGCTCATTCTTGCTCGTTCCTCGTCCGAGAACACCTTCGAGTTCTCTTGGGTTTCTCTACGGACAGATCTGTCACCTCCACAATTTTCCTCCTCAACACTTTTCTGTTTGCAATATCTCCCTCCTCAATGCCACATTTTTTAAGATCCTGATAAACTTCTTTCAAGCATGGTACTTGTGTCTTTCTCCTTTCCTGATAGAGGCAGATGACCTCGTAGTTCAGCCCCTTAAAACAACAATAACTAACTAACTCCTTTTCTGAAATAGAGGACTTTATTTGCTGGGCGTTCCGGTCCCATTCTTCTCAAGTATCCATAGAAAGTTAGTCGTCTTTTCCTCATAGATGTTGAAATGTTCCCCCATGTTATTTATATAGCTCTTGAGTTGATCTCAAACGGAAGGTAAACTCATTTTTTTGTTGCTTCCTTGGGTCCCAGAATTTTCATCAGAAATTTACGTTCTTTCTTATCTATTTCTGTGATTTCCTTTCTGGCTATTGTCTCCGCTGCATAAAGGCAGTATAAAATATACTTTTTTTTGTGTCACTAGGGCCCTTATATGTCTTTCACGGAATGTGGGGGCTCTGAGAATTGTGCCACGTCACTGAACCTGGACGCCCATAAAAACGAACACTGTACATCACAACATTGTTCTGGAACAATCCCACAGATGAATTGATCGAAAAGGAAAACAAACTTTCACCCTCTTGATCGTAGAATGAGACAATCCGCTTGTCACACTTAACATTACAGCTGGTAATTGAGTTATTAATAACTGAATTATCTCGAAGTGACGATGACATCTCAAAACTTTCTCCATTTCGACACAGCAGATAGTAATAATGTTCTTCCTTATCATCGTCACACCCCGATCGCCTGGAGGTGGAATAATCAAATTCCCGACGCTTTCTACGTGGGTGGGTTCTGTCTGATCGTTGTTTGAGTCTTCAGTCTTTTGACTGGTTTGATGCAGCTCTCCATGCCTCCCTGTCCTGAGCTAATCGTTTCATCTCTACATAGCTACCACACCCTACATCTGAGGCAATCTGTTTAACATATTCTAACCTTGGTCTACCCCTACAGTTCTTGTCTTCGACCCTTCCTTCCATAACTAAGCTTGCTATTCCTGGGTGTCTTAGTATGTGTCCTACCAACCTATCTCTTCTCTTCATTAGCAGTCGCCAGAAACATCTCTCCTCTCCCATTCGTCTTAATACCTCTTTGTTTGTAACCCTATCTACCCATCTGATCTTCATCATTCTCCTGTAACACCACATTTCAAATGCTTCAATTCTCCTCTTTTCTGCTGCACCAATAGTCCAAGTTTCACTTCCATAGAGCGCCACGCTCCAGACAAAGGCTTTCAAAAATGACTTCCTAATACCTAAATCTATATTCGATGTCAGCAGATTCCTTTTTTGTAGAAATGCTTTTCTTGCCTGAGCCAACCTACTTTTTATATCCTCTTTGCTTCGTCCATCACTGGTTATTTTGCTTCCTAAGTAACAGAAATCTCCTACTTCCTTCAGCTTTTCACCTGCCAATTTGATCTCCATAGAGGTTTCTGATTTATTTCGGCTGCATTCCAGTATTTTTGTTTTACATTTATTAATTTTCATCATGAATTCTTTCTGTAAGACGGAGTCCATTCCATTCAAAAACTCATTCAAATCCTCAGGCTTGTTGGCCAAGATGACGATGTCATCAGCAAATCTCAGAGTTGAAATTATTTCTCCTTGAATCTTCACTCCCACTTTAAATTTTTCTCTAATTTCCTTCATTGCTTGTTCAATGTAAAGATTGAAAAGTATGGGTGATAAGTTGCAGCCTTGCCTTACACCTTTCTGAATACCAGCTTCTCTCTCATGTCCTTCAACTCGAATGACTGCTGTCTGGTTTCTGTATAGATTGTATATCACCCTCCTATCCCTGTACTTTATTCCAATCGATTTCAAAATGTCAAACAATTTAGTCCAATCAACGTTATCAAAAGCCTTTTCTAAGTCTACAAAAGCCATGAACGTTCTCTTATCTTTCCTTATTCTACCTTCCAAAATCAGCCTAAGACTTAGTACAGCTTCCCTTGTTCCTACATTTCTCCTGAAACCAAACTGGTCTTCACCCAACTCCGTTTCTATCTGGCTCTCAATCCTCTTGTAAATTATTCTAGACAGGATCTTTGAAGCATGAGTAATCAAGCTGATTGTACGGTAATCTTCACATCTGTCAGCTCCCACTTTCTTTGGTATAGGGATGATTACATTCTTCTTGAAATCAGGGGGTACCTCACCTGTCTCATAAATCCTACACACCAAGTGAAATAACCTGATCAGACCTTCCTCTCCTATGCAGCGTAGCAACTCAATCGGTATATCATCTATGCCTGGTGCTTTGTTCCTGCTTAAGTCTTCCAAAGCTCTATCAAATTCTGATCTCAATATTAAATCTCCTTTCGCATCCTCATCAATTTCCTCCTCCCTTTCCATTACATGATTCTCAATCTCCTTTCCCTTATACAAACTCTCTATGTAAGCTTTCCATCTCTCAACCTTTTCTTCCCTATCTGTTAGAGGCTTTCCATTTGTGTCCTTAATATTACAGCACTTAGTCTTCTTTTCCCCAAAAGTATTCTTAATCCTTCGATAAGCTGTGTCTACTTTTCCTAATTTCAGACAATTTTCTATACCTGCACATTTCTCTTTCAACCATTCTTCTTTCGCTTCCTTGCACTTCTTGTTAACCTCATTTCTCAGACGTCTGTATTCTGCTTTCCCCTTTTCATCTCTTACATTCTTGTGCTTCCGCCTTTCATCCATCAATTCTAGTATATCCTGAGTGATCCACGGTTTTCTACCTATTCTCTCTTTCCTACCAATGTTTTCTTCTGCGGATTTTGTTATTTCATTCCTCAAAAGTGCCCATTCGTCTGCAATTGAAGTTTGTTTAGTGTTTTTCATTAGTCCTTCCTTTATACTCTTCTTGAATCTTTCGTTTACATCCTTCTCTTTCAGTCTGTCTATTGCCCACCTTTTTGGCTTTTGACTTTTCTTCAGTTTCTTCAACTTTAATCTGCATTTCATTACAACCAGATTGTGGTCAGAGTTTATGTCAGCACCAGGATATGTTTTACAATCCAAAATCTGGTTTCGAAACCTCTGCTTGACCATAATGAAGTCGATTTGGTAACGCCCTGTATCTCCTGGTCTCATCCATGTGTATATTCTTCTATTGTGGTTATTGAATAAGGTGTTAGCTATGACCAACTCATGCTCAGTGCAGAATTCTACCAACCTGCTTCCTCGATCATTCCTTTCACCTAATCCGAAATCTCCTACTATCTTCCCTTCTCTCCCTTTTCCTACCACAGCATTCCAATCTCCCATTACTATAACATTTTCATCACCCTTGATATACCTCAGAATTTCGTCTATTTCTTCGTAGACCTTTTCAACATCCTCATCATCAGCTTGACTGGTAGGCATATAGACTTGTACCACTGTGGTGCAGGTAGGTTTAGTATTTATTTTTTCTACAATAATCCGTTCACTATATTGCTCATAATATTCCACCAGCTGTCCAAGTTTCCTACTAAATATGAGGCCAACCCCTGCTTGGCCATTGTTTGATTTAGTGCTAATGACCCTGTAGTCTCCAGACCAAAAGTCCTGTTCTTCCTGCCAGCGCATTTCACTAATCCCAACCAAATCCAACCTCAACCTATCCATTTCCCTTTCTACGTTTTCTAACCTTCCATTTCCTAGCAGACTTCTAACATTCCACGCTCCGATCCGTAGAATGTCGGAGTTCCTCTTTGTCACTTCTGTCATGTTAACCCCCTCTCGAGTAGTCCCCACCCGGAGATAAATCTCTTGAAATGCTGATTCAAAATTATATTTAAGCGGCTTCGTTGCCGTAGTCGGTAGCATGCTGAGTTTCTATGCTCAAGATCGTGGGTTCAAACCCGGCCGAAGTCGTCGTTTTTTTTAAGACCGTTAAAAATCCCTCAGTATGCCTTCCTTCGGAGGGGAAGTATTGCCGGCGGTCCCATGTCTTAGATTAATGGCATGAATTGTGGAGGCTAAAATTTGTAGGTTAGTTTGATAACGCTCTATTAGTTCCAACGTTCGCCGCCAGGTGCTAACTGCGTTGCCATCTAGTAACCAAGTCCGCAAGCTAGGTGTCGCGACGGTAGCATTTACAGGCGAAAGTAGGAACTACTACTTGACATTATTGTCTGCAGTCCTTACTTGAATTAAAACAGATAACACACTCTAATACAGCCATCACAATTAACACTGGTTATCAGGCAGATTCTACACACACCCAAAGTACACGGGGCTACATGACTGCATTGTCGGAGCCCCTAAACTGAGGAACCAACCAACCCAGCCTTCGGGCGTTCAATTAAAAATACCCTGCTATGACCAATGGATGCAATTCAAAATATAATATATTTTTTAATTTTTTTATTGAATTACAAATTATTTAATAAATCAAAATTGCATTATGATAATGTTTAGCCAATATGCTTCCACAAGACTCTAATACAAATTTATGTTGAAACAAAACATTGTTCAAAAATGCGTTGGATTTTTTTAAAATTCAATGGTCTTCTCAGTTTGTCTTTTGCGCACGAATTTCTTTGACAAGCTGAGGTAAGCCATTGCAGCAGGAATGCGGCAACACCGCTCAGTCTACCCTCCAATGCACCTGACTCCTTTTACTTGGTAACGTGACTGGACTGCTACAGACCGCACCTTCCTTCACCTTTCTCTGCTCAGGACTTTCTTTATTCACTCGCACGAGCACTCGTCCATCTCATGGCTTTTCACTGTGGACACCAGGGTTCGATTCCCCACTCTGCCAAAATTAAATTAATTGCAATAAGGTTTACTCCTCAACCACCGTAGAAGTAACTTTCCTTTACTTCCCTCACTGGTGTCTGTCTGTCTGTTAGGTAGTCAGCCAGAAGGCTGGTTGGATCCTCAAAAAGCACCGCCGTTACGTTATGTGAGTAGATACCCACAAAAACCCAAGGCAGCGCTATATTGAGGCGTTCTAGGCAAGAAGAGGAGTGAGGTAGTTTGCCATTGCTTTCCTCACTGAGTCAGAACAGTAGTCCTAACCCTATGAGTAGAACCTTTGGGTACTCCAAGCAAATGCTGGGATAGTACCAAATCAACACCTCCCACCGAAATCCTAGCATCAACATTTCTAATACACAAACACATCCACGATGACGCAAAAATCCCTCAAATGAATCAACAACAACATAAATCAAACTCACGTCCTCAGTTTTGATGCGTTTGTCTAATAACCTGTGTTTTTATGGTGACTATTAATGCAAGCTAGAGTAAACTGTAAACTAATGAAACTATAGAGGACAGCCATGATTTACTCAAGGCATAACCATCACCTCCATTAAAGTTGTGTGGCTGTTTACTTATTTCAATCGCCTCCTGAATCATACGAGTTGTGAAATGTTTCTCCATACAGATGACAGAAGTTTCTTCAAAAAGAATTCGATGGAACATGGAAGCTTATATACTCCAGCACAGTTAAGGCCAACTGAATCCTTGACTGATCGCACCTGGTGGCGAACGTTGGAACTTAATAGAGCACTAATCAAATGTAACCTACAAGTTCCACACAAATGCAGTTAGTGGAAGGTTCTTTTACATGCCATAACTCTATGACATGGGCTCGCCGGCTTTATTTCCCCTCCGAAGGAAGGCATACTGAGGGATTTTTAATATTCTTAAAAATCCAAAGGCTTCGGCCGGGTTTTAACCCGCCATCTTGGGTATAGAAGCTCAGCATGCTACCAACGACATTCTAAATCAGTTCAATGTACTCAACCTGAGAAGCCGTCTACAATGTACTGACCTGTGTTTCCTACATAAAATTATGAATATTTACACAAAATGTAACATGCTCTTAAGGTACTTCCCACTCAATGCCCCCCCCCCCCCCCCCCCCCCCCCCCGTTCAACACGTCAGAACCATTTTCACCGCATACCTCGCCCACGTCTTGAAGTACAGAAGCGCTCTACCTACCCTTAGCAACTCCCTTACAAATATTGACATATTCTCTCCCTATAGAACATTTAAACACAACATTAGAAGTTCCCTTTCATCCTCAATTCCTACCCCCTCACCCCCCTAATCACCCACTACCCCAACCATTCCTTGCGTCTTTCCCGAGATTTATCCCTTGCTGCCATCACTGCCATTTGTTACCTGTTATTGTTGTTGTTTTTGTTAATATTATTTGAAATTGTTAAAATATTAGTGTAAAATGACCTTTTCATGGTTGTATCTACTAATTATTAAATAAATAAAAAAAGACCACCACCGAAGCCACCCTTTTTACTATTCTGGTGTGAAGAAACTTCTAACAGTCTTCATTTGAACACCGCTCATACAATACAATAGAGATAATATGTCTCGGGTATTGAACTCTGGACTGGGAGCTCGGCCAAGAGAAGGCGGTGCTAGAAGGTGGGTCGAGTGCTGGTTATGCCTGCCAATGAGCTAACTTGGTTCTACCTGTCAGACTTTCTTCAACAAATCAGGAATCCAGACACTTACTTTCCCCGCATTCGACGTATTTGCTTCAGAACAAGACCCATATACAGGTTGCTCGAGAATTATCTACTTGTATGAAGCAAAATGAATCTTTATCAGACAATGGAATTTTCGCCCCGTACGCCCTTTATGATGCAAGTACTACTCTGTCAATTTCGGTAACAGATTGAACCCACAAAATGTAGCCCTCACCACTTGCCCCCCATCACTACAAACCTGGTGATTATAGTTCGCGTCACCTTAAATAAGTTACTAACAATGTTACCTTACCATTTGTCCCCCATCACTACAAACATGGTGATTATAGTCCGCGTCACGTTAAATAAGTTACTAATAATGTTACCTTACCCTTTGTCCCCATCACTGCAAACCTGGTGATTATAGTCCGCGTCACCTTAAATAAGTTAGTAACAATGTAACCTTACCATTTGTCCCCATCACTGCAAACCTGGTGATTATAGTCCGCGTCACCTTAAATAAGTTAGTAACAATGTAACCTTACCATTTGTCCCCCATTACTACAAACATGGGGATTATAGTCCGCGTCACGTTAAATAAGTTACTAATAATGTTACCTTACCATTTGTCCCCATCACTGCAAACCTGGTGATTATAGTCCGCGTCACCTTAAATAAGTTAGCAACAATGTAACCTTACCACTTGTCCCCCATTACTACAAACATGATGATTATAGTCCATGATATTTTAAATAAGTTACTAACAATGTAACTATACCATTGTCCTCCATCAATACAAACATGGTAATTTATGGTATGCTTGCTGGTTGTATAAGAACGGCTATATAAGAACATCTACTCTTTTAACAAGTCTATGACATCTATAATTGACCTAGAGTTGAAGCTAGCTAGGCACGCTTGAGCACCTGTATAACGACAGTGCTGTGAGCAGGACTTTACTAAGGGATAAGTAATCATTACTAATGTAGAAATCAGTGTGCATGATTTAATTTATCGTATTTATGTTATTGTAGTGTGTTATAAGTCGATTGAATTACAATGTAACAACGAATTAAAACAACTATTCCTCAACGTTTCGAAAATTGAGTTCTACACAAGGCCCTACCAAAATCAAGCTTCTCAAACTTGAAATCTCATGCACAAAAATAACTGCCATGTTCGCATCTTACTATATCTGTGAACAAGTGTTTTCTACAATGAAGCATCGCAAAAATAGCGTCTGAAATAAATTGACAGACCACCATTTAGCTGCGCTACTAAGAATCAGCTCATCCCAGTTTCAACCAGATTATGAAACACTTTTAGAAGCACAGTCACAGTTTCACTTGTCACGTTCTCCTTCCTCTTCTAACAAATAATTAAGGGGTGTTCTTTTCTCCTAAGTTTTCTACCATTTGTAGCCTAAAAGTTTTGTTTTTAAAAATCAGAAATAAAATGTTTATAATTCATAAGCATGTGTTATTCTTTTTTTTTGGCCCGCCTAGATTATTTTTATTTGCATCTGGCCCTCACCTTAAGGGGGGACGTATGCAAAATTTCACCCAAGTAAAAGAAATATTGTAACTCCCCGAGTTTTAAAGATAATGCTATATAATTTTAATCTCATATTTATCAGTATGCTAGGCATGTCTATGTTGATTTTCGTGGTGATAATTCAAATGGTTCTTCAGCTAGGAATATTTCAATTTTCTGAAACATGTACCCTTAATATGTACCTTTTCTACGAAACCATCACATTGTAAGGTACAAAATTTGAACTGTAATATCTATACACCAGGTTAAATATATCTGTGGAACAAACGTTTGATCTCTTATTTACTTTATTTTTAACAGCACTTCAAAATCTGATGGCCTTAATTTGAAAGAAAAATAATGACATGTTACCCCTTAAAATCCAAAATATATTCTTTAAAAGAAAGTTGTTCCCTGAAGTTAATTAGAATAATGGTTTTCAGCAGCATATCAAGTTTCATCACTGTATCTTTAATGATGTAGGAGAAAAGGTACAATAAACTTACAAAAATGTAAGTTATGGAAAACTTGAATCAAAGATTTGAGTTTGTTTATATTGTATTGCCGCTCATCAAATGACTTAGTGCAGACCATATCCATTTTCCTCTGATTCCTCCAGCTGTTTCCTCATTGAATGTCTCCTTTGATGAGCCTTTGTTTCCAATTGCATCATCTGATGATGTCAGATTATCCTCACATTCTCCCTACAGATGTGGGTGTGGCAGTATACAAGCAGTTACATATACCATTTTTTTCTCATATTTACAGACTGTAATATTTTGGAATTAAAATCTTGATACCGTAAGTTAAATTATGGGCGATAAAAAAATACTCTTTTTCTCATTTTTACAAAGGTTCCCCCTTAAAAAGTTTGATCATGTCTGGTTTAAAGTAAGATGATATCAGCTTATGATTTCTTATGCAGGAAGTAGGCCCACTTTCTCTGCCAGGCTGAATAAGTGTAAAGCACACACGATGCCAATATGAGAGGTACTCACGTAATGTTCTGTCGCCTGAGAGTGACATTCAGGAACATACTTTCCCTGGCAGGTGTTATAACGGTAGAGCACACAACTTTCTTCCGGAACAGTTGCTTCAGAGCACCCAAGGACGCTCGTCCTTTGATCACGCCGACATGGGCTGGAAGGCTCATTTGCTTGCGTCACTGTCTTTTTTCCTCTTTTTTTTTCATTATTTACTAGCAACCTGCCCTGGCTTCGCCCGGTATCTTTAACGGATTACCCAGCGTAAGCTTAAAAGGCGCACCGGCGGTGCACTCCTTCAGTCCTCTATACGACTGGTGCCGCAGATGGAAGTTGAAACCAAACCCAGATAAATGCAGCTTTTTAACAAATACCCTACGCAATTCGCCAGTACCTACAGCATATTCCTTACTTGACAGGCCCATTACCGCAGTTGAGCATCAGCGAGATTTCGGGGTCATATTTGACAACCAGCTAAGATTTAAAGAACAGATTCAACATTCTTTATCCAAAGCCATGAAATTCCTTGGCATACTCAACCGCTTCTCAGAAATATCAAATCCCACAGCTCTTCGCCTCTATTGCCTCTCGGTAATCCAGCCCAAGGTTCATGTAAGTAACCTATAAGAGATTCGTCACTTTTGGTTATAGAATTTCCGAGAGAGAGCACCGCCCGAGGCTATGGATTGTACTTGCAAGTCTGGCAACATAAAAAGCAAAAAGCCATATTAATGTAGCCTTTATTACAATTAATTAAACAGTATGTTATGCGATGAGTTATTGATTATTGATGAAAATAACACAAACATAACTGCGCCTTTCGGTAGGCGCTGAAATATACGTCCAGATATGAAAATAATACATTTTGATGTATACCAATGTTGGCAATAGATTTGTCACGAAGGACACAGTTATGCTGTTCTAGAGTTTAATTCACCTTTAGGCTAATTAAACATTGCTCTCCTACTCTACTCGCTTGCTGAGCCCAAGTTTGCAGGTTCGAAACCTGGCGCAGTCAGCTGGCATTTGAGGGTGCGCAAATGCGAGGGAGCCGTGTCAGTACATTTACTGGCACGTTAAAGATCCCCTTCGGGGCAAAATTCCGGCACCCCGGCGTCTCTAAAAGCCAGTGTAGTTAAAAGGGACGTAAAACCAATAACATTATTATTATTATTATCTCCTACTCTACAGAATAGTTGGGATATTCGATGAATATAAAGAAAACTGTCCAAATGCACACACTATATTGCCATAACCTCACTTTTTGCCTAGCATGCCGGCTGCCACCCACCCCTCCCCGTAGCCCTAAACCACAAATAGTATTGCAATGCAAAGGAGAATGGGTAAGAAAACAAACAAGAGCTGAAATGTACACATTTATTCTTTATATACACACATCAAAAAAAGTTTTGCATCACCTCGGTTCCCAGATCTCCGGCATATAGACGTTGACTGTGTATATTGTATCCAAGATACAGGCCCTTTGACTGTTCATAGATGTCACTAAAACTGCTCAAAGATGTAAACAACCATGCATGAGCAGGGCCTATTAGACGGAGGGGGTTCGACAGCCGATCAGTTCCAGTCATTCCACCAGGACGAAGGTACGCTGCTCATGTTGTCTGTAGGTCTACCATGCCTAGAAGGTCAATACCGCAGTTCGATCGCGTCCGCATTGTTACTTTGTGTCAAGAAGGGCTCTCAACAAGGGAAGTTTCCAGGCGTCTCAGAGTGAACCAAAGCGATGTTGTTCGGACATGGAGGAGGTACAGAGATACAGGAACTGTCGATGACAGGCCTCGCTCAGGCCGCCCAAGGGCTACTACTGTAGTGGATGACCGCTACTTACGGATTGCCGCTCGGAGGAACCCTGACAGCAATGCCACCATGTTGAATAATGCGTTTCGTTCAGCCACAGGACGTCGTGTTTCAACTCAAACTGTGCGCAATAGGCTGCATGATGCGCAACTTCACTCCCGACGTCCATGGCGAGGTCCAGCTTTGCAACCCCGACACCATGCAGCGCGGTACAGATGGGCCCAACAACATGCTGAATGGACCCCACGGAATTGGCATCACGTTCTCTTCACCGATGAGTGTCGCATATGCCTTCAACCAGACAATCGTCGGAGACGTGTTTGGAGGCACCCTGGTCAGGCTGAACGTCTTAGACACACTGTCCAGCGAGTGCAGCAAGGTGGTGGTTCCCTGATGTTTTGGAGTGGCATTATGTGGGGCCGACGTACGCCACTGGTGGTCATGGAAGGCTCCGAAACGGCTTTACGATACCTGAATGACATCCTCCGACCCATAGTGCAACCATATTACGGTGAGTTAGCCGAGGTCGTTGCGGCATGACTGTTGGCAGTCGCTCACATCCGGGAGGCGAGGAGGTTCGAATCCCCCCGCCGGCAACCTTGAAGATGGTCTTCTGTAGTTTCCCATCTTCCTTCCAGGCAAATGCCGGGGTTGGTCCTTAACTATAGGCCACAGCCGCTACCTTCCAACTCCTCGACCCTCCCTTCCAACTTTCCTCCCCAACGGTACTTGTAGCTCACCCATTGGGTGTCCGTCTCGAAGCAGCTACAAAACTGGCGAGCCGAACATGTCCTCGGACACTCCCGGCACTAAAAGCCATACGCTAAAAAAAAAATCGGCAGAATATTGGAGAGGCATTTGTCTTCATGGACGACAATTCTCGACCTCATCGTGCACATCTTGTGAATGCGTTCCTTCAAGATAACGACATCGCTCGACTACAGTGGCCAGCATGTTCGCCAGACATGAACCCTATCGAACATGCCTGGGATATGTTGAAAAGGGCTGTTTATGGACGTCTTGACCCACCAACCACTCTGAGAGATTTACGCCGAATTGTCGTTGAGGAGTGGGACAATTTGGACCAACAGTGTCTTGATGAACTTGTGGATAGTATGCCACGACGAATACAGGCATGCATCAATGCAAGAGGACGTGCTACTGGGTATTAGAGGTAGTGGTGTGTACTGCAATCTGGACCACAAATGCTGAAAGTCTAGCTGTATGATGGTACAACATGCAATGTGTGGGTCTCATGAGCAATAAAACGAGCTGAAATGTTGTTTGTGTTGATCTCTATTCCCTTTGTATTTAAAGGTTCCGGAACTCTTGGAACCGAGGTGATGCAAAACTTTTTTTGATGTGTGTATTTTTATTCGAGAGTAGTCCATATTGCCCACTAGTTTTACACATGGTCAACACCAGGAAGATGAAAATTGCCGTATTGTTCTTACTATCATTATAATTCTTACATCCCGGTGCTTGGCAATTTTTCCTCCCTTGCAGTGGCATGACTGACTCTCAATTCAATTCAAATAAATAATCAAAATACCGAACAAATCAAACCAACCAACAACACCACGAGGAAAATCAATCAAAACAGACTATTCCCGCTTCCACCAGTTGGTTTGGTGTGAGCGTTGGATGAGTGCCAACTACGGAAACATAGTACTGAAATTAATTCTTCATAGGTTGGCAGAACATCTATAGCGGAGCTTTATCGATCGAAACCCACGCGCTCCCTATGATCTGTCATCCCGCTGATCCAGCCCATTGCAAACTACTGTTCTCCCATTTGGACAACTTCTTGCCGGTCAAACATAGCTAAATTAAAGAGAATTCAATCCTTCTTTGCTGCAATTGTAAGGAACAGAATGCCAAGGTTTAGACACTTTACCACTCAGCAGGTATAATACTTTCAGCCATAAATATCCCTCCCCTCAACACGACACGCCAGGTAACTGACCTGTCCTTCCTACATTCTATTTTAAATGGCCATTACTGTTCGGACCACCTGCTGTCACGTTTCAAACTAAGAGCCCCTTCCTGTTCTACCACGCTCAAATATATTATGCACATTCCACACACTAAAACATTGGACCAGGGGAATGACAGTTCATAGGGAGCGCGTGGGTCGGGGTTCTGGATGTTCTGCCAACCAATGAAGAATTAATTTTAGCACCAAGGTTCCGTAGTTGGCACTCATGAACGTTCACATCAAACCGACTGGTGGAAGCGGGAATAGTCTGTTTTGATTGATTTTCCTCGTGGTGTTGTTGGTTGTTTTGATTTGTTCAGTATTTTGATTGTTTATTTGAATTGAATTGAGAGTCAATCATGCCACTGCAAGGGAGGAAAAATTGCCAAGCACCGGGATGTAAGAATTATAATGATAGTAAGAACAATACGGCAATTTTCATCTTCCTGGTGTTGACCATGTGTACAACTAGTGGGCAATATGGACTAGGCCTACTCTCGAATAAAAATATATAGAGAATAAATGAGTGCATTTCATCTCTTGTTTGTTTTCTTACCCATTCTCCTTTGCATTGCAATACAATTTGTGGTTTAGGGCTACGGGAAGGGGTGGGTGGCTGCCGGCATGCCAGGCAAAAAGTGAGGTTATGGTAATATAGTGTGCATTTGGACAGTTTTCTTTACATTCATCGAGTATCCCAACAATTCTGTAGAGTATGAGAGCCTTTTTAATTAGCCTAAAGGTGAATTGAGCCCTAGAACGGCATAACTGTGTCCTTCGTGACAAATCTATTGCCAACATTGATATATATCAAAATGTATTATTTTCCTACCAGGACGTATATTTCAGCGCCTAGCGAAAGGCGCAGTTATGTTTGTGTTATTTTCATCAATAATCAATAACTCATCGCAGAACATACTGTTCAATTACGTGTAATAAAGGCTACATTCATATGGCTTTTTACTTTTTATGTTGCCAAACTTGCAAGTACAATCCATAGCCTCAGGCGGTGTTCTCTCTCGGAAATTCTATAACCAAAAGTGACGAATCTCTTATACTTACATCATCCTTGATTTGGACATATCCACAAACAAGAGAACGTTCCTGTAGCAGGCGAGGGAGAAGTTAAATTGTATTTAGAACTGTCATCTTGGCCACTGACGACACGGCTACGAGCAAGGACATTCTAGCGGCTCTTGATCTGGACTTGTTTTGTTTGGTGATTTGTTAAATTGTATCTTATATTTTATTTTAAATTGTTATTTGGTTGTTATTTGTACAAACGTGAAGGACTGTAGCTGTAGTTTTTGCTTTGATTAATAAATAAATAAATTACAGACGCAATTCCGAAAAGCCGAGGTGAACAGCGAAACTCCAAACACATATGCTCTTCTCTGAAGTCTTAACTCGACACGACTCGACAGTTTGATTCTGGCTGAAGCTGGTATGATAGGCTCTTTCGCTAGCTCTTAAACTCGCTCCAAAGATAATAATTTAAATTTCCACTGAATGGAGATTGTTAGAAGAAATGGAAACGTAGAAACTCTTACAGTGGGTGATGTATTAAAGATAGAGATATGCTGTCGCGGAGTTATTTGTAGAACTTTTCATGCTCAACAATATATTCTTACACTCCTAGTACAGTATATTTTGAACGGTTTATCCAGCGTATGCTTAAAAGGCGCACGGACTGCAGATTCTTCTTCGACTCGATTTACTGAAATCGTTACTGCTATGCTTCCTTAACCGATCCAGTGGATCTCGAGATTACCCGTTACATCCAAGAATCGGGGGGACTTTGTTTTATATTATGTTACGATCGGTTACTTGCAACGTCCCATGTCTATAGACCACGTGTCTGGCCTTACTGTTATGCGGACTCGACGCTACACAATTCTGCCAGGGGCTATCGTCTTGTTTATTTGTTTAAACCCACTTTATAAACAAAAAATATATTTCCGTTGATTTTTCAAGAAATGCAATAGATTTCCTATACTGTAGAGATGATTTGGAAGATTTTGGTACAAACCACACCTTCTAACTCCCTCTGGTTTAGGAGCTTGAGTGTTGTGAAACATACACCTTCTCGTTTTACAACTTATGTTGATAATAATAACAATAATACTAAAATAATATTCAACGTAATTTCTACGTCGAGATTGTGTACTTTTTGGTACAAAGAAACTATGGAAGACTTACGACAGTCACATATCACCATAGAAGACATCCACGACCGCAGCATTTGTAGACAAAAATTCGAAAACCAGAAATTTGAATTTAGATCACAACCCAAAAGAAATAGGCGTAAAAGAACAGATGAAGAGAAGAAGGCGCACAGTGAAAGGTTTTTGGGAAGATAAAAAGAGGAAAAGATCCACCACCAATAGCTAGACTTTTGTGTTTTTAGCGCTCTCCTTAAGGGGGAATGTACGCGAATAATCATAATAATAATAATAATAACGGCAACATAACTTACTTTCAGGAGAGGAAAACAAAATGGGCCTGGTTCATTGAACTGGATAAAGATCTGAAAGAAGTGGGGATTACAACAACAGACATTCAGGAGCGCGCCCCACTGAAAAGGAAACTTTAAGCTTGCAAAGGTTTCCAAGAAAAAACCGAAGCTGAAAACGGGAAAGATTTGGACCCAGGAACGGAAGGATTTCCACCGAGAACGAATGTGGGCGTACTGGGCAAACATCAAAGCCTGGTGGAGACAGTTGGAATGACGCGGTCCATAGATGGCCTGTACGAAATGAATGAATGAATGAATGAATTAATTAATTAATTAATTAATTAATTAATTAATTAATAATAATAATAATAATGTTATTGGTTTTACGTCTCTGTTAACTACGTGGCCTTTAGAGACGCCTGGGTGCCTGCATTTGGCTCCGTAGGTGATGTTTTTAACGTGCCAGTAAATTCACTGACACGGCTCCCTCGCATTTAAGCACCTTCAATACGCCAACAGACTGCGTCAGGATTGTCCAACTTCGGGCACAGCAGCCAGTAAGAGAAATTGTATAACGCCTAGGGGATTTTGATGCAGTTTCCACCATTCTGTAAAGGATTTCTCGCCGAAGGTTTCTGTAGAAAAACATCCTTGTATGACCAAAGGAAGCCGAGCAGTAACGATTTCAGTCCGTGCGTCTGTTAAGCTTACGCTGTGTAAACCGTTAAAAAATATACTATGAGCGTAAGAATTGTTCAGCATGAAAAGTTCTATCTAAAAAATCCGCGACAGCATATCTCCATCTTTAATACATCACCCACTATAAGTGTTTTTACGTTTTCATTTCTTCCAACAATCTCTATTCAGTGGAAAATTAAATTACTAGCTACGGAGCGAGTTTACGTGGTAGCGAACGAGCCAGATTCAAACTGTCGAGTTAAGACTTCAGAGAAGAGTATTATATGTTAGGAGTTTCGCTGTTCACCTCGGCTTTTCTGAATTGAGTCTGGAACCTGCCGTCCGTGCGCCGTTTTTTACTCTGTGTAAACCGTTAAAGATACCGGGCGAAGCCGGAGTGGGTTGCTAGTTATTATTAAAATTCTCTCTGTTGAGAGAAATATTCCTCCATCTGGGGTTAGTTGTTACAGTATTGGTAACATTGCATACAGTATGTAGATATTGTCACTCAACAGCCAAGAGATTAAAAAAAAGGCAACCACCTTCAAAACAAGGCCGCCTGCATTCTTATTCCGCTTTATTCCATTCAAAGCCTGCTGTAGGCTCTCCATCTGGCGTACGCTATTGTCTCTGTAACTAGTGTTAAGACTCAAAACTTCACTGGAAACCTTCGGTTCCAAGTTCCCACTTGTGAACTTTTGAAGTCATCTTTCAGTGTTGCCTGTTCAAACTATCCACGTATGCTCTTCAGTCTGTCAACAAGTTATTTGACCTGTATATACAGTTGTTAAGTTTGGTTGGTTGGTTGGTTCCTAAGTTTAGGAGCTGCGACAACGCGGTCATGTAGCCCCGTGTACTTTGGGTGTGTGTAGAATCTGTCTGATAACCGGTGTTAATTGTGATGACTGTATTAGTGTGTGTTATCTGTTTTAATTCAATTAAGGACTGCAGACAGTAATTTCAAGTAGTTCATACTTTTGCTACCAAATGCTACCGTCCATGACACCTAGCTTGAGGACTTGACTACCAGATGACATCACAGTCAGCACCTGGCGGTGAACGTTGGAACTAATAGAGCGTTATCAATTCTAACCTGAAAATTTAGCTTCACACCAGTGTAGTTAGTGGAAAGGTTCTTTTCCATGCCATAAATCTATGACATGGGACCGTCGGCTTTACTTCCCCTCCGAAGGAAGGCATACTGAATGATTTTTAACTCTCTTAAAAAAAATCCGACGACTTCGGCCGGGTTTGAACCCCTCTATCTTGGGCACAGCAGTTTAGCATGCTACCAACTACGCCACCGAAGAGATTCACTGCGAATCATAAATGTTAACATTCATTCATTCATTCGTGTCAGAAACACTTGAAATGAAAATCCACAGCCTGATTCCCGGAGAAAAACCTGTCTGCCTCCGTTTTGTCCAGCACAGATCTCACATGGAGTGACCGGGATTTGAACCATGGACCCAGCGGTGAGAGGCCGGCGTGCTGCCACGGAGGCATTGTCAGAAACACTTACAGTGTGAAATTGAATATACAATAAGTAGACTACATAATATTATATACAAAATTTTACATTTCAATTTGTTCAAACTATAGCCGCCCAGAAGTTGGCGACCTCAATGGCAATAGGTGTTGCATGTAACAGGTCCTCTATTGCACATGTTGTTAGGCACTGACTGCACTGAAGCAAATGGTAGGACGTCTGCGTTGTTCCACATTCACACGACGGTGACTCCACATGGAAACCTCATCTCATTAAGTTGTGTTTGCATCTTGTGACACCAGACCGAAGTCTATTGAGTGATCTCCATGTACTCCATTTCTCTGTGAAACCGGCTGGTAGTTTTGCAGAGGGTGGAAATCATTGCCCAGGACTGTAGAACCTTGCACGCCACAAATTGGTTCGGGATTGTTGTGAAGTCCTGACAAGAGCTTCTGTTGTTCTGAGGAAGCTTTTCCTAGATTTTAGTCGGGGTTTTGCAGGTCGATGTCCAAACAGAAGTTTCTGCCCTTTTTTTTCTCTCTCATTTTTCGTCGCTACCTCTCGGCGGATGTCAGGGGGTGCGATACCAGCGAAGTGGGCTTAAGGCACCCAGTAATAATACGACAAGTATCGTTTAGTGCAACATCTACCATTTTGGCATGACTGGATTTGTACCATACTGGGCTTGCGTATTCTCCCGCGGAGTAACATAACACAAGAAAAGAGGTTCTCACAGTACTAGGATGTACTTCCCATGTTGTGCCCGTTAACTTCCTTATGATGTTAATATTAACAAAACAAGTTATACAAAGTTGTTGTTGTTGTTGTTGCGTGTTTAGGGGCTTTGCGACATCATGGACTTGTAGCCCCCCATGTAGTTGTGTGTATGTAGAATTTGTCTGATAACCTGTGTCACTGTGATGTCTGTACTAGTGTGTGTATTTGTAATTGAGGTAGGAAGCGGCCGTGGCCTTACGTTAGGTTCAATTCCAGCATTTGCCTGGAGTAGAAGTGGGGGGGAAACCACGTAAAACCACTTCCAGGATGGCTGAGGTAGGAATAGAATCCACCTATTCTCAGTTTTGCCTCTCGAGGCTGAATGAATGTACCCGGTGGTCCAACCCTCAGACCAGTATTACATTTCTTGCAAGAGCCGGGAATCGAACCCGGGCTTCCGCGAAGACAGCCAAGAATGCAACGATGTGGACCAAAATAGAACAAAGCCACAATTCTTGTTTTAATGGGCGGAACACCGAGGGCGTCAGCCCCTCAATTTTGTATATATAAATTTAAACTTCATCCCTAGTCACCAGGCTCTGTCCCAAAGTTGCACATGTGTCCCATTGAAAATGAAAATCCACAGCCTGCTTCCATTCGACCGACCGGGTCAGGGAATGGAATGAATTAATCCCCCCATCTAGCGGCGAAGATGTGGACTGTGCCGGCTGCCGAAGCCTGTCGCACTCCCCCGGGGCAATGATTAAATGAATGGCAGATGAAACGAAATGACAGTGGAGAGTGTTTCTGGAATGAAATTTGTGACAGGGAAAACCGGAGTACCCGGAGGAAAACCTGTCTGCCTCCGCTTTGTCCAACACAAATCTCACATGGAGTGACCGGGATTTGAACCACGGACCCAGCGGTGAGAGGTGGCGTGCTGCTGCCTAAATCACGGAGGCTTCATGTGTCCCATTATTAGTTCAAATATTATGACTAATTAAAATAGTATGGCTGAAATGAGAATCAGACCCATTTTTCTCTCCAATCTCAACGAGGCTGGGTGTACCCCCATTCCAGCCCTTAGACTCATAATTAAATTAAATTTCTTCTTGGCAGAGCCGGGAATTGAACCCAAAACTCTGACTTCTCGTACCCGCGGAAGAAAAAGAGCTGTCCTGTGAGCTCCGGTTTCACTACATCACTGCTGCTGGCTCGTGCTAGATTAATGTAAGCCCGTATCGCAGCTTATTGTAACGTAACGTAATGTGAGGCAAGGCGTGGTCTGGCCTAGTTCGGTCTCTCTCAAGGACATTAACATCGTGATGTTATAATTCACTACCCACAGGCAAAGGTATTAATAATTAGTATTAGCTACAGCTTCCTCGATTAGAATAGGTAGACTTGCCATATTTTTGGTGAGTGGAACCGGGACACATTAATATGGGATGGCCTTACCTGGGAGGTTGAGGAGTTTTAAGCCCTTTTTAAGCCTTGCAAGTGACGAGAAGGGGGAATCTGCCATCCTAAATTGTTAGTTACACACACCTTTTAAAAATAAGAAAGGAATTTTTGTTACATAAAAATATATCATTTTTCCTTTTTAATGATAACTAGCATTACCCGTCGCGGCTTCGCCCGCGAATATTCTACTGTCGACCCAAGTATTATGTGCACTCGAGTTTGAAGGTTGTTTGTGATGTAACCAATATACCTACATAAAATCCAATAACATCATCATTTTCATCGTTCTAATTTACGCAAGTTCATGTAGGTTTGGAATTTCTAATTTATATTTTAATATTTTTTATCGCAGATGGAACACAAAATGTGCCCGTTTTTAAGCGTGTTCCAACCATGCGTCACATTTAAGAATTATTATCTCAAAATTCCGTCATCAGATCGAATGCAAATTTTAACACAATATACATTGGAATGTTGTATAACTGGTTTATTAATTTCAAAATTTTGTGTGTCCAAGAAACAATGTTGTTATCATTTTTGTAAGGTAACTTTTTCTCGGCTCGGGGTGGTTGGAAAATATACTTCTTGGTTGCGTTGTAATCCTTATTCATCAAGAAGTTATGCTGTATGACTGTGAAATACGTAAATTAATTCACTTATCTTATATCGGTTTGTATTTGTTCGTGGAAATAGCACATGGTTCACCAGCTAGCCACTCCGGGGAAAGCTGTACAGCGTTGCCGAGATGGGCTCCATCACGCGTCATGGCGCGCCTAGCTCAGAATTAATTTACGTATTTCACAGTCATACAGCATAACGTTTTGATGTATAAGGATTACAACGCGACCACGAACTACATATTCCAACCACCCCAAGCCGAGAAAATGTTACCTTACACAAATGATAACAACTTTGTTTCTTAGACGCAAATTTTTAAATTAATAAACCAGTTATATATCATTCCAATGTATATTGTGTTAAAATTTGGATTCGATCTGACGACGGGTTTGTGAGATAATAATTCTTAAATGTGACGCATGGTTGAAACAAGCTTAAAAACGGGCACTTTTTGTGTTCCAACTGCGATAAAAAATATTAAAATATAAAGTAAAAATTCCAAACCTACATGAACTCACGTAAAATAGAACGACGAAAATGTTGATGTTATTGGATTTTATGTATGTCTATTGGTTACGTCACAAACAACCTTCAAACTCGAGTACACATAATACTTTGGTCGACAGTAGTTATAAAGAGTACACTTAGCAAAATCTCAATCATGAATGCTGTGACTCATTTATCCTTGGTATGAATAATCAAGCTACTGATGCAGTGGTTAGGGGTTTGTCATTCCTTCATAGGTATATCAGAGCGAAGTTAGTTTTCTGGGAATATCACAGACACTGTTAATTTAAGGGCCTTTAAATGTGGTTTTCGGAGACCCTTTATAGTCGGGTGAAAAATACCTTTTGTACCACACTCACACGTGAAAATTGCGTGAAAAAAGTCTATAGTGCCCCTTGACCCCCTTAAGCGCATTATACTGTATGTATTGATGCATTTTACAGCTTAATTTGGTTCAGTGACAGCCTTATACCCGTCTGGAAACTTTCACAGTAATGTAATAATTGGAATTGCATTGCGTCTTACAGAAATAGATGGACCTGTGAGGTTCTGTTACCATGGTTGCCGTGTTGCATTCTTTCATTATTTCATTGTAAATATACATGTTTTAAGGTATTTATTTAATTGTGAGGCATTTAAAGAGTAAGTGAGTGCGTTTCGCTTTGGGTTATGCTGAACCTGTAGTCACCCCATATGTGTACATGGGACCTTATTTTAGGCACAAAACTGGAATGGGACCTTAGCAGAATAATATAGGTAGGGATTTTTTTTCTGGTCTACCATCTGGAAAGAAGTGTTAATAAAATACAATTTAAAATGCTTATAAAATTGTTTAATTGAACAATTACTAAGTCTTATCTTGAAAAACTACAACTTTTTGTCTAACTACAAAAACAATTAATTTTTTGTCAAACTTAAAAAAAACCAGATGGTGTATTGGCTTTCACGGCCGGTGAATTAAAACTCAGCAATTCTTCTAGGTTTGTGCCGTGTCTTGTGTGGGGTTTCGCCTAGGACACCAAGCTAGGCTCATCGGCGGGCTCTTGGTGTCCCTGCCCGGACCCCCACAGGAGTATCGAACTGCGCGATACCTCCCTTTATATAGAGTGCAACTGCACTCCTTGACTGCGAGAACCAAAAGCTCAAGCAGCCATAACCTCCCTATGAAGGCTTCCAAAAAGATGGTGTATTGGCTTTCACGGCCGGCGAAACCCCACACAAGACACGGCACAAACCTAGAAGAATTGCTGAGTTTTAATTCACCGGCCGTGAAAGCCAATACACCATCTTTTTGGAAGCCTTCATAGGGAGGTTATGGCTGCTTGAGCTTTTGGTTCTCGCAGTCAAGGAGTGCAGTTGCACTCTATATAAAGGGAGGTATCGCGCAGTTCGATACTCCTGTGTGGGTCCGGGCAGGGACACCAAGAGCCCGCCGATGAGCCTAGCTTGGTGTCCTAGGCGAAACCCCACACAAGACACGGCACAAACCTAGAAGAATTGCCGAGTTTAAAAAAAACAGTTAATTAATGAGTTAACAATGTAAATCTTTGCTTTCAAACCACTCATCTTTTTGACTTGAATGACCTTTTCATAATTTTTAAATCTTACAGCCGTTTTCCGGGACATTGATAAAACCAGGCAGGACACCGGGACTGTCCCGGGCAAACCGGGAAGTATGACAAGCCTAAGAATAAGACAAAAAGGGTAGGAATTATACTGGGCATATCTTCTTGATATCATCATATACGAAGCGGTTCGAAAAGTCTTTATCCCTATTTTCTTTTAGCCAAAAATAAAATACATACAGGTTCGGATGATTAGAACCTAAAGAAACGAGAAATATGTAGTCAAATATGCCCCAAAAATACTGAAATAAGATTTGTTAAAAGGTACGATATGACCTACATGCTTTCTAAAAAAAGGGTGTTAATAATATAGTTAATGTAGCTCTACAAGTGTTCTGAAAAGATCACGGTCACAATGTGGAAAATAAGGCTGACATTCTATGGACACCTGGTAAGATTGGACGAGAACCGACTGACCAGAAAGATCTTCAAATACATCATGGGATTAAAGGCCAGCTCTAAGTGGGTAGAAGAGGTCAAGAGGGATGCAGCAGAAGTTGGAATTACTCCAGAGTTGATCCACAATAGAAGTGAGTTTAGAAGAAAGGAAGACGGTTTAAAATCATTTGAAGAGAAACAAAGAGACCCGTGCGGATCATTTCCGAGGAGGAGCGAAAGATAAGGAGCGAAATAATTAAGAGGTTGTGGGAGGAAAGGCCAAGAAGCCTTAACTTCTATGCGGTTCATAGTTGGCCAAATTCGAAAGAAGAAGAAGAATGCAATTAAATGTTACATTCAAACCTAAAAAAACCTACGCTGATTTCATGAATTGGTCTACAATAAAAATGTTTTCCTCAAATTTTTAGCGCAGAATATTTCAAGAGACTCCGCGGAAAGCAGCATTTTCTTCACCTTTTCTCGTGTTAAAAACTGCGACACAATTCACATTTCCTGTAAAAGAGAAAGAAAATGCCCTAAGTTAAAAAAACTACGAAATTTAGTTACAGTTAAATATTTTCTGTTAGTCTGCAACAATTGGCAATTGCCGCTAACGCACAGAAACCTTGCAGCGGCCAGCGGATACCATATTATGAGTCCACCACCTCCCCCAACAATAACACCGCAATATGACCTTAAAACATTAATAATGATGGAATATGACAATAACTATGAAAATGACCCAATATGCATTTACGTTATATGCTTTATAAAATCCACCTAAAAAGAATCAGGAACATTGAACTCCTGCTTAATTACAGTTTTTAATGAAAATGTATGAGGGAGCATTATGATCAAAGGACGTCACATGTCGTCCCTTTCGTGACCCCTGGAGGTACAGGGGAAGATCATAAGATGGAGCCATATCAAGTGGCGAAAACACAGAAACATCAATACTGCTGTGGAACATAGAAGGTATGCGAAATGTTATGAGAGTGGTTCCAGTTAATGCATTACGGGGGGATATAATCATATTAACAGAAACATTCTTACTGGACAGTGCGCATTGTGTGCAAAAAAGAGTGTCAACTATGTAACCGAAAAGATGATTTTCATTCTTAAGACATTCTTTTCTTGTATGGCCATTGGCGATCAATACATATTCAAGGAAACAAAATATGACATTTCCTAAATATCCGAACCTTAATCACAAATATACGTAGGGCCTACTGTTCTACGTACCTTACAGTATTTTTTCCACATAGTCTCCACATTTGTTCAGACATTTGTCCAATCGCAGCACTAAATTTGAGATGCCCCAGTTGACTGTGGAACCATCGTCGGACTGCTGTCTTGGCGTCATCGTTGCACGTGGATCGCTACCCTGCCAAGAACTTCTTCAGTGGACCAAAATCGTGGAAATCACTAGGGGCGAGGTCCGGGTGGTCCAGACTCTCCAGTGAAATGACCGAAGCTTGTTGGTGGTTCTGTTTGCCACATGTGGTCTCGCATTGTTATTGTCCGCTGAAGAAGTTCCTGTCAGGACAGTGATTGACGTGCAACGATGACGCCAAGACAGCAGTCCGACGATGGTTCCACAGTCAGCCGGCTGAATACCGCAGGGACATTTCAAATGTAGCGCTGTGATGCGACTAATGTCAGAACAAATGTGAAGACTATGTGGGAAAATAGTGTAAGCTACGTATATTTGTAATTACCTGTATGTATTAAAAACAAGTAGTTCCATGAAGAACTATACAGCCTATTTTCATATATCCTACTCATGTTAATTGCCTCTATCAACATACAAAATTTCAGTTTGAAGGTTGTGATAGATTCGTAGATATTGAGAACCGTCTAAATATTTCAGATGGTCGCCAGGTTGGATTTTTATTTTTGTACTATTACATTAAGATTATGGTTTACGTGTGGTATTCAAACTTCAATCGCATGATTAGAACACAAGAAGTAAAAAGGAGATTTTAAAATTTCGCACAGCTGCCATCTTATGATTATGCAAACAATTGAAATAAATTAGATGTCAGTGGATTAATATTTGTATAAGCTTTAACGTGCAAAGTTTCACTGCACTCGGATAGTTAATTTGCGAGAAACGTCCATTTAAATATTTATACTTCGCGTCGCCGCCATGTTGGATTTGTGCTCACCAGATTACTGAAAGTCCTATAGGTGAGCATATGTTCACAGCCTCTATGAACATAAAAAAAGTCAGTTAGATTGCTGTAAAAGATTCATAGATATTGAGAACCGTCTAAATATTTCGGATGCTAGCCATTTTGGATTGTTATATGTATAGGCCATAGAGTTATGTACCATTCAAGGACAATTATTTCCTAGGTTCATTATTCAAACTTTCACTTCGATCGCATGATTACGAAACAAGAAATAAAAACGTATTTTTAAAATTTCGCACAGCCGCCATCTTGAGGGTATGTAAACAATTGAACTAAATTAGATGCCAGTGCATTGCAAGATGTAAAATCATTTACTGTACCACATTTCACTGCTCTCAGAGAGTTAAATCACGAGAAGTCTATTAAAATGTTTCAACTTCACTTGGCCGCTATGTTCGTTTTGTGCTTTACAGTTTTATGAAAGTTACATAGATAAACTTGTATCAGTACCCTTTATAACCGTACAAAATGCCAGGGTGATATCTGTAATAGTTTCGGAGATATAGAATGTCAGTGAAATATTTCGCACAGCCGCCATTTTGAGGTTATGTAAACAATTGAACTAAATTAGACTCCAGTGCATTACAATGTGTATAAACATTTGCTGTACCAAGTTTTATTACGTTCGGATATTTAAATCGCGAGAAAAGTCTATTTAAAAGTCTCAACTTCGCTTGGCCGCCATGTTGGTTTTGTAGTCACCAGGTTTTTGAAAGACTCATAGGTGAACTTCTAGTAGTGCCCTTTATCACCGTACACAATTTCAGGGCGATATCGGTAATAGTTTCGGAGATACTGAATGCTGGTGAAATATTTCGCACAGCCGCCATGTTGGATTGGTGATGCACAATAAAATTTGAAGGGCACGGTCGGGGTCGGCCAGAATAGTGCTAAGATCTTACCGAGTTTCATTGTAATCGCTCCAGCCGTTTAGAATTTATTAGGACACACACACACACACACACACACACACACACACACGCGCGCGCACACGCACACGCACGCACACACACGCACACACACGGACAAAAGGTGATCTCATAAGCCTTTTTTTTTTCATAAAATGAAAATAGGCTAAAAATAGGGCCAAAAATATTTTGATCCGCCCTCGTGTATGTTTCTCGAAACTCAGGCAAACTCTTCAACCAAAGGGAGTTAGAAAATGAGGTTTGTGCCAAGATTTTCCAAATCGTTTTAATAGTACAGCAAAAATCTTTTTTCTTGAAAATTTAATATTTGTTTCTCTCTCACAGTGCGTTTAAACAAATAAACGAGATGGCAGCGCCTGCCATAACTGTCTCCCCTTGAACCCGCATAACAATAAAACCGTGCGGGTGGTCTAACACAAGGAGCTCACAAGTAACCGTTCGTAACAAGAAATGAGCATTAAAAAAAGAAGAAAAGAGAATTATCCGCAGCAGTGAAATATTGCACTCTAATTTCATAAATATGGATAATTTGTTTATAAAGTGTGATTAAACAAATAATCTCCCCCAGGGGCTCATATCTAGTGGGACGTGGGTTGGCGACCACGGGTCCCCAGCTGAGTCCGGCATTGCTTCCACTCACTTGTGCGGGGCTCCTCTCTGTCTTCTTTCCTGTCGACCTCTCTTGGTCAACTCTTATTCTCTTCTGACCCCGACGGTATTAGGGTATCCGAGACCTCGGGAGTCTTTTCCTTTTCCGCCTTAATTGGCCCTTGTCTCATCTTTTCTGATCCCTCACTCTTCGTGGGATCAGCCATCTTTTCATTATATTTGCGCCTTGTTTTAAGAATTGGCTCCCGGTGTCTTTAAGTTACATTTTGTGTTTTTTTTAACTCAACCACATTTTGTAAGTTTTTTTTTTCACTCTACATTGCACTTTGTAAGTATTTTCACTCAATTGCATTTTGTAAGTACAGTATTTTGAATCGCGGGCTTCCACGTATTGTGAGTATTCTGAATCTACCATACATTGTGTAAGCATTTTCAAATTCAATTGCATTTTGTAAGTATTTTGAACTTCAATTGCACTTTGTGAGTATTTTGAATCTGAACCGGCCTTTTTCAATCTCACTAGCATTGTGTCTCTTCAATTCCAATCGCATTTTGTAATTATTTTGAATTTCAATTGCACTTTGTGAGTATTTTGAATCTACCATACATTTTGTAAGTATTTTCAATTTCAATTGCATTTTGTAAATATTTTGAATTTCAATTGCACTTTGTGTGTATTTTGAATCTACCATACATTGTGTACGTATTTTCAATTTCAATTGCATTTTGTAAATATTTTGAATTTCAATTGCACTTTGTGAGTATTTTGAATCTACCATACATTGTGTACGTATTTTCAATTTCAATTGCATTTTGTAAATATTTTGAATTTCAATTGCACTTTGTGAGTATTTTGAATCTACCATACATTGTGTACGTATTTTCAATTTCAATTGCATTTTGTAAATATTTTGAATTTCAATTGCACTTTGTGAGTATTTTGAATCTACCATACATTGTGTACGTATTTTGAATTTCAATTGCACTTTGTAAGTAATTTGAACCTAAACTACATTTTGTGCGTATTTTTCACTCTAAATTCCTTTTATGAGTATTTTCCTTTTAAATTACCTTTACCTTTGATAATTATTTCCATTCTTCATTTTTTGAGCCATTTCAATCCGAGTTCCAGTTTGTAAGTATTTTCAGTCCAGCTCTGTTTTCGTTATGGTTTCCATTACATCGTCATTTTCGCCATCACCCAGACCATTAGGGGCCGATAACCTAGATGTTAGGCCTTTTAAAACAACAACAATTATCATCATCATCATCGACAAATAATCAAGACGATAGCCACTGCCATGGCTGTGCCACGTCCAACCCGGCGGGTGGTTTAGGCTGAATCATGCGAGAGTTCTCTCACAGTCCTTCTAGATTTAGTAAAATTTAGCTGTTTTAAACTTAAAATTATTCATGCTTTTGCTACATTGCCTAGACATTTCGAGAGGAGCATTGCCTCCTTTTTCAATAGAATTATAACAATGTGGCCAAAGAAAGTGTGTCAATAAGCTTACAAAAAACTTAAGAAATTCCTCTATTCGTCACCAGGTAGGAGCCAGAAACTACTGTATGGACCTTGCTAGAAAAAACGCGCCGTATTAATTAGAATGGTGGAAAGAGTAGTGAGGAAGAAGAAGGAAAAGGAAAAGGGGGCGGGGGAAAAATTGAGACTCCTCGAAAATGATGATGATGATGATGATAATTGTTGTTTTAAGGGGCCTAACATCTAGGTTATCGGCCCCAAATGGTTTGGGTGATCGTGAAGATGATAATGAAATGTGAACTATACCTAAAAAACTAACTACTAGCTTATATACTAGAAGAAGAAATGGAAAACAAAAGGAGAATAAGGCAAATAAAGGACAAAAGGAAAAGAAATGCCCTCAACCCTCTAAGAATGCAGATTGAGGGACTTGGAAGGAAGGAGGGCCATGAAAGGCAGATAGGAAAGTGAAAGAGGAGAGGGTCCGCCCCAGAGGTAATGGAGAAAAGGTGGAAAACCGGACCCAGCTCAGGAACCCCTCGGGGTCGCCAACTCCCGAACTCACCAGCCGTGAGCCCCTGAGGGTGTAGCACTATCCATGGTGCACCAGAAGTGGTGGGGCTACACACACCCTGCCTCCTTGAGGGCCTTGAGCAGAAGGCAGGAGAGGACACGAAAAGGAAGGCTGACCCCTCGCAGAAGGAGGGAATCAGAAAAGGCGAGACAAGGGCCAATTAAGGCGGGAAAGGAAGAGATTCCCTAGGCCTCAGATACCCTAACCGTCCGGGTCGGAAGAGAACAAGAGTTGACCAAGTGAGGTCGACAGGAAAGAAGACGGAGAGGAGCCCAGCACAAGTAATTGGAAGCGATGCCGGACTCAGCTGGGACCCCATGGTCGCCAACCTACGTCCTACTAGATGTGAGCCCCTGGGGGACTCCTCGAAGAATAAGGATGTCCAAATAAGGGGCAATGGCAGGGAGGAAGGATGGATATGACGAAACAGAAGTGTTGATTCGTTACCCGCCTCAACTCACCACCAGGGTTGTGACGCAATCCGTTACATGCAACTCCATTGTGAGTAACAGTTATTTCTTACGGTGACGAGAGGGTAACGCACGCTACCAAAAAGAATCCTCTGGGTTTATGATTTTTTTTTTTTTTTTTTTTTTTTTGTGGGAAGGTCACAGTGGTAGTAGAGCGTGGCTCGGAGGTAAACCCCAGTAGAAATGAAAAGAAATAAGCACTGCCCTAGTAAAATGAAATGCTCATCTTCTCGGATTCAAGAACAACAAGACCAATGCTGCAACTGGTGCAGCGATGGCACACCTTGCTGCAAGGAATGCGTGTCGAGGAAAAGTGGTATTCAGGAATTCAAGCAAAAAGCAAGGAGCGATTCCAAGTGAAATCGTTCGTGAGCATAATATATCATGCTTGGTTCACATTTATTGCACTCAAACTCTCACAGCGTTGCTTATAGAAATGTGGGGAGATGTTATATTTTAGTAACTTATAAAGGTGACGGTGACTATAATCACCATGTTTGTAGTTATGGGGAACATATGGTAAGGTACAATGTTAGTAAGGTATGGTGACGCGGACTATAATCTGCGCTCTGCCACGGGAAGTATCACTCTCTGCAGCCTGTGAAGAACCACTTTCCTAATACATTATTATGTCGTAACCAGATAGTATCTCCGGTTTCCGCACCCTGAGCACGCGTTCTCGGTGCTAATTAAACGTTTGACACTATTCCACGGGCACCGACCTTTGTGCCTTATTAAGCACTCGAGAAGTAGCGACGTGCACTGAGGTGCAAGTCCATAAAACCAGGTTAATTCCGGACTCGGCTGACTTGGGTTAGATCCCCACCGTCGGCCGTTCTTGATGGGTAATTCCGTGGTCTTCCATTTCATCTCCAAAACGGTATATTCTATTAAGCACCAGCTGATTCCCTTCTTCTCTTTTTATTTATTTTTTACTAATTTCATTTTTATTAGCTTCTCTCGTGAGTTGGACGTGAGGAAGTGCAATCAGCCGTCGAACAATCCGCCACTGTAATTCATCACACGTCATCTCCGCTATTTATTCGTCCCATCTATTTACTCTATTCATTCATTTATCTATCTATTTACTTAATATTATTAATCTATATACAACCTGTGACAATAAAGTTCGGTGAATAGTCCTGTGCTATCAACATAGATGAACAATGCACGACAGTAACCCTATTGTCCTTCGAAATAGTCCTCTCCCGTAACTATGCAATGCTGAGATCGGAGATGCATGTCCTGGATTTTTGCAAGAAGGCGTCCTTTGAGATGGTGTTCATAAGCCTCGTCACGTGACTAACAGGTTCGGCGAATGGGTCTATATTACGAACGGATTGTTGGCTTACCTGAAACAGCAGTTACTGTCCTTCGAAGTAATCCCCGTGGATGGTCATCCACTTCTGAGAATGTCTGTACAAGTCCTGGAACCTCATTAGGGATAGCCTTCAGTTGGGTCGTCACATTACGTTGGATGTTCGAAATGTTCGAAAACCTCTGGCCCTTCAGGGCTTTCCGGTGACCCTGAACCTGGACCCTGCCACTCCATACTTTGACGCTTGACTTCGGGGTCGTACCTCAGACACCAGGTCTCGTCGCCCGTGACAATGGTTTTCAGATACGCCATTCCATTCCACAGAGCATTCACCTTTTCTCACTGTCACCCGCCAAACAGATGTGCATGGTTGGTTGCATAAAATCATCCATCTCACTGCAACCCGCCGAACAGGTGTGCATGGTAGGTTGCATAAAATCATCCTTCTAAACACTCACTGTGTCAAACAGGTCTTACACGTTGCGTTGTGTGTCGCCAATGTTGCCAGGTCGACCGTTCTGAACGCAACGTGACGAGCCTTTTGAACACCATCCCAAAGGACGCCCACTTACAAAGTTTCCAGGAACTGTATCGCCGATCTCAGCATTGCAGAGTTACGGGAGGAGACTATTTCGAAGGACAGTAGGGTTACTGTCGAGCATTGTTCATCTATGTTGATAGTATTGGACTATTCACCGAACTTGATTGTCACAGTTTGTATTTAACAATCTATTTATCTATTTCTGTATTTATTTTAAAATGTATTTTTATGTCTATTTTGCACCGCTATATATCTATTTATCCAGCGTCTTCGGTGTCGTAGTTGGTAGCATGCTGACATTCTATGTCCAAGATCGCGGGTTCAAACCCGGCCGAAGTAGTCGGATTTTTTAATGGCGTTAAAAATCCCTCAGTATGCCTTCCTTCGGAGGGGAAGTAAAGCCGGTGGTCCCATGTCATAGATTTATGGCATGAAAATGAACCTTCCATTAATTACGCTTGTGGAAGCTAAATTTTGAAGGTTAGTTTGATAACGCTATATTAGTTCCAACGTTCGTCACCGGCGATGGCATTTAGTAGCCAAGTCCGCAGCTAGGTGTCGTGGACGGTAGCATTTGGGAGCAAATTTAGGAACTACTTGAAAAATTCATCGCCTGCGTTCCTTCTACCTGAATCACAGATACACACATTAATACAGCCATCACAATTAACACCGGTTATCAGACAGATTCTACACACACCCAAAGTACACGGGGCTACATCAGGCGCGGATCTAGAGTTTAGCTTTGGGGAGGGGTCAGAGAATAGAAATTGTTAAGAAAAATGGTATCACTAAAAACGCAATCACAAAATAACCAAACGTACAAAATCAGACCAATTTTTTTTGCAAGCTACATGGATAGAAATTTGATGCGTTTAGCGAACCAAAAATATTCGTACAAATTGCAACGGCGTGTTTTGCGACTTTTACATCGAGCTTCAAGAAAAGTATCAAGGTACGTTATTTTCGGCAAATCGAGTTGGTATCGACAAAGGGAGAAAGTCACAGCTTAAATCGCCAACCAAGCTTGCAGTTTGGACGTCGGCAAAATATTTTGGTGCGAAAAAAGCCCCGAATTCCTATCCGTGTATATACAAAATATGACGAACAAAAATGTATTTTTTTATAAACCAATATATACTCGGCACAACAATTAGCGGGCCAGAAGCTTTTGGATTCTCCCATTTCAACAGTTGTTGCAGAGTACGAATTGTGGGTCGCAAAATGGGAGCGCATTGTTGAAAATGGCGACATTATCCCCTTGTTGTCATTTGTGATGAGGATATTTATCCATCCATCAATAAACTGTTACGTATCCTCATCACACTTCCTGTGAGTGTAGCCAATGCAGACAGAAGTTTTTCAACTCTCCGTCGCCTCAAAACTTGGCTAAGAGCAACCATGGCAGAAGACAGGCTCACCGGACTTGCATTGCTGCACATTCATCGTGACATCACTATAAACATCGATTTGGTAATCACAAGATTTACTAAACAAAATAGACGAGTTGATTTTCTTATATAAATAATCGTTTTTATATAACAGGTATGAAGTTGTAAATATGTACAGTTTTAACAGAACATAATAATTGCAATCAAGATATTTTCAGTATTGAATAAAATGAAAAACAAACCTGTTTTTCAGTTAAAATCCGCTAAGTTTTATTTGTCTGGTTATTGTGTTTTCGTTTTTTGAGTTTGAAATTTTTTTTGTCTCCGTTTGTTGGGGGGGGGGGGTCATGATCCCCGTGACCCTCCCCTTGAATCCGCGCCTGGGCTACATGACCGCGTTGTCGCAGCCCCTAAACTGAGGAACCAACCAACCACCATCTATTTATCCTTTTATTTATTTAAGGTATGTAAAACGCCTATTTAGGAGCCTCCGTGGCTTAGGCGGCAGCACGCTGGCCTCTCACCGCTGGGTCCGTCGTTCAAATCCCGGTCACTCCATGTGAGATCTGTGCTGGAAAAAACGGAGGCAGGCAGGTTTTTCTCCGGGTACTCCGGATTTCCCTGTCACAATTTCATTCCAGCAACACTCTCCACTATCATTTCATTTCATCTGTCATTCATTTAATCATTGCCCCAGAGGAGTGCGACAGGCTTCGGCAGCCGGCACACTTCATATCCTTGCCGCTAGATGTCATCCCATTCCTGACCCGGTCGGAGACTGGAAGCAGGCAGTGGATTTTCAAAACGCCTATTTGTTTGAAATGGCATTTTTGAACAAAAATTCAATTTTCGTTTTTTCATTGTAAATGGAAGCCTTATTTGTCTGCTTCAAATTGACATATATATATATATCATGTCTATATTCCATCTCTTAGAAGTTAAAAACTACTTTAAGGGGGCTCGTGTGCACATGTCTAGAGGGCGTGGCTCCACAGCATCATACTTGCATATAAATATCCCGATATATCAAATAAGGTATGAGAATCATGAAAATTACATAGGCTATAGCTATGTGCAAGTGTTGGATCTTGGCTCAGCACTCCCGAATTTAATATGTCTAATTTGGTTTATTTGGTCGTATCACAAATGAGTAACTTCATTTATACGAGGCACGTTCAGAAAGTAAGTTCCGTTTGGTAATAAAATTAAATTGTGTACAGATACAGAAAAATTATTTATTGCACAACATTCTACACCTCTTAAACTACTTTTCCACATTACTGCCAAACTTTTGCAGGCATTTGTCATAGCGTGGCACAGGTTTTTTGATACCTTCTTCATAGAAGTTTGCCGCCTGTGTCTTCAACCAGTTGGAAACATCTTCTTGCAGCTCGTCGTCATTGTTGAAGTGTTGACCGCCAAGGAAAGAGTTGAGATGTGTGAACAGATGCAAGTCGCTAGGAGCGAGGTCAGGGCTTTATGGAGGTTGGTCAAACACGTCCCAGCCAAATCCCTGTAGGAGGTTTTTCGTCACATTTGCAGTGTGTGGTCGTGCGTTGTCGTGAAGAAAAACAACACCTTTTGACAGCAACCCTCGGCGCTTATTCTGTATTGCGCGGCGCAATTTCCTAAGTGTCTCGCAGTAAGCATCTGCGTTGATTGTTTGACCACGCGGTAAGAAATCAATGAGTAAGATGCCTTTCCAGTCCCAGAACACTGTGCACATCATTTTCCGAGGTGTCAAGATTTGTTTCGGCTTACCCTTTGCTGGGGATGAAGTGTGCCTCCATTCCATTGATTGCCGCTTACTTTCAGGGGTGTCGTAAGAAACCCAAGTTTCATCTCCTATGACTATCTGTGTCAGAAATTCTTCGCCGCCTTCATTGTAACGGTCAAAAACTGTAGTGCACTACCCATCCGTTTTGTTTTGTGTTGCTCCGTAAGAATCTTTGGAACCCAACGTCGGCAAAGTTTAGGAAAGTTCAGTTTTCGGTAACAATTTCATGAATTAGTGATCGTGAGATTTGGGGAAATTCCATAGCGAGAGCACTAATTGTAAACCTGCGGTTTTCCCGGATCTTGTCATCAATCGCGTGAACCAGTTCTTCTGTAACCAAAGATGGACGCCCACTTCGTTCTTCATCGTGCACTTCACTACGTCCTTCATTGAACTGTCGGACCCATCTTCTCACCATTGAATCACTCATCGCATTTTGTCCATACACTTCGCAAATTTGCCGATAAATTTCAATTGGTTTCACTTTCCTAGCATTCAGAAAACGAATCACAGATCTGATTTCACAAGCGGCGGGATTTTCAATCAACACCGACATTGTACGAGTAAACATTCACAACAACGCGTACGTGGCTGACAGCGCTCTCCAAATGGCGCACGTTTCTTCTCCTTGATACAGAGCGTCTACCGCGCATATGCGGAACTGCGCTGCAGCGGAACGAACAACTAGTTGAAGACACAGGCGGCACACGTCTATGAAAAAGATATACAAAAACTCGTGCCACGCTACGACAAATGCCTGCAACATTTCGGCAGGTATGTGGAAAAGTAGTTTAAGGGTTGTAGAATTTTGTGCAATAAATAATTTTTCTGTTTCGGTACACAATTTAATGTTATTACCAAACGAAACTTACTTTCTGGACGTACTTCGTATTAATCTCATTGTCAGAATTAAAATCTTTAACATTTTATGCCTTTCAAATCAACAAAATCAACATCAAACATTGACATAGGAGTATTACTGATACACCACATTAAAGCTAACGAATGTATCAATGCTGGGAACTAGTTTTTTTTGGATACTTCGAAGACTTAAGACACCTTGTTTATTGCTTCTTCTTCTTCTTCTTCTTCTTCTTTCCTCGATTTTGTCCATCTTTGGACCGCGTAAAATAACACATTGCATTCACTGTCTCTTCTTTCCTTTATCCTTTCTTGCCTTCCAGTAGTTCTTCATTACTTCACCTTGTTTTCTTCTTCTCTCTTCCGTCCAGATGTTAACCCACTTCTTCTATTACTTCTCCTGGAAACCCTTGAAATTTTTGATCATATTTCTGGAAAGTGGTCTGTCCTGAATAATATCTACTAGCTTTACCCGTCGCGGCTTCGCCCGCGAATATTCTAGTTTGAAAGAGTACACTTATCAAAATCTCAATCATGAATGCTATGACTGATTTATCCTTGGTATGAATAATCAGACTTTATCAATTCAGCTACTGGTGCAGTGGTTAGGGGTTTGTCATTCCTTCATAGGTATATCAGAGCGAAGTTAGTTTTCTGGGAATATCACGGACACTGTTAATTTAAGGGCCTTTAAATTTGGTTTTCGGAGACCCTTTATAGTCGGGTGAAAAAGACCTTTCGTACCACACTCACACGTGAAAATTGCGTGAAAAAAAATCTAGAGTGCCCCTTGACCCCCTTAAGCGCATTATATTGTATGTATTGATGAATTTTACAGCTTAATTTGGTTCAGTGATAACTTTATAACCGTCTGGAAACTTTCACAGTAATGTAATAATTGGAATTGCATTGCGTCTTACAGAAATAGATGGACCTGTGAGATTCTGTTACCATAGTTACCGTGTTGCATTCTTTCATTATTTCATTGTAAATATACATGTTTTAAGGTATTTATTTAATTGTGAGGGATTTAAAGAGTAAGTGAGTGCGTTTCGCTTACGCTTTGGGTTATGCTGAACCTGTAGGTACCCCATATGTGTAGGTTGGTGTTAATGGGACCTTATTTTCGGTACATAACTGGAATGGGACCTTAGCAGAATAATATAGGTAGGGATTGTTACTTCCATCTCTTCCCTATCCCTTTTTATACTTTGTACCCATTGATTACCATTCTTGCTTTTGTATACATGACTGAAAATTTGTTTTGAGAGTCTGGTGTTATTCATCCTCATTACGTGTCCAAAGAAAATAACCCTCCTTTTCCTGATCGTTTCGTGGATCATGTTTATTGCATTTTTTAAATAAAACAAAACTCCTACACACTGTCTGTTGCAGAACTGCACGAATCTAGTTCAGAACATTATATGCGTTAAATTGAAGAATTCAGTAAAATAAATTTGATGATTGAATAATACTTAGTAATTTTAGAGCATTTTCAAAAATCGTCATTTCTTAAATTGTTTTTCAGAGAACTGATACAGAAAATTATCTACTTTTTATTTATTTACATATCTACCTACTGTATTTATCTCTTATGTAGCCTACTGTATTTATTTAATATTTATATTATTTTATATTCTTCCTGTCTTTTATTTACCTTTCTCCTTTTCTTCATCTAGTATTTAAGTTAATTATAAGTCTTGAATTGGTCGTAGTCTAGGAACTCGTAGATTTTCATCCTCAATTTTTCGCTAACAGTCATATTATTAGAGGCCGCTATCTTAGATGTCAGGCCCCTTAAGGGAGGACCTACACTTTTAAGGATCCGAAAATCATGTATATTTCACTTTATTATTCCTCAGCAACAAAAAGTACTAAAGAATTGTAATTTGTTCTGCCAATCACACTAAGCTTTGCCAATGTGTTCGTCATATGGCGAATGCATTTCCGCAAATTAGGCATTTAAAATGGCGGCTGCATATCGTGCACTGATCCACGGTTTCCCTAATATTTTACACAAATATCATTGTTTTTTTAAAATCATTGTATGTACTAATACGGTAGCTAGAGATTGACCTAGAATCATTGGAATCTATAAAGAAAAAAAATAAAGCATATATTAAAGTGTAACTTTTTATGCAATTTTTTTCACTGAATATTTTTTTCTAAACTGAAACTATGACATGTACAACAACAGTTCTAGGTCATATTGTTCTTCCCTATAAAATTCACATGTATACGAAATTTCACTTCATTATCTTGAAAGCTCTGGCAGTTACTAAGAAAACGGATTTGAAAATCCAAAGTTTCGGGAAACTAGTAACTACAGTAAGTTACCAATGTATGGGCAATCTTCCTAAACTCCCCTGCACGTTTATGGTCATAACTTCAAAAGTATTATGTATATCAAGGATATTGTTGCAGTGATTTGAAGAGGAAGAATCAATAAACGTAGAAACAAATAAATTTGAAAAATGACAAATTTTGATTCTTAAAGGTGTAGGTCCCCCCTTATCACCATAATGTAATCATTAGAGCTGGGATTTCTATGTAATTACATATTTTGTTCCTTGCTATTTAGGAGCTGGGAAAAGTCTTATGTTCACAAAACACTATGTTAGGGTTATTATAACCGATTTTCAGTTTACATATTTTATTCATATTTGTGGGTATTCTACATATTCTTTCTGTTTTCATATGAAATAAATTGCAGAATTGAAGTTTCACACTTAATGTGGGGCTGTTATCTGTCCTCTCAACAGGGGGATTAGGGTAATTATGAGTGACAGGTATTTGAGAGGATGATAGGTGCAGGTAAAGACCCTTGCAAAATAGGTTTTTCTAAAGGTTCCAATTAGCTGCAGGAAAACTGTCACTTTACATGTGCCAGTCTTAAATCTTTCATTCCTTTTAGAGTTAAATGCTTTACAACTAGCCACTTTCATGTTGGAGTTTCCAGGAATATTTCTCTAAGCGCATTTCTTTTTTACCTCTTTGTTATGTAGTTAGGAATTTCCAAATATATTCTTAGATCTGCCTTCCTTTGAAATGTCTCAATTAGGTTTTAGTTTCTATTGAATAAGTGTGTGATATATTCATATAATATAACTCCAAAGAACATTGAAAAATACTTAATTGTTCACTGTGCTAAAAAATGTAATATAAAGCGTGTTTAGAGTATTGTAACTGACAAAATGGTTAGTTTATATTAATTATATGATATTACTTATTTTGCCCAATCTACATATTTTGGTGCTTCTTGTTACATATCCATGTACATATTATGCCACTTGATACTACATAAAAGTCCCAGCTCTAGTAATCTTGTAGACCTATTGATAATTTGTAATATAAATTTAGGAAGGTAGACGTCAAAACCTTGTTTACGAGAGAACACTGTTGCTGATTTAGTACTTCAAGGTTATGTATCTGCCTCTTGTAATTAGGCCAGACGCCGAACTGGTTTCGAACACGAAGGAAGGACGGAAGGAACGCCATGTGATGTGTGCTGTTTCTCAGGGAAGGTAGCTAGCTAGCTATAGGATGTGTTATGTATTGTCTACCGTGAGATCTGTGTGCGCGCTCCTTTCGACACCTCTTGGGTAACGTGAGGTGAGGTGAAATCTCCTGGCAACAGTGAAGTGAGCTATCAACACTCAGGGGCTTCCTAATTCGCGCCCACTACCTGCATGCGCTACGCCCTGAGAATATTCAATTAGAGAGGAGGTGGACTTGTATCAAATATGCGAGAGAATCAGATATTACTAGTGATGGGGAAATTATCTTGGATGAATTTAAAAAAAAACCTTAACTATAGCAACAAAATACGTTTCTAAAAAAAAGACTAATTAGTAAAATTACTTTTACAAATTACGTTTTTCAAAAAGTAGACTACTACGTAAAATTGCCATTACAAATTACGTTTTTCAAAAAGTAGAATAATCAGTAAAATAACTATTACAAATTTCTTTTTTCAAAAGGTAGACTAATCTGTAAAATATTGATTACAAATTACTTTTTTCAAAAAGTAGACTTATCAGTGAAATAACTATTACAAATTACGTTTTCAAAAAGTAGACTAATCAGTGAAATAACTATTACAAATTACGTTTTTCAAAAAGTAGACTAATCAGTAAAATAACTATTACAAATTACGTTTCCAAAAAGTAGACTAATCAGTGAAGTAACTATTTCAAATTACGTTTTTTCAAAAAGTAGACTAATCAGTAAAATAACTTACAAATTACGTTTTTCAAAAAGTAACTAATCTGTAAGAAAAAAAAAAATATTACAACTTACTTTTTTCAAAAAGTAGACTAATCGGTAAACAAACTATTACAAATTACTTTTCTCAAAAAGTAGACCAATCTGTAAAATTACAATTACAAATTACTTTTTCCAAAAAGTAGACTAATTAGTAAAATAACAATTAATTACAAATGACTTTTTTCGAAAAGTATACTAGTCTATAAAATAACTATTACAAATAAAGTTTTAAAAAAAGTAGACTAATCAGTAAAATTATTACAAATTACGTTTTCCAAAAACAAAACAGACTAATTAGTAAAATACAAATTAAGTTTTTCAAAAAGTAGACAAATCTGTAAAATAACTATTACAAATTACTTGTTTTAAAAAAGTAGACTAATCAATAAAATAAGTACAAATTACGTTTTTCAAGAAATAGACGAATTAGTAAAATTACAATAATTACAAATTAAGTTTTTCAAAAAGGAGACTAATTGGTAAAATAATAACAAATTCATTTTTTCAAAAAGTATAAGTATAAAGAAATAACAGTTACAAATCACTTCTTTCAAAAAGTAGACTTATCAGTAAAAAAACTATTACAAATTTCTTTTTTCAAGCAGATATTTCTCCCTCAAATAACATTTAATCACTTGTAATTTTTGTTTCACATTTCCCAATAATTGAGATTGTACTCATGTTGACCGACTGAAAGTTATAATATCAATTGTTAATAAGGCAACATTGAAAAATGGTTTCGACGATTTCTAGAAGCATTTTTACAATGAAAACTGTCCATTTAAACTAATTCAGAATACAAAACACCTCAAAATCAGTGCCACCTTCATAAAATGTTGAGTTAACAAACAAATTCCTAAAAGTTTACTAAATTAAAAATCCTCCATAGTGTTATTATAATTGCGCAAAAAAAGTGTCTTAACCTTATTACAAACACGATGGTAGAAAAATGTAATCTTTCCTTTTTATCTGGCTTCAGCAGGAGGTTTGCTTGTCTGCCCAAGATAAGGAGACGTAAATTTCTTACTTAATTTAGTTTCTTTTCCGTACATTCTCTCTGTGCTGATTCTCCCGTATGAGACTGTGATGTGTTACATATTAAGCCTTTCACTTGGAGATATGAGCATTATAGATGTGATGATATAGAACGGGAACAGAGTACCCTGTAATTAAGGTGGTGATGATAATGAAGTTTCTCTCGAGATGGTAACTGTGGAGTAGCACATCTTTTAACAGTCTCTCTCGTCCAAGTGTTCTCTACCTAGTTTTAATATCACACGTCACACCTAGCCTACAGTGTTAATTCTTCTCGGTACATTTAATTAAGGGCTGCTCTATCCGGCCAATAATTCCTAACGATAGCATGTAGACTACTTTACAACTAAGCTCATCAGACAAAAATCCGACATTCCCTTCAAAGAGCATACAAGTCGCTTTGGAGCGCTATAGATGGTACCGCTAACAAATGACCATGGCCCCCCTGAAATAGCTGAAATAGCACCCTAGTCTGTTTGGACAGCTGTAGATAGTACCGCTAACAAATGACCATGTCCCCCCTGAAATAGCACCCTAGTCTGTTTGGAGAGCTGTAGATGGTACCGCTGACGAATGACCCTGGCCCCCCTGAAATAGCACCCTAGTCTGTTTGGAGAGCTCTAGATGGTGCCGCTTTTGACCATGGCCCCCCTGAAAGAGTACCCTAGTCGGTTTGGAGTGCTGTAGATGGTACCGCTGACGAATGACCATGGCCTCCTTGAAAGAGTACCCTAGTCTGCGTGGAGCGCTGTAGATGGTTCCGCTGACGAATGACCATGGTCCCCTTGAAATAGCACCCTAGTCTGTTTGGAGCGCTGTAGATGGTACCGCTGACGAATGACCATGGCCTCCTTGAAAGAGTACCCTAGTCTGTTTGGAGCGCTGTAGATGGTACCGCTGACGAATGACCATGGCCTCCTTGAAAGAGTACCCTAGTCTGTTTGGAGCGCTGTAGATGGTACCGCTGACGAATGACCTTGGCCTCCTTGAAAGAGTACCCTAGTCTGTTTGGAGCGCTGTAGATGGTACCGCTGACGAATGACCATGGCCTCCTTGAAAGAGTACCCTAGTCTGCGTGGAGCGCTGTAGATGGTTCCGCTGACGAATGACCATGGCCCCCTTGAAATAGCACCCTAGTCTGTTTGGAGTGCTGTAGATGGTACCGCTGACGAATGACCATGGCCTCCTTGAAATAGCACCCTAGTCTGTTTGGAGCGCTGTAGATGGTACCGCTGACGAATGACCATGGCCTCCTTGAAAGAGTGCCCTAGTCTGCTTGGAACGCTGTAGACGGTACCGCTGACGAATGACCATGGCCTCCTTGAAAAGAGTACCCTAGTCTGTTTGGAGCGCTGTAGATGGTACCGCTGACATATCACTATGGCCCCCTTGAAAGAGCACCTTAGTCTGTTTGGAGCGCTGTAGATGGTACCGCTGACGAATGACCATGGCCTCCTTGAAAGAAAAAAGAAAGGAAGGAAGCTTGTAGTTTAACGTGACCGTTAATCTCGCGATCATAAGCCACGGGACCTCCGTTTAACGTGGAATCCGAACCACAGGACATGGCATTTCTCATCGAAAATCTCCCATGCATTGACCGCGAATCGAACCCGGTCCGCCTTGGTGAGAGGCATACAGCTAGACCGCTGAGCCACCACGCCCCCCCCCCCTCCTTGAAAGAGCACCTTAGTCTGTTTGGAGCGCTGTAGATGGTACCGCTGACATATCACTATGGCCCCCTTGAAAGAGCACCTTAGTCTGTTTGGAGCGCTGTAGATGGTACCGCTGACATATCACTATGGCCCCCTTGAAAGAGCACCTTAGTCTGTTTGGAGCGCTGTAGATGGTACCGCTGACATATCACTATGGCCCCCTTGAAAGAGCGAGCACCTTAGTCTGTTTGGAGCGCTGTAGATGGTACCGCTGACATATCACTATGGCCCCCTTGAAAGAGCACCTTAGTCTGTTTGGAGCGCTGTAGATGATACCGCTGACATATCACCATGACCCCCTTGAAAGAGCACCCTAGTCGGTTTGGAGCACTGTAGATGGTACCGCTGACATCACCATCACATACCAACATCGTATGACATGCCTGTCGTAATATTTGCCGCCTTCCACAAATCACTTACAAAGGCCAGGAGCGAACCTGCAAGCTTGGGGGTTGGTAGTCTGACACGATAACCACTCACCCACCGTGGCAAGCAATACATACTGTACACTACTACAATAACAGAGGTTATCAGACAAATGACCACGATGTTCAAAGTCACTAAAATGGAACCGTTTTAAACAATTAACAGCAGATTATACGCCTAATGTTTACAAAGAAATGATAAGCTGGTAATGAGATGAGTGTGAAGCAGAAGAGTCCAGCTCTATTTGCTGCACAAAGACTGTCCTTGGCCTTCACGGTGTTGGTTGATTACCGCAGCTCCGGGTATCATTCATACGTCAATGGACATGGTCAAGGTCGAGTTGGAACATCTTCGTCCCACACAGCAGTATACTCCGGGTCCATGTCCCATCGTCCACTGTAGGCATCAACCCTACCCAATACCCCCAATATCACTTTACAGTACTTATAACACCGTTCTTTTTTGGGCTGGAGTTCAGTAGAGACATCTATATGTTGCTATAAACATCTTACTTACTATTCTTGAAAGTCAGTACGTCTACTGCTCGGATTCAAGCTCTGTGAACTTGTGGGGTGAGGGGAAGGGGCAGGCGAGAAGAGAAGGTTCTGTCAACAGCCCGTCGTGATATGTGGTATTCTTTCTATTCCAATACTGCTAACATAGGGCCGTTGCTCAAACCACTGTGTTGTTGCGAATGAGTGAGTGAGTCACCTACCAATGTATTTGGTTCTGTTACTACGCACGTACCGGAAAACCTCATCACTCGTCACCATCACTTCTCATAGTCCGCGATCTACATTCCTCTCAGGTTCACGCAACTTGGACCCGAGCAGTATCTGTAATTAGCGTGGTTACCATGGCAACAAGTGTTACCCATCTAGTTCAGTAGAGACATCTATATGTTGCTATAAAAACATCTTACTTACTATTATTGAAAGTTAGTTGGTTGGTTCCTCAGTTTAGGGGCTGCGACAACGCGGTCATGTAGCCCCGTGTACTTTGGGTGTGTGTAGAATCTGTTTGATAACCGGTGTTAATTGTGATGGCTGTATTAGTGTGTTTATCTGTTTTTTAATTCAAGTAAGGACTGCAACTTTGAATTTTTCAAATAGTTTCTACTTTTGCCGCCAAACGCCACCGTCAACGACTACTAGACCTAGTTCAGAACTAAGCTACTAGACGCCACCGCAGTCGGCTCTTGGCAACGAACGTAGAAACCTAAGAGCGTTGTTGACATTCCTAACTTTTACAATTTAGCTTCACACAGGTGTAATTAGCGGAAGGTTCTTTAACATGCCATAAATCCATGACATAGGACCGCCGGCTTTACTTCCCCTCCGAAGGAAGGCATACTGCTGGATTTTAACGCTCTTAAAAGTTAGTACGCCTATCTGTGATTAACGTGGTTACCATGGCAACAAGTGTTGGTCGTCTAGTTCAGCAGAGACATCTATATGTTGCTATAAGAACACCTTACTTACTATTATTGAAAGTTAGTACACCTATCTGTGATTAGCGTGGTTACCATGGCAACAAGTGTTGGTCATCTAGTTCAGCAGGGACAACTATATATTGCTATAAGAACACCTTACTTACTATTATTGAAAGTTAGTACACCTATCTGTGATTAGCGTGGTTACCATGGCAACACGTGTTGGTCATCTAATTCAGCAGAGACATCTATATGTTGCTATAAGAACATCTTACGTACTATTATTGAAAGTTAGTACGCCTATCTGTGATTAGCGTGGTTACCATGGCAACAAGTGTTTGTCATCTAGTTCAGCAGGGACATCTATATGTTGCTATAAGAACATCTTACTTACTAAGTTAGTACGCCTATCTGTGATTAGCGTGGTTACCATGGCAACAAGTGTTTGTCATCTAGTTCAGCAGGGACATCTATATGTTGCTATAAGAACATCTTACTTACTAAGTTAGTACGCCTATCTGTGATTAGCGTGGTTACCATGGCAAAAAGTGTTTGTCATCTAGTTCAGCAGGGACATCTATATGTTGCTATAAGAACATCTTACTTACTAAGTTAGTACGCCTATCTGTGATTAGCGTGGTTACCATGGCAACAAGTGTTTGTCATCTAGTTCAGCAGGGACATCTATATGTTGCTATAAGAACATCTTACTTACTAAGTTAGTACGCCTATCTGTGATTAGCGTGTGACGCTCTTTCTAAACGAATACATATTTTTCCGTTGACTCTTCAAGAAATGCAAGATTTTTCTTGTAGACTACTATTCAGACGATCTGTATTCAGCAAAGTCAAAAACCTAATAATACCGATATTAGTGTATTTAATTTTTCAATTATAGACTGATATAAAATTAGTTATCGAGGCCGGAGACCTAATAAATAATACCTATTTAATCTTACTATTTTAATAAACCACTTGGCCTGCCATATTGGATCCACCATTTTGAATTTCAATTTTATTGAGGCCGGAAACCTGATAATACCAATTTTTGTCTATTTAATTTTACTGTTTTAGTAAACCATTTGGTCCGCCATATTGGATCCTCCATTTTGATTTTTTCATTTTAATATAAAATTTGTAATCATTCCGGTCGGAAACCTAATAATCTTTTTTTTGTCTATTTAATCTCACTATTTTAGTAAAGCACTTGGTCCGTAATTTTGGAACCGCCATTTTGAATTTTTCAATTTCATCGAGGCCGGAAACCTAATAATACCAATTCTTGGATATTTAATCTCACTGTTTTAGTAAACCATTTGGTCCGCCATTTTGGAACCACGATTTTGAATTTTTCAATTTCATCGAGGCCGGAAACCTCATAATACCAATTTTTGTCTGTTTAATCTTACTAATTTAGTAAACCATTTGGTCCACCAAATTGGATCCACCATTTTGAATTTTTCAGTTTTATCGAGGCCGGAAACCAATACCAATTTTTGTCTATTTAATCCTAGACCCTACTAATTTAGTATGCCTTTGGTCCGCCATATTGGATCCACCATTTTGAATTTTTATCTATATATTTAAAACACTAAGGCGATTTTTGTTACATCGAGAATGAGATAACGTCTCAACCGATTGACTTCGTAATGCATTCTAACGAGAGCTCTTGGCATGTAGATTTGCAGAGTGTCTTTAAAATAAACAAATATATTACAGAATATTTTTAAATTAATAAACAAAAATTCCGAAATCTTGCCTATCACGCATGCGCACAATCGCCTTGCCTTATGAAAGTCATGGCGGTTACAAGTCCATCGCGTTTTAATTTCATGTTTATGTATAAGAATTATAAAGGAAGGGAACATTGCTTATTACGTTTTCATGACATACACTGGAATTACCAGACAGAAAATGCTGAAAAACGTAAACTGACATCAAATTTTGAGTGTGCTTGATGCTTAAGTCCCTTAATATTACGCGTTGTTACCAATGCTTCGGTAGCTCAGGTGGTTAAGCCGTACTCTCTTAATTTATGCATCACCCAATGTAAGGGGGTTCGAATCCCCCCTCCGGCATATTTTTTATTTCCGTATTTTCCTTTCTTGCAATTGCTATTATATTGCCAAAACATATTTAACTCTTGGCATTCCCATATGTTACAGAATATTTTTAAATTATTAAACAAAAATTCAGAAATCTTTCCTATCACGCATGCGCACAATCGCCTTGCCTTATGACAGTCATGGCGGTTATAAGTCCAAAGCGTTTTAATTTCATGTTTATGTATAAGAATTATAATGGAAGGGAACATTGCTTATTACGTTTTCATGACATACACTGGAATTACCAGACAGAAAATGCTGAAAAACGTAAACTGACATCAAATTTTGAGTGTGCTTAATGTTTAACTGCCTTAATATTACGCGTTGTCACCAGTGGTTCGGTAGCTCAGGTGGTTAAGCCGTACTCTCTTAATTTATGCATCATCCAATGTAAGGGGTTCGAATCCCCCCTCCGGCATGTTTTTTTTTATTTCCGTATTTTCCTTTCTTGCAATTGCTATTATATTGCCAAAACATATTTAACTCTTGACATTCCGTTAACTAAGGAATTCTACGTTCCCATCTCAATTTAACTTAAAACGCTATGGTAATTTCATTGAAAAGCTTTATAAGTTCCAACATTCGACAGATTACATTTGCAATAACGGTAGGCTATTTATCTTTATTGCTACAGAAGTTTTGGCATATTTTTGCACATGGGATAACTGTGAATCAAGGATTGTACGAATTCCAACACATTACGAAGAATATATGCAGTGAATCCACCCGAGTGTCTTCAAATCGAGCCATGTGCTACGTAACTCATTTGTTTTCCTCAGTTCTTTCTTTGCCTTATAAACATACAAGGCATGTCCAAAATGTTGTTACATGAAATTCCACTAATGAATTGTACCTTTACCAGTTATACGGCAATAATACAATAGGCCTACGTTGAAATTCTGATACCGGTATTACAAAATGTAGGCCTACTTTTGATTAGATTGTTATCCAAATTAACTTCTATATTTCAGTAGCAGATGCCGCTGCAGTCGAATGTTGGAACCGCCATTTGTATTGTGTTTCCGATCTTTCTGTTATATAGTCTTTGGTGGTCTGTTATAGTCTTTGGTGGTGAGTCGTTTTCTGTCGAGAATACATATCGCAGCTTCTACGAATTGTTAAACCTTTCATTGTATATACCATAACAACGGCATACTAGAAAGTGACTACGCAGAATTACTGGGCCGGTTTGTCTCGATAATTCATTGCCAGCTTTAAGAGTGGGCTTCCCTGTGTAAATACGACTCTTGACACGTACAGGAAATATAATTGTAAAACTGGCTCCATTATTAAGGTGACTGGCGAAGTGGTTCTATGCTCCTCTTCATAATTTACTGTCATGGATATCCGAAGAATTGTACCAATAACAGGTGACGGAAATTGCTTATTTAGAGCAGTTTCGTACTGTTTGTATCGAAACGAAGAACGTCATAGCGAGTTGCGTTTGCAAACTGTTACAAAAATTGTTGCTGACTGGAATATTTATAAGGATTTTATTATTGGCGATGAGTCTTATCGCCTTCCCCTCAACAACCAACTTGAGTATGAAAATCTTATGTCTCGGAACGGTGAATATGCTGGTCATGTTGAACTCCATGGTATAAGCCAATTGTTTAATGATTATTTGTTTAGAGTGCATAACGATGAGAGTAACCACGTTGTAGATTATGGCAATGGAAGTGTTATTTGTCATTTATTGTTTAGCGGCTCCGTTGATGCAGGACACTATAGTGTGATCGAATACGACATACGACATTAATTTGGGGATAAATCCTACTGTAAATAGACGCATTCGACGAAAAAGAACATTAACCGGTCGTGTGGAAACTACAAATAGACGCAAAACAATGAGAAATCGGAGAAAAGGCGAAACCACTTTTAATATAAAATATAAATCTGCCATTTCAGAAACAATGCCAGATATTATGCCGTACAGGGTCGGGTCCTTGACGAACGAATGTAAACATTGTTCTGCATTGTTCTTCTCTTGCGAAAAAACTACGCTTGGTTACTTCGGCCTTGACTGTTGCAATGGTAAAATTAATCTGCCGGAATATAAAATACTTGACAGGCTTAAGCCATTTTTCACTGGAAATGATGATACCTCAAGGAACTTCAGAGAGAATATTCGGCAGTACAACAATTCTATGTCCTTCGTTTCCTTTGGTGCCAATGTTACCGTACCACCTGAACACGGTCCATATTGTTTTAAAATTTCAGGAATTGTACATCATCGCATTTCTTCCATATATTCCAAAAATATAAGCGACAGTTGTTACGGCCAATTGTATGTATTAGACTGCACAGAAGCTAATCAAATCAGATTAGCAAATCGAGCGAATTCTTGCATCAGGGAGGGTACACTTCATATTCTAAATAATATTTTGCAAGAACATAACCCTTACATTCAACTGTATAAGACAATGCATTCAAAAATATGCGAAGAAAATGAACTGGCTTTAAGAGAAAAACGTCAACCGTTAGATTTGGTCATGCGCTTTTACCATGAACCTCAAGAAGATCCTAGACGTTACAATAACCAAATAGCTTATAAAGATATAAGCTATTTGCAATAACCCAGCTTCCTCAGAGATTGCAGCTATTTTTGAAACAACTGACGGCGCTCCGGCTTCACACCGCCACATAGCCGTATTTTCTAATCAGGGAGTTTTAAAGGAAATTGATGTTGACAGCATGCATTGTGATCCATTAACTTACGTTTTAATCTGGCCTTGCGGAGAAACAGGGTGGCATATTTCACTGCCAACAGGAGGGAACCGTAAGACGAACGTTAGGCAAAATATGACAATGCGTGAATATATTTTGTATAGGCTGTCGATTCGAGGTTGTCCTCCCGCAGGAGGTTTCAACCCTTTACTTAATGCAGGTAAACTTACCCAACAATTAATAGTTGACTATTATTGTCGAATAGAAGGAGATAGACTAAAATATATTCGCAATCAACAAACGAAATTGCGTGTCGATACCTACGTTGGTCTTGCTGATGCTTTACACTTTAGAGCTGAAAATGAAAGTTTAAGAGCTGGTCGCATAGTTATTTTGCCTTCTACTTTTATTGGTAGTCCCCGAAATATGTTGCAAAATTATCAGGATGCAATGGCAATTGTGAGAAAATTTGGCAAGCCAGACCTCTTCATAACTTTCACTTGCAACCCATCATGGCCTGAAATTACTACTAGCCTCCAACCTTATGAAAATGCAAACAATAGACCTGATGTCGTTGTTCGCGTTTTTCATGCGAAAGTGAAGGAACTCTTGCGTTTAATAAATCAAAAGCAAATTTTTGGCGAGGTACAAACTTTCTTATATACGGTTGAGTTCCAGAAACGAGGTTTACCTCATATACACTTACTGGTTTGTCTTCGAGATAGTTGTAAATTACGAGAAATCTATGATATTGATATGACAGTTTCTGCAGAAATACCAGATCCTTCCAATACAACATTGTACAACTTAGTAAAGACACACATGGTACATGGACCTTGCGGCCTTCTGAATCCCAATTCAATTTGCATGAAGGATGGAAGATGTAAGAAGGGTTTTCCAAAAGACTTTGTGCCAGAAACTAAAGAGAATGTGAACGGCTATCCACTTTACCGTAGGCGACAGAATGGAAGATCATATAGGCCTACTAAACGAGTACAAGGCACCAATGTTGAAATCGACAATCGCTTCATTGTTCCATACAATCGATATCTATTGATGTACTTTCAGGCCCATATTAACGTCGAAATCTGTGCAAGTGTACACAGCATCACATACATAAATATGTTTATAAGGGGCATGATTGCGCTAACTTGAAAATCACGGCAAACGATGGAATGCTACATCATGACGAAGTTTCTATGTATTTGAATGCTAGATATGTTGGGTCAAGTGAGGCTGCATACAGGATTTTTGGTTACAACATGCACGAACAGTCCCACATTGTTGCCCGGTTACCTGTCCATTTACCAGACCAACACGATGTATTTTTTCATGCCGATGATTCTCCCAAAGCATTAATACGGGCTCAGTTAAAAAGTACACAACTCACTGCATGGTTTCAGCTGAACCAAAATCCAACAACTAGGAGTGCATATATTTATCCTGAAACACCCGTTCATTATGTATGGGATAAATGCAAATGCATTTGGAAAAAACGACTTAGATTCGAAAAGGTAATAGGTCGGATGTACAATGTTTCTCCATCTGAATCAGAAAGATACCATCTGAGCTTACTTTTACTTCACATAGTAGATGCCACAAGCTTTGAGGATCTTCGAACATACCAAGGTGTTACCTGCCCAACATATAAGGATATGGCAATTAAACTTGGTTTGCTTATCGATAATTCAGAATGGCAACGCTGTTTGATGGAAGCATCGGTTTTCCAAATGCCCTTTCAACTGAGACAGTTATTCGCCTACATATGCATATTTCATCAACCTTGCAATGCCAGTCACTTATGGGACATGCACAAAAACTCTCTCTGTGAAGATTATTTAAAGTCTGAAGATGAAAATACAGCTTATCAACTATCTCTCAGAGATATTAATAAAACTCTGCAATTGCATGGTTTCTCTCTGCCAACATTTAACTTGCCTGTTGGTACTGACACACACTCAAACGATCAAACTACTAATGAGCCAGTGTTCCCTTTTGATTTGGCTGACCTGGTGTCCTTAGCAAACCAGGAACAACTTTCAATTATTAATGAAATCACTAGCGTTCTTCAAAATAACAACACAACTGTCACGAACGCATTCTTTATTGACGGTGCTGGGGGCACAGGAAAAACATTTATTTACCGATGCTTAATACAAAAGTTCTGGAGTTTAGGGCTCATGTTATATCAGTAGCATGGACCGGAATAGCCGCTGTTTTGCTACCCAACGGTCGAACAGTACACAGTATATTCAAAATTCCTCTAAATTTAAATGAGAGTTCAGTGTCTGGATTAAAATTAAATTCCAAAGCAGCTGACGATATTCGATTAGCACGGCTCATAATATGGGATGAAGCCCCAATGGCAAATATTCATTCATTAATGTGTGTGAATCGTCTTCTAAAAGATATTATGGGTAATGACATTCCATTTGGTGGGAAAATTACTGTTCTTGGAGGAGACTTTAGGCAGGTTTTGCCTGTTGTTCCGCACGCTTCTCGCCAAACAATTATTCAAAACAGTATTAAATACTCTCCTCTCTGGCCCTTCTTCAAAATACGCTGCTTATATAAAAACATGCGGTTGAAACCAGAAGAAATTGAATTTTCTGATTTTTTGTTACAAATTGGTAACGGTGACTACCCCTCTGTAGATGGTGAGGAATCAAATGTTATTGAACTACCACCCAGAATTTTAGCGCATGATGACATCGTGACTGAGATTTACGGCGAAACATTCATTTCAACGAAAGATATAATCAATTTCTCGAAAGTATGCATTCTAACACCAAAAAATGAACACTGTAATGAAATTAATTTGAAAGTCATCGAACTTATACCCGGTAGTTCAAAAACATACACCAGCGTTAACAGATTAATTACTGAAGATGAAAGCCAGCTACTTCAATTTCCTACAGAATTCTTGAATTCCTTGGAATTAAGTGGTTTGCCTCCACATATTCTTACTCTAAAAGTTGGAGCCATAGTTATGCTCCTCAGAAATCTGAACGTTTCCCAAGGGCTCCTGAACGGAACCAGATTATTTGTAAAGAATATGTATGAAAATTGCTTGGATTTGGAAATAATCAGCGGAGATAAAATTGGGCAGAGAGCTCTAATCCCTCGAGTTGATTTAACACCATCCGACAAAACCCTTCCATTTTCTTTTCAGAGACGTCAATTTCCAATTCGCTTGGCATTCTGTATCACAATTAATAAAGCTCAAGGGGAAACTCTCGAACGTGTAGGTCTCTATTTACCTCAGCAAGTTTTCAGTCATGGCCAGTTATATGTTGCAATGTCAAGAGTGCGATCCTTCGACGCCCTTAAAGTTTCAATAGTGCCAAAAAGTAGTCGTACAAAGAATGTCGTATATAAGGAAATCCTTCGGTAATTATTTTACCATTGACCATCATGTTTCGACTTCGTAAAGCACTCTGACAAAAGCTCTTGGCCTGTAGATTTGCAGAGTGTCTTTAAGAGAGAAAAAATATGTTACCGACATGTGTTATTGTGATGGTTGTATTAATGCGTGTATCTGTAATTAACGTGAGAATTAGGAAGGAGAACGCCGAGGCCTTACTTAAGGAACCATCCCGGTATTTGCCTGGAGTGGAAGTGGGAAACCGAAGAGAAACACATCCAAGATAGTTAAGGTTGGAATCGATCCTACCTCTCCTCAGTTTTACCTCACGAGGCTGAGTGCGTCCCGTTCCAGCCCTCAGGCCAGAATTACATTTCTTGGCAGAGAAGGGAAATGAATCCGGATCTCTGGGGCGATGGCCAAGAATATACTTAATAGTGGGCTTCCCTATGTTAATGCGTTTTTCGACATGCACTGGACATATAATTCTAAAACTGCCTCCTTTACGGTGGCTGGCAAAGAGTCAGTGCTCATCCTGTAATTGGTGAAGTGATTCTATGCTCCCCTGCATAGTTTGCTGTTAAAGAAACCCAAAGGATTGAACCTATAACAGGCGATAGAAATTGCTTATTTCGAGAAGTTTCGTGCTGTTTATATCAAAATGAAGAACATCGCCCTGAGCTTCATTTGCAAACTATTGCAAACATTGTTGCTTACAAGGATAATTTTAAGGATTTTATTATTGGCGATCAGCCTCATCGCGTTCTCCTCAGCAACCAACTTAGTATAAAAGTCTCTGAACGGTGAATACACTGATCATGTTGAACTTCATTGTATAAGCCAATTGTTCATTGATTTTATTTGTTTAGAGTACATAACAATGAGTCTAACCACACTGTTGTTTTTGCAAGGGGAGTATTATTTGGCATTTAATATTTAGCGGCTCCATTGATGCAGGGCACTATAGTGTTATCGAATAAGACGTTAATTTTGGGAGAAATACTACTATAAAACCCCGTTCGACGAAAAGGAACATTGTCCGGTCGTATGTTAACTGCAAATTGACGCAATAAAGTGAGAAATCGGACAAAATACGAAGCCACTTTAAAAATCCAATATAAATATAAATATGCCATAAAAATACTCCCATTTTCTTTTAAGAGCCACCAATTTCCAATCGCTTGGCATAATTTATCACAATCAATAAAGCTCAAGAGGAAGCTATGGAACGTGTAGGTCACTATTTGCCTCATCAAGTTTTCAGTCATGGGCAGTTATATGTTGCAAAGTCGTCTTTCTCTGTAATCATACAAATAATGCATATAAGAAAATCCTTCCGTAAATATTTTCCCAATGACCGTCATGTTTTGACGGGTTTCAACTAGTTATAATATAAAATTCGTAATCATGGAGTTCGAAATACCTAATAATACTTTTTGTGTGCACATTGACAAATATTTAGACAGTCCACTTTTCGGCAATCCGTCTCGTCCCACTGTCCGCTGGAGGGGTTGTTGAATTGACTTGTGGTTATCTGATAGACACGCCGCCAAGAATGTGAAAGCAACACCGATACGATATTTTATTTATACCACACGACTGTTGTCAGGCGTGCGATGATGTAAGAAAGCCTTCGACGTGGATTAAGGATGAGAAATTTGTGGTGAAACTCAGTTGATTCTCTCTGTGGAATAATATTAGGGGGAATTTTCCACGACCTGCTGCCTTGTTGATTCCGGCTTCAAATGTATATGAAGTGAAACTACTGTACGCGCTCTCTTACCCTTGGGCATAGAACATTCCGTGGAGACTATTATTTTCCTCGTTTGATAATGTATTGAACAAGTTCAGGCGCGGATCTAGAGTTTGGCTTGAGGGGGGGGGGGGGGGTCAGAGAATCGAAATTGTTAAGAAAAATGGTATCACTAAAAACGCAATCACAAAATAACGAAACTTACCTTTTTTTTTTTTTTTTGCAAGCTACATGGATATAAATTTGATGCGTTCAGCGCACCAAAAATATTTGTACAAATTGCAACGGCGTGTTTTCCGACTTTTACATCGAGCTTCGAGAAAAGTATCAAGGTACGATACAGTTTCGGCAAGTCGTGTTGGTACCGACAAAGGGAGAAAGTCACAGCTTAAATTGCCAACCAAGCTTGCAGTTTGGACATCGGCAACATTTTTTGGTGCGAAAAGAGACCCAAATTCCTATCCGTGCATTGCTGCACATTCATCGTGACATCTCTATAAACATCGATTCGGTAATCACAAGGTTTGCTAAACAAAATAGACGAGTTGATTTTGTTATATAAATAATCGTTTTTATATAACAGGTATGATGTTGTAAATATGTACAGTTGTAACAGAACATAGTAATTGCAATAAAGATATTTTCAGTATTGAATAAAATGAAAAAAAAAAACTGTTTTTCAGTTAAAATTCGTCAAGTTTTAATTGTCTGGTTGTGTTTTCGTTTTTTGAGTTAGCAAAAAAATTTGGTCTCCGTTGGGGGGGGGGGGGGTCATGACCCCCGTGCCCCCCCCCCCTTGAATCCACGCCTGATCAAGTTACAATATCTTGTAGATCAGTCATATTCAACTCCCCCCTCCCCGAACTTGGGTTGGCGACTATGGAAACCAGCATTGCTTCCACTTACTTGTGCCTGGTTCCTTTCTATAATCTTTCCTCTCTTGATCAACTCTTGTTCTCTTCCTACAAGTCCCCCCAGGGGTTCACATCTAGTGGGACGTGGGTTGGCAACCACAGGACTCCAGCTGAGTCCGGCATTGCTTCCACTTACTTGTGCCGGGCTCTTCTCTGTTATCTTTCCTGTCGGCCTCCATTGGTCAACTCTTGTTCTCTTCCGACCCTGACGGTATTAGGGTATCTAATGCCTAGGGAGTCTCTTCCTTTCCCGCCTTATCTCTAATCCTTCCGTATCCCTCATTCTTCGAGGGTTCAGCCTTCTTTTACTTATTCATTTTGTACGTCTTTTTAAACTAAATTCCGTTTTTGCGTTTTTTCAATCTAAATTGCATTTTGCACGTAGGCCTACTTACACTCTAAATTGAATTTTGTAAGCATTTTGGTTTTCACTTGCATTTAGTGCGTGTTTTGAATTTCAATTGCATTTTGTAAGAATTTTCAACCCCAATTGCATTTTGTCGACATTTTCATTCTAAATTGCATTCGGGGCTACATGACCGCGTTGTCGCAGCCCCTAAACTTAAGAACCAACCAACCAACTAAATTGCATTTTTGCAAGTATTTTGAATCTGAATTGCAGATCGTGGATATTTTGAATTTCAATTGCATTTTGTAAGTATTTCCAATCTAAATTGCATTTTGTAAGTATTTTCAATCTAAATTGCATTTTGTAAGGACTGACAATTTTGTAAGTATATTTCTATTGAACGTAAATTACATTTTTAAAGTATTTTCAACCTAAATTGCGTTTTGTAAGTATTTTGGATCTAAATTACATTTTGTCAGTATTTTCAATCTAAGGTTGGTTGGTTCCTTAGGGGCTGCGACAAAGCGGTCATGTACTTTGGGTGTGTGTAGAATCTGTTTGATAACCGGTGTTAAATGTGATGGCTGTATTAGTGTGTGTATCTGCTTTTTAAATTCAAGTAAGTACTGCAACTTTGAATTTTTTCAAATAGTTCCTACTTTTGCCGCCAAAACGCCACCGTCAACGACTACTAGGCCTAGTTCAGAACTTAGCTACTAGACGCCACCGCAGTCGGCTCTTGGCAACGAACGTAGAAACCTAAGAGCGTTGTTTACATACCAAACCTATACAATTTAGCTTCACACAGGTGTAATTAGTGGAAGGTTCCTTGACATGCCATAAATTTATGACATGGGACCGACGGCTTGACTTCCTCTCCGAAGGAATGCATACTGAGGGATTTTAACGCTCTTAAAAATCCGACGGCTTCGGCCGGGTTTGAACCCGCTATCTTGGGCACAGCAGTTTAGCATGCTACCAACTACGCCACCGAAGCCGCTTTTTCAATCTAAATTACGTTTTGTGAGTATTTTCAATCTGAATTGCATTTTGTGAGTATTTTGAATCTGATGGGCATTTTCAATCCACATTGCATTGTGTATTTTCAATTTCAATTGCATTTTGTAAGTATTTTGAATTTCAATTGCATTTTGTGGGTATTTTTCAATCTAACTTGCTTTTTTGAGTATTTTCCACCTAAATTACCTTTTGTAAGTATTTGGAACATCAACTACATTTTGTGAGTCTTTTCAATCTAAGTTCTATTTTTGTAAGTATTTTCCATCTACCTTGGTTTTCGTTATGGTTTATATTTCATTGTCATTTTCGATATCACCCAGACCATTAGGGGCCGATAACCTAGATGTTAGGCCCCTTTAAACAACAATTATCATCATCTTCCTCCAAGTCATTGCGAGTCCTTCAATCTCGTGCCTTAATTGGTCTTCTTAGGGGTGTATAATAGAGTTTTATTTTTGTGGGGTCAATTCGGGGGAGGGGTCATGGAATAGCCCCAAAGAAAGGGGAGTCCGGGGATCCTCCCCGGAAACTTTTGTATAACCTGGTGCAAAATGATGAGTTTTAAGGCTATCTGGCATCACTTTTTCAAGCAATTTGTTGTGATGTTTTATGTTTGGTTAATGTCAAACACAACTAAGATCATTTTATGTTACTTTTTATTAATGCAATCATCTTTCTCACTTTATATTATTTAGATGGAAAGAATTAACTTATACTGTTTTGATATACAACTTACACTATAATACGGTAAAGTCAAGGTTTCTTGAAGCATTACCAAATCAGTTTACTACAGCTAACTTCATCGTCAGTGATTTGTAGGTCTGTGAGAATAGATTACAATGCTAGACAGTTGAGTCTGTATCCAGAAGTAGAAGTAGGCTATGTTTTCAACCTACTCAAACTCCGTTCGGCAGTAGCTACAGAGACGGGCAAAATTGTCAAACAGCTTTAGTCACACGCTTCAAGGGAACTTGTTGCTGTTCTTAAGAGCGAAGGTACTGGAGAGCAATGAGAGTTCATGTTGTTGCACATAAGATCAGAGCAAACTGATTTCATTTTGATATAACATAAAAATCCTAGCCCAAGTCATCGTTAAGGATCCAGACGGTAGAATTACAAAACGGTTTGATGTCATTAAGGATCCGTGAAGGATTGTAGTATTTTTAACTTTCGCTTGTAATACCCTGCGGGGTATCTGCTGTGGCGATGTTTTCCTCTGTAGTTCGAGAGGTCGTTGATGAGGTAGGTATTTTGTGTACTGGATTAGTCCCTTAGGCGCAATACGATTCCTTTCCGCTTAGTTTCCTGGCTGACTATAAACTTCAAGGATGCTCACTTGTCAAGTGATTGACAGTTCAATCAGAATCAATAACACGTCTTCCTATGATGAAAATCCACAGCCTGCTTCCAGTCTCCGACCGGGTCAGGAATGGAATGAATGAAGCCCCCATCTAGCGGCGAGGATATGGACTGTGCCGGCTGCCGAGGCCTGACGCACTCCTCTGGGGCAATGATTAAATGAATGACAGATGAAATTAAATGATATTGGAGAGTGTTACTGGAAAACCGGAGTACCCGGAGAAAAACCTGTCTGCCTCCGTTTTGTCCAGCACAGATCTCACATGGAGTGACCGGGATTTGAACCACGGACCCAGCGGTGAGAGGCCAGCGTGCTGCCGCCTAAGCCACGGAGGCTTCACGTCTTCCTATGATAATGATGGTAATTGTTCATTAGGAGGGTATAATAGCTTGGTTATCTGCTCCTCAAGGTGACAATAATGATTTGTATTATTATTATTATTATTATTATTAGTCTGTTATTGATGTGTAACATCTTTCCACTCGGTTGCTGGATATTTTTGTGGGAGTGATTCTAAAAATGGGACGGAAGTGTGTAAGATGCACTGCCAGCTGGATCGTATCCCTCCTGGACATTCATCAACACACAAAAATCTTTTTTATTTACTCACTAATAATACATAACAATTCCAAGACTACGGTATCTTTTTTTTCTTCACTGCCTACTTGATATTTCTACTCTCGCACTGCCTTCTTTATACTCTGCTGCTAATCATATCATTATGACTCATTTTAACAGAATCCATATGAAATTACGTGTTGGTCTGTGATTTAAGAGGTCCGGGAACAGGACAAGCCTTTCATGATCTACTGCTGTGCACATTGCATTTACTCGCAAGTTGGCCTGTTTATAAGGAATTTAAGGTTATGAGCGGTGTCGCGTCTATTAATCGAGTTGATCCATATCGTATTCTTTATTTAGGCTACTGCTGGTGGAAGCTATATATCATCAAAATGAGTTCCGTATTATAAACTACAATATCTGTAAAACACTCCCTTTTACAATAGATTAATATTTGTGCCAATAATATTATAAAATACCGGTGTATCAACAATTTCACGTGAGGTTTCTTCTATGTCAGATGTTACACATCATATGCGACTACTGTAAGGCTCGTAAAGTTTTTATTATTATTATTATTATTGTCGTTTATTTTTTGACAACATTATCACGGCAAATGCCGGCTATTTTTTTTTTGTTACAGCCTGGTTCGGCCTTAGCAACGAACCATCTGTACTGAGATAATTTCATATACACTATTCAGAGACTTCACATTACTGTACATCCATGTCGTGTCCGCAGTCTTCACGAGTCTCCCTCATTTATAGGATGAGCTGAATTTCCATCTGAATTATCGAGCCTTGTTGAGTGTCCGGCGAGGGTATTGTCACCAAGGAACTTCCTAACAATATGGCATGTGTTTAACCGAACTGCCTTCTGTAGTTCAATATATATCTGCGGATGCAGATTCAATATTATTAGACTACTGTGAAGAGTTTTGGGTATGACAACAGTACATGAGACAATTATTGGGATTGTAGTCACCGACTCAAGTTTCCACATCTGCTTTATCTCAATTGCCAGCTCTGTGTACTTAGATATTTTAGTAGCAGCTGTTTTATTATTATTATTATTATTATTATTATTATTATTATTATTATTATTATTGAACAAGCAATGAAGGAATTTGGAGAAAACTTCAAAGTAGGAGTAAAGATTCAAGGAGAAATAATTTCAACTCGGAGATTTGCTGATCACATGGTCATCTTAGCTGACACACCAGAGGATTTGAATGAGTTTTTAAACGGTATAGACTCCGTCTTGTGGAAAGAATTGAAAATGAAAATCCACAGTCTGCTTCCAGTCTCCGACCGGGTCAGGAATGGAATGAATGAAGCCCCCATCTAGCGGCGAGGATATGAACTGTGCCGGCTGCCGAGGCCTGACGCACTCCTCTGGGGCAATGATTAAATGAATTACAGATGAAATGAAATGATAGAGGAGAGTGTTGCTGGAATGAAATTTTGACAGGGAAAACCGGAGTACCCGGAGAAAAATCTGTCGGCCTCCGTTTTGTCCAGCACAGATCTCACATGGAGTGACCGGGATTTGAACCACGGACCCAGCGGTGAGAGGCCGGCGTGCTGCCGCCTAAGCCACGGAGGCTTATTCATCATGAATTCTTGTGGAAAGAATTCATGATGAAAATTAACAAATGTAAAAAAAAGAGATAATGGAATGCAGTCGAAAGAAATCAGAAACTCCTATATATATGAAATTGGCAGGTGAAAAGCTAAAGGAAGTAGGAGACTTCTGTTGCTTAGGAAGCAAAATAACCAGTGATGGACGAAGCAAATATGATATAAAAAGTAGGTTAGCACCGGCAAGGAAAGCATTTCTACAAAAGAGACATCTGTTGACATCGAATATAAATTTAGGTATTAGGAAGCCATTCTTTAAGGCCTTTGTCTGGAGCGTGGTGCTCTATGGAAGTGAAACTTGGACTGTTGGAGCAGCAGAAAAGAAGAGAATTGAAGCGTTTGAAATGTGATGTTACAAGAGAATGATGAAAATCAGATGGGTAGATAGGTTACGAATGAAGAATAGAGATGTTTCTGGTGACTGCTAATGAAGTGAAGAGATAGGTTGGTAGGACACATACTAAGACACACAGGAATAGCAAACTTAGTTATAGAAGGAAGGGTCGAGGACGAGAACTGTAAGGGTAGACCAAAGTTATAATATGTTAAACAGATTGCCTCGGATGTAGGATGTGGTAGCTACAGTATGTAGAGATGAAACGATTAGCTCAGGACAGGGAAGCAATGAGATCTGCATCAAACCGGTTGAAAGTCTGAAGACTCGAACAACAACAAAATAGTACATTAAGCAACGAGCCTATAATGGCAATAATTAAGATACGAGTATGTTTATAAAACGACGGTATGCGAGTTTTATAATTTCCATAAGAGTGTCTTAAATACGATTATAGGCGAGTTGCATACGACTGTTTATGTTCGACTATAACTATAACTTTATTATATGTTTTAACATAAATATTCATAAATATCTGTTGAGAGTCAGACACATGAATTCTTTGCGCTGGGTATGATATATCTGTCTTTCAAGCTCTCTGACCGACCGACGCATGCGCTCTGTGTGCTTGCAACGCCATATGCAGGCCATATGTTTCAAGGAGTAAAAAGGAGAGGCCCTAACGGCAAGGAAGTGAAGCCAGAAGTTACTCCTTCACATATGCTCAAAACATTGCGGTAGTCCCATAAGAAAAGCATGTAACGGTGTGACGTACATACTTGAAAGTGGTGATATTTCGCGTGTGAAATGAAATGTCGACGTGAGGGGCATATATTTGCACAAACAGAACTCCCACCTGCCAAAGTAATGTCATTTCACAAGTAAATGCACTTTATTTGCCATTTATTGTGTTAAGTTTTCATCTTTAGAGTAGCCTCCTGACGGTACTGTTTTAGTATCATACTTTAAATGTGAATGGCATATGTGTCCACCAATATACGTAAGTAGTGGAGTACTAGGAGTTCTGCCCCACTTCAAAACCCCCCTTGCTCTACTACTAAGCCTCAGCCATGTTAAATATCTCTTGAACGCATGGTCCGATTTTGACAAATGAGGTATTGTTGGACTCGGGCTGACGTCCTCTTTGCTATGGACCACTCATTATATTTTTCAAAATTTTTTTGAAAATTTTTGTTTTCGAAAATAGGCGATAGTTTGAAAACCAAACAGGATAGAACGTTGTGCCATGGCTCAAACGAACAGTCTTTATGACCTTTATTTTTTGTAATAAAAAATTTTTATTTTTTATATTTTTTTGAAAACACTCGAATTTTGAAAATCCTATATTTTGGAAACTAGGAACTCTACAAAAAAAATTGTTTAACGTAAATCAATGGTCCCTACCCCCTCTACCCCCAAAATAAATTTAAAGTCTCTAGAATGAAAACCTGCAGTAGTGTGGTAAGGACAGAGCTGCTTATAAAAGCAAGTGGTGAGCCCCTGCGACCTTGGAATGGAAGGAGCCATGCTAGGAGGGCGTGCTTGGATTCGTTTTTTTCGTCTCGTTGTGCTCTTTACGGGAATGTCGGTGTCGAAAAGGTGAAAATCTGGAAACACAGTCTTTTTGGGGTAAAAACGTGATTTTAGACTTTTTGCTATATCTCGCGAACCAATCATGCTAGAGGCATGTTCGACAGGTCCAAGGACTCGGGGTGACGTCCTCTCTGCTATGGACCACTCGTTATAATTTTTAATAAAATTGGAAACTCGATTTTGGGGTAAACACGTGTTTTTGTGATTTTGCCGATATCTCGTGAACCAATCATGCTAGAGGTGTGTTCGACGGGTCCAAGTACTCAGGGTGATGTCCTCTTTGCTATGGACTACTCATTGTAATTTTAAAAAAATTGGGAAACGCGATTTTGGGGGTAAACACGTGTTTTTTGTGATTTTTGCCGATATCTCACGAACCAATAACGCTAGAGGCATGTACGATGGGTCCAAGGATTCGGGAAGACGTCCTCTTTGCTATGGACCACTCGTTGTAATTTTAAAAAATTTGGGAAACGCGATTTTGGGGTAAACACGTGTTTTTTGTGATTTTGCCGATATTTCACGAAGCAATAACGCTAGAGGCATGTACGATGGGTCCAAGGATTCGGGAAGACGTCCTCTTTGCTATGGACCACTCGTTGTAATTTTAAAAAATTTGGGAAACGCGATTTTGGGGTAAACACGTGTTTTTTGTGATTTTGCCGATATTTCACGAAGCAATAACGCTAGAGGCATGTACGATGGGTCCAAGGATTCGGGAAGACGTCCTCTTTGCTATGGACCACTCGTTGTAATTTTAAAAAATTTTGGAAACGCGATTTTGGGGGTAAACACGTGTTTTTTGTGATTTTTGCCGATATCTCACGAACCAATAACGCTAGAGACATGTACGAGGTGTCCTAGGACTCGGGCTAACGCCCCCTTTCAAATGTGGTAGATATTTTTTTTCCAAAAAGATAATTCACAAAGGGCCTAACGCCATACATGTTGAAAAAACGTTTTCTTTTTCTTTACCTGTTTATAATTTTCATGGAGCGTGGTGGTTGAGAGAGACGATACGGCTGGGTGTGTGTGTTTCAACGAACTTGTCGCTGACCACGGTGGCTGTGTTCAATAGATCAATTGATATTTCGACGAGTCGGTGTATGACAGAGCGAGCGTGCGTTTTCTGATATTTTACCTTTAACGTGTAAACGGTGATGAGAACTAGGTTCTATGTTGGTCGAAGCGAGTAGAGAAAACAAACTTACAGGAGGTGAATGTCATTTGAGCTTATTGGAAGGCTCCGATCTGACTTGACAATAGGTGACGCTTGAAGGTGAAATAATCTGACCATCGTGGTGGCAGGGGAGTGTGAAAGGCATGCACACACATTTGTGAAACCACATGTAGGCTAAACCAGTGACATCCTGTTTTGCTTCGTACGTGACAAAATGCAAGTTGACGTGAAATTTGATCTACCGCAGGTGTTCGCCTGGGACGTTAGCTGTCCACGTGCCTGATAACAGAATGGTCAAAGCGTGGAAAAAAAAAAAAGATTATACGTGCAATGTAGCATATATAAAGACATGTCGTTATCATTTCCACGCTCACTTAGGTGACTACCTTTGAACACACTGCGTTTATCAGTTTTGGTGTTGGTGGAAAATACTTAACCTTGTTGTGGGGTAGGTATATATTTATTCATTTATATATTTATTGATTTTATATAAATACATGCAATTATTTATTGATTAGATAATTAATGATTTTATTTATTTATTTGTTTGCAGATAACGTGTATAGCCTACCTGTCGTGTGTCTGTGGGAAATATATTAAAGAAAGAGAAAGACAGACAACTAGAAAAGAAAACCATTTCCATACTAGCCCACGAGACGGGAATATAGAAAAGCATTACACGTCAAGGTGAGATTTGTTTTTTTAAATATATAACCTGTTTGATTTTGTTTTGTTTATGAAATGCATAAACTATATGGAATGGATATACTTATGGTGGTTTATTTTATTTCTTTTTAGAGTGTTGGAAAACGCTTGACCTCTGTGAATAACCAGGAACGTGTGTGTTTTTTGGATTATTGTCAGACAGTCTACATTTCTAAACTCAGGTGAGTGTGTTCTTTCAAAATAATGTCTTTTACTGCTGCGGATACGTTAACTTGGGAAACCCTAAACAGTTGTTTCAAATCGCGTGTGTGCTCTGGCCGCATAGTGAATGTTAGAAAAAGTTCGATTCCCAAAGAATTTTTAGAATCTTGTTTTGAAATTTTTAAAATTGAAATTTGTACAGCGCAAAGGTTGCATATGGCTTTAAAGGTGAATACAGAACTAGTGTGCGATTTCGTATATAAAAAGAAGGATGTAGAGCATAAAGAGACATTCTATATTTGCAGTAAAATGCAAGAGCTATTCATAGCCCATAATTTGGAACAGTGGTATGAAACCCACGTGGTGAATGCCTTGCTGTCAAAATTTGATAAACTGCAACAAGGACCGAGTGGTCTAGCCTTAGACAAAATTCATCATTTACAAATCAACATTTGTCATTTCAACCCGTTGAATGCTGGGTCTAGCTATATTAAAACACCTCCAGCAATAGCTTCGAAAAAGGCTGTGGTGAATATTGAGAACCATGACAATGATTGCTTTCTGTGGGCTGTGGCTGCGTACTTGCAGCCAGCTCAAGATCGTCATGTTAACAGACCAGGAATGTACAAGGCCAAGTTTGTTGAATTGAAACATACTTTAAATTTAACTCGAGTGACGTTCCCTATGGACTTAACCGAGATCCATAGGTTTGAACGAGACAACCAGGACTTTTCGTTCATGGTGTATGGCCTTGACGGTGATGAGATTGTGGGTCCTCTTTATGCCACAAAAGAACCGAAACGACATCACATTCATCTTTTATATTTATCTGTAGGAGAAGTGAATCACTATTGCCTCATTAAAAGCCTGAGTAGATTGCTAAGCAGTCAAATGTCCAAAGCACATGGTATAAAGCATATTTGTGACCGTTGTCTCCAATACTTTTGGACGCCTACTTCTTTGGAACGTCATAGGGTAGATTGTGTTACTCAGGAAGCGGTGAGATTGATATTGCCACAAGGGGACAAGGCTGTGTTAAAGTTTAAGGACATTCATAAGCGTGACACTGTTCCCTATGTGGTATATGCAGATTTCGAAGCTCTCACCACACCCATGGCGGGATGTGAACCAGATCCCTCCATGAGCTCAACCACACCCATTCAAAAACATGAACCCTTTGCCATAGGATTTAATGTGGTGTGTGCCCATGACCCCACACAATCCGTTTACAAATACCGTGAGGGGCCAGATTGTGCCAAATGGTTCTTGGATGAACTTGTCAAGTTGGCCGACCATGTACAGGAATTACTGGACCACCCAGTACCCATGAGCCTATCTCCAGAACAACAGCAGCAGTATGAGCATGCCATGACATGCCATATTTGCGAAAAGCCACTGATCAATGCTGAAGACACCGTTCGTGATCACTCGCACTTTACGGGGGAGTTTCGTGGAGCTGCGCATAGTAAATGCAACTTGAACTTTCCAGCTCCTCGTTTCATCGGTGTCTTTTTCCACAATCTGGCGAATTATGACATTCAGTTTTTGATTCGTGAATTGGGCCATGTTAACAAGGGCTCGTTTACCATTATTCCCCAAAACCATGAGCGTTTTACAGCCCTGACATGGTGGTTGAGCAACTTTAGCATTCGATTTTTGGATTCCTTTAAGTTTATGGCATCCTCGCTAGACAGCCTTGTGAATGGCTTGAATGAGGAGGAATTAAAAAATACTAGAATGCATTTTAATGATCCTGAGCAATTTCAATTGTGCATTCGGAAAGGTATATTCCCGTATGATTTCTGCAACAGCTGGGACGTGTTAAAGCAAAGAAAACTCCCTCCACAAGAGAAATTTTACTCGAAACTAACACGCAGTACCGTTTCCGATGAAGACTATGCACATGCATGTCAAGTTTGGCGAGTGTTTGGCATGAAGACGCTAAGTGAATATGCTTTGCATTACCTAAAACTGGATGTATTGCTGCTCACTGATGTGTTTGAAAAATTCCGTAACTTGTGTCAACACATTTACGGTCTTGATCCGGCTCACTATTACACGAGTCCTGGACTCTCGTTCGATGCCGCTTTGAAATACACTCAAGTGGAATTGGATTTACTCACTGACGTAGACATGGTTCTATTTTTTGAAAAGGGCATTCGTGGCGGCTTTGTGTCACTTAACCAACGCCATGCTGAAGCGAACAATGTCTACATGTCTGATTATTCACCAGACAAACCAGAATCGTACTTAATGTACTATGACGTGAATAATTTGTACGGTTACGCCATGAGTCAGCCTTTGCCCTATGGGAAGTTTGCTTGGCTGACAGAGAAACAAGTGTCAGAATTTCATGTGAACATGGCTAGCCAAGAAACAGGCCGTGGATATGTGCTAGAAGTGGATATTGAATATCCATCATCCTTGTATGATGAACATGCCGATTTCCCATTCTGTCTTGAGCAAATGGTTCCCCCTGACAGTAAAGTGAAAACTGAAAAACTCATGGGCACACTTTACAACAAAAATCGGTATGTGCTACATATCCAAATGTTGGTGCAATGCCTCGCCCAAGGCTTGGTGTTGAAGAAAGTCCACAGGGGTATTTCTTTTGCTCAAAAAGCATGGCTTGAGCCATACATGCGACTCAACACAGAGCACCGACAAATGGCAACACAGCAGTTTGAAATTAATTTTTTTAAATTAATGAACAACTGCATCTATGGCAAGTCTATGGAGAATGTCCGCAAATACCGTGACATTAAATTGATGAATGTCTGGGAGGGGCGGTGGGGTGCCCGGCGGTACATTGCCAAGCCAAATTTCAAATCGATCAAAATTATCGATGAGGATTTGGCTACTATTGAAATGAGTAAGACCAGCGTGACCATGGATAAGCCCATTTACTTGGGTCAAGTCATTTTAGACTTTTCTAAATCGGTCATGTATCGATTCCACTATGAGTTTGCGAAACGCCATTTTGAGGACGTCTCTCTTTTGTATATGGACACGGACTCATTCATTTACCACATTCGCCACTGCAACCCCTATGACGTCATGAGGCAACATAGTGACTGGTTCGACACCTCTTGCTATAGTGCTGACAACGTGTTTCAGCTGCCCATAAAGAACAAGAAGGAAATGGGCGTTTTAAAAGATGAATGCGGTGATTCCATTATGACGGAATTCGTAGGTTTGGCTTCAAAAATGTATGCTTACCGCACACTCGACTGTAAGGAAGCCAAGAGAGCAAAAGGTGTAGGTAGGGCAGTGGTAAAATCGCTACGTGTAGACGATTACTTAGCGGTTTTACGCACTGGCAAAGCTATGTCTCATACACAGTGCAGGATACAATCCAGCAACCATCATTTGTATCTTGTGGAACAGAGAAAACGCACCCTCGCCTCCATGGATAACAAGCGTGTGTGGGCTGATGACCTGCTCACTAGCCTGCCCTGGGGTTATGATCGCAACGAGGAGGAGGTGTGATTTCACTGTTTAATCGTTTATGGGGCATGGCTTTTTGTAACTTGTAGATTTAGAATTTTGTAAATATTGGTTTCTGTCATTGTAAATAGTAGATTTTGTAAATAGTGACAATTCACTTGGACCTTTTGCTCTTTAAAAAGTTGTGTGCAACCTTATTTTTTAAAATTTTTTTGATTGGTAAATAGTGTGATTCTTTTAACGCTGTACAAAGTTGAGTTTTTTTTGTAAATATGAAATAAGTAAGATTTTTAGTAACTTTAATAACTAGTATTTAATTATTTTTCGTAATGTAAATGATAAACTAAAAAGTTCTTTTGGAATGAGTGTGCATGTCGAGAATGTGCTTTTGGGAATAAATAAAGTGGTTGTGTTTGTTCCCAAAGACAGGTGTGAATGTATGAGTGGAGAGAGAAAACTGGTGTGTATGATTGACCAGAGCAAACACGATGAGGTAGAGTGGGTGGGTGGGGTGGGGGTAAATGGTCACTTATATATTCATTTTGTTTTAAATAGTTTCGTTTTTTCATTGAAATGTGACAGTCAAAAGACATTATTTTTGTAAAAACAGTCTTACCTGCAGTAGTCGTAGACCTCGACGTTTCTCCAAACACACATCAACACATTGCAGTATTATCAAGGTCAAGCACTCGCATCAACATCATTGTCAAATCTCAACTTTCGACATACACCAAATGGAAAAAATATGAAAACAGCAAAATGGAAATTCCATGTTTCCATATCACCAAAACAGCAAAACTTAAAACGGACATTTTTAAAAACTGGAAATGGCCATGTGTGAAATTTGAAAATTCAAAAACTTCAAACGGACATTGTTTAAAATGTGTCATCAGCAAAATGGAAAAATCCATATCATCAAAAACGTTAAACTTGAAACGAACGTTTTCAAAAACTGTAAATTGCAAAATGATAAATGACAGTGTGTGGAATTCATCATGTGTGAAATGTGTAAAATGAAAAAATCAGCCATCAACATCACGATTTCTTAAAATTAAAAATAACAAAACATCGTGCTCTGGAAAACTTTTGTTTTTATTTCATAGTCATAGTGAATTGACAAAAGAAAAATAGAATACAAACAAATCCCAATTCCTCACTCCTCAATGTTTATGTCCATGCATCATCAACTTTCCTTTCATAGCACTCATGACAATTAGGGCTGCCATCCTTTCACCTACTGAGGCATCACTGGATGTGAAACGTTGTTTAGCTTTCTTCAATAACAATTTATCTGCCACATGTCTTAAACCAGAATGACTATGGCGATAAGAAAGGTCATGTTCCTTGCATGCTTGATCCAAAAGATTAATGGGTACATCACCACGTTGTAAACGTTTTTCGAGACGAGTTCCAGGGCCGCAAAAACGATAACCTGGAAGATGGATTTCGTAAGGTAAGTATTGAATCACTTTGTCAATGACGCCATTGCCAGTACAGGTCTGGCATATCCTTTTCCATCGATGGTAAAAAGGTTTGGTCTTCCTCCTCCTCTGTGGACGATGTTTGTGTTTGTTGTTGTTGTTGTTGCTTTTTCTCGCCATGACACTCGTGGAATGATTCAACAAAGTCTTTACACGGACTTTTATGACCGTGATACAGTTTCACTAGCTGGCAAGTCGCACACTGACGCATAGACGGTATTTTTGCCATGGCCACTTGCTTATGGTGATCGTAATCCGTACAGGGTTGCAATTCACTCAACACAGGGTCTTGAGTCCATGATTTTGGTACATGTTGCCAGATTTCTTTGACCGCGTTGGCGGCCACATAATAAATGAACGACTTGGGCAGTGCCAAGAGTTCCTCTTTGGTAAAACTGTCTAGTTTCTTTTTGCACACAAAGAACTTGCCGATGGCTTTGTCCGTAGCATTGCCTTTCTCCATGGTATCATGTGCTGTAGATGTTTACACGTCGCTAGTAGAAATCTCACTGACGTCATTCACAGGTAAATCTTGAGTTATAATTTTGTTCAACAACTCCCAGCAGGCATGAGTGGTTAACCAATGAAAGAGATGCCACGCATGCGATAGGGCTGTATGGGTAATGTTGCCACAGGAACAAGTATCCATGAGCGTTTGCAGGGAGGGGCAGCCCAACTCCATGAGGTCGATACATTGACAGTAAGACGCCAAAAATGGTTGCAACCATTGACGTTTTTCATTACCTTTCACAAATACCACATTGGCCGAGGACAAGTGTGCTTTCATGACCACGTCCAAATATTTATAGGAAATGGTTCCCTGATTCCAGTCTAGTTGCCTATGATTTTCAATCCACTGGGTTTGTTTACGGTCTTTTTCACACAACAAATCAAAAGCATGGGGTGGTTTAAATAGCAAATGCGTAGCTTGCGATATCCAAAACGTGGTACAATCGATTATGGCCACTTGTTTAAATATAAATTTGTTGTCACCAATTTTAAACCCTTGGCAATCCACAATGAGTGTGCGCAACATGTTGACGCTTGCCTGGACCAAGTTCAACTGACGACTGACTGACGATCACGTGTGATCATGGCATGGACTTACCTGCCATGCTAGTTTCAAAAAAGAAGGTTAGGGTAGGACAGGGGGACATGCAAAAATAAGAATTTAAGAATTACATCATTTTATTATCATAACACGTCTTACAGGCTTTTCTCATTTTAGGATAAGGACGATAGCAACTGATACAACAAAATAGTCTCTTGTGTTTGTAACGTCCATAACACCGATGATGTCCCAATGTCTCTAAACTAGGCGTTTTTGATGGTGATCTGCTCACCGAAGCACCATGGATACCATACGGCCCACATGTATCATAACTTGTATTTTTTTCATCACCCAGAGACACAAGTGAGGGATAGCTTGAATGACAGGGTATATTTCCCACTTTCATTCTGCACAGGTAGGGGCAGGTGTGTGACCAGCGCTGATGTTCCTGCATGGGTTCATCGCCCTCCTGCCATTGGTCTATGATGATGGGACAAAAGGCACATTTCACTTCATCTCTTGTTTTTAAATAGTAGAATCCAGCAGCCGCCAAGGCTTGAGGGTTTATGAAAGGCACTGGCCATGTGGCAAAAGTCTTGAAACGTTGTTCCTCAGAGTTTAAATTCATGGATGTAACGTCTCTTGAGGCTTTAAAGCAAGACATGACTGAGCGACTTAACGTGGGTTGAGCTGTTATTTATACACTCGTCACTTGGTTGGACAGTGGATAATAGTTGACTTGTTTGTGATGAATAATCAGACAGTAGGCTGTCGTATTGGCTGGTACATTGTCATGCGTTTCAAAATCTAGTCGAATGTCGATATTGGATGGCTTGACAGACTCTTCCAGGTAAGAACAGTCAAAAACAATCAGTGGTGCTCTTGCCTTAAACGCTTGGGGTAGTAGCATGGGACCGTTCTCTTTTTGATAATACGACCATCGAAATTTAGAAAACAAGTCGTACAGGGGGCCAAACTTATTTTTTGAAAAATCCAAATCCAGTCCTTCATAGGGAAACACAGCTCCGTTGAGGAAAAGACGTGCATTTCTCAATTGCAGGTGATCAAATTGCGTGGCATCTTTGGTTTGTTGATACTTGCGATTCGTTTGAAAACCCACGATCAGGTAGAGAGGTCTCTCTGTATAGCGAGCTGTTTTTACAGACCAACTGTGTGTGTTGGTGGTGGGCAATAGCGGATACTCATGGAGTGCCCAGCTTCTAAATTCCATGGGTAGAGGCATATCTCTCTTTACCATTTTGAGTATGTCCAGTTTTTTGCTATCGTTAAGGGTCACATGAGGCACTTTCCATAGCAAGCGTTGTAGTTGAATTTTTGAATCGATGGGGGCATTGTCGGCCCCCTTGAGTGCATTGTTATCACTCCTGTCTCTCACTAGATAAAGCACTTGCCTTGCGTTAACCACAATGCGTTGGTGATCTTCGGCAAAGCCTAGAACCAGTTTAAGAGGTAAATATCCAGTAAAGGTCCCATCGGTGTGTACCATCCAGTCATTGGTCGAGTCAGGGCACCAAGCTGCCATGCAAAGTGTTTTACCTTCTTCCTCACTATAAGAGGGGTATAGTTTCATGACACTGGAAATACCCACATTTCGAGTGCTATCCACCACGATATCGTTAATGACATAACGTACTTCAGAAAACAGAAAGGCTAAACCATGGTTGGCCAACTTGGATGTAGTGGGTGTAGAGCCATCGGCTTTGGTGAGCCGACCTTCAATCTGAATAACACTTTCATGCGGTAGGGTGTAAATATCTTGGTTGTTGATAACAAATTGAATTTCATCATTGTTATTGAGTCCAGGTGTTTGAGCTTGATAGGAATGGAGATCAATTCTTACCACTCCTGGTTGCTCCTCGATGTGGTTCGCTATCTCTAGGATAGAATTCATTATAAGGGTTGACGTGGTAACCCAAATGCTGTAAAATCTGCTTGCCTTGAGATGTTAACGTGTATTCACGCGGCAAACAACTAACACCATTCCTAGACGGTGTTGTTGCTTTATACACAAATTTCATAGTGGCTTTAGCACCAACTTGTAAGTCACTGGTGTAGTGGAATCTAGATCAATGAGTTGTTGATCTCTATTGATCAGTCTTAATGTTATATTACTAATACTATCAACAGCCACAGCATGAAAAAGCACCACTGGAGGGTTTTCACGAATAATATACCCATTGGGCGATGTCACAATAAAGTCATAAAGCGAATGCGATGGTTCTTGATTGGTGTACACTTGGCTAATAATATTACACGTCACCGACACATGATGGTCCTCAATGAATTTCACTTCATGGTCCGATTCATGTTTTTTGTTGGGCTCCAACACACGTGGTTTAAATCCGAGTAATGGGCCAATGGAATCGGGGTGTGTTTTAAAGTCAATGTTGAAGGTAGAGAAAATACTGCAGCGATGAGTGTTAGTATTGCCTACAAGTTCAAACTTGTGCGTTCCGTCGAGAAATGACTTTAAACCATACTGATTGATCAACACCACATAAATGTGTTCATAAATATCATCGATCGTGTATCCACCAGAGTTCAGGGTGAGCACAGAATCATCATAGTAAAACTTGTTGTTCACATTTTCACGTATGTTGTATATTCGATTGTACGTTTCAAGAGAAACAAGTCCTAAACCATAGGGTTTTTCACTCAATTCGATAGGCGGGTAAAAGTCTAGGCTGACTTCAGGTCCACGTCCATGCACTGTAAACGTTTTACTTTCTACCGACATACTGGTGGCGTTTTTGCTTATGCTGCGTCTTATATAAAAAAATTAAACACAAACGTCCACACTGTTGGCTGTTAAACGTTTGCTCACGTTTCACATTATAATATATCTTGATCCTGTTTCCAAAATAGGTCACTAGTTCCATGGGCGGGGGCAAATTCCCAAAACTGTCAAAGTACCATACCGTGGATCCCTCTTTGACATAAGCTACATAATGCGTTCCTGGTCCTCGGTGATCATCCAAATTGACAACAGCACATTCCTGTTTCCAGGGTCGTGGGGGTAATTGGTTTCGCATAAACACACCTCGAAAATGAGAAAGCTTTAGTTGTTTAGCATAGCTTTCCACTTGTTGATGCGTCAGGGCATGTCTCGCTATGGCTGAGGTTAAATTTTTTTTTTTTTAATATTTCGAAATGGTGAAATCCCAAATCCTTGTTGATAAAAGGCTGGCTTTAAATTGGCATTTCTAGCCCCCATGGCAATCGCTTCCATCGTTTCATTGTGTCGCTGACTTTCTTTGAGTTGTTGCTTGCCCTGCTGCGCGGCTTTAATGGTTTTCGCCACTGCACTGGCACCGCCCAAAAGTGAGCCCAGAGCAGCCAAACCAGCAAATAATGCAGGTAAAAATCCCGCTCGTTTGGGAACGGGAATCACTCGCCCTTGGTTTGAAACCTGTCGCCGACGTTTTGGAATAACCTGTCTCTGTGCTGCTCGAAGGGCTTTCCTTATGGTCAATACATTATTTTTTCTTTTTTTCTTTCGCAAGGGCTTGTCCTCGAATGTTGTAAGCCCTGGCTTTGCCAAGGACAAAGTCCTTTTTTTAGTCTTTCTCACTGCATACCTTTGTTTCACCATGATGATAATGACCCACAACCTTTCACAAGAAAGTTTAAATCACAACTAACGTCAGATGGTTATTTCATGGCTGTATATTCCAATTCCACATAAAGTGGGAAGTCGTTTATGGTTTTTCCCGCTTGCTTTTCATCCCATGTCAACATGAGATAAAAGGATAATTCGTCACCTGCATTGACCATTTCATGGTTATGAAGCAACATCCTATGACCATTTATCTTTATTTGTAAATGGTTCTCATCAGGTATGGCATATTTGATGTGAATGGTTCCATCATAGTGTAATCGATAGTGGCTTAAACCCGAAGCAAGCGCATAGGTCAAGTGCTGATCATGGACTAGCGGTAAATGGTTTCTGTCATTCACAGGTTTTTCATTTGTCAGATACACTAAAAACACAGATGGGATAAATTTATAAAGCCTTTTCATTTCATGGGTCACGTAACGCTTGGTACAAACATCGTCTTCGTCTTGTGGGTCTTCCACGTGAATAATCCGATGGTGATTAGCGCTATAGCCATTCACCATAAGCTGGGGCACTTTGTCATAAAACTCATACACTTTGTTATCCACATACTTTTTCGTAGTAACGTCTGTAGACACTTGAGGATGTTTTACATGGGTTAACCGCTTTCCCTTAAAGTCATAATCTCCCTGTTTTGTGCGTGGCACTACTGACCTATCCACATAGTGTTTATTAGCAGGATCTGTTTCCTGTTTAGGATCATGTATGGGGACAGGCCTAGCTTTGGCCATCAACGCACGTCCAAAGACATCCATCGTCAACCTGTAGTACCAGTCTACTGTTTCTATGACAAGGCTCGGTGTCCTGTATATAGACAGCCTGCTAGCCTTTCTAAGCCTTAGTTGAAATGAAGATTATTAAGCAGCAAGAGTCATTCCCCGTGGGGGACATGGTTTCCCATCTCTGTCCCACATCACGTGAACAACGCCATGGTTCACTGTTTCCATCTTCCATTCGCTGCATCATTGTGGGGCCTTCCGGCTGTGGAAAGACTAATCTTTTGCTAACGCTCATTACAGCGCCCAATGGTCTGCGTTTTCAAAATATTTATATTTTTGCAAAATCTCTCTACCAACCCCTCTACGTGTTTCTGGATCAAGTCATGTCTGGATTACAAAAAGAGAATATGGGTTATTTTACATTTTCCATGCAAGAAAATGTGATTTCACCGGATGAGGTAAAGCCTGATTCACTCATGATTTTCGATGATGTATCCACTGAACGTCAAGGCATCATTCAAAGCTATTTCAGCATGGGTCGACACAAACATATCGATTGCTTCTATCTTGGGCAAACGTATTCTAAAATGTCCAAACAGTTGATTCGTGACAATGCCAATGTCATTGTTTTATTTCGTCAGGACGAGAGGAACAGTCGTCACATTTATAATGAACATGTGAATCCGGATATGACCTTTCAAATGTTTACAGAATTGTGTGCCAAGTGCTGGAACACTCAACGTCATGCCTGTTTAGTGATTGACAAACAAAGTGAACTCAACCAAGGACGGTATCGCTTAGGGTTTGATCATTTTATTGCTATTTAAGGCCCTGTCTCATTCGCCATCAAGTCATTTGTCAAGACACCATGGCGTTAGCAGAGAGTCAATTGAAAAAGCATATTATTAGAGCAAAAAATACTATTCGCCAAAAGTTTCGTCAATTGAAACAATCACGTGTCAATCATGCTTTGTTTATTCAGCAACATTTAGCACCTCCACTAAAAGCCATGTTGAAACCCTCTTTCAAGCCATCTGAAACGCTACCCACCGTTTCACAAGCCACGCAGACGCTGCACGAGGACCCTGAGGAAGAGGAAGTGGAAGATTTGACTAGTGATAGTGAAGTTGAGGATGAGGAGGAACAAGTGTTTACGCCTCAAAAAAAGGCCGCACCCCTTGCAGAGTTTTTGAGAAAAAAGAAATCCTTGGCCATGGTCGAAACACCTTGCCCTTCCAGAGCGTCTCCGTTTTCACAACTCTTGGCCACCCCTCAACATAAAGCTCAACTGAAAACCATTTTAATAAAATATTATGGATCAACATTGGAACCCTATTTCACCGATCTATTTATTGGAAACACAGATACCACGTATGGTGTTCGCTATGAGGATGATAGTTTTAAAATTGGCGATTCATCCATTAAATTTGCTCGTACTAAAGCTGTCATTAAAAACATCAACTATAAATTAACGCCAGGACTGTTAAAGCTGCTCTTTTCTCGGACCCCCTCTTCCCATGATTATACGTCAGAGGACCTTGACAAATATAAATCCATTTTATTGGATACCCATGCTCACAAAAGACAGTATGATCCCACGCAACAAGTGAATGCCAATATATCTCAAAAATATAAAACCATCATTGCAAAAATGTTTCCCACCAGTCAAAGTACTCGTCGTAAAGTGTCCGCTTCGGGAGTGACTTTTAAACCATTAAAACCCCTTGTGGATGTTACCTACTGGCACAATCCCAATAAGCTCGTCCAGCGGCTACAGTTGTTGCATGCCTCACGTCAAGCTGGCCATACCGGTCACGATTGGGAAATTCAAGAAATTGAACAAGAACTTCGAAATGCCAAAATTATTGTTTAAGCCCTCACCCATTAAAATGGGTATTGCTCACGAGTTGCATCGCCCAGCTAGGCGTCACTATCCGCGACTCAAGGTGATTTCACGAGGTGTGGATGAACTTTGGCAGGCTGACTTGGTTGAAATGATACCCTATGCTGGCGTTAACGACGGTGTACGCTATATGTTGACCGTCATTGATGTCTATTCCAAAATGGCCTTTGTTGAACCTGTGCGTCGCAAGTCTGGCCCACTAGTTACCAAGGCCTTTCAACATATTATTCAACACTCCAAACGTCAACCTCAGCTGCTACAAACCGACCAGGGGAAAGAATTTTTCAACAAGGATTTCTCCAGTTTTCTCAAATCTAAGGATATTCACCATTACACCACGTACAGCAATCTGAAAGCCAGTGTGGTCGAGCGGTTCAACCGAACATTGAAAACCCATATGTGGAAAGCGTTTACCGCTCAGGGCAGTTATCGCTGGTTGGACATGTTACCTGAGCTAGTATCACGTTACAATGACACCAAACATAGAACGATTGGGACCAAGCCACGTCTCGTAACTAAAAATATTCAGCGATTGGATAAACTGTTTAACCCCATAAAAGCAGCTGATCCTAAACGTCACCGACTGAACATTGGGGATTTTGTTCGTGTAAGCAAATTTAAGTCTGTCTTCAATAAGGGCTACACGCCTCAGTGGGGGACTGAACTATTTCGAATTCGTCGAGTCAACTTGGACACTCCAGTCACCTATTTACTCGAGGACCTCAACCATCAACCCATAAAAGGTAGATTTTATCTCCATGAACTTCAGAAAACAGCATTTCCTCAGCATTATCTTGTGGAAAAAGTGTTGAAACAAAAAGGAAATAAACTCTACGTCAAATGGTTAGGGTTTAACTCTACGTTTAATTCTTGGATCAATAAACTACATGTTGTGTGAACCTGTGTACTTTTTATTTATTCACACATGTTGTACACCACCTATAGCTCTATGTGTACAGCGCTCCGCGCTTCATGCATGTTCATACATGTTTGTCTTTCCCTTTCCTCCTGTGTTCTCTCATACATCACCCCCTCCCCTCTCCCTCCCTTCACCTCCCACCACTGCTGTTTGCAGCTCTTGCCTATCTATTGGTTGTGACATTATTCCGACAAGTTGCATTATACTTTTTACTGATTCAGCGATTCCCACGCTTTGAACATTCTCTTATCGTGCACGTGGACAGATAACACCCAAGCGAACACCTGTGCCGGATCAAATTTCACCTGAACTTGCATTTTGTCACGTACGAAGCAAGACAGGATGTAACTTGTTAACAGTTATCGCGCATGTAGATAGATAACGTCCCAGGTGAACACCTGAGGTAGATCAAATGTCACCTGAACTTGCATTTTGTCACGTACGAAGCAAGACAGGATGTCACTGGTTTAGCCTACATGTGGTTTCACAAATGTGTGTGCATGCCTTTCACACTCCCCTGCCACCACGATGGTCAGATTATTTCACCTTCAAGCGTCACCTATTGTCAAGTCAGATCGGAGCCTTCCAATAAGCTCAAATGACATTCACCTCCTGTAAGTTTGTTTTCTCTACTCGCTTCGACCAACATAGAACCTAGTTCTCATCACCGTTTACACGTTAAAGGTAAAATATCAGAAAACGCACGCTCGCTCTGTCATACACCGACTCGTCGAAATATCAATTGATCTATTGAACACAGCCACCTTGGTCAGCGACAAGTTCGTTGAAACACACACATCCAGCAGTATCGTCTCTCTCAACCACCACGCTCCATGAAAATTATAAACAGGTAAAGAAAAAGAAAACGTTTTTTCAACATGTATGGCGTTAGGCCCTTTGTGAATTATCTTTTTGGAAAAAAAATATCTACCACATTTGAAAGGGGGCGTTAGCCCGAGTCCTAGGACACCTCGTACACGTCTCTAGCGTTATTGGTTCGTGACATATCGGCAAAAATCATAAAAAACACGTGTTTACCCCAAAATCGCATTTCCCATTTTTTTTTAATTACAACGAGTGGTCCATAGCAAAGAGGACATCACCCCGAGTCCTTGGACCCGTCGTACATGCCTCTAACGTTATTGGTTCGTTAGATATCGGCAAAATCACAAAAAGCATGTGTTTACCCCAAAATCGAGTTTCCAATTTTATTAAAAATTATAACGAGTGGTCCATAGCAGAGAGGACGTCACCCCGAGTCCTTGGACCTGTCGAACATGCCTCTAGCATGATTGGTTCGCGAGATATAGCAAAAAGTCTAAAATCACGTTTTTACCCCAAAAAGACTGTGTTTCCAGATTTTCACCTTTTCGACACCGACATTCCCGTAAAGAGCACAACGAGACGAAAAAAACGAATCCAAGCACGCCCTCCTAGCATGGCTCCTTCCATTCCAAGGTCGCAGGGGCTCACCACTTGCTTTTATAAGCAGCTCTGTCCTTACCACACTACTGCAGGTTTTCATTCTAGAGACTTTAAATTTATTTTGGGGGTAGAGGGGGTAGGGACCATTGATTTACGTTAAACAATTTTTTTTGTAGAGTTCCTAGTTTCCAAAATATAGGATTTTCAAAATTCGAGTGTTTTCAAAAAAATATAAAAAATAAAAATTTTTTATTACAAAAAATAAAGGTCATAAAGACTGTTCGTTTGAGCCATGGCACAACGTTCTATCCTGTTTGGTTTTCAAACTATCGCCTATTTTCGAAAACAAAAATTTTCAAAAAAATTTTGAAAAATATAATGAGTGGTCCATAGCAAAGAGGACGTCAGCCCGAGTCCAACAATACCTCATTTGTCAAAATCGGACCATGCGTTCAAGAGATATTTAACATGGCTGAGGCTTAGTAGTAGAGCAAGGGGGGTTTTGAAGTGGGGCAGAACTCCTAGTACTCCACTACTTACGTACCGTATTTTGATTGCTAGGAATTAATTACGGATATTTTCCTTCGTTTCTTACTGGAAACAGTTTCTGCTTGTCAATTAATGAACGGTATTACTGTAATCTAATTACCCCCAATCTATTTTTAACGTGGCTTGAGCTCTAGATTTATTGCTCGTGGGTGTTAGAAGATTGATATGTCATTATTTGCATATTTTAGCGTGTTAATCTCATACCTCAGCCTAGACCTTGTTTAGATTGTTACCGGAACAGAACTGGATTATTAAAAAAAACATCGTGCAATAAAAACAATAACGCCACCACCCATTAACAGTAGTTCACATGCCTTAATATTTTAAATTTATTTAATACACATTCGTGAATAGAATGGCAGGCCTACTGGTATCTTGGTAATTATTTGCCTATTATTTGGTAAGTTATAAGTTAAGAACAGTGGTGGGTGTCTGGTTGCCTGAAATCCCACAATAATACAGGTTATAAAAACTGCAAACCGGTATAATACATTCATTTCCAAAGTGTTATACGATATTTTAGATTGGTGTATTGCTCTAGTTTATGTTGTAAAATTAATCGTTTTACGGCAGTTTACATGATTTTCGAGTGCGACGAAATGTATTGTGACTGCCGTAGGCCTACACTACACGCTAGCCAGCAAAGATCAACAAATATTCCTTGATTTCCATCGTCATATAGGCCTACCTTACAACTTCGTACTATACATGCACATGAATATTTTACTGGTAATCATACTTAAATCCAACTAATTAATAAGTCTACGGTCGTAGTCTCCATTTACCGCTCGAGCCGGGCAAGTATGGGGGCGTGGTCAGTGCTTCAACTCTCCGCATGCTATAGCGCTGGCAGGGCGTCTCCTTATTACTCCTTGATATGTTTACATCTGCCGTCCAGCTCTTTACCATTCACTAATATTGTCACCGAAGTCGTTTGAAAGCAATTCGCTGTGTAGAAATTGGAGTTGGTGATATTAAGGTACATTGCTATTTCTTGTCTCATATTCGCCAGTTTATTTACGCGAACATATGGACGGTGCGTATTCCATGTCGGTAATTTATATAGAAAGAGGTTGTGTTTATGTCCGACATGTTGGATTTTGAGCGCATGCGCGAAGGTATCCTTACCTAATTGGTCAATGAATGAGCACTGATTGGCTGGAGAAACTGATTCGTAATGAAAAACAGTGTTATAATGACTATCATTATGAAACAGTTTTCTGACATCGTCGAACAAACATTATAATGATTAAATATTATTATTATTATTATTATTATTATTATTATTATTATTATTATGCACTGCAAACATATCCCGCAAACGATACTAACGCTATTACTTTCCCTCGGCGTGAATACAGACTAACACGAGTAACTGTAACGGTGATTTCGTTATTATTTTTGGGAAGTATCAGAGGCTGTAGCGTCGTTCCTTGTAAGAGTAGCAATGAGTTTCGATAGACGCGAGTGTAGATACCCTTGCATTCCTCTGGAGTCATATCTAACATCAGGAGAGATACTTGCCACAAATGAGATGTATGAAATGACTTTCCGGTCGAGTTGTTTGCCTTGGATGTTATTCCAATTTCAAATGCCAGCCACCGCTCCTAAGCAATTATCATCGCGGTTAGACGGAGAAACCAAACCATAAGAATTATCTGTACCAAGAACAATTTCTACCCGGCGTTGTTTGGGAAGCAACCAGTGCAGCCAATACAAGATGTACTAGACAAGTTCAGTAAGTTAATGTTGTTGTTGCTATTGATTCTTTGGGGGCCTTGTGACATTGTGGTCATGTAGCCCTGTGTACTTGAAAATCTTTGTATTTGTAATTTGGATTGGAAGCGGCCGTGATCTTAAGTTGTATTTTTTTTTCCAAAATGTATTATTTGAAAAGTAGGCTATATTTCCAAAACTAGATATCCTAAAAAGTCATATATGGGCTTAAACGAAAGGTCTCTATGTCATTTATCGTTAAAACAAAAGACCATATTTTTTAACATTTGTCGAAAAAATTTCAATTTGGAAAGTAGGCTATATTTTTGAAACTAAAAATCCTAAAAAGTCATATATAGGCTTAAACAAAAGGTCTCTATATCCCTTATCGTTAGAACAAAGCACTATATTTAAAAAAAAGTTCAATTTTGAAAGTAGGCAATATTTTTGAAACTAGGAATTTTACAAAGTAGTGTATTTGACTTAAACCAAATACCCCTTCTAGCCCCTAAAACAAGTCCTATGTCCCTGTGACAAAAAAAAAAAAAAGAACAGTAGAGGAACAAGGTGGGTATTTTCTTTTTGAGCACCCGGTGCGTTTGATTCCCTACTCTGCTAAGAAATGTAATTCTGGTCTGAGGGTTGGGACGGGGTACATTCAACCTTGTGAGGCAAAACTGACAAGACGCCGGTTAGATTCCCACCTTGGTCATCAAGGAAGTGGTTTCCCTGCCTGATTGCTATCCTGGAGACTTCAATGAGAGGTACAACACCAACTCAAATGCAGACAGCATGACGATGTTGTGAAGCTTCAATGATGAATGTCGATGACTTTAGTCATAATCATTATTTTACCCGTATTGAATTCTAGATCTTTAAATTTAATCTCCACTTTTCAATACAATATTTTTTTCATCTATTCTACACTACAGTATCGATACATGTTTAGGCTTATTTGCCTTCTTCAGTCCTCCAGTGTCTTAGAATATAAAATACACTAGCAATCCGCCCCGCCTTCGCCCGGAAACTGAAGCATAATTAATACAATTTATGGAGGAATCATAATTCATTGCAAAATTCTCTTGATCGGTCCACAAACCATGAACATTTCTTCCCTGTGTCATAGGATCTTTTGGGATGACTCCCTTTGTCTCTGTGAATTCTTTCTTTCCCTCTCTTGTGACAATCGAGAAAGTATTGGTTAATCAGTTTCAATGTTACGTGATAAGCGTATTTGTTTCAATTCCAATGAACTACGACCTATATTCTTTTTCCGTCTCGACATGATGGGTTAAAATCACTGACTGGACTATTAATTATATTATCACGGAGACAGCATTGCAACGAATTCTTGTCAGACGTAATTTAAGAATGGCGAGGTGCATGAAACACAAAGCCCCCTTCCGTCCAATCTAATCTTGACTGTGTTCTCTGCGGAACGAAACGTTCACAGGCGAAATAAAGAAAAGCCGAGTTGCACTTCCAGGTAAACTCCAAACAAATCCACTCTTCTCTGAAGTCTTAACTCGACACGACTCGACAGTGTCTGGGGCAATAAGACTCGCTTGCCAGCCAGCTAGCTCGTAAACTGTCTCGAAGCTAGTAATTGAATGGAGATAGTTGGAAGATATGAAAACGATAAAACCCTTAAATTGGGCGATGTATTGAAGATAGAGATATGCTGTCACGGACTTTTTTGTAGAACTTTTCATGCTGAAAAATTCTTACACTCATAGTACCGGTATATAGATATTTTTAATGGTTTGCCCAGCGTAAGCTTAAAAAGCGCACGGACGCCAGGTTTATTTTCGACATTTTCACTGAAATCGTTACTGCTTGGCTTTCTTTCATCATAAATAAATTATTTTCTACAGAAACCTTCCTCGAGATATCCTTTACAGAATGGTGAAAACCGCATCAAAATCCATCCAGTGGTTCTCGAGATTACCCGTGACATCCAAGAATCGGGGACTTTGTTTTATACTAAGTAGAGATTAAAAATAGCGCATTATGCAACAAGCCTATAATAGCAATAATTAAGACACGAGTATGTTTATAAAAAGAGCGAAGCGAGTGTCTTTATAGGCGAGTTTCATACGACTGTTTATGTTCGACGATAATTATAACTTTATGTTACGTTCGAACATAAATATTCATAAATATCTGTCGAGATACCGGCAGTCGCATTTACTGAACAGAGCGCATGCGCCATACGTTCTAGTGTCGTTATTATCAGCATTCACTAATATTGTCGCGAATTCGTACGAAAGCAATGCCCTGTTTAGAAATTGGAGTTGGGGTATTCCCCAATTTATTTATGCCAACGTTTTGGACGGTGCACTTCCCATGTCCGTAATTTATAAAGAGTCATGGAGTGTTGCAAACTTATGGACGTAGATTCATAAATGTCTTGCTTTCCTGTTACCGTAAAGGTTCGTGCTGATTTTGTCTTTGTGCGTAACTACAATGGTTAATCCGATACCCTTTACATTCTCAACTTTCAAAACATTGTACAGTAAAACGTGCCTAAGGAGGAACGCCATAGTTCCGGATTTATTTTTCAGTTTTCACAGGTTTCCGTTTTACAAAGGGTTGAGTTTTAATAAGACATAATACACTACAGAGAAATACTGCATTATCGCACAGGATTACTATGAAATAATTTGAGTTTTTCCCACTTTAAACAACACAGTTAATTCTTTAGCTGGACGTTTGTTTTTCTCGTGTTCTTCAATAACTCGCCTCCAGTGTGTCTTATGTTTAGAAGTCATGTCACTGAATTACTCCCCCAGGGGTCTCACATCTAGTCAGACGTGGGTTGACGACCACGGGACCCCAGCTGAGTCTGGCATTGCTTCCACTTGTGTCGGGCTCCTCTCCGTCCCGACGGTATTAGGGTATCTGAGGTCTAGGGGGTCTCTTCCTTTCCCGCCTTAATTGGCCCTTGTCTCATCTTTCCTGCTACACTTCTGCGAGGGTTCAGTATTCTTTTTTCTTTTCACGATATCTCCTGCCTTCTGCTCAAGGCCCTCAAGGAGGCAGGGTGTATGTGCCCCCCATCCCCCCCCCCCCCCACCCACTTCTGGTGCACCCTGGATATTGCTACATCCTCAGAGGCTCACGGCTGGTGAGTTCGGGAGTTGGTGACCCCGAGGGATTCCTGAGCTGGGTCTGGTTTTGCCCCTTTTATCCATTACCTGTGGCGCGGACCGTCTCCTCTTTCCTATCTGCCTTTCATGGCTCTCCTTTCTTCCAAGTCCCTCAATCTGCATTCTTCTATGGTTGAGGGCATTTCTTTTCCTCCTGTCCTTTATTTGCCTTATTCTCCTTTTGTTTTCCATTTCTTCTTCTAGTATATAAGTTAGTTGTTAGTTTTAGTTACAGTTTTCATTTCATTATCATCTTCACAATCACCCAAACCATTAGGGGCCGATAACCTAGATGTTAGGCCCCTTATAACAACAATTATCATCATTATCATCATCATCATCACCGAATAACATTACGTAAATAATGCAGTACACAGTAAAAAGATCACCTTAAGTTCACTGTTTTCTTTACTCTCATTTGTCAGAAGGAACCTGTGTGTATCACAAGAGGGTTGGAGGAAGTAACGGTACATTCCATTCCTTTACAGATGATGTGAAATGTAGCATACCTGAGGCATCCTTGAGTAAAAATTAGAGTTAATGTTTCCTAGAACTTTGGTGCAAGTACAGTCGCGCTCAAAATTTAGTATAAAGCTTTGTATTATGGGTAAGATAATCCGTCTTGTTCAGGTTATTTACGACTACTGTTCCAGAATTTCTTTATTTTTCCGCGTTAGGCAGTTTTTCAGTTTACAGTGTCATTTTATATAAGATATACCTCCGTTCCGAATTTTCCGGTATATAGAGGGTCCGGTGTAGTCAGGTTTTACTGTAATTCATGTCACTTGTGTTGAGTGCATGTGCGAAGCTATCCTTACCTAATTGGTCAAACAGCTGTATCGTAATGAAAATCTTGAACACTGATTGGTGGAGAACCTGTATCATCATGAAAACTTGAACTATAATAAGCCTTATTATGATGCAGTTTTCTGGCATATAATATTTACATTTGGCCATGGTCGAACATGAAAAAATTAAAGTCCACAGCCTGCTTCCAGTCCCCGACCGGGTCAGGAATGGAATGAATGAGGCCCCCATCTAGTGGCGAGGATATGAACTGTGCCGGCTGCCGAGGCCTGACGCACTCCTCTGGGGCAATGATTAAATGAATGACAAATGAAATGAAATGATAGTGGAGAGTGTTGCTGGAAAGAAATTTTGACAGGAAAAACCAGAGTATACGGAGAAAAACCTGTCTGCCTCCGTTTTGTCTAGCACAGATCTCACATGGAGTGACCGGGATTTGAACCACGGACCCAGCGGTGAGAGGCCGGCGTGCTGCCGCATAAGCCACGGAGGCTTCCATGGTCGAACATAAGAAACATTATTTCATTTAAAACCATCTCTAAAAAACATAAATTACTGTATAAAAAACTGTATAAAACCAGAGTGTCACATAACTATAGTAAACCCTGGCACTACAGCCCGTGAAGGGCCTAGGCCTACCAAACGACCGCTGCGCAGCCATTTGGCTTGCAGATATTGGGGTGACGTGTGATCAGCACATCCGGTCCCCTCGGCCGTTAATCTTGGTTTTCGTGATCGGGGCGCTGCCTCACTGTCAGACAGCTACTCAATTGTCCTCACCCCGTTCCAGCCCTCACGTCACTTTCTGAAATCCCTGATGGAGCCGGGAATCGAACGCGGGACCTCCGGGTGAGAGGCAGGTGCACTACCGCAACACCACGGGGCCGGCGTCACTTAACTATTTTTTTAAATGTGTTTTTACATTTTAATTTATCATATATATTATTTCAGTAGTATAGATCCCTCCTGCGGCGCTCAGAAGCGACCGATCGTGGCAATTGAGCATTCAAATGAAAGACAATAGACATTACCAGTGACTTATTGCACTATAATTTCATAAATATCTATAATTTCTTTAAAAAATGACTTTAAAAAATTGTACGAAGTGTGCGATTTGCAAAAACAGTTGATGTAGGAAAATACGCTCCATAATTGCTGACCATGGGCTGCTGTGACGCCTGTTTCATATCATATTAACATTCTGAGGTCTTCCCTTTATCCTGAAATGTAAATAGTGTTCTATAATCATTTGGTTGAAATAATAATAATTAGGGCTCGGATCGATATGCTCGATAAAATCTCCAGATATGCTCGAAAACCATGTGTTTTATGCTCGATAGATATGCTCGAAAAACCCATTATATGCTCGAAACCCCCATTATATGCGGTTAAATATGCAGAATATGCTCGAAAAACACCGTTAAAAACTATAGAAAGGAAAGTGAAACGAAAAAAACAATAATATAGCCTACCTTTAAATACGAGCTTTATTTTCTAATTGTATGTATGATACACTGCAATATACTCGCATTCAAGTTTTACAAGTGTATATAAGAGAAGTGCTCTTATAAAAGTTACAGTTTAAAAGTTCATTTACAAAATGTTCAGAATTAGGTGAGTCAATGAAGCAGATTTGCATTGGTCTGTACAACAAGAAATTTTCTATGTTTTCAGTTTCGAATGATTTTCTTAAATCAGTCAATAAAAGTTTCAATGACGAGAACGACCTCACAAAAGGTTAAAAGCCTGCGGTTCTATTATTCGCACCAGATAGGCTTTTCAATAATTATTTCTGTTTTCGAACCTTAAGGATTGTCAGGGCCCAAATTCGGGGGAGAATTCGAAGAAAAACAAACTATTTAGACGAACACAACAAGAATATGCATTTATATGCTTCTATTCTGAAAACCGAAGTTTTATGCATTTATATGCTCGATAAATTTCAATTCTGTTGAATCCAGAGAGGTGAAAATACCACCGAAAGCTTCTTTCAATGTGTACTATTAATGAAAAAAAATGCAAATATGCTCGAATCCGAGCCCTAATAATAATAATACGTCCCTTTTAACTACACTGGATTTTAGAGACGCCGGGGTGCCGGAATTTTGCCCCGAAGGGGATCTTTAACGTGCCAGTAAATGTACTGACACGGCTCCCTCGCTTTTGTGCTTGATAGAATTAATAACATAACAACCTTTCTCCTTAAGTCTCTCATTATAAACCTATTGGGGAAAGTATGGTTTATGAACATGCGAGATTTCTCGCACGGGTCCACTAGTTTTAATTATTAGAATTATTAATAATGTTATTCTTTGGTTCTCTAATTTTAATGTTTATATATTAATTTTTAATTTTCGATGTATGTTCTTAGACTATATATTTAATTTTGATATAATTATTGAATTAATTAATTAACTAATTTTGAATTGATTTTTACAATTATTTTCATAATTCTCTTATAGTTATGTTTATTATTTTATTTTTTATATTTCTTTTATAATTATAATTTTATTTTTGTTATTCTTATTTCTACAGTATATTTAAGTTATATTTTATTTTTACACTTTAATTGTTAATGTTTGTAGTTTTCTTTTTAAATTTTATCCAACACATTACGTCAAGTAGATACGTAGGCCATATAATGTTTGATTTTTAGAAATACTAGCACTTTGGGGGGGGGGGGGGGGAAGTCTCTAAAATTTGGCTTAATAATTCAACTATCAGCATCTTTGAAAGCATAAACAGTTCTTATGACAGGTGGTTACTATAGAGACCACTATCCCATAAAGGGTTAAAGAGATGGATAAAATCCTTTCATGTTTTAAATGAAATAATGCTTTTTAAATGTATTTTATATTCTAAGACACTGCAGGACTGAAGAAGTCAAATAAGCCGAAACATGTATCGATAATGTAGGGCAGAATAGATGAAAAAATTATTGTATTAAAAATTGGACATTAGATTTAAAGATACAGAGATACGGAAGCTTCAACGATGTAAGATTCATATTTTACTACTGTAATTGTGTTAAAGATTCCTCATTTACTAGTTACCCTATATGGTTGTGAAATCAAGTCCTTTCAGTTTAGTAGCTTCAGGAAAGCTAACCATTCCGTTTCACTGTAGCGAAGGTAGGAATTATATAACACGCTAGATGTGCGTGCTTTTTTTTTTTCTTTTATTCGCTCATAAGAAACTAGCAGACGTTGTCGAGTAGACATAACAATGTGTATGCAATGCCAATCAGTGCGATTCTATAATAAGCTTATTGCTATGCCATAACAACAATTGTTACCGTAGCAATTTAAGTATTCTAGGAAACTTTAAGAATTCTCAAAAATTGTTATACAGTGCTCTCTCGTAATCCGCCAGATATCGGACCAGAGCACTGCCGGATTACCGAGAACGCCGGATTACTGAAAAATATCGAGAAAAACGCAGATATCCTTTGAAAAGCAGTTTTAATTACATTGAACTTTTCATGTAAAGAAGTACGAAAATACATCAGCGCTTTCGTCACAGGAAATTTCTCACCAGTTGTACTTAGCAGTCTAATTCCATAACGCTGTTTGAATTTCTGCAACCATCCCTCGCTGGCTTGGAAATCATCCTTTTTTTTTTAATTATCCGGTAAAATTTCTTAGCCTTTCCTTTAAAGGATTTCACCCGAAATTGGTGTCTGCCTACCACGTTCTTGTAAAAACCAAGCATAGAGGCTATCGTCAACTTTATAATTTTCACCAGTTTTCAATGTCTGTCGTTTACTTTTAAAATTTTCATTCGTCTTAAAAAACGACTATATTTTATCACTGTTTTCTCTTATGTCACGAACTATAGCTCGACCAACACCGTATTCGTTAGCAACACTAGTTAACGTTTCACCCTTTTCAAGCCACTTTAGGATTTCATGTTTACCTAACAAAGATTGAGTTTATGTTTACGTTTTTTCTGCATGGATGTCATCTTCAACACACTACTACTACAGTACAACTGTCCTACACTAAGCACCTGGGAGGGGCGTGCGTGGTTCATCGCTCTTGGCGCCAATGCATTGCTTACTCAGATAGTCTTGTCGCTGCGTGGGAAACATTGTACAGTATTGGGGATTCATTATCAAATCAGGTGTTGAGCTCGTACTCGAATACAAACGCCGGATTACTGGGAGTGCCGGAGAGCTGAGATGCCGGATTACAGAGGGAGTACTGTATATACACTAATCAATACGTAACTAAAACATTTTCTGTTCATTTCACAAATATACATGTTTCTACCTAGCAATTAGGGCTGTTAATTCAATAGATTATTTTCAGTTATCGATTACTCGATAGTGTATCATTATGCAAAATATTTACACTCTCGTTGCGATCAGATTGCCTATTAACAATTAGGCATTCATATTAAGCTTGGCGTAGTTTGTGTCAACCTTAGCTACTCTTTAAACATAAAGTCCTATTTAAAAACCTATTCTACCCATTAACAAGAAGTTCCGTGAAGAACTATACAGCCTACTTTTCATGCCAATGATTATTCTACAGTATATGAACGTATCTAGAATAATGACAAAATTAAGTTGGTAATATCGAAATATCAAATTAGTTCAAAATATACCTGGTATAATGTAGCCTAATAGAGCACTACAGTTGGCAGCCCTGGTGACTGAATCTATTCTTAGTTCCAACTCTTAAGGTACAGAATACAAAATTAGGTTGAAGTCCAATGGACGTTACATGCAGTTAGACACTGGATCTATCAGCACGCGTAAAAGCATGTTGCCAACAATACCATGCGTGTGCTGGTCAGAAATAATCTGAAATATTATGATATCTTGTTGTGCCAATTTTGGATGAAATCCATTTGGTAGTATAGAAGTTACATGTATTTTAAAATTGGACGTATCAGCAGGCATAGAATCGTGTTGGCAGCACTGCCTTGTATTAATTACTCCAAATTAATGTACAATGTCAGGTGCTATACGTGTGCAAAGTATAGAGCTGTTGGCTTGCATACTTTCTGATATATTGATATTAGGGTAAAAAAATATAGACAGCATTTATTCACAGTTGGCAGCCCTGATTGCTCTTAACAATACTTACAGTCATATCTGTTATGGTACACATAGCACATACGAAATTTGGTTGAAATCCAACTAATAGTATCGAAGTTACATGTATTTAAAAATTGGTACGATCAGCAGGCTTATAATCATGTTGGTAGAACTGACGTATATAAGTTACTCCAAATTAATCTAAAATGTCAGAATATACGTGTGCATAGTTTAAAGCTGTTGGCTTGCATACTTTCTGATATATTGGCATTTGGATAAAAAAAGAGAGAGCAATTATTAACAGTTGGCAGCCCTGGTGGCTCCTAAGAATACGCTCAATCATATCTGTTTATGTACAGATATTACATACAAAATTTGGTTGAAATCCAATTGATAGTGTAGAAGTTATATGCATTTAAACATTGGACCTATCAGAAGGCTTAAAATTATTTTGGCAACACTGTCATTGTTGGCCTCCTGGAAATTAAACTGAAATAGTATTATCTGCATCTGTACCAATTTTGGAATAGCTCCCATGCATACTTTGCGAGATATCAAACATGGAGCTCAAATTTCTAGTGCTTTTTTTCAGCAGTTGGTAGCACTGACATCATTTTCAAATATGGACGTGAGATATTCCGGTGTACATCTTTACTCATACTAAATTTGGTTTTGATTGCTGCAGCCGTTTTGCAAAATGTGAAAAGTAGGCTAAAAACCTAAAAAAGACTATTTAATGTTTTTGAAAACCTAAAATGACAATTTTGAAAACCTAAAAATCTGGTCCATAGTAATTGCGTGTATTATGGACAGGGATGAGGTAGGCGCCCCAGGACTTGAAACAAGGTACTATCCCAGCATTCACCTAGATATAGTGTGGAAAATCCACACTCAGGATAGTCGATGTCAGGGCCGGGATTCTCAACCTCACATGTTCAGAGGTGTAGAGACAGAGGCTTGCAGACTAAAGTCTGTTCGCCGAGTCGAGATAGTGGAAGTAAACACAGTTGTGTGATTGCAGGGCTGCCCGCTACGGGTGCATATAGCTGTGCCTGTTGAACGTACAGTGCTTTGTATAGCCTACATGTGAATGATGATGATGATAATTGTTGTTTTAAGGGGCCTAACATCTAGATTATCGGCCCCTAATGGTTTGGATAATAACGAAGGTGAGATGACAATTAAAACTATAACTAATACCAACTACAAACATACAGAATAGAAGAAGAAATGGTAAACAAAAAAGGATAAGGCAAATAAAGGACGGGAAGAAAAGAAATGCCCTCAACCCTCGAAGAATGAGGGTGGAGGGACTTGGAAGGAAGGAGAGCCATGAAAGGCAGATAGGAATCGGAAAGAGGAAAGGGCCCGCCCCAAGGTCAGAGGAAAGAGGGGACAAAACGGACCCAGCTCAGGAATCCCTCGGGGTCGCCAACTCCCAAACTCACCAGCCGTGAGCCCCTGAGGGTGAAGAACTATCCAGGGTGCACCAGAAGTGGTGGGGCTACACACACCCTGACTCCTTGAGGGCCTTGAGCAGAAGGCAGGAGATAACACGAAAAGAAAAAGAAGGCTGACCCCTCGCAGAAGGAGGGTATCAGAAAAGATGAGACAAGGGCCGATTAAGGCGGAAAAGGAAGAGACTCCCTAGGCCTCGGATACCCTAATACCGTCGGGGTAGGAAAAGAACAAGAGTTGACCAAGGGAGGTCGACAGAAAAGAAGACGGACAGAAGCCCGGAACAAGTAGGCTAAGTGGAAGCAATGCCGGACTCAGCTGGGGTCCCATGGTCGCCAACCCATGTCCCACTAGATGTGAGCCTCTGGGGGGGCTACGTGTGAAGCTACATGCTACAGCGCGGTTTATTTATTGTTCGGTTATATATTTATTTAATTAATTAATAAGTTCTTAACTGCTTATGACAGGCAACAGTATACAGTGCAGCAAGTCTTGTCTTTTCTAGGGCTACGTGATGACTAGGGCTAGGATCGATATGCTCGATAAGATCTCCAGATATTCTCGAAAACCATGTGTGTTATGCTCGATAGATATGCTCGAAAAAAACATTATATGCGGTTAAATATGCAGAATATGCTCGAAAAACACCGTTAAAAACTATAGAAAGGAAAGTGAAACGAAAAAACCAATAACATATCTTAATATAGGGCTTTATTTTCTAATAGTATGTATGATACACTGCAATATACTTGCATTCAAGTTTCAAGTATATATAGGCCTAAGAGAAGTTTTCTTATAAAAGTTACAGTTTAAAAGTTCATTTACAAAATGTTCAAAATTAGGCGAGTCAATGAAGTAGATCTGCATTGGTCTGTACAACAAGAATATATTTTCTATGGTTTCAGTTTTGAATGATTTTCTTAAAACAGTCAATAAAAGTTTCAATGACGAGAACGAACTCACTAAAGGTTAAAAACCTGCGGTTCTATTATTCGCACCAGATAGGCTTTTCAAAAATTATTTCTGTTTTCAAACCTTCAGGATGGTCAGGGCCCGAATTCGGGGAGGGGGATGGAGGAATTCGAAGGAAAACAAACTATTTAGACGAAAACCACAAGAATATGCACTTATATCCTTCTATTCTGAAAACCGCGGTTTTATGCATTTATATGCTCGATAAATTTCAATTCTGTTGGTCACAGAGAGGTGAAAATACCACCGAAAGGCTTCTTTCAATGTGTACTATTCAGGAAAAAAATATGCAAATATGCTCGAATCCGAATCCTAGTGATGACTAATGATCTCGCAGCTTCTTGGCTTACCCTGTCCGGCAGAGTCGATGACGTGAACTGGGCGTGTTTCCCTGTTCAGGTAGCCAGGGGCACTGTCTCCACTCGGCGAATATACTTAAGACAGGATGCTGAAAGGCAAAACAGTCTGAAATTAAATTGAATGAATAAATGTACGTTTATTGGTGTCAATTCGCCAGCGACAATACATAATGACATTCGTGCGTTTAAAATTCCATTGTTGTTACGCATCCAGGTGTTAAGACATTACCGCCAGCCTTACAATAAAACTCAACACAGCTCAAAAACGGCATTAATATCGCCACACAATGGTTTGTTTTTGAGTGTTCAGTGCAACTTGTATGTATTATTGCAAATTACGCGAATATTTATAGTCAAGAATAACGATAAAGTGAAGTGTGCTTGGCATCGACATGACACATTGTTTCATTTTTAACTGAACTGTAATCGACTACCCGGACTTCTTTCAAACTTGAAGGATAATCATCAGTCATTTCAGAACAGTTATTACTGTACTTGCTAAGTGTTGATATAGAGGTGTCTTAATATCAACACAACAGACATCACTTCATAGTAATCCGGCAGGAAGACATATATATATAGGCTATATGTATTTGAGAATGTGGGGACCTGGTGCTCTATATGTGCTCCTTATGCCCCAACACACATCACTTCAAACAAAATGTTAAGTCCTTATATGCCATATGCAATATACCATCTTTTTAGAGGCCTTCATAGGAAGGTTATGCCTGCTTGAGCTTTAAGTTCTCGCAGTGAAGAGACGCAGGTGCCCTTCATAAAAAGGGATGTAAAGCGCAGTTCGCTACTCTTGTGGGGGTCCTGGTGGGGACAAGCTGATGAGCCAGCTTGGTGTTCTAGGCGAAACCCCACACAAACCTAGAAGAATTGATGAGTTTCAAGTCCTTTGCTTGCTCACAGATAAATATGCCTCTATTTTGAAAGTTCTAAGTGATATAGACAAATATTTCCCAAACGTTTCATAAACTCATGCTGTTTTATTTTCCTTATTATAAGCGTTTTAATATTTAATGTGTCTTATTTTGTTTTAAAAAAATGCGGATGTATCTTGTTTTGCAACTCAGTAATCGGATGTATCTTATTTTGAAAATACAGTGAAACCCCTCATATCCGAACCCCGGAAATCCGAAATCCCGGGTAATCCGAACGAGGATCTATCGACAATTTGAAGTTTGAAAAAATACACGCAAAAAAGAGAAGCTTATTTATTTAGTCATAAAACAATCAAATACTCTGCATATTGACTGCATTTTACATAATTAGTTGAAAAATTAACAAGAAGTACAGTTAGCATAGTGTAAAAGTGCCTACATAGACTACTTATCCCATCCAGGATTGAGAAACGGAAAAGTTGGTTATTATTCCGTAGGTAATCACTTTGCTAAAACAATGAAATAGCAATAGGAACACACAAAATATCACTTAATCTTTCACTTGAAATCAGTTATCTTCAATATTGTAAAAGTGACCAAAACATTCCCGCGGAGACAATTGCGCGCCAGCGTCGTACTAAGATGACATCGTTTGGCGTGGCTGCTGCGTGTCCTACGAAGCGCAATGCGATGTCAAGAGCAGATGCAGCTTCAGTATAAGTCACATTGTCTGCCGAAGTTTCTTCTTCCTCACTGTCATTATCTACATTGCCGGCATGTTGACTTTGGACCAGACTCACCATTTCATATTCGCTGTTTGCGCCAAACCAGCCTGCCTCGCTCAATGTAGGCTAAAGTCCTATACCGTAACGAGGGCTGGTCATTATGATTGTTATGGATATCTTTCGGCTAATCCGAACAAATTGAAATCCGAACAGGCTACAGCCCCAATTAGTTCGGATTTGAGGGGTTATACTGTAAAATAATTACTCTTCACAAGTATAAAGTCGATTTAACACACCATTACAAATGTAAACACACCGGCACTAAAAGAGCACGAAATAATTGCATAAGCAGCACACACAGAGCACCTTTTCAGCTGATGGCTAATAATAATAATAATAATAATAATAATAATAATAATAATAATAATAATATCGCATGGCCTCGGGTGCCGGGTGCAAGCTCTGTTAATTGACGCTCAGAGGGCAACTTGCATGCTCCTTGACACTATAGCGCTTTCTAGTAGAGAAATGGAGAACTTTGTGTTGGCGGGAAATCCTGAGATTATGAACACGGCCTACTGAATTCAAATGGGTTATTTAACATTCAATGTTTAAATTATACGCCAATCACCACTGATTGGTGTATAATTTAAACATTGAATTCATCTATCAGTACGGATATCTACAAACATTTGTACTATCAATGGCAAATGTATTTGCGTTCTTTTAACATACCAACAAAGTATGACATGCGAGCCGAGATTTTTGTCGCCTTTCAAACATCACATACCATGGCCAGGAACGAACCTGTAAGCTTGGGGTTGGTAGCCCGACACTATAACCACTCACCCAATAACCAAATAAGAAGCAGTGACAGTGGAAGGACCAACACCAATCAAATTGGGAAGGGTTTCAAAAACGGAAAACTAAGAGTTTTCAGCAAAGATTTTGAATTCTTGTTCAATGTTTAGGCTACAATTTAGGACAGGAACATTTTTGTTTTGCTGTGTTTTAGCCTAGTTTTCACACAAAAAATGATACATTATTTAAACAATATATATTTTTTAATTGATTAAATGTCTTTGTTTTGTTTCTGTGAGAGCGTAGAGAAAGGAGTGAAGTACTACGATTAATCGTTAAATGTAGCAATTAATGTATTTTTCTGCTTCAATTAATTGATTATTCGGTGGGTGAGTGGTTATCGTGACGGTCTACCAATCCCAAGCTTGAAGGTTCGCTTCTGGCTGTGGTAAGTGATTTTTGAAAGACGTCAAAATCACGACATGCATGTCATACGATGTTGGCATATTAAATAACCCATTTGAATTCAGTAGGCCGTGTTCATAGTGGCAAAATTAATCTCGGGATTTTCCGCCAACACAAAAGTTCCTCCATTCTTTACTAGAAAGCGCTCTAGTGTCAAGGACCTCCTTGACTTTCATAGCGCTCCAAGGAACAACAAACTTTAACATGCAAGCTGCCCTCTGGGCGCCAAATGACAAAGCTTGCACCCGGCACTCAAGGCCATACGATATTATTATTATTATTATTATTATTATTATTATCGATTAAAAACTCCGCCTGCAGGATCTACTGGGTGGATTGAGTAACTCAGTAGTTTCTGTTGCCGGTCCCAAGCCCGGAGAAAGGAGGAGGGTTGGCTTAAGCCGTAAAATAAGAGCCAGAACACATCTTGAGGCAACCTCTAGGACTCACAATCTTAGTTGTATAACGTTGGACTTTGTCCAACCCACATTTACTTTAATATCATGGATTTAGCTTCTATTGGTCATGATTACCCTGAAGACAATGCTAGGCGTAAATCGGATTCCAGGGTGCCTAGCAGTTTAGGGTTACATTATGGTGAATCGGAGCACCACAAGAACAGTTCAAGATTCAAGAAAATGAGAAAATATTTTTTTGGAACATACAATGTGAATTCCTTAATTCAGGTTGGAAAATTAAAACAACTAACAACAGAACTTCATAGACATCACATTACAATATTAGCCCTTCAAGAGACCAGGTTCTTGGATGAGGACACCTTTGAATCTGACAACTTCCGAATTTTCAAAGGAAAAGTTGGGAAGAGAGTGATGAAGAACATGCCACATCTTGGAACAGCTTTTATGGTCAACAAGAAATTTTTGGACGCAGTTATCGCTTTTAGAAGTGTGAATGCCAGACTATCTTTTCTAACTATAAAATCTCTCAATAAGAGATACACGCTAATCAACGCCCATGCTCCTATAAATAAGGATAATAAAACGAATCCAGAGAAAGTTGATGAATTTTGGGACGAGTTAGAAGCCGAAATTCTCAAAATTCCTTCTAATCATGTAAAAATTTTACTTGGAGATTTCAATGCTCAGCTTGGATCTGAGAGAAAATTTTCTGATATAATAGGTAAATATCCCGCTCACAATAGAACCAACAGGAATGGTGAGAGATTGGTTAAACTCTGTGAACATCTAAACTTAAAGATTATGTCCACACATTTTAAAGCAAAACCAAGTAAAAAGAAAACATGGGTCTCCCCAAATGCGTTGCTGGGTGAGTTTCAACTAGATCATGTAGCTATCTCTCGAAATTGTTTCAAAGAAATTCAAAATGTCAAGGTCAGAAAATCCATTAATGTAACTTCAGATCATTACCTTTCTCAAATCAAGATGAATTTCATACCTTTTACACGCAAACAAAATACAACTAGAATTAAAATTCCGAAAATTAATAGAGAGGTTCTTACAAATGAAAAAAGGATAGAATTTCAAGGAAAACTTAAAATACCAACCAATTGGAATGATGTTACTAATAACCTTCTTGAACCAGCTCAGGAAATTGCACCGTTGAACTTTTATAGGAAACATGCTTGGTGGAATGAACAATGTGAAAGAGTGATCAAAGAAAGACATTGTGCTTGGCACAAGTGGAACGGGAACAAGACTCCAGAAAATTTAGAGGAAGTACAAAGATTAAGGAAAATGGCCCACCAGACTTTAAGAACGATTCGAAGAAAATATATGAAGGACCAAATAATGGAAATGGACGACAATTTTAAGAAAAATGACACCCGATTGTTTTATAGAGCATTTAAGAATGAAATCACTGGATATTCAGCGCCGAGTTTAAATTTCAAAAGGGAAGATGGTACGCTAGCATTAAACAACAAGGAAAATTGTGATATCTTGGCTGCGTATTTTGAGAAGTTGTTAAATTGTCCAAAACCGACAGACAAGTTGAGTTTCAAATTTACAACACAAAATTTTGACTCTACGCCCCCAGATGTAAATGAAGTTAAATGTATTATCAACTCACTTAAAAACAATAAAGCCTCAGGCAAAGATGGAATAATTGCAGAAATGTGGAAGCTTGTAGATGATGAATTTTTAATAGCGACGACAAATCTATTCCAGAAAATTTGGATTGAGGAAGCAATTCCAGAAGACTGGTTAATCGCCTTAATTCATCCACTACATAAAAAAGGCTCAAAAATTGATGTCAATAGTTATAGGGGGATCTCATTGTTGTCTGTCACATATAAAATATTTGCCAAACTACTTTTAAACAGACTTGAACCACAGATCGAACCACAGCTTGGCGAGTTCCAAGGAGGTTTCAGAAGGAATAGATCGTGTGCAGAACAAATTCTTAGTTTAAAATTGATATTAAAATATTACAACAACAGGCCAAAGAATATCTTTATCTCATTCGTTGATTTTCAGAAAGCGTATGATTCAGTGGATAGGGATACTGTTTTTGACACATTGAAGGAATACCAAGTTGATCAAAAAACCATAAATTTAATAAAACTTACATTAACTAATACGATTTCCAGAGTCAAATTTTTAAATGAAGTTAGCGAGCCCTTCGAGGTAAAAACTGGGCTAAGACAAGGGGACAGTCTATCACCACTGCTTTTCAATTTGGTCTTGGATAAAGTCATGAGGACGTTTTGGGAGAAGAACGATTCAAGTGCTAAAATTGGTACAAAGAATAAGAACCTCAGAGTCAAAGGTTTAGCATTTGCTGACGACGTAGCGTTGTTTGCTGAATCAGAACAAGAAGCTATTAACCAAATTGATCAGTTAAAAGAAACGGCGGAAAAAGCGGGCTTACAGATTTCGTTGGTAAAAACAGAGATGATGACAAGTGATCAGAAATACACTAAGAAAATGATAAAAACAAATTATGGGAGCACCAGGGTCACTGACCGATTTAAATATCTTGGAGAAATAATTAGTAGCAATGGGACGGATAAATTGGCAATCGAGAACAAAAAAGGGAAATTGGAAAGATTAAATTTTTGTACAAAAAATATATACAATAAAAAGAACCTGTCTATCAATGCAAAATTACGACATTTTAATACTGTTGTTAGACCAGTCATCTTGTACGGCATGGAAACTACAAATATAACCGGAATGGAGAATTTGCTCAAGATAGAAAGAAGAATTTTAAGAAGGATTTATGGTCCTAGGAAAACACAGGAAGGTTATAGACTGAGATCGAATGCAGAAATTTATAGTAAAATCGACAACCTTGAAGTGATGATCAGAAAACGGCGACTTCAGTTCTACGGACATATGGTCCGCATGGATTGCTCAAGGTTAAACAAACAAATTTTTGATAAAATCTGGAACTATAAAGGACAAGGAGGCTATGTAAAACAAATGAAAGAAGAACTTCAAAAATTCAAAATTACTGAAGAAGATTGTCTAAATCGAATAGAGTACAGAAAAAAAATTTTTGGTCTCAAAATTCTTGTCGGGGAGAAGAAAAATCTCAACAGAGGAGAATGGACTGCTGAAAGAAGAGCTGCACAGTCGACCAGGATGAAAGACTTCTGGAAGAGAAAGAAGGAAACTAGACCTATAAAGAAGTGATATTTGCGTGGTCCTTGTTGGCCTGTCCGCGGTGTATATATATATATATTATCGATTAAAAGTACCTTTCTATCAGATAGCTTACCACGGTGGGTGAGTGGTTAACGTGTCGGTCTATCAACCCCAAGCTTGCAGGTTCGCTCCTGGCCGTGGTAAATGTTTTTTTTAAGACGTCAAAATCACGACATGCATGTCATACGATGTTGGCATATTAAAGAACCCATTTGAATTCAGTAGGCCGTGTTCATAATGGCAAAATTAATCTCGGGTTTCCGCCAACACATAAAGTTCCTTCATTCTCTACTAGAAAGCGCTATAGTGTCAAGGAATTGGTTGGTTAGTTAATCGGTTCCTTAGGTTAGGGGCTCCGACAATGCGATCATGTAGCCCCGTGTACTTTGGGTGTGTGTAGAATCTGTCTGATAACCTGTGTAAATTGTGATGGCTGTATTAGTTTGTGTTATCTGTTTCTTAATTCAAGTAAGGACTGCAGACTTTGAATTTGTCAAGTAGTTCCTACTTTTGCCGCCAAACGCCACCGTCAACAACTACTAGTTCAGAACTTGAATACTAGACGCCACCGCAGTCGGCTCCTGGAACGAACGTAGGAACCTGAGCGTTGTTTACATTTTCATCCTAATTTAGCTTCACACAATTGTAATTATTGGAAGGTTCTTTAACATGCCATAAATCTATGACATGGGACCGCCGGCTTTACTTCCCCCCTGAAAGAAGGCATACTGAGGGATTTTTAACGCTCTTAAAAAATCCGACGACTTTGCTGGGTTTGAACCCACGATCTTGGGCATAGAAGCTCAGCATGCTACCGACTACGCCACCGAAGCCTCTAGTGACAAGGAGAGTAGATATCTAACCTCCTTGACTTTCGTAACGCTCCAAGGAACAACAAAATTAGACATGCAAGCTGCCCTTTGGGCGTCAAATAACAAAGCCTGCACACCCGGCATGCGAGGCCATACGATATTATTATTATTATTATTATTATTATTATTATTATTATTATTATTATAACCAGAGCCTCCGTGGCTTAGGCGGCAGCACGCCGGCCTCTCACCGCTGGGTCCGTGGTTCAAATCCCGGTCACTCCATGTGAGATCTGTGCTGGACAAAACGGAGGCAGACAGGTTTTTCTCCGGGTACTCCGGTTTTCCCTGTCACAATTTCATTCCAGCAACACTCTCCACTATCATTTCATTTCATCTGTCATTCATTTAATCATTGCCCCAGAGGAGTGCGACAGGCTTCGGCAGCCGGCACACTTCATATCCTCGCCGCTAGATGGGGGCTTCATTCATTCCATTCCTGACCCGGTCGGAGACTGGAAGCAGGCTGTGGATTTTCATTTTCATTATTATTATAACCGATAGTAGTGGCTACGCTCGCTAAAGCGCTGCGTTAGGTCATGGGGCCAAGCTCTCTGCTGACTCGGTAGACGCGTGGGTTCGAGCCCCACCGTCGGCCGTCCTTGAAATGGTTTTCCGTGGTTTCCCCATTTTCAACACCAGGCAAATGCTGGGACAGTACCTTCTGACAGGCCACGGCCGCTTCCTTCCACATCCAGTTTCATTCACCATCATTCATTTCATCTCTCATTAACTCCTCTCATGAGGTTGGCGTCAGGAAGGGCATCCGGCAGTAAAAAACCATCGCCACAAAGACTTCCATCGCATCTCATCCCCCACCCCGTTGGGAAACGGGAATAATAAGGGTAGACATACATTATTATTATTATTTTCTATTAAAAGTACCTTTCTGTCAGGTCCTTTCTCCTGTTGGAAATACTGTAGCAGGTAGAGTGTTGTGCTCTCCGTGACACAGGTTCGAAAACCAGGAAGTTTTCTAAATATAGCGAATGTTAGATGATGACAGTTATTTTATTATACCGTGAATTAAAAATGTAAACGGTAGAGTAGGTGAGAAGCACTTGTGTGAGAACGAGCTGTATTGTTCACTAACTCGCTGAATTACGAGCTGGGAGAATGTTCCGCTTGGCGAAATGCAAACCGTTCTAGTGTCAGGGAGCTTTGGGATGACGTCACTCTGACCTGCGCATAACATCCATGGTTTTTATTTTTACCACCATATTATGACACATTTTGATAAAACAAGGGGTGGCCTTGAACGGTGGAAATTCCAGGCTAATAAATAATCTTCACGTTACTCAATCTCGCTTGACCTCCTTCCGTGCTAAAGGTCGGAGGTTTGATACCGGTAGGGGAGATTCAGCTAAATCCTCTATATTAAGAGGTAAACATGATAAATTAGGCCGGCCCCGTCGCACAGTGGTCCGGATTTGAAAAAAAGCGGACAAATATATTTTCCGCTATATGAAATGAAATACTTTTGTATAAAACTTTAAATTAGATGTTACTATTAGGTAAATTTGTCTTAGTACATAAAATTACTTACTTATTCATCCTCTGATTCGGATGAGTCGACTTCTTTTTCTTCCCCTTCCTGCTCCGTCCTGTCCTCGGGTATTGACAATAAATTACACACCTCCTGAGGCAACTGTCTTCATTTCTTCTTCGGTAGACTTTCCGTGCTTCAGATTACTGGATCAGACCTTAGCAATAGTCTATGGAACAAGTCAAAATTATTGGAAATTCTTGAGGATTTTCTGGTATGGTCTTCTCTATATTTTCTCACGTCTTGGTTTCTAGACTCTAAGACCTCTTCTGAAAGTTCCCCAATCGGCAACATAGCTGCTTCTATAATGAAAGATCCATGGATAAGTATTTTATGGAGTGTTAGAGGCATGTAACACCACGGATATAGCCGTACATATAAGCTTGCTGTTTCGCTGCAGTAGGAATTTAACTCTGAACTATTAATTTCATGACCAGAGGAAATTTCTTTTAAAATTATTCCAAAATGAGTTATTAACTCACAGTCTACCCCTGTTATTTCGGATGCTACTTGAGGTTGATCAAAAAACCTTCGGGCAGTGTTGCCATCACTGGTTGTTCCATATCCAGGCTTCGGAATATTAACTAGAAGACATAATCTCGTTCTGAATGAGTCTTGCACAATTTTTTCTTTCTTTCGAGTAAGTCTCGATTACCTTCTTTCACGCTCACTTTCCACTTTTTAAAACCCAGGCGGTACGAATATGTAAGAGACATTAAAAAAATCGAAAGTGGACGTGTGGAACTGAAATTCCAAACTCAAGTTGTAAATTGTCGACGAGCTTTTGTGCCACTTATGTAGATTTTTCATTTCTGAAATTTTCGCACCATTCGTTTTCCCCTTGTTGGTGTAGTCGTGGTAGTTTCTTTTTAGCTTGGCTGATGAATCGTCTCCCTCTGCCCTTAAATAAATAACGGTCGCATAGGCAAGCTCTGATGAAGTGGCACTCTCCCTTAGGTCTTTAATTTTCCTTATTTTGCTTCTCTCCGTTAGCTCTTGAAATTATTTTGGAGGACGACCTCGATCTACTGATTTTGCGGAGCCAGGAATGCTCGGAATTCTGTTTTCAACCAGTCTGAATATTTCTTCAAAAAAAGCATGTTCTAAGAAGTTACACTTTCTCCACCGGTCAACATACGGCAAAAAGAAAAGGTTCTTATATTATTATACACTGTTTTCTCTACACTGTCGTCAACATTTAATTGGAATTTGTTAATAATATATATATAATATCGTATGGCCTCGGGTGCCTGGTGCAAGCTTTGTTAATTGACACCCAGAGGGTAGCTTGCATGTCGAATTTCGTCGTTCCTTTGAACGCTATGAAAGTCAAGGAGGTTAGATATCTAAACTCCTTGACACTAGAGCGCTTTCAAGTAGAGAATGGAAGAACTTTGTGTTGGCGGAAAATCCCGAGATTAATTTTGCCATTGAACACGGCCTACTGAATTCAAATGGGTTCTTTAACATGCCAATAACGTATGACATGAGTGTCGTGATTTTTGTCGCCTTTCAAAAAAAAAAACACTTACCATGGCCAGGAGCGAACCTGCAATCTTGGGGTTGGTAGTCCGACACTATAACCACTCACCCACCGTGGCAAGCTATTGGAATTTGTTAAGGAGATATGTTACCACAAACTTTCCTTGACGCGCGCGAGACTGATTTTTGTTCTGTCGAATCTTGTTAATAAGATCACTGCGACTAACAACGAAAATTCATTTTTCACTTTTCACAACACACACAACTACTACTATTCAATTACTTCTCATGATTGAAGATTATTTTGGTTTCATGGCCTCGAGATATCCCTTGCGTAGCATAAACAAATGTCTCAACAGGCCCTTATCTCGCGCGAGTGCTTATCCTTAGAGCGCGCAGTAATGTTCTCTCCCTTCTCAATCACGCATCTGGCGGGTTCTGGCGATGAAACCTTTAAGGATATATTCTCCAGTCTTCATTTTAAAACTTTCATAAGTTTCATGGTATACATATGTATACATTTTTTTGTAGGTCAAGCAAAATTTATTTTTCTTGAAGAAAATAATGCACTATAAAAATAAGTATAACAGTCCTTATAAGTGATCTGAAATCGAAAATCATGCTATAATCAAATATATCAGATCACAAATTACATACAAATACAGTATTATAGATCTCGAGTTTCGTTTTGAAGTTAGAATTATATTTCAAAGCTTACTTAACGGAGCGCGGAATTCAGAAACGAAGAGTTGTATCACTTTTGTAGTATTATATCTGAGAAACACAGAAGCAATTTCCAAAGAAAAAGTGAAATTAATGTACACTGATTAACATACTTCACTTGGGAGTTGGTTTGGCCTTTCTAATGTAAAGTTGAAAAATCTATTTTTGTCCGCTTTTTTACGGATACGGACCACTGTGCGTCGTGTTGGGGTAGCGCACCTACCTCTCACCCGGAGGTCCTGGATCCGATTCCCGACTCCATCAGGGATTTTAGAAACTGACGTGAGGGCTGGAACGGGGTGCCTTGTGAGGACAATTGAGTAGCTGTCTGACAGTGAGGCAGCGCCCCGGTCACGAAAACCAAGATTAACGGCCGAGGGGACCCGATGGGCTGACCATGCATCACCCCAATATTTGCAGGCCAAATGGCTGGGCAGCGGTCGCTTGGTAGGCCTAGGCCCTTCATGGGCTGTAGTGCCAGGATTTTTTTAAACATGATAAATTACTGGAAAGGGTTTCAAAGAGTTTTATAATTTCCATACGAGTGTTTTTAATTACCATTATAGGCGAGTTCCATACCACCGTTTATGTTCGACGATAATTATAATTTTATTTTATGTTCGAACATAAATATTCATAAATATCTGTCGAGATACCGGCAGTTGAATTTACTGAACAGGGCGCATGCGTGACCTTGGCAAAGTCATATGTTTCCGGCCGTTCTATTGCCGTTATAATTATCGGCACCAGCATTCACTAAAATTGTCGCTGAACTCGTACGAAAGCAATGCCCTGTGTGGAAATTGGAGTTTGGGAGGATATTAAGGTACAGTGCTACTTCTTTCCCCATATTCCCCAGTTTATTTATGCCAACATTTTGAACGGCGCACTTCCCATGTCGGTAATTTATAAAGAATGATGGAGCGTTGCTAACTTCTGGACGTAGATTCATAAATTTCTTGCATATTTCATAGTATTTTCTTGTTACCGTAAAGGTTCGTGCTGATTTTGTTTTTGTGTTTGGGATTGTAATGGCAATGGTTGATCCGATATCCTTTCATTGTCAACTTTCAAATCATTTAATTCATATCACTTGTGTCCGACATGTAAATCAATTAAATAATACTTAAAAGAAATTTGAATTTAGTCCCCATTGGTTTGCACCCATGCAGTAGGAGCATTCGTGTGTGGCGACGGATGGGTGAGAGATTTCACGATCCCTTTATCCAGGAACGCCACCAACAGCAAGGAGATTGTCATGTTTTGGGGTGGAATCATATTTAGTCGACGTACGCCTCTAATTCCTACCCACGGTAACATGACTGGTCTGGTGTACTGATCTCCAATTATAAAATCCGTCTTGTCAACTTATAAGTGTAACTTGGCTAACTTGAGATTTATTGGGGAATGCATTGCCCGTTTGGACGGCTACTTCTACGGAGCTAGCCAACAGGTGGGCATCCTCTGTCTTGCTAGAGGTTAGTTGATTTTTGCCATTTATAGAGAAGTCGCAGTGTGTGTGAGATGCGACATATTGAAGGCGACAAATTTGGATTCGGCAGAATTCTCTCCAGGGTTGGAGATAGTCCATTTAGGTAGATGAACATTAACTTTTAATCTTGTTCTTTTACAGTATGTATTTTCTAATTTGTTTGCGAACTATCATTTATTTACATTCTAATGCTTTTGTAAGGATATCCATTTTCTCTTTGTATTTGTTAACATTGTTTTGAGATTCTTCTTTTTATTTAATCAACGCTGACGAAGGTATCATTGTTATACCGAAACATGTAAGTTTCAATTTAATTATTAATTATTAAACTTCTAGCATTTGACAAGGCGGATTTTATAGTTGGAGATTAATATCGGTCAAGTCGGATAATATTTAATACCATACCATATTCATTTTATTTCTGGTGTACAAAGACAACATCCTCAAAACTGTTCTTACAGGTTTCGCTGCCACAATGAGTGAGGGATTCACACTAGTGGACGATAATGCTCGTGCCCATCGAGCTAGGGTGGTCAATCAGTTCCTTCAGATGCATGTCATACAGACAATGGAGTGGCCTGCCTATTCTGCGGACATGAACTGTGTTGCACATGCGTGGAAGGAGCTCAAGAGGGCAATTTCGCGACTGATTGAAGCTGCTGTTCAGTGGGATAATCTGCCGCAAAGCACGTTGGGATTCGTTGGTGCTCAGTATGCCTCGTTGTCCGCAAGCATGCCTCAGAGCTTGTGGTAGCCATACACGGTATTGATATGCCCCAACATGAAAAGGACGTTTGTATGCTCAGTCCCACATTACCACTTTTGTTATGTTACGTCAACCAGAAACAACATCCTTCACAAACTGTCTGAAACCAATTGGGGTACACAGCCAAAGACGATGAGAACTACAGCCTGGCTCTGTGTTACTCCGCTGCAGAGTACGCTTGTCCTGTTTGGTACAGTTCCAGTCATGCTAAACAAGTTGACACTTCTCTTAGTGGAACATGTCGAATTATCACTGCCTGTTTGAGACCAACACCACGAGAAAGAATCTACTGTTTGGCTGGAATCGCCCCACCAGATAGCCTATTAGAAGAGAAGTTGCAGCTAGAACCGAGAAACCCAAAGCAATTACCTCATGCGCACACCCATTGTACGCATATGAACCTGCCCATCGACGACTGAGGTCTTGGAGGAGTTTCCTGAATACAACAGAAGATCTACATGAATCTGCTAAGTCCACAAGGTTAAGATTAGGGAGATCTAGAAATACTCAACTTGATGGCTGGATGCTACCAATTGAACATCTCTCTCCAGGACATGAGGAACACTGGTCTACTTGGAAGTCATTGAACAGGCTTCGCACTGGTGTTGGTAGATCAAGAACCAGTATGTTAAAGTGGGGTCTTCCTGGCTCGTCCAGGCTATGTGATTGTGGTGAAGTCCAAACCACAGTCCATTTCATGAATTGCATTAAGTGTCCTAATTAGTGCCAGGCGAAAAGGTAAAGGTGAAGTCTAAAAGTGCCAGGCTGTTTTAATGGAAAATGTAGGCTTTCAGAAAAAAATATGTATATCCTCTGTTTTGAAAGATACGAAAGCGAAATTTAGTCAGGGAGTGCAAAACATAGCTATCTAAATTCAGGGAAATTTTCAAATCATTATGAAACTTTTTCTTTCTTTATTAATTATTTAATTAAAATAATTTCTTCTGTAAAATAAAAATTACAAAGTTTGATTATTCCTATTACCACACGCTTATAAATCGAATAAAAATGAACACTGGAGAGCACACATACATAACAAAAGAACCAGGGAATGCAGATTTTTAGTTTAAAAAATATCAGCAGGGGTGTCAAAAATCCGAAATTCTAAAATTTAGCATATTCATAAAATACCGTACACCAACAATGGCATTGTTGATATAAATAAAATAAAAATAATTACAGTGAAAATAAATAAACAGAAGGGCACCCTGTAGTTTTATCTTTCACATTTGTGGTTGTGTAGCCTGTGGAGGATTGTCCTGGTCAACATTCCTTTCTTCCCAGTCACTATTACTATCAACATCATTACCATCACTATCACTTGTTTGGTTATGTACGATCGCATTCAGCGCAGGTAATTCATTGTACGAAGCGGAATCGGCACTTGATTCATCACACACAAGATCGCAATCACTGTCCACGAAGTCCAAGAGTTCACCACTTGACTCATCAATCATTAATTCTTCAATTTCTTCCTCTCTCAAACAATGATTCCTTCCCTTGGACGCCATGCTTTTACGAGTCGCGCGTAAACAAGTCAAGGAATTTCAAATATCGCTCGAGTATATCGATAGACAGAAAGCAAAAGATGTTTGCCAGGAAATGGTTGCCAGAACTCTCTTTAATGGTCACGTCAAGTTTAGACGCCATTTTCGGTCTATAAGCCCCTCTAAGAATACAAAAACGAAGCGTCTCTCAGAGCGACGCTGGCAAGTTTCGTTCATTTTATGAGGATCGCTCACAGCGACTCTGGCACTAAGAGGGTTTTAAGTTGCACAATGGAGGACTTGATGGCTGCGACACCTAATGCCCGTGACTGGGCAAAATTTTGGACAGACACTATTAATGTGCATTGTTACCATATTTTAAAATATAAAATGTATACTTCTGATACGAATAAATAAAATCACTTTTGTTATTCGTTATGTGTTTCTGTCTGTTTAGCACAGCAGATCGTGTGTTGTCCCGATATTGTGTATAATGTGATTACATACTCATAGCAAAATAAACAAGTCACTAAATCGCAATATGCAAAACCTTCTTTGAGCACTGGATAACAAAATTCATGTGATTCATTTTTAGCCTACTTTCGATTTTTGCAAAAAATGAAAGTAGACTTATGAGATCAACACAGGGCAAAAAAAGTGTGTCTGTCTGTGTGTGTGTATGTGTGTGTGTGAGTCTGTGTGTGTGTGTGTGTATGTGTGTGTGTGAGTCAGTGTGTGTGTGTGTGTGTGTGTGTGTGTGTGTGTGTCTGTGTGTGTGTGAGTGTGTGTACTCTGAATGTCTGTCCCCCCCTATCAATTCGAACACGGTGAATGCGAATTGAATGAAATTTGGTACAAAGGTAGCACTAGCAAAGGACACCTCAGTGTCATGTTTTATATCGCCGCCATCTTGACGGAAACGTAATGGCGGCCACACAAATGTTCAAAGCTTAAATCAAATTACGACTAACCTAATCATCCGATCTCTACCAAATTTTGCAACAACATACCTTTATGGGGGCAGCATCCTTTGACCAAACCAATAGGCCATCAGCGTAATAGTTTGCGGATGGCGGCCATCTTTGTGTGAAAAACGATTCCCCCTATTATTTCGAACACGGTGCAACCGAATGGAACGAAATTTGGTACAGGGGTAGTACTAATAAAAGGCACCTCAGTGTCATGCTATATATCGCCGCCATCTTGACGGAAACGTAATGGCGGCCACACAAATGTTCAAAGCTTAAATCAAATTACGACTAACCTAATCATCCGATCTCTACCAAATTTTACAACAACATACCTTTATGGGGGGAGCATCCTTTGACCAAACTAATAGGTCATCAGCGTAATAGTTTGCGGATGGCGGCCATCTTCGTGTGAAAATCGATTCCCCCTATTAATTCGAACACGGTGCAACCGAATGGACCGAAATTTGGTACAGGGGTAGTACTAATAAAAGGCACCTCAGTGTCATGCTATATATCGCCGCCATCTTGACGGAAACGTAATGGCGGCCACACAAATGTTCAAAGCTTAAATCAAATTACGATTAACCTAATCATCCGATCTCTACCAAATTTTGCAACTACATACCTTTATGGAGGGAGCATCCTTTGACCAATCTAATAGGTCATTCGCCTAATAGTTTGCGGATGGCGGCCATCTTTGTGTGAAAATCAATTCCCCCTATTAATTCAAACACGGTGAAACCGAATGGAACGAAATTTGGTACAGAGGTAGCACTAGCAAAGGGCATCTCAGTGTCATGTTTTATATCTCCGCCATATTGACAGAAACGTAATGGCGGCCACACAAATGTTCAAAGCTTAAGTTAAATTACGACTAACATAACCATCCGATCTCTACCAAACTTTGCAACAACATACCTTTATGGAGGGAGCACCTTTTGACCAATCTAATAGGCCATTAGCCTAATAGTTTGCGGATGGCGGCCATATTTATGTCAAAATTGATTCCCCCTATTAATTCGAACACGGTGGAACCGAATGGAACGAAATATGGTACAGAGGTAGCACTAGCAAAGGGCACCTCAGTGTCGTGTTTTATATCACCGCCATCTTGACTGAAACGTAATGGCGGCCACACGAATGTTCAAATTTTAAATCAAATTATGATTAACCCAATCATCCGATCTCTACCAAATTTTGCAACTACATACCTTTATGGATGAAGCATCCTTTGACCAATCTAATAGGTCATTCGCCTAATAGTTTGCGGATGGCGGCCATCTTTGTGTCAAAATCGATTCCCCCTATTAATTCAAACACGGTGAAACCGAATGGAACAAAACATGGTACAGAGATAGCACTAGCAAAGGGCATCTCAGTGTCATGATTAATATCGCCGCCATATTGACAGAAACGTAATGGCGGCCACACAAATGTTTAAAGCTTAAATCAAATTACGACTAACATAACCATCCGATCTCTACCAAACTTTGCAACAACATACCTTTATGGAGGGAGCACCTTTTGACCAATCTAATAGGCCATTAGCCTAATAGTTTGCGGATGGCGGCCATCTTAATGTCAAAATTGATTCCCCCTATTAATTCGAACAAGGTGGAACCGAATGAACGAAATTTGGTACAAAGGTAGCACTAGCAAAGGGCACCTCAGTGTCATGTTTTATATCGCCGCCATCTTGACGGATACGTAATGGCGGCCGCACAAATGTTCAAAGCTTAAATCAAATTAGCCTAATAATCCGATCTCTAGCAAATTTAGCAACAACACACCTTTATGGAGGGAGCATCCTTTGACCAAACTAATAGGTCATCAGCCTAATATTTTGCGGATGGCGGCAATCTTTGTGTGACGATCGATTCCCCTTATCAATTCGAACACGGTGAAACCGAATGGAACGAAATTTGGTACAGAGGTAGCACTACCAAAGGGCACCTCAGTGTCATGTTTTATATCACCGCTATCTTGACGGAAACGTAATCGCGGCCACCCAAATGTTAAAAGCTAAAATGTAATTACGACCAACCTAATAATCTAGTCTCTACCAAATTTTGCAACACCATATCTCTATGTGGGAAACATATTCAGACCAAACTGCAAGAACATCAGCCCTATAGTTTGCAGATGGTGGCCAAGTATGTGTGCAAATCGATTCCCCCTATCAATTCAAACACGGTGAAACCGAATTGAACGATATTTGGTACAGAGGTAGCACTAGCAAAGGGCACCTCATATTCATGTTTAATATCCCTATAGCACGTTGTATTTCAACAAGCTACTACAACCAACATTCAATCATACTCCTTGAAAAGGACAAAGAGTCATAACAATACCCATGCATTTAGGAGAAAGTAGGCTATATGTTCTTTACTGAACATCTTGTTATTTATTTATTTTTCATTTTGTTTTAATTTATGTTAATTAAAATTCCAAGTTTATTTTTTTGTTTTTATCTTTTATCTGTAATTATTTATTTCTCTATTTATTATTTTTATTTAGACCTATTATTTATTGTTTTTAGATATGTTATTATTTCATTTTTATTAATTTAATTTTTATTTTTTTTTAAATTTTGATATTTTTAGATCTTTAATTATTAGGCTATTTAAATTTTGATCTTTCTTTATTTTGAAATTTGATATATATATATATATATATATATATATATATATATATATATATATATTAAATACGGTACCGTAATTTATATATTTTAATGTTTTAAACGAAAATTATGTACCGGTAATCTATTTAATTTGGTTTTTTTAAATTTACGATTCTTTTTTTTCTTCTTTTTTTGTATCGGTGAGTGTAATCTATTTTAATTCAGTGGTGATTAAACTCTGTTCTAATAGTGTGTCTTTCTCTTCTGTTTCCAGGTCTCAATTCGCTCGTAGACAGAAGACCTCACATGCTCCCACTGATGCTCTCTTCAACCTAGTCTTTCACCTCGTCCACCAGGAAGATTACCTACTAGTTTTAACCTGAGTGCAGCTCCAGCCGTCAAACTGGAGCCCAGCGACGAACACCTGAGCTCCTCCAGTAGCGGAGGTAGCACGGCCTCTGTCACAGAGGAGGGTCGACCCGAGTCCCCACGACCCATCCCCAGTCCACCACCACATGGGCCGATCGAGCCAGGCAAGAGTCCTCGCTCCAGACAGAGAGCCATTCAAAAAACACCGGAACCTGCCCAAATGTCTGAATCTCCTTCAAGATCTCTCCCAAGAACACCAGAACCTAGCTCAGAATCTCCTAAATCACAGAGGAGATCTTTACAACAGACGCCGGAACCTGTACACGATGACAGTAACTCTCATATGAAAAGAAGTAGCATTGTTATGATGATCAACAGCCATGAAGAAGATCAGAAGGATGACGTCAAAGTTGGTATCGATAACCCTGGCTTCCAAGAAGACGAGCAGCAGACTATCGATAATAACGGTAGTATTTATGTGCCGATGGCGCCAGGAAATGGTATCACCAACAATGGACCTTACTTGAATTCTGCAGTGGATACTTCGATGTTGACTGAAGTTAAACTCAACAATGGTAGTATCGAAAGGAAGAAGACGAAGAAAGACAAGGAAGTAGCAGAGGCTGTTAATCTGGAGTTGGTTAACATGAAGCCGTACACCGGGGAGAAACAAGAGGGCACCAATGGGGTCAATGGGATCCCCATTAAGAAGGAGAATGACGAGATGGATCTAGGAAATAGCTACAACGACTCTTATGACGAATATTTCGTTCCGGTTAATGAGCATAGGAAATATATGAGGTAAGAATGCATGTTATTGATTGATCTATTTAGGCTTAGAATCATTTGATAGTGATAAGTTCTACAGCAATGGGTATTATATCAACAATTAAGGATTTTATTGTAACTTCAAGAGACCGAAACATGGATTTTATACTTGCACTTGGATAATATATTTTGATTTTCATACCTGGAAATCATTACTAGAGACCGAATATTTAGGTTTTTGAAATTGTCATTTAAGGTTTTCAAAAACATAAAATAGTTTTTTTAGGTTTTTAATATGTAGAATATATTTTTAAATATATTTTTATGTTTAAAGTGTAGTAAAGGTTGACATAAACTGCGCAAAGCTTAAAATTAATGCCTATTAGTAGAAAATCGGATTGCAACGAGAGTGTAAATATTTTCATAATGATCCGTCTTATATCAAACTATCACCGAGAACTTCACATTTTTAGGCAAAGTCTCCTTAAATGTTTCAATTTGCTTGGCCGCTATGTTCGTTTAGTAGTTAACAGGTTTTTGAAAGTCACATAGGCAAACTTCCAATAGTTCTCTTTATTGCCGCACAAAATTTCAGGGTGATATAACTAACAGTTTCGGAGATATACGTAGAATGCCAGTGAAATATTTTGCACAGCCGTCATGTTGGATCGGTGATATGTAATAACATTTTAAGGGAACGGTCAGGGTCGGACAAAATAGTACTTTGACCTTACTGAGTTTCATTGAAATCGCTCCAGCCGTTTAGATTTTATTAGGGGAGGGGAGACACAGACACACACACGGACAAAAGGCCTATTTTTAATTAATGAATATAAGCTAAAATGGGATTCTATCTGTATGTGGGTGCGTGGATTTGTTCCGGATACAAATCTACACCGTTCCACCAAAATCAACCAAATTTTGCATACACATTGTTCAGGACCCAGAAGAAACCGCTGACTACATGAATTTTCGATTTTCTCATTCTTCTGATTTCGGCCTTTTGGTACTCGAACAAAGGCTAATAAAGTCAAAAAATAAACTGATGAAGGAATGGCAAGGCCTAGAAAGCTGAAATTTTGCATGTTGGTTTATCCTAGTTTGTAGGGGCTAACTAAGAAACTATTTTAGAAAATTCAATTTCTAAGTGAGTCTTTCCGGCCCTTTGGCACTAAGCATGGACAAAAGGTACATAGACCGGAGATAGTTCATTTTAAGCCGCCACATACGAGAAACAATATTCGGAGGTCCCGAAACGCACTTTTTAAGGTCCTAAAATGAATGGTTTCGGAGATATTTCTAAAATCCTGTGTTCCCTCTGAGAAACAGATCAACATTACCATGACAACCGCTGCAATTCCGCAGACCGGGAATAGTTTTTTGGCAATTTCTCGAAAACTGTTCGTTTTAGGGCCTTAAAACGCGGGATTCGTGGTTCCCACGACCATTGCTCCTCGCATTGCTACGCGTAAAACGAGCTATATCCCATCTTCATTATTATCAATAAATACATAAACAGACAACTGTTGCTAACTCATGCTGTTATTGTCCCTGGGTCTACTCATACTATTGTGACTAGGGTTAAATGTTGCTGTGTAAATATTGCACATACAATTTGATTATTTTTTTAGTTAGTTAGTTATTGAGGTTTCAAGGGGCGAAACTACGAGGTCATCGGCCCCTTCGATTAATTATACTGTATGTATTTTTCGTTCCTGTGAAAAAAAAAAACCGTAACTCCTGCATAGCGCTATAAATCTTGTGTTTATTTTTCATAATGGTTGACAGCGTATTAGCTGTAATTCCGAGCATAATAAGTTGCCGACAGAAATACACAGCTCTACACAACTGAATCCATATTGTAATTCCCATGTCGTACCTAAAGAACGTAATTCAACTGCATTTTCACCCCAACTTCGAGTTAAAGACACATACAGTATTTTATGTCTGGGGAACAAAATAGCATTCGATTTATCGTAATACAGTAAAACCCCGCTAATACGTTCTTCAAGGGACTGTGGTTTAAACGCGTAATAGGCTAAGCGGGATAGCGTTGTAGACGGGAAATGGTTTGTGAGGTGGGTTAACAATTTGTTCACAATAATTCAGTAAAGTATTTTATTATTGCTGTATTTTATCTTACTGTTTTATTATTATTATTATTATTATTATTATTATTATTACTGTATTATTTTATATTAATACGAAATTAATTATATTTAATTTGGTCCTTATTGACAACTAATTAAATTGAATTTCAATTGAATTTTGGTAGATTACTTTTAATGCCATTGGTTATTATTTTGTGTATTATTATTAATAAGCCATCTCAAATACATTTTTTTTTACAATTTATAAGGAATTTTTTCCTAATTCTTGGACTTGAAAAATGCGGTGTACGCGGGATTTATAAGCGTTATAATACGATAAAATTATACGATATTATATTCGAACTGTCCAGGATCCTCACAAAAAGAGTGTAATGAACGGGATAGCGTGAAAAGCGGGCGCGTAACAATGGTGTTTTACTGTATTCGAATAATAGAACTTCGAATAATAGAAAAAACATGGCATATAAATTGTGCTGATCTGCTCCGGGAAATTAAAATTACTTCGAGATATCGAAAATTCGAGATATATCAGTTCGACTTATAGAAGTTCGTTGGTGGTTGGTTGGTTCTTAAGTTTAGGGGCTGCGACAACGCGGTCATGTAGCCCCGTGTACTTTGGGTGTGTGTAGAATCTGTCTGTTTTTTAATTTTAAGAACTGCAACTTATAATTTTTCAAATAGTTCCTACTTTTGCCGCCAAGCGCCACCGTCAACGACTACTAGGCCAAGTTCAGAACTTAACCACTAGACGGCACCACAGTCGGCTCTTGGCAACGAACGTAGAAACCTAAGAGCGTTGTTTCCATTCTTAACCTATTCAATTTAGCTTCACACAGGTGCAATTAGTGGAAGGATCTTTAACATGCCATAAATCTATGACATGGGACCGCCGGCTTTACTTCCCCTCCGAAGGAAGGCACACTGAGGGATTTTTAACGCTCTTAAAAATCCGACGGCTTCGGCCGGGTTTGAACCCGCTATCTTGGGCATGCTACCGACTACGCCATCGCCTTTTCTAGAAGTTCGACAGCATGTACTAAATTGCGTAAATATGTGTTTTTATTTCTTGTTAATTCAACGACGACACCCATGTTTGTCAGGCGCATGAGGTCTCTTAAAATGTTACCGAGGCGTATACACTGACGTCACATTACTGTTACCAACATGTGGGTCACAAAATACACCTTGTAATCATGTTTAAAAAAAAGCATTATTTGATGTGGATAAACATTATTGATGCGTGAGTACTCCTAGTGTGTGCGACAAAACCAACGGGTGTATTACCATTACAATTTCTTTGTGTATTAGGTTGATAATGATCATGATGACTGTTGGGTTGACACGATGGGTGAGTGGTTATCGTGTCGAATTACTAACCCCCACAAGCTTGCAGGTTCGCTCCTGGCCGTGGTAAGTGCTTTTCGAAAGGCGGAAAAAATCACGATACGCATGTCATACGATGTTGCCATGTCAAAGAACCTACTTGAATTCAGTCGGCCGTGTTCATAATGGCAAAATTAATCTCGGGGGTTTCCGCCAACACAAAGTTCCTCATTTATCTACTAGACAGCGCTATAGTATCGAGGAGCTTGGTTATCTAACCTCCTTGACTTTCATAGTGCTTTAAGGAACAACGAAATTCTACATGTAAGCTACCCTCTGCGTATCAAATAACAAATCTTGCACCCAGCACCCGAGGCCATATGGCATTTTTATTATTATTATTATTATTATTATTATTATTATTATTATTATGACTGTTATTATAAGGGGCCTACATCTAGGTTATCTGCCCCTAATGAAAATTAAATGTTGAAATGAAATCACTATAACCAGCCAATTACAGGAAAAAAATCAAATCGATATCTAATGACAATAAGAGTTTCGTTTGCGATGTCGTGATTTAGCAGGCAACATCGTGAACTAACCTCGATTTGTCGTAGTATATCGGTTGGCTGGTTCACGGCCGACTGAATACGAGCTGCGCTCTATACCGGCCTTGACATTCCCAGTCAGAACCCATGTATAACATGTAATTGGAAAGTTTCTACTCGTTGCCGGTAGAGCGCACTCCCATCCCATTATAGGCGCGATAAGGAATCAGCTGTACAGTACGTATATTAAATGTGTAATCTCAAGAACCACTGGATGGATTTTGATGCTACTTTCACCATTCTGTAAAGGTGATCTCGAGGAAGATTTGTGTAGAAAATAATTTATTTATGAACAAAGGGAGCCAAGCAGTAACGATTTCAGTGAAAAGGTCGAAAAAATAGCCTGGCGTCCGTGCGCTTTTTAAGCTTACGCTGGGCGAACCGTTAAAAATATCACTATATTATGAGTGTAAGAATTGTTCAGCGTGAGAAATTCTACAAAAAAGTCCGCGAGAGCATATCTCTATCTTCGATACATCGCCCACTATAAGTGTTTTTAGTTTGGACGGGAGGGGCATTTGGCTTGCACCTCGCCATTCTTAAATTACGTCTGACAGGAATTCCTTGCCCATTCATAACTGTTCCCGGGCGAAGCCTGGGCGGGTTGCTAGTGACACTATATAATTATTATCATTATAATTTCCACATTATCAAAATTAAAATTATATCACAAAATAAAATAGCGTGCTAATAAATCTAAGAGAAATTAGACATACCTTGCACCTTCTTCGGGTACAAGGACACTACTCCAGCACCGTCTCATTAAAAGGAAAGAGAGGATCAAAATTACAACCGGGAACAAGTAGCAGCTAATCGTGTGTTGTGTTTTGTGCTAAGAGATCTTTCGACAAATTATCAGATACCGTGTGTGCCTTCTTTTTCACGAAGCAGCTGTCAGGACGGGACTTACATAAACTCCTGCTGGACGTTATTCTCGAGGTTGAACAATGCGGTTTCATAATTATAATAACTGTCTCTGATAATCACAAAACTAACTCTACAATGATGAGGCATTTAGGGGGAGGGAATTTGCAACCAATGGTCAATCACCCATACGACGAGTCGAGGAATGTATTCCCTAGTTATGATCATTGTCACATTCTAAAAAAAAAAAAAAAAAAAAAAAAAAAAACCATTAGAACGCAGTTTCTGTAACGAGAGATGACTGATGGTACTGGAATAATTTCAGGGAAATACTTGTCATTACTATACACAATGCAAAAGGGTGAGATCGTCAAACCGGTCAGACACCTCACTAAAAACACATCGAACCCACTAAATTTGAAAAAATGAATGTTCGGCGTGCCAAGGAAGTGTTCTCGTCAGAAGTTATTGGTGCTATTAGTACACTGAAAGAAAATATAGGCATGCACCCGGAAGCGTACACATTCATGGACACAGAAGCAACCATTTTTTTTTGAAAAACGTTAATAAATAGTTCGCTATGCATGACGTAAGCATCACATATCATCATATTCAGTCTAGAAATCCAAATAAAGGGCATTTCTTCTCATTAAATGTCAGTCGCCTAAACTGGCTAGAGGAATATTTTCTTTCTTACCTTGAAACTTTGAAAGCTGCTAGTAACGCTGCTAGAAAGGACTTCCTGAGTTCTGAGACTTACGAAGCTACCTATACAATTAATCACGGATTCAGCTGTCCAGTGCATAAGGTATCTTCTAAAAATGGGTAGAGGAAAGTCGCCAAATATGGGGAGTTTTTTTTATAGGGCTCACATTAGACATAAGAAGGAACGGAATAATTTTGGTTTTCTCACCAATGTAAACCTCAGGCGATATACTATGTATATTACAAATATGGGCACGTTTGATGTTGTATTGCCCTCTGATATTATTGTTAACTTTAAAAGTGCACTTTCCCCGTATTAGGCAACCGGGTTTCGTAATATGGGGAGGTGAGAAACCTCACGGTTTTTATTTATAATAGGTACACTGAATAGTATACCCTACTAATTAAAGCATTAATTCTGACATTTTTTCGTGTGGCCTCCTGAGAGGCCGAGTGCAGGTCTTTCTAGTCGACGCCCGTGGGCGACCTGCGCGTCAGGATGAGAGATGGAATGGATGAAGATGAATGAAACTGGGCAAGGATGTGGAAGGAAGCGGCCGTGGCCTGTTAGAAGGTACCGTCCCAGCATTTGCCTGGTGTTGAAAAATGAGAAACCACGGAAAATCATTTCAAGGACGGCCGACGGTGGGGCTCGAACACACGCGTCGACCGAGTCAGCAGAGAGCTTGGCCCCATGGCCTAACGCTGCGCTTTAGCCAGCGTAGCCACTACTGTCGGTAATTCTGACAATGTAATGAAATCATGAACACAAATAGTACAAAAATGATTATTTTAAGTAAATAACAGTCCCAGTTTCCTGTTGCCGAACTTCCAAACCGTTCAGCAGAAAAATGCATAAACTTTAATGAAAACCGAGTGATTCTGATCGAATTCAACTGTAACGAGGTGCAAGGTATGTGTAATTTCTCTTAGATTTATTAGCACGCTATTTTATTTTGTGATATAATTTGCATTTTGATATTGTGGGAATGATAATGATAATATAATAGTGTCACTAGCAACCCGCCCCGGCTTCGCCCGGGAACAGTTATGAATGTGCAAGGAATTCCAGTCAGACGTAATTTAAGAATGGCGAAGTGCAAGCCAAATCCCCCTCCCGTCCAAACTAAAAACACTTATAGTGGGCGATGTATCGAAGATAGAGATATGCTCACGCGGAGTTTTTTGTACAATTTTTCATGCTGAACAATTCTTACGCTCATAGTATATTGATATTTTTAACGGTTTGTCCAGCGTAAGCTTAAAAAGCGCACGGACGTCAAGTTCTTTCTTCGAACTATTCACTAAAATCTAAAATCGTTACTGCTTGGCTCCCTTTGATCACAAATAAATTATTTTCTACAGAAATCTTCCTCGATATTACCTGTACAGAATGGTGAAAGCCGCATCAAAATCCATCCAGTGGTTCTCGAGATTACCCATGATATCCAAGAATCGGGGACTTTGTTTTACACTAAGTAGAGATAAGTCTTAGTCGTGCAATGCTTGGCTAACAGCGCTGTGTGAGCATTTGAGTAACTAACAAGATTTCATGAAAAAGGTCTCATTGTCTAGGCCGGTATGAGCGCATTCAGTCGGCCGTGGCTGGTTATAGTTATTTCACTTCTGGCCGCTAGATAGCTCTAGCATAGCACTGAAACGTCAAGTCAGAAAAAACGATGGCTTTATTAAACAGATCAATACACGTTATCAGACACGTTCAACACACACACACCCAACTACACAGGGGTGATGAACAAGATGTCTCAAGTAGTTGTTGTTTGAGTCTTCAGTCTTTTGACTGGTTTGATGTAGCCCTCCATGCTTCCTTGTCCTGAGCTAATCGTTTCATCTCTACATAGCTACCACGCCCTACATCTCAGGCAATCTGTTTAACATATTCTAACCTTGGTCTCCCCTCCAGTTCTTGTCCTCGACCTTTCCTTCCATAACTAACTTTGCTTTACCTGGGTGTCTTAGTAAGTGTCCTACCAACCTATCTCTTCTCTTCATTAGCAGTCGCCAGAAACATGTCTCCACTCCCACTCGTCTTAATACCTCTTCATTTGTTACCCTATCTACCCATCTGATCTGCATCATTCTCCTGTAACACCACATTTCAAACGCTTCAATTCTCCTCTTTTCTGCTGCTCCAACAGTCCAAGTTTCACTTCCATAGAGCGTTATGCTCCAGACAAAGACTTCCATAAATGGCTTCCTAATGCCTAAATCTATATTCGATGTCATCAGACTCTTTTTCTGTAGAAATGCTTTCCTTGCTTGTGCTAAGCTACATTTTATATCATCTCTGCTTTGCCCATCACTGATTATTTTGCTTCCTAAGTAACAGAAGTCTCCTACTTCCTTTAGTTTTTCACCTGCCAATTTGACGTCCATAGGAGTTTCTGATTTATTTCGGCTGCATTCCAATATTTTTGTTTTACATTTATTGATTTTCATCATGAAAGACGGAGTCCATACCATTCAAAAACTCAATCAAATCCTCAGGCGTGTCGGCCAAGATGACAAATGTCATCAGCAAATCTCAGAGTTGAAATCATTTCTCCTTGAATCTTTACTCCTACTTTAATTTTTTCTCCAATTTCCATCATTCTTGTTCAATGTATAGATTGAAAAGTATGGGCGATAAGTTGCAGCCTTGCCTCACACCTTTTCTAAGTATATAAATTGAATTAACAACAAGAAAATCGCAGATAAACCCCCAACACAAGAACCTATCCTTGTTAAAACTATTCTTCTTGGATCATGATTCCGTAAATTTATCCACTCTGTTCATTTACGTATATTTATGGATTTAGCTTCTCTGGCTACGCGGCTGGTACAGAGGACAGTCTCTATCATCTCCAGTAATTGGTCATACCATCGCTTGGCCGAATCTGTAACGGACGATTAAGTAGCCTACTCATCATTTATTTCCACTGTTCTGTGATGAACGGGCAAGATGCGTGTCACTAAGCATCAGCTAGCATTCCCTGTGTGGACATTACTAGGGCTCGGATTTGTAGGTGCTAAAAATCGGGAAAATATTTATTTTTTATGTATTAAAAATACCTGTAATTACACCTGTGTGAAGCTAAATTGTATAGGTTAAGAAGGTAAACAACGCTCTTAGGTTCCTTCGTTCGTTGCCAAGAGCCGACTGCGGTGATGTCTGGTAGCTAAGTTCTGAAATAGTAGTCGTTGACGGTGGCGTTTGGCGGCAAAAGTAGGAACTACTTGAAAATTGATCGTCTGCAGTCCTTACTTGAATTAAAACAGATACACACACTAATACAGTCATCACAATTAACACCGGTTATCAGACAGTTTCTTCGGTACTATCATTCATAATATAATATATTATTTTAAAAGTCGATCTTGAGTCAACGCCGAGTTCATTCATATAGAGAAGAACGATACCTAAATTAATTTATAAATACACACCGAAGCTCTGCCACCTTTATTACCAGCTGAATTCAATTCAATTAATACGACAGCACTCTACAGCTAATACAAAGTAATCTGATGAATATAAAATCACACATTATGCAATGTTTATCATTCAAGATGAAACAAGAGTCTTAAGAGTGGAGGTCGTTCACAGTATAGCACCATGCACACTCACTGTATCGCGACTCTGGACGGTTAATGATAGCTTTTCTGATAATACAAAGGTAAGGTTAAGGTAAAGAAATATTTAGCATTGAGCACTCAAACAAGCCACTCTGTGGCGATATCATTGCCGCGTTCTTACACTGTCGCGTTGTAGGCGGTAGTATTTCAAATGAAGAAGTTCGCTGCATTGAGCGTTATTTACCATTGTTGAATGTAAATATGTAGTCAGTTCGCTGCATCGAGTGGTATTTTCCATTGTTGTATGTAAATATGTAGTCAGTTCACTGCATCCAGTGGTATTTTCCATTGTTGTACGTAAATATGTAGTCAGTTTGCTGCATCGAGTGGTATTTTCCATTGATGTATGTAAATATGTAGTCAGTTCGCTGCATCGAGTGGTATTTTCCATTGTTGTACGTAAATATGTAGTCAGTTTGCTGTATCGAGTGGTATTTTCCATTGTTGTATGTAAATATGTAGTCAGTTCGCTGTATCGAGTGGTATTTTCCATTGTTGTATGTAAATATGTAGTCAGTTTGCTGCATCGAGTGGTATTCTCCATTGTTGTGTGTAAATCTGTACTCAGTAGCTGCATCGAGTGGAATTCTCCATTGGTGTATGTAAATATGTACTCAGTACGCTGCATCGAGTGGTATTTTCCATTGTTGTATGTAAATATGTAGTCAGTTCGCTGCATCGAGTGGTATTTTCCATTGTTGTATGTAAATATGTAGTCAGTTCGCTGCATCGAGTGGTATTTTATATTGTTATACATTGTCCTAGAGTGCTCTAGTTGCTATGGTTACCAGTACGCTTGTTTCTGCTGCTGTGCTCTGAGACTCTTGGATACAAGATTCTTTTTTGTCCTGCTTACAATGAGTTTTCACTTAACAGTATTTCTGAGTGGGCGTGATATGTGGAAAGAAAGTACGAAGGATTGGCGATCTCTTCAATCTGTTTCGTCATTCTGACAGCACATTCCACGGCGTTTGTACTCTCGACAAAGTGAATGGAAACGTGTTGGTGGAGAAATTTCGGTGTATTTTACATCTTGTGATAATCGAGCCATTTCTATGCAATGTCAGTGCTTGCATCGTGAGTTGTGTTGATGGAAAGAAAGTAGTGGCAGGTGGATTATCAGGTTAATGGGCTTGAGTGAGGAGAGCATCTCTTCATGCAGACTAGGCTGGTGGTGTGCCAACAAGTGTTACAGCATTCTGTCTGCTGACGAGACGATGTGCTTTGCGATGGTCACATACAGAATGATGGGACGGGTTCTAGCCTACTAGGCCGATGAAAATATATATCCTAATATACAATTTTTCGTCCTAACATGTAAAAATATGAGGCTTAAGAAAGTTGCCTGTTGAAACAAACACAAAACAAAAAAATCAAAGCAAAAAAGCAAAATTCAAAAAGTAAAGCAAAAGCAGAAAACTAACACAAAACCAAAAATGAAAAACACAAAGCAAAATTCAAAAACAAAACAAAAGAAGGAAAAAAATCAAATTTAAAAGCAAAATCAAACAACATTCAAAAATGAAAGCAGAAAACAAACACAAAACCAAAAAACACATAGCAAAATTCGAAAACAAAAATAAAAACAAACACAAAAACGCATAATTCAAAACCAAAAGCAAAACTCGAAAACAAACAAAACCAAAAGCAAAAACACAAAGGAAAATTCTAAAACAAATGAAAAGCAGAAAACCAACACAGAATTAAAGCGAAATTCAAAAACAAGAGCAAAAGCAGAAATAAACCCAAAACGAAATACAGAAAGCAAAATTTAAAAACAAAAATAAATCACAATAAAAACAAAATCAAATATAAAAGCAGAAAACAAATACAAAACTGAAAACAAAAAAGCACAATGCAAAAACAAAATAAAAAGCAGAAAACTAACACAAAATTAAAAACAAAGGACAAAGAAAGCAAAATTCAAAAACAAAAGCAAAATCAGAATACAAAAAAGCAAAAACACGAAGCAAATTACTAAAACAAAAAGCAGAAATCTAACACAAAATTAAAAACCAACGCAAAAAAGCAAAATTAAAAAACAAAAGGGAAAATAGGAAACAAACATTAAAAAAACAAGAAACACAAAGCAAAAAGATAAAAGTAGATAACAACAAACACAAAACAAAAAACGCAATTAGCCTAGTTGAGATTTGACATCGCTGATCCCCCTCCAGAAGCTAATCCAAGTAATGCCACTGGTACGTAGGCTTACTACATAGGCAACACTGAAAACTGGCATCTGATGTTTCAACATCATTATCCTTGAAGGCAGAGAAGCGTAGAGACACCGGAACCGTCAATAAGTGACGCCAAACACCCTATAATGATCATTATGGTCTATATGGTAACTCCTAGGAAAGTCCGTTGTTATTGTTGTTGTCGTTGGAGTCTTCAGACTTTTGACTGGTTTGATACAGCTATCCATGCCTCCCTGTCCTGAGCTAATCGTTTCATCTCTGCATAGCTACCATACCCTACATCCGAGGCAATCTGTTTTTCTAACCTTGGTTTACACCTACAGTCTAGTCCTCGACCCTTCCTTCCATAACTAAGCTTGCTTCCATAGAGCGCCACACTCCAGACAAAGGCTTTCAAAAATGACTTCCTAATACCTAAATCTATATTCGATATCAACAGATTCCTTTTCTGTAGAAATGCCTTTCTTGCCTGAGCTAACCTACTTTTTATATCCTCTTTGCTTCGTCCATCACTGGTTCTTTTGCTTCCTAAGTAACAGAAGTCTCCTACTTCCTTTAGTTTTAACGCTCTTAAAAAATCCGAAGACTTCGGCCGGGTTTGAACCCGTTTGTGGATGTAATTGCTCCGCCAATGTGTATAGGATAAAATATCGAACGTCTGATTAAGCCCAGTGTACTGTAGTTATGAAAGAGGGAGTCTTGGTCTCATCGAGCTTACTTGTAACACACTGTTGGGTTTCTCCAGGCACGATTCTCGTCTCTTCTTTTCTCCATCGTGTCTTGCTCTCGCTCTTAGTGGACGGCCCTGAGGTGAGTCTATGACCTCTACAGCACCCATCATTACTAGAGGAACCTCGGATGTACGAGGGTTGGATAGAGAGTAGAGGCAATGCATTCTAATCCTGCTTCAGGCTGCAGGATATCTATAGACAAGCCGTGGATATCAATCATAGGCCCTAGGATTAGAACGCTGGTCCTTTCAGTGCAGTTGCGACATTCGATTTTGTCGCATTGGGAGGAAGCGTGGCGTGCCACGCCTCCACCCAACAGACTGAGAGGCATCAAGGAGACGACGAAGGTGTGGAAATCTTCCTTCCGATCTCCGGAAGGAAGCTGTGGTACTCTGTTGATTCCGGATCGGCCATGGGATTGCTACGCACTCCCATTTGCTAAAGAGAGAAGACCTCCCTGTGTGTACTTGCGGCGCCCACCTAACCGTGGCACACATTCTATTGGAGTGTGTGGATCTGGCCGATCTACGAAGGGCTCTTAAACTGCCTCACACCCTGTCCCTCATTCTCCGTGATGACGGGCCGTCCTCGTCATCCGGTTCATGAGGGAGAGTGGTTACTTTTTTAAGTTTTAATGTAAGTTCAGACTTTTAATTCAGGTTAAGTCTGTTTTATGTTTTTTATTACGTTCATCTATTTTATTGTTCACTATGCCTTATTTGTTTTATTGTTTTTTACCATTCGCCTTTTATTCTTTTTATTCAAATAAGGCATAATTGTTGGGGCTCACTGTCTGTTTTATAAACACCTAATTCCTTTCATCCATGGCAGTGAGCTGTTTTTATTTTCAACCTTTCATTTCACGCCATTTCATTTCATTAGGGGCCGATAACCTCGATGTTAGGCCCATTAAAACAACAATTATCATCATCATCATCATCATCCTTTCAGTGAATTTATTCATACGAGTATACTAGCAACCCGCCCCGGCTTCGCCCGGGAACAGTTATGAATGCAAGGCGATAGGCTACTTTTAACCGAGGTCTTATAAGGTTTCCTTGTATAGCCTACGACATTAGTAGTTTTTCCTCCAGCAGTGAACACGGAAGCTAGCTCGTAAACTGTTGCCTCAGTAATTGAATGGAGATTGCTTGAAGAAATTAAAAAGGTATCAAGTAGTTCCGTGACGAACTAAAGAGCTTAATTTTCTTAGAATTTATGAATTAATCTAAAATGTTATGATCTATTATTGTGCCAATTTTGGATGAAATCCAAGTATAGAAGTTGCATGCATTTAAAAATTGGACTTATCAGAAGGATTAGATTTTGTTGGTAGCACTGACATACATTAGTTACTCCAAATTAATTTAGAATGTTAGGTACTATACGTATGCAAAGTTTAGAGGTGTTGGCTTGCATATATTCTGATTTATAGATATTAGGGTAAAAAGATAAAAAGAGAGAGCATTTATTTATAGTTGGCAGCCCTGCTGGCTCTTAAGAATACGCATATTCATATGAGTTATGGTACAAAAGTCACATACGAAATTTGGATCAAATCCATTTGTTAGTATAGTAGTTACATGCATTTAAAATTTGGACCTATCAACAAGCTTAGAATCATGTTGGCAGTACTGACGTATACTAGGTACTCCAAATTAATGTAGAAGGCCATGTACTATACGTGTGCAAAGTTCCGAGCTCTTAGTTTGCATATTTTCTGATATATTGGTATTAGGATGAAATAATAGAGAGAGCATTTATTAACAGTTGGCAGCCCTGGTTTCTCTTAAGAATACGCATAGTCAAATTTGTTATTGTACACATAGTACATACGAAATTTGGTTGAATCCAATTGATAGTGTAGAAGTTACATGCATTTAAAAATTAGACTTATCAGTTGGCTTAGAAACATGTTGGTAACACTGTCGTGTATGGCCTCCTGGAAATTAAACTGAAATATTATTATCTATATGTGTGCCAACTTTGGAACAGCTCCCATGCATACATTCCAGGATATCCTACATTGAGCTCAAATTTCAATTGCGATTTTTCAGCCGATGGTAGCACTGACATCATTTTTCAAATATGGCCTTGAGATATTCCGACATAGATCTTTACTCATACCAAATTTGGTTTCCATAGCTGAAGCCGTTTAGGAGTTGATAGGGGGACACACACACAGCCAGACAGACAGAAGAACAGACACACACACATTTTCCCGGATCGATCTCATGAGTCTACCTTTTCCTCACTTTGGCAAAATGAAAAAAGTAGGCTAAAATCACTTATAGGGGGCGATGTATTGAAGATAGAGATATGCTCTCACAGACTTTTTTTTATAGAACGTTTCATGCTGAACAATTCTTGCACTCGTAATATATTGATATCTTTAATTTAACGATTTGCCCAGCGCACGGACGCCAGTTTTAGGTAGATTTCATTAGAAAGCTAACTATTGCAATGGGTACCATGTTTCGACTTCCGGAAAATTTCGACATATCTTCGCGTTTCACATCCCCCAGACCCCAAAACCACCGTCAGTTCAAAAGTTTATATATAATTTATGTATGTATATCAGTTTCGTGTGGACACGATAACTGCCGTAATTTTACACCAATCACTTTGAAATTTTTACCGAATATGTATACCTATAAATTCTCGGTAGAGTTCGTTACTGGGCTAAATCGGTCGAAGGGGGTGAAAATGGGGGTCTTTTTTCGAAAAAGTGAAATATTGCTATAACTCTCTTAATATGTGACATATCGAATCCGTTCAACGTTCATACTATGTGTCGGATAAAGCCCAAAAATTTATGTTTGAAGAGTTTTTTATAGCACCAACCATTGACCAAAGGGGTGGGAAAACTTGGGTTTTTCGGGGAACATTAATCATAGGCACAATATCAAAACCGTACAAAATGGACAATATTCCCCTAATAATTACCTAAAACTTTTGTCTGAAAGAATTTTTGATATGACCCACCATTACGCCAAGGGATGACAAAAATGATTTCGGAATTATAAGAAAATGCCAAGAGCTATCAGAGGTTGCCATGGCAACACTACTAAATTGATGAGGGATGAGCCATCAGACGTTGCCAAGATAACGCACTTGCACGAGATCATATTCAGATTTTCATCTGACTAAGTGTGAAGCGGCTTCGGTGACGTAACTGGTAGCATGCTGAATGTCTATGCCCAAGGTCGCGAGTTCAAAGTCGGCCGAAGTCGTCGGATTTTCTAAGAGCGCTAAAAATCCCTCAGTATGCTTTCCTTTAGAGGGGAAGTTCCAACGTTCGTTGCGAGTTGCTGGTTGGTGTGGCATCTAGTAGCCAAGTTCACAGCTAGGTGTCGTTGACGGTAGTACCTGGTACCAACATTAGGAACTACTGCTTGAAATTGACCGTCTGCAGTCCTTACCTGAATTACAGACTAATACAGCCATCCCTAAGTACACGGGGTTACATGACCGCGTTGTCGCAGCCCCTAAACTGAGCAACCAACCAAAATCTCTGCGGGAGATATAATTTTGCGTGAAGAAGTAACAGACCGTTACACAGTCACACATCAGTGTCGAAACCTTGCATAAGGACAGTGTGACCACAAGTATACAAATGGACCCCAAATTACAAGAAGGTTACCGTTCCCATAAGACATTACAATGTTTAAAATAAGCATAAAGTGACGAAAAACAAAGTCAATTAAGCTCCAATTATAAAATATCTTCTCGCAATAAATGAGGTCTGATCATTCTACGAAAACCTGCATATTCTGCCTATTTTCGCCTATCCCCAAGTTTGTCCGGTGAAATCTACCTCCGCCTTCCGGCGTGCCGAGAGGACTTTTTTTCTTGACTTTTAAACTGAAATCGTTACTGCTCGGCCTCCTTTGATCATAAATAAATTATTTTCTACAGAAACCTTCCTCGAGATATCCTTTACAGAATGACGAAACCCGCATCAAAATCCATCCAGTGGTTCTCGAGATTACCCGTGACATCCAAGAATCGGGGACTTTGTTTTATACCAACTAGATATTTATTTATCTAGGCCTATTTATTTATTCATTTACTTATTTGAGTGGCGAAGTGAGGACTACTGGCTCTCCCTTACACTTAAATACCCTCAAATTATTATTTTTTTCTTTTCTCTAGTCAATTTTCAAAATATAGATAGCCTATGTTCATTCATTTACTTTATTAGTAAATGAAGTATTTCCCGGTTAATGCATGTGAGCTTTTTCGAAGTGGAATGCCATGTCCTGTGGTTCGGATTCCACGTAAAAAGGAGGTCCCGTGGCTCATGATCGCATGATTGATGGTCACGAAAAATTAAAGGCTCCCTTTTTAACGGTCAACAAAAATTGCAAGCTTCCTTCGTTCCTTCAGGTAGAGCTTCTACAATCCAGCGGTGGCATCGTTGGTAGGCATGTTGAGCTTCTATGCCCCAGATCGTGGGTTCGAACCCGGCCGAAGTCGTCGGACTTTTATAAGAGCGTTAAAATCCTTCAGTATGCCTTCCTTCGGAGGGGAAGTAAAGCCGGCTGGCCCATGTCATAGATTTATGGCATGTAAAAGAACCTTCCACTAACTACAATTGTGTGATGCTAAATTAGTAGATAAGATTTGACTAACGCTCTTAAAGTTCCAACGTTCGCAGCCAGGTGCCGGTTGCGGTTGCATCTAGTAACGAATTTTGCAGCTAGGTGTCGTTGACGGTAGTATTTGATAGTGAAAATAGGAACTACCGTACTTGAAATTGATCATCTGTAATTCTTACCTGAATCACAGATAACACACACTAATACAGTCATCACAATTAACACCGGTTATCACACAGATTAGAGCCTCCGTGGCTTAGGCGGCAGCACGCCGGCCTCTCACCGCTGGGTCCGTGGTTCAAATCCCGGTCACTCCATGTGAAATATGTGCTGGACAAAACGGAGGCAGACAGGTTTTTCTCCGGGTACTTCGGTTTTCCCTGTCAACATTTCATCCCGGCAAAACTCTCCACTATCATTTCATTTCGTCTGTCATTCATTTAATCATTTCCCCAGAGGAGTGCGACAGGCTGCGTCAGCCGGCACAGTTCATATCCTCGTGCTTGATGGGAACTTCATTCATTCCATTCCTGACCCGGTCGGAGACTGGAAGCAGGCTGTGGATTTTCATATCAGACAGATTCTACACACATCCAAAGTACACGGGGCTACATGACCGCGTTGTCGCAACCAACTTGTACAATCCAGGCTGGAGCAATGACCTTCAGAAAGTGCGATAGTGTAGACAAAAGCCATATGTGTGTGTGTTAGCGACCCTCTGGATTCTTTGCTAAGTGCCACTGTGTTTAGGTAATTGCACCACTTACATGGGAGCAAGACATGATTCGCTCTGGGCTGCCGTGGACTCTTAAGAGGTTTCGCTTGCTGTTCAACTCAACATATTATATCTGGTTCACAACTTTATGCAATGCGGTGGTGATTGATTTTTAAGGTGAGAAACAATTAGGTCATCTTCTCCTAATGATAGAATGATAATGAGAAACTACCGTACTTACAACTAATGAATAATAAAGCCGAAGAGTTTGTGTGTTTGTTTATGTGTTTAAACGCGCTAATCTCTGGAACTACCAGTCGGATTCGAAACATTATTTTTGTATATGATAGCCTGATTCAAGAAAAATAGTTTAGGCTATGTAGCATTAGGCTACACCTCTCAGGTAACCTTAGAGATTGGTTTTTGTTCAGTAAGTCGGAAGAACAAGCGCCCCAGAACGGCTTTAATAATACCGAAGTCTATTGTTGCCATGTAATGCGGGTCGCATCACGTCGCCCCTACCGATGGTGCAGAATTGCGGGCTGCTTATAAATTACAGTCACGGGGAGTAATTAGTGCAAAAAGTTTTCTTTGTCCCCTTAAAACAGTTATCTTCATGACAATAGTATGCCTCTGTATAAGGGCGATGGTGTTGGTGCAGTATACTGAGGTTATCAGCTGCAAAAAGCGGTGGTGCTTTCAAATTTACTTTTATTTATTCCGATCCTTATCCTTGAGCGCTCCAGTTCTGTAAAACAAATAAATCCATCGGGCGAAGCCGGGCATTACTGCTAGTCTACATATAATTCTTGTTCCTCTTTAAGGTTTTGTTTATATGAATATGACATTTCACCAGAGAAAACATTAGGAAACATCAATATTTTAGGATCCCCTCTTCTTGGAAGACTGCTTCATTGTTGTCTCCATCTCCAAATCTCCAGTTTTGGAAGATGTCTTCAAACTAATGAAGGGAATTGCATTGTTTAAAGTTCTCCTGTAAAATTGAATCTTTCCGTCCAAACCAATTATACTGTATTTCCTTCCTTCTTCCTTGGGAGATAACAAGTTTTGTGAAAATACTGAAGATGTACTGTGCGAGTCCGAGCTCTAGAACTTGCGGGGTGAGGAGAAAGAGCAGAGAAGGGTCAGGCGAGAAGAGAAGGGCCTGTCAACAGCCCGAAGTGTTACTTGACATGCTCGTCTATTCCAATACTGCTAACATAGGGTCTTCTCTGAAACCAGCGTGGTGTTACGAATGAGTCAGTGAGTCACCGACCAATGTATTTGGTTCTGTACTATGCACGAACCGAGAAACCTCATCACTCGTCAACACCGTTTCTCATAGTCCGCGATGCACATTCCTCTCAGGTTCACGCAGCTTAGACTCGAACAGTAGATACTGTAGCAAGTTTTGTAAAAACTCACCGAATTCTCCATTCAATTTCACAGGTAAAGAACAACTTTAGAAAAAATCTGACTGTTCCAAAGGAATTTTGAGTGCTGAAAACAATGGGAACCATGTAGAGGAAAAGTACCAAATATGGAATACGTTCCTAATATGGAATACCCCAATATTTGTTAAATAAAACTTGGCAGCGCTGCGTGGAACAGGTACGAAGATGCACAAGGAAGGTCTCTCTGGTGGTGAGTAGAGGAAGGGCACTTGAGCTGCGTTCTTTGTCCGTGACAGTCGAATGAGTGTTTTACAACCTCCAAGAAGTTTTGGGATGGTAAGAATTGCCGTCGTTTACAAATTAAGGCTTTATCTAAATCCCAAAACGTCTGTTAGCGTTACGTAGAGTGTGCACCAACCATACAAACTATGCAGCGGACAAATACATTTGATGAACTGGTATACATATTTTGTAAGGTGCAAATTACATGCTGCTGGGGACCTAATATGGAATACTGTGGTGTTCCTAATATGGAATAGCATTCCATATTTGGAGCCAGACTTTTCCATATGTACAGGCAGTTTTTCTTTTCTTTAGAACCATGGCCGAACGGAAGGACGATTCAGAGGGAAAACTACGGAAAAAGTGGAAGGAAGTAGAAATGCAACACTCTATAACTGCAGTATGGACAGGGAAAATGGGTTACAAATTGGCAGAAAGTGCATATGGTGTACCAAGAACAATTGTTTCGTTTAACAACAAAGAAAAATACAACAGTAAAAGAAGAAGAAGTGGATGTTTCTAGCTCTGCCCCAAAAAGTTCCAAATGCCATTAGGAAACATAATGGAACCTAATCGTAACACAGAGCTGATGACCTCGTAGTTTCGCCCCTTAAAACAACAATAACTAACTAATCGTAACAGAATACATGTGTCCTGTTCCTAAATTAGCAAGGCGAAAGGGTCCTCAACGAGGAAGGGCTCCAGGGAAGGCTGAGATTCTAATATCAACACCTTACAAAGATAAACTGCTGAACTCGCAGATACTTTCCTCAAACCATTTGTTCAAGTGCCGAAGGTGGCTCATTTGTACGTAAACATTGCAAATAAGGATTTATTATTTTAAATTATGTTCACGTGTTTCTTATCTTAAGCATACAGACTATGAATGTTTATTAAAACAAAATGCTTAGGATACAAATAATAGTATTCCATATTAGGAACACTTTTTAGAACAAAAAATATACAGTTTTTATTATATTTTGTAATTTACAAAAATATTAAGTGTTAATCAGAATAAAAATAAATAGCTGATAAAGTAGACAGATTGTAGCAACGTAACATGTATTTAGAATTTAACAATGTCAAAAAGGAGGTCGTCATTTTTATTAAAATAAAAAGGTATTCCATATTTGGTACTCTTCCTCTATATCTCAAAATAAAAAAAATTGCAGAAATGTTTTGTGAAAACGCCCCTCAGTTATTAATGTGGAAATGTGTAAGACATTTCTCTTCGATTGGGAAGAATTTCCGGAGAAAGTTTGTGTAAGTTTGCTATATTATCTGCCATATTATATATTACAACATTAAAGCATTCACTGTTACAATGCACGGAAATAATTTCTGCTATCTGTAGAACACGATCTCACCGATGTTTCTAATACAAATTCGATCTGGCGCGAAACTTCATATCAACAGTTATACAGGAAATACTTACATTTAATACTATATACAGGGTGCGGCAGCATAACTTCCTTTTTAAAAAACGTAATAAAATCCATTGTATGAATCAGAAAACTTGTATTTTTATAATGTAGGCGCATACATAAAGTTTTGTTGTACTTAGTTTTGAAGATCAAATCAGGTAGGTGACGTCCCCCATTCTCCATACACTGAGTAAACCGCTTTCTGGCGTTTGTCATGACTCTTACCAGCATATCAGGCGTTATGTCGGCAATTTCTTCATGGATGTTGGTCTTCAAATCTTGTAGCGTCTTTGGACAGTTCACATAAACACGGGATTAAAAAAAAAATCACAATGGGACAAATCAGGCGAGTGGGCCGGCCACTCCAAATCGCCCCAAAGAGAGATGAGGCCGAGGGACTCTAGTTCTTCGTACTGTCACACTTCCAGTTCGTCTCAATGTAGTGACCCACGAAACAAATGATTTCCGGTCCATGACAGGGGCCAACGGGGCTAAATTAATGCGCCTCTGAAAGGCGCGCTGGGTTGCGATCACAGAACATCTGCTCGAAAAGTAGGCCTCCTCTCTGTTCCAACGCATGATGGCGACTGAACTGTGTCGGGACAAAACTTTATAGTACCACCTCACAAACGAGACCACTAGCGAGCGTTCCACTACGACATCAACCCACTGAATGGCGCGCATTTTAAAGAAGGAAGTTATGCTGACGGACCCTGTAGAAGGCTTTTCAGTTGGCCAACACAAATTGTGCCCAATACATTAGGCTGCAAAACAAGTATTTAAACCTCCCCCTCCCCCACCCCCTTTTATTTTGGTACATTTTTAACTAAATACTAAATAATGCATTATTTTTCATGATCCTTTGTACTGTATAAAAACCAACGCATACAACTTCACCATATCTACGCAGTATTTCTCCGGTCACAGAGGGAGTCCGTCGTTTTGTGTAGGCTAAGGATATGCCATACAAGATCCACCCACTCATACCTAATGAGAAGGGAAGACCCCCACTTAGTACATGTGGAGCCGTTTTTACCGTGGCCCACATTTTAACCGAGTGTGTGGATCTTGCTGACTTACGAAGAAACCTTGGTTTGCAGATGACACTCAAACTTGTACCATTAGCCGATGACGCAGTGGCTGCTGATCTCGCCATCCGCTTTATAAGTGAGAGTGGGTTAGGGCCAGCAATATAAATTTTCCAGTGTACATTGACTCAAAGACTTGTTCTTTTTTGAATTCTGAATTTTATGTTTATTCCGTAATTTTTGTTTATTATTAGATAAATATTAGTTTTATTTAATTTTTTGTTTTATTAATTTTCTGTATTTTCAAATTTAGGTGTACACCTCTACATTTTAAATTCTATTCCAAATTTGTATACTTCAATCTGTGTTGAGAGGGGCAGATGACCTCGTAGTTCCTCCCTTAATTAACGCACTATTCTACTACTTTTTTGGAATTGTACTGCGGAGTGGAGTAAACAAATCCACTGATTTGGCACGCCTGGCAGAAAGAGTAAGTAGTTTCATTTGCGTCGACGAAAACGAGGCCTGCTTACATTATACAACAGTTTTCAAATGAGTGGACTCATTCATGTAATAGTTTAAGTAAGTAGCGAATAGAATCATCACACTATGACCGTTCCACTACAGGCTTCACAAAGAAAAGCAGGATATGGAAATACCACGGATATGTCTTTCATTCTCTCGTAATATTAGACGACCATTTCATGGCTTAAGAGAGATGCACCGTGCCTTGTAAATACACCTAATTCTTGTGCTATTTGAGTCACCGCAGGCATTCGACATTCTCAATCGAGGACGCAGCTAGAAGGCAGGAACCATATTTGCATTGCAATTTGGAGGCTTTGGAGGAATCTGTTATTTGTCAAACCATTTCAGTAGTGAAGATACAACATTCATAAGGTCAAACAATGATTTGTTAAACCATTTCAGTAGTGAAGATACAACATTCGTAAGGTCAAGCAATGATTTGTTAAACCATTTCATTAGCGAAGATACAACATTCATAAGGTCAAACAATGAATTGTCAAACCATTTCAGTAGTGAAGATACAACATTCGTAAGGTCAAGCAATGATTTGTTAAACCATTTCATTAGCGAAGATACAACATTCGTAAGGTCAAACAATGATTTGTCAAACCATTTCAGTAGCGAAGAACCGGGTGAGTTAGCCGTGGGCGTTACGGCATGACTGTTGGCAGTCGCTCACATCCGGGAGGCGAGGAGGTTCGAATCCCCCCGCCGGCAACCTTGAAGATGGTCTTCTGTGGTTTCCCATCTTCCTTCCAGGCAAATGCCGGGGTTGGTCCCTAACTATAGGCCACAGCCGATACCTTCCAACTCCTCGTCCTTAACTTCCAACTTCCCTCCCCAACGGTACTTGTAGCTCACCCATTGGGTGTCCGTCTCGAAGCAGCTACAACACTGGCGAGCCGAACATGTCCTCGGACACTCCCGGCACTAAAAGCCATACGCTAAAAAAAAAAGTAGCGAAGATACAACATTCATAAGGTCAAACAATGAATTATCAAACCATTTCAGTAGTGAAGATACAACATTCATAAGGTCAAACAATGATTTGTCAAACCATTTCAGTAGCGAAGATACAACATTCGTAAGGTCAAACAATGATTTGCAAACAATTTCAGTAGCGAAGATACAACATTCATAAGGTCAAACAATGATTTGTCAAACCATGTCAGTAGCGAAGATACAATATTCATAAGGTCAAACAATAATTTGTCAAACCATTTCAGTGGCGAAGATACAACATTCATACGGTCAAACAATGATTTGTCAAACCTTTCAGTAGTGAAGAACAACATTCAGAAGGTCAAACAATGATTTGTCAAACCATTTCAGTAGCGAAGATGTAACATTCACCTCTTATTTCGTTTTAAACTTTCATGGCAAATAATTGGAAAAGTGAAGATACTGTAGTAGAACATTACACTGCTGAATTCGCAGAACACGGTACAGTCTCGAGATAAAATTGACCATGTGGTGGTCCTGCTGATGGTATACAGGGTGGCCCATTTTAAGCAATGCGAGGTGAGGAAGAGGGAGGATATAAATCCTTTTAACAGGAACCCCCATTTTGTAATTCCAAATTCGAATCCTCCGGAAAAATAAACTAATTTTCGCGTACCAGTTTTTACAATTACTATTGACGTTTACATATTTAGTAATCAGTTATGAAAAAAAAATTCTCTGACCCACACAAACAAAAAATACTCTTAAGGGATGGGGTTAGCAAATCAAGTTTGGTGTCATTGGATAGTTTTATTAAATATATTGATCACTTCTTACATTTCTTTGATTTGATGTGTATTTTTCGATTTATCCCCATTTTTTGAAAGATTTTGATTTATGATTGAAATTACTTCAATCTTAGCTCAAATCATTTTTATTTTTTTGGGTATCCAAATCTGCTATTTAAAAATTGGTGGTTAACCTCCAAAGGATGAGAATGGGGTGTCGAGTTTGGTATCATTGGATACGTACAACTTTAATTCATAGCTATATTTTGATCCAATGCATAATTTTCGAGATATGAAGTTACAACGAGCAGTGTAGTCAACTCAAGCTGAAGTTGGACAACCACCTATCTTATGATGAATTGTTTCGTTCAACACATTCAACACCCGGATTAGCATCATTAAGGATTATCTCCGCCGATCTTTGTTGGGATGACTGTATCGTGAAATGTCGTTCATGAAACCTATTGTTTCGCCATCTAGGTGGCCATTCTTTAGCTATTGGGTGTGGGCAGACATCTTTATGGATTCCCTCTTTGCCTAGCTGATGAGAGTGATTACAATGAAAAAAGAAAATCTTTCCCTTCCACATTGCCATTTATGTTTCAACGGTGTGATTACTGCTATCAAGAACAGAGACGTGATTTGCTAGCTTCGGTTGCTTTAAGGGGAGGAACAGCACGGGCATCTACCCCTCAGCAGAGTGAAATGTAGATCAGCAGAACGTCTTTTATAAGATAGTTTTTCTCGTATAATTCTTATGGATAGACTATATTGCCTCAAATTTGAAAGTTGTCTGTCAACGAGAAAAGAAGGAAGATTGTAGTTTTACGGGACCTCCATTTTAACGTGGAATCCGAACCACAAGACCTGATATTGATGAGAGGCAACCCGCTTGATCACTGCACCATCACGCCCCTGTCCAAAAATTCATCGAATATCTAGAAATCCTAGTCCTCTCGTCTTCTTTGGCAGTGAAATGCATTCACTTACAGCCGTCCAGTGCTTGGGCAACACTGGTCAGTGTTTTGTGCCCACTTCCTGGTGTAGTGGCTAGCATTCTTGGCTGTCGCCACGGAGGTCCGGGTTTGATTCCCGGCTCTGCCAAGTGATTTAATTCTGGGTTGAGGGCTGTCAAGGTGCACAATCAGTCTGGTGACGCAAAACTGAGAAGGGGTGAGTTTGATTCGTACCTTAGGCATCCTGGAAGTGGTTTGCCGAGATGATTTCTAACTTAAGGTTGTTGTTGTTGTTGATTAGGTGCTCTTGGGTGTGTGTAGAATTTGTCTGATAGCCTGATAGACTATGATGTCTGTAGTAGTGTGTGTAGGCTATTTGCAATTGAAGGATTTGGGTATAAAGCGGCCGTTGCCTTAAGTTAGGTACCATCCCGGTATTACTTTTTGACTTTTAAAGTCGCACATTTTTCCCCGGCTCTGCCAAGTGATTTAATTCTGGGTTGAGGGCTGTCAAGGGGCACAATGAATTCACTGACATCAACAAAGACATGAGCATCCTGCATCTTGCTAAGAAAGGTATCACAATGAACATATTGGAAGAAATCGAAATAGATTTTGCCCAAAGAACAGACCCCCTAACCAATATCAATGAGATCAACTTTTGAAAATAACAATATACTCTTTGAGACCTTAACTAATTACAGAGTTAAATACAAACCACCTTAATTTTATCATTTAATCGAGGATCTACAAATCAGCTCATTCCACCCCTCAACCCCATACCCCCATCCCGCTCCTGTCCTCCAAAATTGTCAGTATACTTACCCTCCCCCCCGCCCCTCTCGACTGATGCCTCACCCGCTTCCCCTAAGCTATTCCATATCAGTACTGCACAGTCTCCGTATGCCTCAGCACGGCCCGATTTCTCGCTGCCACAGCTACACCGTAAGTTCACCACACTCCTTTTTTTATTTTATATATATTTCCACTTTTTCTTTGTTTAGCTTTCCACTTTTTCGGTTTTAATACTCATCATAGTTCACACAGGGATTTTCTTTTCCAGTTATGTATGGTCACCTCTTGCTGGATTTCGGAGGTTATTATCGGAAGCAGGACATTGGAAACCAAAACAGTGCACCAAGCCTTTTTCTAAGACTTTTAATTGAACTTTCATTATGACAGTGTTTTAAAAAACTTTTTAAAGTGTTATTTTAGTCATCTGTGTGTTGTTTTAATAATTATTTTAATGTCATTGAGTGTTGCCAATAACCGTAGGCTGATGAAGGTGTCAATGTTACTAGACACCGAAACATGTCCCAACATACGTAAAGACAAGTGATTATGTCACGATAAAATCTCTAATAAAACAAGTATTGACTAGGCGGAACCATAAAAACTTTGTTTATTATTATATCCCGGTATTAGCCTGGAGTAGAAGTGGGAAATCACGGAAAATTACTTTCAGGATGGCTAATGTAGGAATCGAACCCGCCTCTTGTCAGATTTGTCTCATGAGACTGACTGAGCTAGCCACTACGCAACGAGGTGGACTCTTTAACTTAAGGCCACAGCTGCTTCCTTCCCAATCCTGAACTGAATTACAAATACAGACATCACACTAACACATCTTATCAGACTATATATTCACACACCCAAGTACACGGTCCTTCATCTTTCCACTATTTACCTTCCCTCGGACCGTTTTTTTTTTAGCGGCTTCGGTGGCGTAGTTGGCAGCGTGCTGAGCTTCTATGCCCAAGATCGCGGGTTCAAACCCGGCTGAAGTCGTTGGATTTTTTAAGAGCGTTAAAAGTCCCTCAGTATGCCTTCCATCGGAGCGGAAGAAAAGTCGGTGGGCCCATGCCATAGATTTATGGCGTGTAAAAGAACCTTTCACTAACTGCAATTGTGTGAAGGTAAAATTTTCAGTTTAGATTTGATTAACGTTCGTCGCCATGTGCTGATTGCGGTGGCACGTAGTGGCCAAGTTCACAGCTAGGTGTCGTTGACGGTAGCATTTGGTAGCAAAAGTAGGAACTACTTGAAATTGATCGTCTGCAGTCCTTACGTGAATTACAGCTTGCCACGGTAGGTGAGTAGTTATCGTGTCGGACTACCAACCCCAAGCTTGCAGGTTCGCTCCTGGTCATGGTAAGTGGTTTTTCAAATCTGACAAACATCACGACACGCAAGTCATACTTTGTTGGCATGTAAAAGAATCCATTTGAATTCAGTAGGGCATGTTCATAACGGCAAAATTAATCTCGGGATTTTCCGCCAACACAAGAAGTTCCTCCATTCTCTACCAGAAAGCGCTATAGTATCAAGGAGCTTAGATATCTAACCTCCTTGACTCTCATAGCGTTACAAGGAACGATAAAATTCCACATGCAAGCTACCCTCTGGGCGTCAATTAACAAAGCTTGCACCCGGCACCCGAGGCCGTACGATATTATTATTATTACCTGAATTACGGATAACACACTAATACAGCCATCACATTAACACCTGTTATCAGACAGATTCTACACACACCCAAAGTACACGGGGCTACATGACGGCGTTGTCGCAGCCCCTAAACTGAGGAACCAACCAACCATTATCCAAGTGCAAGTGTAAAAGTCGGGTCCTCGTCTCCTTCACTGTTAATGTTATTTCCGACCTCTAACGACGAGTTGGTTCGGATCTCCTTCAGGCATCATTACGGTTTTCATATCTTCCTGTATTCAACTCGCCATAAATATTTTCCAGGGACTGTATACACAACACATTTACAAGGGAAGTGATATTTACAAAATGCAGTGAACACGGCTTGTTGCATGCGATGTTTTAATTGACATATTCATTGGGAAACGGCCCCAAGGCAGACCGGAACATGAACGTGAGTACGTCCCAATGCCTTATTGCAGCTGGCTTTGGACAAGACTTCCCAGAAGGAGATGAACAAGACGAAGAGGCTGCAATTTGAAGTGGCCGTGTCTGGGAACCGGTTGTTGGTTGCTAGGATCTAAGTGGCCGTGGACACGAACGAACGCTGTGAACCTCACGTGCACATTCACTCTCGATCATCAACACAAGTGACCTTTTATTACGTAACGAAAGTTCATGACATTATTGTACATCCGTAATTAATTCGTGACACGTCAAGTCGTACTGTTCCCTGAGAGTTCAAAAGGTTCGTTCTATATTGTTATTTTAATAACCGTCCTCACTAAACATGATATAGCGTGGCAAGTGCAACTGTGTCTCCGGAAACTAGATTGCTTGGACATCGTGGTCATATAACCCCGTGTACGTGAGTGTGTACTGATACCATGTTTGCAGTGATGGGGGACAAGTGGTAAAGTTAAATTATTAGTAACTTATTTAAGGTGACACGGACTATAATCACCATGTTTGTAGTGATAGGGGACAAATGGTAAGGTTACATTGTTAGCAACCTATTTAAGGTGACGCGGACTATAATCACCATGTTTGTAGTGATGGGGGACAAATGGTAAGGTAAGCAACTTATTTAAGGTAACGAGGGCTATTATCACCATGCTTGTAGTGATGAGGGACAAATGGTAAGGTTACATTGTTAGTAACTTATTTAAGGTGACGCGGACTATAATCACCATGTTTGTAGTGATGAGGGACAAATTGTAAGGTTACATTGTTAGTAACTTATTTAAGGTGATGCGGACTATAATCACCATGCTTGTAGTGATGAGGGACAAATTGTAAGGTTACATTGTTAGTAAGTTATTTAAGGTGACGCGGACTATAATCACCATGTTTGTAGTGATGGGGGACAAATGGTAAGGTTACATTGTTAGCAACTTATTTAAGGAGACGAGGACTATAATCACCATGCTTGTAGTGATGAGGGACAAATGGTAAGGTTACATTGTTAGTAACTTATTTAAGGTGACGCGGACTATAATCACCATGTTTGTAGTGATGAGGGACAAATTGTAAGGTTACATTGTTAGTAACTTATTTAAGGCGACGCGGACTATAATCACCATGTTTGTAGTGATGGGAGACAAATGGTAAGGTTACATTGTTAGTCGCTTATTTAAGGTGACGCGGACTATAATCCCCATGTTTGTAGTGATGGGGGACAAATGGTAAGGTTACATTGTGAGTAACTTATTTAAGGTGACGCGGACTATAATCACCATGTTTGTAGTGATGGGGGACAAATGGTAAGGTTACATTGTTAGCAACTTATTTAAGGAGACGAGGACTATAATCACCATGCATGTAGTGATGAGGGACAAATGGTAAGGTTACATTGTTAGTAACTTATTTAAGGTGACGCGGACTATAATCACCATGTTTGTAGTGATGAGGGACAAATTGTAAGGTTACATTGTTAGTAACTTATTTAAGGTGACGCGGACTATAATCACCATGTTTGTAGTGATGGGAGACAAATGGTAAGGTTACATTGTTAGTCGCTTATTTAAGGTGACGTGGACTATAATCACCATGCTTCTAGTGATGGGAGACAAATGGTAAGATTACATTCTTAGTAACATTTAAGAAGATGCGGACTATAATCACCATGTTTGTAGTGATGGGGGACAAATGGTAAGGTTACATTGTGAGTAACTTATATTAAGAAATATTTATTTGTTGTTTGAATTAAGTAATCTTATTCCACTTAGGTATGGAAAAATAAATAATTTCACTGCCAGATGGCCTCGAGGTTTTGTCCCTTAAAATAACAAACGAAACCACCGTCATCACCATGAATTATTTTACCCGGTTTGCATTCGTTCCGGGGTTCAAGTTGTGGAAAACGTCCTATGGGCCCCAAAAGAGAAATCGTTCCTGATTTTTAGGTTAGACTCTTGAAATTCTCTTCTCACAAGATGTGATCTCCACCTGGCGAACTTGTCTACTTGCCATGTCATCACTTAACTCTCACCGAAGATGCTCCACGCAAATACTAATAATAATGACGGTGGCCTCAACCTTTTCCTCCATACAATCACCTTACACAACATTCGCTCGGGGCAATACGTTATGTTGGTAGCTCTCTAAGCCCGTAGTGCGCATGCCATGGTCCACAATCCCGTTTGTAGTTCCTAGGGTTTATTTAGGTATCACAAAATAATCGTTTGGATGACAGAGGCATTAAAATAAATAAATAAATAAGCAGACAAACCTTCAAACAAACCAACAAACTAACTAAACATCAAGCCATCAAACCAACGAACAAAAAAACAAACCATCAAACCAACAAACAAACCATCAAACCAACGAACAAACAAAGAAACAAACCATCAAGCCATCAAACAATCAAACAAACAAACCATCCAACAAGCAAGCCATCAACCCAACAACCAAACAGACAAATCATCAAACCAACGAACAAACAAAGAAACAACCCATCAAACAAGCAAGCCATCAAACCAACAAACAAATAAACCATCAAGCCATCAAACAATCAAACAAACAAACAAACCATCAGACAAGCAAGCCATCAACCCAACAAACAAACAAACAGACAAATCATCAAACCAACAAAAAAGCAAACCATCAAGCCATCAAACCAACAAACAAGCAAACCATCAAGCCAACAAACCAACAAACAAACCATCAAACCAACAAACAAACTAACCATCAAGCCAACAAACAAACAAACCACCAAGTCATCAAACCAACAAACAAGCAAACCATCAAGCCAACAAACCAACAAACAAACCATCACACCAACAAACAAACAAACCACCAAGTCATCAAACCAACAAACAAACCATCAAACCAACAAACAAGCAAACCATCAAGCCAACAAACCAACAAACAAACCATCAAACCAACAAACCATCAAACCAACAAACAAACAAACCATCAAGCCAACAAACAAATAAATTAATGGGGGGTGGGGGTTGCTTTTTCATAACAGTGTAATATCGCTATAACTTGCTTAGTATGTGAAATACCAAATTCATTCAATGTTCATACTATTTTCGAACTTTTCTCAGTAAAGGTTTTCGACAGTACCAACCATTGACCATAGGGGTGGGAAAAATTGAGTTTTGAGGGGGAAAATAGGCACAATATCAAAACCACTTAAAACTTTTGTCTGAAGTATTTTTTTTTTAATGAATCACCTTGACGCCAGTGGGTGTGCTAAATGTTTTCGGAATTATAAGAAGATTCAGCTTCTCGTATGCTAAACATAGGAGCTTTTGGAGATATACAACAATTGACAAATTTCGTGAATTAGAAACATTTTTCTTTGCCCGGTGAAATCTACCTCCGCCTTCCGGCGTGCCGAGAGGGATTATTTTAAATATTGGGGTGACAACTGCCACCTAGCACCACCCCCGATTTACGCCTATAGACACAGGTTAGTTAGTTACTTATTGGGGAGATCATCTGTCCCGATAGGCACAGACTGTTGTTGTTTGAGTCTTCAGTCCTTTGACTGGTTTGCTGCAGCGCTCCATGCCTCCATGTCCTGAGCTAATCGTTTCATCTCTACATAGCTACCACACCCTACGTCGAGGCAATCTGTTTAACATATTCTAACCTTGGTCTACCCCTACAGTTCTTGTCCTCGACCCTTCCTTCCATAACTAAGCTTACTATTCTTGGGTGTCTTAGTATGTGTCCTACCAACCTATCTCTTCTCTTCATTAACAGTCGCCAGAAATATCTCTCCTCTCCCACTAGTCTTAATACCTCTTCGTTTGTAACCCTGTCTACCCATCTGATCTTCGTCATTCTCCTGTAACACCACATCTCAAACGCTTCAATTCTCTTCTTTTCTGCTGCACCAATAGTCCAAGTTTCACTTCCATAGAGCGCCACGCTCCAGACAAAGGCCTTCAAAAATTACTTCCTAACACCTAAATCTATATTCGATGTCAACCGATTCCTTTTCTGTAGAAATGCTCTTCTTGCCTGAGCCAACCTACTTTTTATATCCTCTTTGCTTCGTCCATCACTGGTTATTTTGCTTCCTAAGTAACAGAAGTCTCCTACTTCCTTTAGTTTTTCACCTGCACATTTGATGTCCATAGAGGTTTCTGATTTATTTCGGCTGCATTCCAATATTTTTGTTTTATATTTATTAATTTTCATCATGAAATCTTTCCTCAAGACGGAGTCCATACCATTCAAAAACGCATTCAAAACCTCTGGCGTGTCGGCCAAGATGACTATGTCATCGGCAAATCTCAGAGTTGAAATTATTTCTCCTTGAACCTTCACTCCCACTTTAATTTTGTCTACATTTTCCTTCATTGCTTGTTCAATGTAAAGATTGAAAAGTATGGGTGATAAGTTGCAGCCTTGCCTTACACCTTTCTGAATACCTCCGCCTTCCGGTGTTCACAGACTACACAAGTCAAAAAACAAAACATTTTGTGTCGAGTCTATTATTTAATGCATATATTCTGAGTGTCTACATCGAACAGTAACCAAAATCGCTATTCAATTATTATTAACGAAGTTTGGTGTTGTACTTTATGCAATGATAAATAACGTTGCATATAAAATTAGGCCTCATGAAGCAACTTGTAATGGCTCTTCGTCATGATTCTGAAGCTTTTCAATATTTAAAGACCTTTTTCCCCTAAGTTGTCAGAAGCTAAAATTAAAACTGGTATTTTCGTCGGTCCTCAAATAACGAAACTAATGGCCAATGAAGAATTTCCACAATTAATTGCTCTACACCCACCAAAAACAAGCTTGGTACCGCCTTAAAGCAGTGATCCATGGATTCCTTGGAAAGCTGAGAATTGACTAACAGGTTATTTCCACTATGCTTTTTCTTCTTCTTCTTCCTCTTCTTTCTCTTTACATCATTCCCACTCCTATGTGGGGTCGATGTTTCTGACAGCTCTCCTGCATTTAACTTGGTCATGCACATCCTCTTCTGACAACGGTTTTTCTCTGATGTCCTCCTGTACACAATCCATCCATCTTTTTTTTAGGTCTGCCTCACTCCCTGTATTTGGATGCCTAGCATCTTCCTTCCCACGTAGGATTCCTCCCTTCTTCTCACATTCCCGTACCATTGAAGTCGCTTTTCTTGTATCTTCTTAGATATTTCCACAACCTTCAATGTTCCTCTTATTTTGACATTTTCCACTCTATCACGCTTTGTCACTCCCAGTGGCGTACGCAGGATTTCCTTCTGGGCGGGGGGGGGGGGGGGTTCATTAATATTATAGGGTAATTGTGTACATTGTGTATTACAGGGACAGATGACCTTGATGTTCCTCCCCTTAAAACGACAGTCATCATAATTAAAATGATACTTTGATTAATATTCATAAAAAACAACAATTAAATAACCGCTCTCTTTGCATGAAAAATATTTTAGGTCTCATTTTTTCGACACAATAAAAAAAATGAAAATACATTCTAAACAAGTAGTTCCGTGAAGAACTATACAGCCTATTTTCATATATCCTACTTATGTTAATTGCCACTATCAACATACACAATTTCTGTTTGATTGCTGTAATAGATTCGTAGATATTAAGAACCGACTAAATATTTCGGATGGTCGCCATGTTGGATTTTATATATGTAGGTCCTAGAGTTATGTACTGTTACATACAGATTATTGTGAACGTGTAGTATTCAAACTTCAATCGCATAATTAGGACACAAGAAAAAACAAGGAGATTTTAAAATTTTTCACAGCTGCCATCTTGAGGTTATGGAAGCAATTGAAATAAATTAGATGCCAGTGGATTAACAATCGTATAAGGATTTACTGTACCAAGTTTCACTGCACTCGGATGGTTAAATTGCGAGAAACGTCCATGTGAATATTTATAATTCGCGTCACCGCCATGTTGGAGTTGTGATCACCAGGTTATTTAAAGTCCTATAGGTGAACTTAAGTTCATAGCCCCTATGAACATTAAAAAATGCAGTTTGATTGCTAAAATAGATTCGTAGATATTCAGTATCGTCTAAATATTTCGGATGGCCGCCATGTTGGATTGTGAAATGTATAGGCCATAGAGTCATGTACCATTAAAGGAAAATTATTGCGTAGGTTCATTATTCAAACTTTCACTTCGATCGCATGACTACATCACAAGAAATAAAAACTTAATTTTAAAATTCGCACTGCCGCCATCTTGAGGTTATGTAAACAATTGAACTAAATTAGATACCAGTGGATTACAATGTGTATAAATATTTCCTGTACCAGGTTTCAGTGAGCTTGGAACATTAAATCGCGAGAAAGGTCTATTTAAAATTTTCTAATTCGCTTGGCCGTCATGTTCGTTTTGTATTTAACCGGTTTTTGAAAGTCTTATAGATGGACTTCCAGTAGTGCCCTTTATCTCCGTACAAAATTTTAGGGAGATACCGCTAATAGTTTCAGAGATATAGAATGCCAGTGAAATATTTCGAACATCCGCCATCTTGTGATTATGTAAACAATTGAACGAAGTTAGATGTCGGTGCATTACAATGTTTATAAGCATATACTGTACCAAGTTCCATTGCGTTTGGTTGGTCAAATCGCGAGAAACGTCTATTTAAAAGTCGCAAATTCGCTTGGCCTCCATGTTGGTTTTGTAGTTACCAGGTTTTCAAAAGTCACATAAGTGAACTTATAGTAGTTCCCTCTATCACCATAGAAAATGTCAGGATAATATCGGCAATAGTTTCGGAGATATTGAATGCTGGTGAAATATTTCGCACAGCCGCCATGTTGGAATGGTGAGTCGTAACAAAATTCGAAGGGCACGGTCGAGGTCGCCGGGAATAGTGCTATGAACTTTCCGAGTTTCATTGAAATCGCTCCTGCCGTTTAGATTTTATTAGGGGGGGGGGGGGACACACACACACGAATCACACACACACACACACGCACACACATACGGACAAAAGGTGATCTCATAAGCATATTTTTTTCAAAATTGAAAATAGGCTAAAAATATGGACAACAGTAACTAAATATTGAGACTGAAACGATGCAGTGGTATAATCATGACCATAGTGACGTGGTTGCTTAAAATACTGATATTATGTGAGAGAAAAATAATGTTTTGCTCTCCGTGTTCCTACTGCAATTGCTATTGGCTCTCAAAATCTGCCTATCTTGATTATTTTATCTGTATCATTAATTGGAATAAATTGCAGAAACTCCTCTTTTACTGAATTATCTATAAGGAAACGGGCACACACAATTAAAGCAACCCGAAGCGACGTGAAAAGACTTACCGATCGCACACTTCAACAGCAAAACTGATCCATGGGTAGCTCCAACACTGCGAGTAGAGTGCAGGGCATTTATTAAGTGAGGAACGTGACCACACCTAAGGTACACACATCAAAAAAAGTTTTGCATCACCTCGGTTCCAAGAGTTCCGGAACCTTTAAATACAAAGGGAATAGAGATCAACACAAACAACATTTCAGCTCGTTTTATTGCTCATGAGACCCACACATTGCATGTTGTACCATCGTACAGCTAGACTTTCAGCATTTGTGGTCCAGATCGCAGTACACACCACTACCTCTAATACCCAGTAGCACGTCCTCTTGCATTGATGCATGCCTGTATTCGTCGTGGCATACTATCCACAAGTTCATCAAGACACTGTTGGTCCAAATTGTCCCACTCCTCAACGACAATTCGGCGTAAATCTCTCAGAGTGGTTGGTGGGTCAAGACGTCCATAAACAGCCCTTTTCAACATATCCCAGGCATGTTCGATAGGGTTCATGTCTGGCGAACATGCTGGCCACTGTAGTCGAGCGATGTCGTTATCTTGAAGGAACGCATTCACAAGATGTGCACGATGAGGTCGAGAATTGTCGTCCATGAAGACAAATGCCTCTCCAATATTCTGCCGATATGGGTGCACTATGGGTCGGAGGATGTCATTCAGGTATCGTAAAGCCGTTTCGGAGCCTTCCATGACCACCAGTGGCGTACGTCGGCCCCACATAATGCCACCCCAAAACATCAGGGAACCACCACCTTGCTGCACTCGCTGGACAGTGTGTCTAAGACGTTCAGCCTGACCAGGGTGCCTCCAAACACGTCTCCGACGATTGTCTGGTTGAAGGCATATGCGACACTCATCGGTGAAGAGAACGTGATGCCAATTCTGTGGGGTCCATTCAGCATGTTGTTGGGCCCATCTGTACCGCGCTGCATGGTGTCGGGGTTGCAAAGCTGGACCTCGCCATGGACGTCGGGAGTGAAGTTGCGCATCATGCAGCCTATTGCGCACAGTTTGAGTTGAAACACGACGTCCTGTGGCTGAACGAAACGCATTATTCAACATGGTGGCATTGCTGTCAGGGTTCCTCCGAGCGGCAATCCGTAAGTAGCGGTCATCCACTACAGTAGTAGCCCTTGGGCGGCCTGAGCGAGGCCTGTCATCGACAGTTCCTGTATCTCTGTACCTCCTCCATGTCCGAACAACATCGCTTTGGTTCACTCTGAGACGCCTGGAAACTTCCCTTGTTGAGAGCCCTTCTTGACACAAAGTAACAATGCGGACGCGATCGAACTGCGGTATTGACCTTCTAGGCATGGTAGAACTACAGACAACATGAGCAGCGTACCTTCGTCCTGGTGGAATGACTGGAACTGATCGGCTGTCGTACCCCCTCCGTCTAATAGGCCCTGCTCATGCATGGTTGTTTACATCTTTGAGCAGTTTTAGTGACATCTATGAACAGTCAAAGGGACTGTATATTTGATACAATATACACAGTCAACGTCTATATGCCGGAGATCTGGGAACCGAGGTGATGCAAAACTTTTTTTGATGTGTGTATATGCGGGAGTTAAGACGCCTAACGAGCGATGCCGTAAAACAGGTGATAGATGGGACAATATGTAGATTCAAGTAAAGGAATATCTCTGGGGGGGGGGGTCAACCCTGAACCCCCCCCCCCCCCCGTCTGTACGCCACTGGTCACTCCACTCATCCACCTGAGCATTTTCATTTCCGTGAAGTCAAGCCTGTTAGTGTGGGTTTTGCGTGCTGGCTTGATCCTGCGATCACAGAGCACTCCTGACATTTTCCTCCAGTTCATCCATCCTACCTGAATCCTGTGTGACACTTCCACATCCAGATTTTCATCTCCAGTCACCACCGAACCCAGGTATTTGAACTCGTCCACTCTATTCATTTCCACTATGCTTGACAACTTTAAACTCGTGGGCTGGAGAATGTCCCTTAAAGTACACATGTTACATGCAAACTTGGACCAATTTAAAGATAACTTAGGGGTATATTCAGAAGAGCAAGGGGAACGTTTATACCAAGACTGTGATGGACTTTGAGCAACGTTATCAAGGATAATATACTTATGAGTAGGGCTCGGATTCGAGCATATTTGCATATTCTTTTCCTGAATACACATTGAAAGAAGCCTTTCGGTGGTATTTTCACCTCTCAGGGACCAACAGAATTGAAATTTATCGAGCATATAAATGCATAAAACCGCGGTTTTCAGAGTAGAAGCATATACATGCATATTCTTGTGGTTTTCGTCTAAATAGTTTGTTTTTCTTCGAATTCTCCCCCGAATTCGGGCCCTGACAATCCTTAAGGTTCGAAAACAGAAATAATTATTGAAAAGCCTATCTGGTGCGAATAATAGAACCGCAGGCTTTTAAACTTTTGTGAGGTCGTTCTCGTCATTGAAACTTTTATTGACTGATTTAAGAAAATCATTCAAAACTGAAAACATAGAAAATTTCTTGTTGTACAGACCAATGCAGATCTACTTCATTGGCTCGCCTAATTCTGAACATTTTGTAAATGAACTTTTAAACTGTATCTTTTATAAGAGCACTTCTCTTATATATACTGTACTTGTAAAACGTGAATGCGAGTATATGGCAGTGTATCATACATACAATTAGAAAATAAAGCTCGTATTTAAAGGTAGGCTATATTATTGGTTTTTTCGTTTCACTTTCCTTTCTATAGTTTTTAACTGTGTTTTTCAAGCATATTCTGCATATTTAACCGCATATAATGGGGGTTTCGAGCATATCTATCGAGCATATAATGGGTTTACAATGGGGTTTTCGAGCATATCTATCGAGCATAAAACACATGATTTTCGAGCATATCTGGAGATTTTATCGAGCATATCGATCCGAGCCCTACTTATGACGATATGATGCGTGATTACATTTGAGGGCTAATACGAAAAGTTCGTACCCACACAGACGAAGCACCAAAAATATTCATTTTTAAAGCTTGTTTGTATTTTATTTTTTGATTTGTATATTAATGTTAATTATGTTTTGTAAATAAACGTGGTGCAAATACAAACTGCTTGTGTTGCTCCTTCATTTGATGTATTATTAGACTGCTTTTCACATTTTGCAAAAATGAGGAAAAAGTAGACTTATGAGATCGATACGGGAAAATGTGTGTCTGTCGGTCTGTGTCTGTGTGTGTGTGTGTGTGTGTGTGTGTCCTATCAACTCCTAAACGGCTGCAGCAATCAAAAGCAAATTTAGTATGAGTAAAGATGTGCACCGGAATATCTCACGTCCATATTTGAAAATGATGTCAGTGCTACCAACTGCTGAAAAAAACGCACTAGAAATTTGAGCTCCATGTTGGATATCTTGCAAGGTATTCCAAAATTGGCACACATGCAGATAATACTATTTCAGTTTAATTTCCAGGAGGCCAACAATGACAGTGTTGCCAAAATAATTTAAAGCCTTCTGATAGGTCCAATGTTTAAATGCATATAACTTCTACACTATCAATTGGATTTCAACCAAATTTTGTATGTATTATCTGTACATAAACAGATAAGACTGAGCGTATTCTTAAGAGCCACCAGGGCTGCCAACTGTTAATAATTGCTCTCTCTATTTTTTAAATCTAAATACCAATATCTCAGAAAGTATGCAAGCCAACAGCTTTAAACTATGCACACGTATATTCTGACATTTTAGATTAATTTGGTGTAACTTCTATACGTCAGTTCTACCAACATGATTATAAGCCTGCTGATAGTACCAATTTTTAAATACATGTAACTTCTATACTATCCGTTGGATTTCAACCAAATTTCGTATGTGCTATGTGTACCATAACAGATATGACTATAAGTATTGTTAAGAGCAATCAGGGCTGCCAACTGTTAATAAATGCTGTCTATATTATTTTTACCCTAATATCAATATATCAGAAAGTATGCAAGCCAACAGCTTTATACTTTGCACACGTATAGCACCTGACATTCTAGATTAATTTGGAGTAATTAATACAAGGCAGTGCTGCCAACATGATTCTATGCCTGCTGATATGTCCAATTTTAAAATACATGTAACTTCTATACTAACAAATAGATTTCATCCAAAATTGGCACAACAAGATATCATAGTAATTCAGATTATTTCTGACCAGCACATGCATGGTATTGTGGGCAACATGCTTTTACGCGTGCTGATAGATCCAGTGTCTAACTGCATGTAACGGCCATTGGACTTCAACCAAATTTTGTATTCTGTACCTTAAGAGGTGGAAATAAGAATGTATTCAGTCACCAGGGCTGCCAACTGTAGTGCTCTATTAGGCTACATTATACCAGGTATATTTTGAACTAATTAGATATTTCGATATTACCAACTTAATTTCGTCATTATTCTAGATAGGTTCATATACTGTAGAATAATCATTGGCATGAAAAGTAAGCTCTTTAGGTCTTCACGGAACTTCTTGTTTATAATCGTAATTTAACCCACGAGAACTGGCGCATGCGTACCTCCCCCCCGAGACTTAAGTAATGCTCTATATTTTCGTTTTGGTCAGCCCTTAATTCCTGCCACATACTGTACCTTCCTTCCTAGCCTTGAACTTCACCCTGCAAAAGGAACATATCCATAGCTTTTGGAGTATATTATTTACTGTCGGGTCAGTTTTACCCATGGCGCCAGTCCTCGTGTGACAATTTTCGTCTCACGTTAGTCGGGACAATCTGTAAAAAAAATAAGGAGGAAAATCCTCCTATTTTGGTGCAGCACAATCACATTCTTGTTGATCCATGTTTAGGGTCTAGAGACACCTTGGTCATCAGCTTGTTTGTTAAAAAAAATGGACATGACTGCTCTACCGCCACTTTCAAGGCCAATTATTATACTGTTGCAAAATTATTGTCATTTTTCTTCATCTTAAATTCGAAAAATATAAATAAACCTCATTTTATACTGGTAATAGTTCATAGGAAGACAACAGGTATAAAATTAGGCTACTGATTACAACAAAAAGGGAGTGACACACTGTGGGTCAAAATGACCCTGTGTCAGTCCTCGTGTTATATACAGGGTAATTACAAATGATTCATCGGGTTTGGGATGAATGTATTTCACAAAGTATTCTATACAAAATAGTGAATGATACATTGTATGAAAAATCACTTTTTGAAGTTTCTTGCACATGATTACCAATGTTCTATGTGCTCTCCTTGTGTTACACGACACACAGTAGTTAAGCTCAGCCTATACACGTTCGAGCGTGTCCCTGTCAATGTACTATCGCGTGCATAAATAACGGGCCGCCTTGCCGAGCGGGAGTTGAGTTTTCGAGCTATCAGGTTGCCATCACTTGGGGTGTTCTCGAGAGGGGAATGCTCAGAGCCGTGGTTGGACACCTGTCCTTGTTGGCAAGGGGGGAGAGGAGGGGGACAGATCGAGGAGCAAGCACCAACTTTGATTTTCTTTAGTTTCGCGCTTGGAAGATTGTTACAGATAACGAGAAGGTTTTAATAAATTTAAATGCTAAGTAACCCATTAATTGTTAAATCTCGTTACAAATGCACTGTTGAGTTTTACTGTGTGTGAATTCTTTTAAAAATCGAGTTTTCACAGTTAGGGACTAAATGCAGTTTAAGAAGAAGAAAAAGAAGAAATCGCAAACGTCCTAAACTAATTATATTTCTGTTATTCCGACGCCAGCTTCATAGAGCCCAACCATCTGCCCCCTCCTCACCAAACGGTCGTTCATATTAAAGGTCACGGACCTCAAAATCGAGTTCGCTGTCGTGTTACTGAGCCACTGACAGTTCTTGTGATTAACAGGTGATACCACACTCCCCCCTCCTCACCCCCATTGCCGACAAGGACAGTTGCCCAACCACGACTCTGAGCATTCCCCTCCCGAGAACACACCAAGTGATGGCAACCTGATGGCTCGAAAACTCAACTCCCACTCGGCAAGGCGGCCCGTTATTTATGCACGCGATAGTACACCAACGCAGCAGTGATGCGATCCTGGAGTTCAGCCAATGTTGTCGGCAAAGGTGGTACGTACACATTGTCTTTTACGTATACCCAAAGATAAAAATCACGAACTGTAAGGTCAGGAGATCTTGGAGGCCGCCTGAAGAGTGCCAAATCATCCTGAGAACATCGTCCAATCTACCTGTTTAGAAGTTACTCGTTCAGATCGCGACGCTCTTCTCTATGCCAATGAGGTTGTTTTGTTGGAATATGAAGTGTGGGTTATCAGCTAACAGTCTTGTAACATGTGTAGGTACGTCATATCCGTCACAGTATTCCCAGGAAGAAAGTAGGGCTCGTAAACGTTGCTATGTGACACAGCACAGAAGTCATTTGGAGATTCTCTTTCAATCTGCACTGTAACATTGGGATTTACCATGCCCCATATGTTGGGGTACTGTCTTCGGAACGCACGCTGCACGGTAGTGACAGATTCTGTATTTTCGTATTGCAACACACAAAATACTTTCTGATGATTAGCCACCATTTTGCAAACTGTTATCACCCTGCCACCTGGTGAGTCATAATGAAACCAGCAGTACTTTCTGATGATTAGCCACCATTTTGCAAACTGTTATCACCCTGCCACCTGGTGAGTCATAATGAAACCAGCAGTGGCATAAACAAAACTTTAAAGCAAGCTCTTTCGATTGGTTATTGGTACAGATGGGTGGGCATTATATATTTGAAGCTATAAGACGTCAAAACCCGATGAATCCGTTGTAATCACCCTGTATTTTCACGCCAGTTCTCAAGGGTTAACTGAAATACATATTACAAAGCCTTAACAGCCCGATATTCATTTTGATATACCCCGTATATAAAATAACCCTTTTTTGTTCGTATAAAACAGAGAATTTCCTTCAAATTTGAACTTTCGTTGTGGTAGCTACAACAACAAATTTTGTTAGGTAAAACTATTTTTTCTTTCATTACATAAGGCAAATCAAAATCAGACAAACAGAACTTGGACTCAAAATTCGCGTTGAATTGTGTTATCAGACAAATTAAACATACACCCAAGTACACGGGGGCTAAGATGACCACGATGTCGCTAAATCCCTAAGTGAATCTACAAGAACGCAGTAATTTACCATGACTGCTGCAAACGACCGTGAGTGACGAAAGAAGGATTTCAGCGCTAAAATAGCTTGCCTTAAGGCAACACAAAGACAATTTCGGACAATTTGTAACTTCCGCTAGCAGAGGAAGAGATATGGTAGTTACTGACAGTGTCATTAGGAACCTAAAAAAAAAAAAAAAAAAAAGGCTTCGGTGACGTAGTTGGTATCGGGTTCAAACCCGGCCAAAGTTGTGGGATTTTTTTAAGAGCGTTAAAAATCTCACAGAATGCCTTCCTACGGAGGGGAAGTAAAGCCGGCGGTCCAATGCCATAGATTTATAGCATGTAAAATAACCTTCCACTACAATATGTGAAGCTAAATTTGTAGGGCAGATTTGATTAACGCTCTATTTAGTTCCAACTTTCGCCGCCAGATGCCGGTTGCGGTGGCATCTACAGTAGTAGCCAAGATCACAGCTAGGTTTCGTTGACGGTAGCATTTGGGGTAGCAAAAGTAGGTAGGAACTTCTTGAAATGATCGTCTGCAGTCCTTGCCTTCATTACAGAGAACACATACACTAATACAGCCTTCAGACAGATAGCTTGCCACGGTGGGTGAGGGGTTAACGTGTCGGATTGCCAACCCCAAGCTTGCAGGTTCGCTCCTGGCCGTGGTTAGTGACTTTTGAAAGGCGGCAAAAATCACGATACGCATGTCATAAGATGTTGGCATGTTAAAGAACCCATTTGAATTCATTAGGCCGTGTTCATAATGGCAAAATTAATCTAGGGATTTTCCGCCAACACAAAGTTCCTAAATTCTCTACTAGAAAGCGCTATAATGTCAAGGAGCTTAGATATCTAACCACCTTAACTTAGTGCTTCAAGGAACAAGAAAATTGGACATGCAAGGTGCCCTCGGGGTGTCAAATAACAAAAGCTTGCATCCGGTACCCGAAGCCATACGATATTAAATTAATCAGACAGATTCTACACACACCCAGAGTACACGGGGCTACATGACCGCGTCGTCGCAGCCCCTAAACTGAGGAACCAACCCTGTAATCATATGTAATTTTTGCAACGTTTTCCTAATAAGACTGATGTTTCTTACGGCAAGTTCATTAACATCTGAGGACCCCCACAGTTCTGGCCAGTTAACAACAAATGAGAGAACGTGCTCTGGCCACCGGAGAACAATGGACCCAGCAGACGGTCATTGTTGATTGGCAGTCAGTGAGTCGAGGTAAAACAGCGAGTATCAGCTAGCATGTAGGTACTGTCCGGCGTTGCCAGCTCGTGCCAGGGGGACGACAGTTCGTAGGGAGCGCGTGGGTCGGGGTAAGGCCCTGTACTGTTTGTTCTGCCAACCAATGAAGAATTAATTTTAGCACTAAGGTTCCGTAGTTGGCACTCATGAACGTTCACATCAAACCGAATGGCGGAAGCGGGAATAGTCTGTTTTGATTTTCCTCGTGGTGTTGTTGGTTGTTTTGATTTGTTCAGTATTTTCATTGTTTATTTGAATTGAATTGAGAGTCAGTCATGCCACTGCAAGGGAGGAAAAATTGCCAAGCACCGGGATGTAAGAATTATAATGATAGTGAGAACAATACGGCAATTTTCATCTTCCTGGTGTTGACCATGTGTAAAACTAGTGGGCAATATGGACTACTCTCGAATAAAAATATATAGAGAATAAATGTGTGCATTTCATCTCTTGTTTGTTTCCTTACCCATTCTCCTTTGCATTGCAATACAATTTGTTTTAGGGCTACGGGGAGGGGTGGGTGGTTGCGGGCATGCTAGACAAAAAGTGAGGTTATGGCAATGTAGTGTGTGCATTTGGACGATTTTCTTTATATTCATCGAATATCCCAACTATTCTGTAGAGTATGAGAGCATTTTTTAATTAGCCTAGAGGTGAATTAAGCTCTAGAACGGCATAACTATGTCTTTCGTGACAAATCCATTGCCAACATTGATATATATATCAAAATGTATTCTTTTCCTATCTGGACGTATATTTCAGCACCTAGCGAAAGGCGCAGTTATGTTTGAGTTATATTCATCAATAATCAATAACTCGTCGCAGAACATACTGTTCATTTACGTGTAATAAAGGCTACATTCATATGGCTTTTTACTTTTTATGTTGCCAGACTTGGCAGTACAATCCATAGCCTCAGGCGGTGTTCTCTCTCGGAAATTCTATAACCAAAAGTGACGAATCTCTTATACTTACATGATCCTTGGCTCGTGCAACAATAATAAGTAGCGGACCTCGGCGAGTAAACCACCCGCGAGCCTTTATTAGTATGCAGGATAGACTCAACGCAGTTCTGCCAGGGGCTATCGTGTTGCTATCGTCCTGTTTTTTTTAAACGCACTTAATAAACAAATAAAGATAGCCTATTTCAGTTGACTTTTCAAGAAATGCGAGATTTTTCGTGTTCTATGGAGACGATTTAGAAAATTTTGGTACAAACTGCACCTTCTAACTCCCTCTAGTTTAAGAACTTCAGTTTTGTGAAACAAACATACACCTTAGCGTTTTATAGCAACCCGCCCCGGCTTCGCCCGGGAAGAGTTATGAATGCATTACGTGATAAGCGCTTTTTCTTCGATGTCAATGAACTACGACCAATATCCGTTTTACGTCCAAGCATAATGGGTTAAAATCACTGGACTATTAATTATATTATCATGGAGATGCATGTGCAACGAATTCTTGTCAGACGTAATTTAAGAATGGCGAGGTGCATGAAACACAATTCCCCCTTCCGTTCAATCTAAAAGCACTTACTGTATATTAGGCGATGTATTGAAGAAGAGATATGCTCTCCCGGACATTTTTGTGGAACTTTTCATGATCCAGGTTATTTTTGTTTTCGACTTTTTTCACTGAAATCGTTACTGCTTGACTTCTTTTGATCAAAGATAAATTATTTTCTACAGAAACCGTGGTGGCGCAGTGGTTGGCTTCTCACCTTCTCACCTCAGCTTCGATTCCCGGTCAATGCATGTGAGATTTTCGAAGTGAAATGTTCTGTGGTTCGGATTCCACGTAAAAAGGAGGTCCCGTGGCTTATGATCTCGAGATTAACGGTCACGTAAAACTAAAATCTATCTTCTACTACCGAAAATGTCGTACCTCTGCCGCCTAATATCTGAAAGCTTTCTTTTGTGATCGGTACTGACGTGAATATCCAATATTCTCGAATCAAATAGTTTTCTAACTACGCTGGTGGATTTGCATGGCAGTGGATATTTTCCAGCCAGTTGAGCTGTCTTTTGTTCGCTGGTTGCTGCCGCTGCCACCAGATGCCTTCGCTGTAGGAACTCGTTCCTCAGTTTCGGTCAGTCAAGGTCTGCAGCAAGCTTAGGGTGTGACCCCAACAGATGATTATCATACATTGTAATGCTCTCCGTTATGCATGTACGTGACGGATTGTTATGCCGCTGCGTTGTCTCTCAAGAATGTAGTAAGCTCTGTCATTAATATTGTCTTCATAATAATGAGTGGCATGGCTTCGTGTCGTCTATTTGAATGGAAAATTCCTCGTGTATCCACGTGGTGCGCCTACGTACTGAGGAACACCAAAATGGACTTGCAGAATGTCGCGGTATGAGGGGAAAGAAGTAACGGTTGGTTCCTCAGTTTCGGGGCTGCGTCAACGCGGTCATGTAGCCCCGTGTACTTTGGGTGTGTGTAGAATGTGTCGGATAACCGGTGTTAATTGTGATGGCTGTATTAGTGTGTGTTATCTGTAATTCAGGTAAGGACTGCAGGCGATCAATTTCAAGTAGTTGCTACCAAATACTACCGTCAACGGCACCTAGCTGTGAACTTGGTGACTAGATGCCACCGCAACCGGAACCTGGCGACGAACGTTGGAACTTACAGAGCGTTAATCAAATCTACCCTATAAACTTAGCTTCGCATATTGTAGTTAGTGGAAGGTTCTTTTACGTGATGTAAAAAAATCTGTATGTGGACCGTTCGCAAATGGTCAATGTAGATTGATATTGCAACTTGTCAGCGAAACATGTCATCCCATTATCTGTGAATCTACTATAAATTCAAAACCATTTGTTTGCACCTTTGACTCAACTTCTCTCCACTTTTACAGCTGAAGTTTGAACACTTTGTCTACTCGAGGAACTTTGTGCAATCGTAGCAGTGTTGCCAACCTTTGAGCCAGATTCGCCAAAAAATTTAATTACTCGGGTGCTCTTTTGCCGCTCAAACAAGGTTTGTTCAAAACTAAATGTACCGTAATCTCTTATATAACAAGTAGTTCCGTGAAGAACTATACAGCCTATTTTCATATATCCTACTTATGTTAACTGCCACAATCAACATACAAAATTTCAGTTTAATTGCTGTAACAGATTCGTAGATATTGAGAACCGTCTAAATATTTCAGATGGTCGCCAGGTTGGATTTTTATTTTTGTACTATTACATTAAGATTATTGTGTACGTGTGGTATTCAAACTTCAATCGCATGATTAGACAACAAGAAGTAAAAACGAGATTTTAAAATTACGCACAGCAGCCATCTTGTGATAATGCAAACCATTGAAATAAATTAGATGCCAGTGGATCAACGTTTGTATAAGCATTTAACGTGCAACGTTTCACGGCACTCGGATAGTAAATTCGCGAGAAACGTCCATTTAAATATTTATACTTCGCGTCGCCGCCATGTTGGATTTGTGCTCACCAGGTTCCTGAAAGTCCTATAGGTGAACATATGTTCATAGTTTCTATGAACATTAAAAAATTCAGTTTGGTTGCTGTAAAAGATTCATAGATATTGAGAACCGTCTAAATATTTCGAGAGCTCACCATTTAGGAGTGTTATGTGTATAGGCCATAGAGTTATGTACCATTCAAGGACAATTATTGCCTAGGTTCATTATTCAAACTTTCACTTCGATCGCATGATTACGACACAAGAAATTAAAACTTAATTTTAAAATTTCGCACAGCCGCCATCTTGAGGTTATGTAAGCAATTGAATTAAATTAGATGGCAGTGCATTACAATCTGCAAAATCAATTACTGTACCACATTTCACTGCGCTCAGAGAGTTAAATCACGAGAAAAGTCTATTAAAATATTTTAAATTCGCTTGGTCGCCATGTTCGTTTCGTACTTTACAGGTTTATGAAATATACATAGGTATACTTGTATCAGTACCCTTTATCACCGTACAAAATTGCAGGGTGATATCTGTAATAGTTTCGGAGATATAGAATGTCAGTGAAATATTTCGCACAGCCGCCATTTTGAGGTTATGTAATCAATTGAACTAAATTAGACTCCAGTGCATTACAATGTGTATAAACATTTGCTGTACCAAGTTTCATTACATTTAGATAGTCAAATCGCGAGAAAAGTCTATTTAAATATCTCAACTTCACTTGGCCGCCATGTTGGTTTTGTAGTCACCAGGTTTTTGAAAGTCTCGTAGGTGAACTTCTAGTAGTGCCCTTTATCACCGTACACAATTTCAGGGCGATATCGGTAATAGTTTCGGAGATATTGAATGCTAGTGAAATATTTCGCACAGCCGCCATGTTGGATTGGAGAGACGTAACAAAATTTGAAGGGCACGGTCGAGGTCGCTGGGAATAGTACTATGAACTTCCCGAGTTTCATTGAAATCGCTCCAGCCGTTTCGATTTTATTAGGGGGGGGACACACACACGAATCACACACACACACACACACACACACACGCACACACGCACACACACACGGACAAAAGGTGATCTCATAAGCCTATTTTTTCAAAATTGAAAATAGGCTAAAAACAAGTGTCCTGACTGACTGACTGACTCATCATCGGCCAGCCAAAACTATTAAAGTTAGAAACATGAAATTTTGGGAATATGTTCGTTGTAAGTCGAAAACGCCCACTAAGGAAGGGTTTTCGGATATTCAGTTTCTAAAGGGGTGTTAAGGGGGTACACCTGCATTTCATTGAATAACAATATCTCCAGATTGCTTTCATTGGGGGATTTGATACTCGGCATATAAACTCATCATTAAAAATAAGAAGATACGTGTTTGAGGGTTTTTCGATGTGGTGTATATTTTGAGGTGAAAGGGGTGAAAAGTGGGGGTTGAAGGTTTCCTAACCGAGCGTGTATCTCTTAAACGACATAGGCGAGGAGTTTGGACCTCAGCGGAAAAAAATCAGCATAAAAAATAACAAAATAGGTGTTTGACCGTTTTTTCATAAATCCAATATAAGGGGCCCATGGGGAGGGGTGAAAATATGGGGAGGGGGGAGGAAACGTAATATGTCTGAGTGTAAAGTTATACATGGCCTATGTTGTAGACAATAACACATTACATCTTTTTTGTCTCTTGCTATTTCATCATACGACGAATACTTAGGGAGTTATTAATGATTTTGTACTTTTTGGCCGGAATTTTCTAATTCCCAGGAATGACATAAAAATTGATTCGAATGACATTTCGAAAAATAGTTTTTTTAATACTTTTATTATATTTTTCACGTCTTTTAGGGTCCGGAACCAACATGATATTTTGATGTTTTTTTTCGGCCCATGCATTTTTGGTTTCAGGTGATTGAATTATTTTCCACTAGGACCGTTGCTTATCTCTTATATAAAAACAAGTGTCCTGACTGACTGACTGACTGACTGACTCATCATCGGCCAGCCAAAACTATTAAAGTTAGAAACATGAAATTTTGGGAATATGTTCGTTGTAAGTCGAAAACACCCACTAAGGAAGGGTTTTTGGATATTCAGTTTCTAAAGGGGTGTTAAGGGGGTACACCTGCATTTCATTGAATAACAATATCTCCAGATTGCTTTCATTGGGGGATTTGATACTCGGCATATAAACTCATCATTAAAAATAAGAAGATACGTGTTTGAGGGTTTTTCGATGTGGTGTATATTTTGAGGTGAAAGGGGTGAAAAGTGGGGGTTGAAGGTTTCCTAACCGAGCGTGTATCACTTAAACGACATAGGCGAGGAGTTTGGACCTCAGCGGAAAAAAATCAGCATAAAAAATAACAAAATAGATGTTTGACCGTTTTTTCATAAATCCAATATAAGGGGCCCATGGGGAGGGGTGAAAATATGGGGAGGGGGGAGGAAACGTAATATGTCTGAGTGTAAAGTTATACATGGCCTATGTTGTAGACAATAACACATTACATATTTTTTGTCTCTTGCTATTTCATCATACGACGAATACTTAGGGAGTTATTAATGATTTTGTACTTTTTGGCCGGAATTTTCTAAGTCCCAGGAATGACATAAAAATTGATTCGAATGAAATTTCGAAAAATAGTTTTTTTAATACTTTTATTATATTTTTCACGTCTTTTAGGGTCGGGAACCAACATGATATTTTGATGGTTTTTTTCGTCCCATGCATTTTTGGTTTCAGGTGATTGAATTATTTTCCACTAGGACCGTTGCGTATTCTCTTATATAAAAACAAGTGTCCTGACTGACTGACTGACTCATCATCGGCCAGCCAAAACTATTAAAGTTAGAAACATGAAATTTTGGGAATATGTTCGTTGTAAGTCGAAAACGCCCACTAAGGAAGGGTTTTTGGATATTCAGTTTCTAAAGGGGTGTTAAGGGGGTACACCTGCATTTCATTGAATAACAATATCTCCAGATTGCTTTCATTGGGGGATTTGATACTCGGCATATAAACTCATCATTAAAAATAAGAAGATACGTGTTTGAGGGTTTTTCGATGTGGTGTATATTTTGAGGTGAAAGGGGTGAAAAGTGGGGGTTGAAGGTTTCCTAACCGAGCGTGTATCTCTTAAACGACATAGGCGAGGAGTTTGGACCTCAGCGGAAAAAAATCAGCATAAAAAATAACAAAATAGGTGTTTGACCGTTTTTTCATAAATCCAATATAAGGGGCCCATGGGGAGGGGTGAAAATATGGGGAGGGGGGTGGAAACGTAATATGTCTGAGTGTAAAGTTATACATGGCCTATGTTGTAGACAATAACACATTACATCTTTTTTGTCTCTTGCTATTTCATCATACGACGAATACTTAGGGAGTTATTAATGATTTTGTACTTTTTGGCCGGAATTTTCTAAGTCCCAGGAATGACATAAAAATTGATTCGAATGAAATTTCGAAAAATAGTTTTTTTTAATACTTTTATTATATTTTTCACGTCTTTTAGGGTCCGGAACCAACATGATATTTTGATGTTTTTTTTCGTCCCATGCATTTTTGGTTTCAGGTGATTGAATTATTTTCCACTAGGACCGTTACTTATCTCTTATATAAAAACAAGTGTCCTGACTGACTGACTGACTGACTGACTGACTGACTCATCATCGGCCAGCCAAAACTATTAAAGTTAGAAACATGAAATTTTGGGAATATGTTCGTTGTAAGTCGAAAACACCCACTAAGGAAGGGTTTTTGGATATTCAGTTTCTAAAGGGGTGTTAAGGGGGTACACCTGCATTTCACTGAATAACAATATCTCCAGATTGCTTTCATTGGGGGATTTGATACAAGGCATATAAACTCATCATTAAAAATAAGAAGATACGTGTTTGAGGGTTTTTCGATGTGGTGTATATTTTGAGGTGAAAGGGGTGAAAAGTGGGGGTTGAAGGTTTCCTAACCGAGCGTGTATCTCTTAAACGACATAGCCGAGGAGTTTGGACCTCAGCGGAAAAAAATCAGCATAAAAAATAACAAAATAGGTGTTTGACCGTTTTTTCATAAATCCAATATAAGGGGCCCATGGGGAGGGGTGAAAATATGGGGAGGGGGGAAGAAACGTAATATGTCTGAGTGTAAAGTTATACATGGCCTATGTTGTAGACAATAACACATTACATCTTTTTTGTCTCTTGCTATTTCATCATACGATGAATACTTAGGGAGTTATTAATGATTTTGTACTTTTTGGCCGGTATTTTCTAAGTCCCAGGAATGACATAAAAATTGATTCGAATGAAATTTCGAAAAATAGTTTTTTAAATACTTTTATTATATTTTTCACGTCTTTTAGGGTCCGGAACCAACATGATATTTTTATGTTTTTTTTCGTCCCATAGGCGAGGAGTTTGGACCTCAGCGGAAAAAATCAGCATAAAAAATAACAAAATAGGTGTTTGACCGTTTTTCATAAATCCAATATAAGGGGCCCATGGGGAGGGGTGAAAATATGGGGAGGGGGGAGGAAACGTAATATGTCTGAGTGTAAAGTTATACATGGCCTATGTTGTAGACAATAACACATTACATCTTTTTTGTCTCTTGCTATTTCATCATACGACGAATACTTAGGGAGTTATTAATGATTTTGTATTTTTGGCCGGAATTTTCTAAGTCCCAGGAATGACATAAAAATTGATTCGAATGAAATTTCGAAAAATAGTTTTTTTAATACTGTTATTATATTGTTCACGTCTTTTAGGGTCCGGAACCAACATGATATTTTGATGTTTTTTTTCGTCCCATGCATTTTTGGTTTCAGGTGATTGAATTATTTTCCACTAGGACCGTTGCTTATCTCTTATATAAAAACAAGTGTCCTGACTGACTGACTGACTGACTGAGTCATCATCGCCCAGCCAAAACTATTAAAGTTAGAAACATGAAATTTTGGGGATATGTTCGATGTATTTCGAAAGGGCGCACTAAGAAAGGATTTTTGGATATTCAGGTTCTAAAGGGGTGTTAAGGGGGTAGACCTGCATTTCATTGAATAACAATATCTCCCGATTGGTTTCATTGGGGAATGTGATACTCGGCATATAAACTAATCATTAAAAATAAGATGACACGTGTCTGAGGGTTTTTCGATGTGGTGTATATTATGGGGTGAAAGGGGTGAAAAGTGGGGGTTGAAGGATTCATAACGGACCGTATATCTCTTAAACGACATAGGCGAGGAGTTTGATACTCAGCGGGAAAAAATCAGCTTGAAAAGTAAGTAAATAGGTGTTCAGCCGTTTTTTCATTAATCTAATTTAAGGGGCCCATGGAGAGGGGTGAAATTATGTGGGGGAAAAACAGGAAAGAAAGTGTCCTAACTGATTGACTCACTCACTCACTCATCAAACTCAGGGAAAAATATAGCTTGGAAATAAGTTAATAGGTGGTTGACAGTTTTTTTCATAAACCCAATTTAAGGGGTTCATGGGGAGGGGTGAAATTCTGAAAAAGGAAAATTGAAAGAAAAAGTCCTGAATCACTCACCACCGCCCAGCCAAAATTATTGAAGTTAGAAACATGACATTTTAGGGATATGATAATTGTATGCCAAAACCGTCCACTAAGGGAGGATTTTCGAATATTCAGGTTCTAAAGTGGTCTTAAGGGGGTTAAATCTGCATTTCATTGAATACCAATAACTCCCGATTGGTTTCATTGGGGGATGTGATACTCGGCACATAAAGTCATCATTAAAAATAAGAAGACACGTGTCTGAGGGTTTTTCGATGTGGTGTATATTAGATGGTGAAAGGGGTGAAAAGTGGGGGTTGAAGGATTCCTAACGGAGCGCGTATCTCTTAAACGACATAGGCGAGAAGTTTGAAACTCAGCGGAAAAAAATCAGCTTAAAATATACGGTAAGTAAATAGGTGTTCGACCGTTCTTTCATAAATTCAATTTAAGGGGCTAATGGGGTGGGGTGAAATTCTGGAGAAAAAAAAGGAGAGAACGTGCCCTAACTGACTGACTAACTCACTCACTCTTCAATCTCAGGGGAAAAAGACAGCTTAAAAATAAGTACATAGGTGTTCGAGCGTTTCTTCATAAATCCAATTTAAGGGACCCATGGGGAGGGGTAAAATTCTGGTAAAAATAATTGAAAGATAATGACATAACTGACTCACTCACTCATCATCGCCCAGAAAAAAAATAAGAAGTTGGAGAGATGAAATTTTGGAAATATGTTCGCTGTATGTCGAAAACGTCAACTAAGGAAGGATTTTTGTTTATTCGGGTTCTGAAGAGGTGTTAATGGGGTAAACGTGCATTTCATTGAATAACGATATCTCATGAGTTGTTTCTTTGGAGATGTGATATTCGGCATATAAACTAATCATTAAATAAAAATAAGCAGACATATGTCTAAGGGTTTATCGATGTGGTGTATATTATGAGGTGAAAGGGGTGAAAATTGGGGGTTGAAGGATTCTTAACGGAGCGTGTATCTCTTAAACTACATAGGCGAGGAGTTTGAAACTCAGCGGAAAGAAATCAGCTGAAAATATAAGTAAATAGGTGTTCGACCGTTTTTTCATAAATCCAATTTAAGGGGCCCTAGGAGAGGGGTGAAATTCTGGGGGGGGGGGGGAACAGGAAAGAAAGTGTTCTAAATGATTAACTCACTTACTCATCAAACTCAGGTCGGAAGAACAGCTTAAAAATAAGTAAATAGGTGTTCGACCGGGTTTTTTAAAATCCAATTTAAGGGGTTCATTAGAGGGGTGAAATTATTAAAAATAAATAAAGGAAAATGTCCTGACTTACTCACTCACTCATCATCGCCCAGCCAGAATTATTGAAGTTAGAAACATAGAATTTTGGGGTTATGTTCGTTGTATGTCGAAAACGTCCACTAAGGAAGGATTTTTGGATATTCCGGTTCTAAAGGGGTGTTAAGGGGGTAGACATGCATTTAATTGAATAATAATATCCCCCGATTGCTTTCCTTGGGGGATGCGATAATCGTCATATACCCTCATCATTAAGAGTAATGTGTGAAAAGTGGGGGGTTGAAGGATTCCTAACGGATCAAGTATCTCTTAAAAGACAGAGGCATAAAGTATAAAACTTAGGGGGGAAAATAAACTTGATAAATAAGCAAATACAGTAGGTGGTCGACCATAATTCATAAATCCAATTTTAGGGGCCCATGGGGAGGGGTGAAAGTCTGGGGAAAGAAGTCCACTAAGGAAGGATTTTTGGATATACACTCATCATCCTCCAGCCAAACCTATTGCAGTTAGAAACATGAAATTTTGGGGATATGTTCGTTGTATGTCGAAAACATCCACTAGGGATGGATTTTTGGATAATCATGTTCATTGATTAACAATTTCTTACGAGTAGTTCCATTTGGGGGTGTGATATTCGGCATGTAAATTAATCAATAAAAATAAGCAGACATACGTCTAAGGGTAGATCTATATGGTGTATATTATGAGGTAAAAGTGGTGAAAATTGGGGGTTGAAGAATTCTTATCGGAGCGTGTATCTCTTAAACGACATTAGCGAGATGTTTGAAATTCAGCGGGAAAAAATCAGTTTAAAAATAAGTAAATAGGTGTTCGACCGTTTATTTCATAAATCCCATTTAAGAGGTTCATGGGGAGGGGTGAAATTCTCAAAAATAAATGAAAGAAAATGTCCTGACTCACTCATATTCGCCCAGCCAAAATTATTGAAGATAGAAACATGAAATTTTGGGGATATGTCCGTTGTATGTCGAAAACGTCCACTAAGGAAAGATTGTTGGATATTCAAGTTTTAAAGGGGTGTTAAGGGGGGTAAACTTGCATTTCATTGAATAACAATATCTCACGAGTGGTTTCATTTGGGGAGGTGATACTTGGCATATAAACTAATCATTAAAAATAAGCTGACACATGTCTAATGGTTTTTCGATGTGGTGTATATTATGAGTAAAAGGGGTGAATAATGGGGGTTGAAGGATTCCTAACGGAGCGTGTATCTCTTAAACGACATAGGCCAGAAGTTTGAAACTCAGCGGGAAAGAAATCAGCTTAAAAATACGGTAAGTAAATAGGTGTTCGACTGATTTATCATAAATCCAATTTAAGGGGCCCATGGGGAGGGGTGAAAATCTGGAAGAAAAACGTCCAATAAGGAAGGATTTTTGGATATTCACTCTCATCGACCAACCAAAACTATTGAACTTAGAAGAATGATATTTTGGGGATATGTTTGTTGTGTGACGAAAACGTCTACTAAGGAGGGATTTTTGGATATTCAGGTTCTAAAGGTGTGTTAACGGGGTTAAACCTACAATTCATTGAATAACAATATGACACGACTATGACGCGAGCGAAGCCGCGGGTACCTGCTAGTATAATATAAAATTAGAACTGAATTACTCTACCTATCGTTCAAAATACCACTAAAAACTATATTCACACACACAATTCATCACATAAAAAGCAAAGTTGGTAAGGCTCCCAATTAACGTGAAAATTATTTTTACAAAGGAAGTTTTGAACAGTAATCTAGCCTGCTTATGGAAACATAACAACATGTGCTCGAAAATCTTGTACGCCAAAAACAAGCAGGAAAAGTGGGAACTATTTACTGGTGCGTTAGCCTCTTCACTGACCAGAACATCCGTTTACTAGGTCTTGAGGTGACTAGACGTAGATATTTCATGTTTTAGAAGGGGGGCGCGACAGAAAAAATTTGAGAACCCCTGCCAAGGCAGTGGCGAAGAATCCTACTGCGTAGGGGTGTCCTTAGTGATAAATCCGGCTCTGTACTGGTACGGTCACTAGGGCATGCATGCAGTTCTAGGATCTCCAGTGGTGTGGAAAGTTAAGGACAGTATTTTGGCTGGGATGACCTATACTAACGGGTTTGTCAGTGCCACTTGATCCAAGAGCGTAGGTAGTCTCTTCCGTTACTGGTTCGTGTGACCTCCATGGCAACCAACACGTTGAGCGGCCTTCAGCCATCAGGGTCACCCATTCGATCCCAACCACGCTCCGCTATATCGCAACACATATCTTTATGGTCACTTGTGTGTCGTGGGGCTTACGGGCTGAAGTTGAATACTAGGGCTAGAATTGTAATGCCCTGTTAAACAATGAAACGTGCAGTTAAGACCTAAAAATCTCCAAAAATGATCTATACTTTAATTAAAATATATTTATATAATATATAATAGATATATTTTAAGTTTAAGTATTTGGGAGAAGTGATTCAAATTAATGGACTAGAGTCTAGACAAAGAAACAAATAGAACAAGAATACGAAATTTGGAACAAGCTTTTCAACTGACAAAGGATACCTACAATGAAAACAATCTTTCTGTTTATTTATTGGGCGGCTTCGGTGGCGTAGTCGGTAGCATGCTGAGCTTCTATGCCCAAGATAGTGGGTTCAAACCCGGCCGAAGCCGTCGGATTTTTTAAGAGCGTTAAAATTCCTTCAGTATGCCTTCCTTCGGAGGGGAAGTAAAGCCGGCGGTCCCATGTCATAGATCTATGGCATGTTAAAGAACCTTCCACTAATTACACCTGTGTGAAGCTAAATTGTATAGGTTAGGAATGTAAACAACGCTCTTAGGTTTCTACGTTCGTTGCCAAGAGCCGACTGCGGTGGCGTCTAGTAGCTTAGTTCTGAACTAGGCTTAGTAGTCGTTGACGGTGGCGTTTGGCGGCAAAAGTAGGAACTATTTTGAAAAATTCAAAGTTGCAGTCCTTACTTGAATTAAAAAAACAGATACACACACTAATACAGCCATCACAATATAAACACCGGTTATCAGACAGATTCTACACACACCCAAAGTACACGGGGCTACATGACCGCGTTGTCGCAGCCCCTAAACTGAGGAACCAACCAATCTTTCTATTGCTACTAAAATCCGACATTACAATACGGTAATTAAGCCGGAAAGTCTCTATGCTTCAGAATGTATGTTTTCCATCGAAAAAGGCGAAGAGCTAGAGGAGAAGGAAAGAAGGATACTTAGAAAAATATTGGACCATTAAAAACAGAAAGTGGAGATAAAACTCAGCACTCCAAGAGCCCGCCGATGAGCCAAGCTTGGTGTCCTAGGCGAAACCCCACACAAGACACGGCACAAACCTAGAAGAATTGCTGAGTTTTAATTCACCGGCCGTGAAAGCCAATATACCATCTTTTTGGAAGCCTTCATAGGGAGGTTAAGGCTGCTTGAACTTTTAGTTCTCGCAGCAAAGTAGTGCAGTTGCACTCAATATAAAGGGAGGTGGCGCGTAGTTCGTTACTCCTGTGGGGGTCCGGGCGGGGACACCAAGAGCCCACCGATGAGCCTAGCTTGGTGTCCTAGGCGAAACCCCACACAAGACACGACACAAACCTAGAAGAATTGCTGAGTTTTAATTCACCGGCCGTGAAAGCCAATATACCATCTTTTTAGAAAGTGGAGAGTTCAGATACAGAAAAAATGACGACCTCTACAAAAATAAAGTAATTGAAAAAATCCACGTTACGATCAGGAAAAAGAGGGTTAATTTCTTTGGACACGTAATGAGGATGAATAACACCAGACTCACAAAACACAGTCATGTATACAAAAGCAAGAATGGCAATCAATGGGTACAAAGTATAACAAGGGATATGGAAGTAGCAATAGATATTATTCAGGACAGACCACTTTTCAGAAATATGATCAAAAATTTCAAGGGTTTTCAGGAGAAGGAAAAGGAGAAGTGAGTTAACATCTGGACGGAAGAGAGAAGAACGAGACAGAGTGAAGTAATGAAGAACTACTGGAAGGCAAGAAAGGATGAAGGAAATAAGAGACAGTGAATGCAATGGGATGGCCAAAATCGAGGAAAGAAGAAGAAGATGTATTTTAATTCAAGTAATATATTTATATATGAGCCTCCGTGGCTTAGGCGGCAGCACGCCGGCCTCTTACAGCCGGGTCCGTGGTTCAAATCCCGGTCACTCCTTGTGAGATTTGTGCTGGACAAAGTGGAGGCAGACAGGTTTTTTTTTTCGGGTATTCCGGTTTTCCCTGTCACAAATTTCATTCCAGCAACACTCTCCACTATCATTGCAACTGTCATTCATTTAATCATTGCCCCAGGGGAGTGCGACGGACTTCGGCAGCCGGCACAGTTCATATCCTCGCCGCTAGATGGGGGCTTCATGGATTCCATTCCCTGACTCGGTCGGTCGACTGGAAGCAGGCTGTGCAGGCGCGGATTCAAGGGGGGGTCACGGGGGTCATGACCCCCCCCCCCCCCAAACGGAGACCAAATTTTTTTGCAAACTCAAAAAACGAAAACACAATTACCAGACAAATAAAACTTAATAAATTTTAACTGAAAAAAAATTTTTTTTTCATTTTATTCAATACTGAATTATCTTTATTGGAATTATTATGTTCTATTACAACTGTACATATTTACAACTTCAAACCTCTTGTATAAAAACTATTAGTTATACAACAAAATCAACTCGTCTATTTTGTTTAGCAAACCTTGTGATTACCGAATCGATGTTTATAGTGATGTCACGATGAATGTGCAGCATTGCACGGATAGGAAACTGGGGCTTTTTTTCGCACCAAAAATTTTTGCCGACGTCCAAACTGCAAGCTTGGTTGGCAATTTAAGCTGTGACTTTCTCCCTTTGTCGGTATCAACTCGACTTGCCGAAACTGTAACGTACCTAGATCCTTTTCTCGAAGCACGATGTAAAAGTCGCAAAACACGCCGTTGCAATTTGTTCGAATATTTTTGGTGCGCTAAACGCATCAAATTTCTAACCAAGAATCTTGCAAAAAAATTGGGCTGGTTTTGTATGTTTGGTTATTTTGTGATTGCGTTTATAGTGATACAATTTTTCTTAACAATTTCGATTCTCTGACCCCCCCAAAGCCAAACTCTAGATCGAATCTCTGACCCCCCCCCCCCCCAAAACCAAACTCTAGATCCGCGCCTGAGGCTGTGGATTTTCATTTTCAATATATTTATATATAATACGCTTCAGAAACGACAGCAATCAAGGGACGAACAAAAATCTAGGAATTACAAAACCAAGAGAGTAAATTTCTGAGAAATATCTACGGTCCAGTTCAGAATGAGGGAATATGGATAAGGAGACCGACAATAGAACTGTACAAACAGACAGAGACGATTACAAACAACATAAGGAAAAGGAGGGCAATTTTTTTATGGACATATACATAGGATGACCGAAGACAGACTGACCAAGAACATTTTTAATATACGTAGTTACGAATAGTACACTAAAAACAATTGGGTAAAGGAAACCGTGGAAGACCTCACGAAACTAAACATCTCTACAAAAGACATGACAGACAGGAGCACATACAGAGAAAAACTTAGACAACAGAAGTTTGAGCAAACTCCCAAAGAGAGACAACCGGGAAAAAAAGTGGACGGAGGAGAGAAAGAGGAAGCATAGTGTGGATATGAGAGGTTTTTGAAAAAAAAAAAAAAAAAGAGAAAGGGCCAGAATAGAACATGAAAATTAATTGTGTTGTAACGCTCTCTTTATGGGGAATTAACAAATAAATAATTTATATACTATATAATAGATACAATTTAATTGGAATATTGATTGCTGCATCTTTTAAACTTAAGAATTTATTTATTTATTTATTTATTTATTTATTTATTTATTTTAGTACAGAAATATTTGAGAATTAACTATGCTTTACTTAGTTGTAATAAGAAACCCTGGTAAATTCTATTAAAATTAAGGTTGAACACAGATTTACTTTTCTGGATGATGATGATGATGATGATGATGATGATGATGATGATGATGATGATGATGATGATGATGATGATGATGATGATGATGATGATGATGATGATGATGATGATGATGATGATGATGATGATCGAGTACGCAAACTCGAAATAGCCTATCAAACATCGCGCTCAATATACAACAAAAAAATGCCTGTTCAAAAATACTAAACCGTTCTGAAACCAGTAGTTGTGTATGCAGCCGAAACCCTATCCCTAAATGCTAATAAAGGACTCCTCGAAGAACAGGAGAAAAAAAGAGCGCAAAATCGTCAGAGGTATAATGGGATTAAATTACAAGAATGGTATCCACTATAAAAAAAACAGTCTACAGTGAAATAGATAAAATTTCAGAAACGATCCGTAATAGGCGGGCACGGTATTACGGACATCTCAAACGAATGCACGGAAACAGGCTGACTAAACAGATTTTTCATTTCTTTGACTCCAAACCCAAAACCACAATGTCCTGGTTTATGAATACCAAAGACGACCTCAAAATGCTGCATCTAAAACCCGACGACGCCTTCAATAGAGATCTCTTCCGCAAAACGATACTGTCTAATGGGCTAACCCGAGACGAGACTCGAACCCGAAAAGAAGACCAGGTACCACCTGGACAGCGGAGCACAAGATGGCCCACTCACAGAGAATGAGGGAATTCTGGTCTCAGAGGAAAGCGAAACAAAAATGCCAAGGGTAGCAAGACTTTACGTGGTCCTAGAAGGCCTCAACGAATTATATATATATATATATATATATTTTACGAGGGACTGTGGAAAATCTTCAAAAGACACATGTGAAGGGTCCGCACTCCACAGTAGTGTGGGATTCTTACCCACTAAAAACCACCTCCCTTTTCCCACGATGTGTTCATCACCCCGGAACCGCTCTCGCATTACTTCAGGGTGATGTCGTGCTTACTTAGTCATTCAGACTTCTTCTTTCTTCATTTTTTCTTATGGATGTTCGAACGCATCCATTTCCCTCTTCTTCTGGCGCAGGACACATTCTATGTAAATAGCTATCTGATTCCATGTTTGATCATTTCGGAGCATCATCTGTAGGATGTTGTCCGGCGTGATTGCCCCTGTAGACGCTTGCAGATCTCTTCTATATGTTGACCAGCGTTCACACACAAAGAATGTGTGGAGCGCATCATCCTCTTCATTACAATAATGACACAAAGGACTATTAGCCACGCCTATGTGATGCAGGAATCTCCGAAAATATCCATGGCCTGTTAGGAACTGTGTCAAATAATAATTGACCTCTCCGTGGTTTCGATCAACCCAGTCAGCCAGACGCGGAATAAGTTTCTTTGTCCATCGACCTCGTGTCTCATCATCCCACTTCTGTTGCCATCGTTCCATACAATGGTTGTGTGCAGACGTCTTTGCCTGGTGTATGTCCAGTTCTTCTTTGGTGCGCCACACTTCCTGACGCTCTAAGGCAAGTAAATCAATTGGTGCTACTCCCGCTACCACTAGAACAGCAGGCTCTGAAACAGTGCGATATGCACATGAGATCCTCAGTGCTCCTCTTCGTTGTACTGCTGCTATCCTTTTACGATATTTCTCAAACCGTAAGGACTCAGCCCAGATCTCAGCTCCATAGAGTAATATGGACTGGACTGTTGTCATCAGGAGACGTCGTTTGCTTGGCTTCGGACCTTTAATATTACCCATTAATCGGCTCAAAGCGGTCAAGATATTTGCTGCTTTATCCGTCACTCTTTGAATATGGGCCCAGAATGTGAGCTTCGTATCTAGCGTCACACCCAAGTACTTCGTACTCCTTCATGAATTAATCATCGTCCCTCCCACTTGCATTGGTACAAGTGTGTTGATTCTCCTTCTCGTCAGCACAACAATCTCCGTTTTATGGTCTGCTAATGACAGCTTATGTTCCGTCATCCAATCTGTGACACGTCGCATTACCTGATTGAGTTTCAGTTGCGCCAGCTCTATATCACGAGCCACAATCAGAGCAGCAACATCATCAGCATATCCTACCAATATTGCATCTTCGGGCATCTTCAGCCGAAGCAGGCCATCGTATGCAATATTCCAGAGATCTGGCCCAAGAATAGATAATAATAATAATAATAATGATATATTGCGATGTTTACTATTAATTCAATCCCCCGCCCTCTCCCCAGAGTAAAAGTCCACAATCCGCCACTGGAATGTTGGTAATCCTGGAAAGCAATTTCACGCTTGTGTTTTGTGACTTCTTTTTTAGATGGCTTCATTTGGCTTTCAATTAGACTTTTATGTCCACTTTGTTATCAGAAATGAATAATAGTTCGTAAACATAATTCGGCGAGGCGATTGTAAATGACTAGAGGTAAAATGCCATGTTATGGCCATCAATTTGTCTTCGCAGAAAGCTGCAGACATGAGAAGTGTTACGACGTCCGACTGAAGAGGATTACAGTATTTTGTAGACACTTCGCTTGTGGTGATTGTTGGGGCGCAGGGCGAAATCATTTTGCTCTTCTAACGAGGATGGAGATTATGTGAGTGATTATTAATGTACTTCTGTATTTTTTTGAGCCTATTTTCATTTTATGGAAAAAAAAAATAGGCTTTTGTCGCGCGTGTGTGTGTGTGTGTGTGTGTGTGTGTGTGTGTGTGTGTGTGTGTGTGTGTGTGTGTGTGTGTGTGTGTGTGTGTGTGTGTGTGTGTGTGTGTGTGTGTGTGTGTGTGTGTGTGTGTGTGTGTGTGTGTGTGTGTGTGTGTGTGTGTGTGTGTGTGTGTGTGTGTGTGTGTGTGTGTGTGTGTGTGTGTGTGTGTGTGTGTGTGTGTGTGTGTGTGTGTGTGTGTGTGTGTGTGTGTGTGTGTGTGTGTGTGTGTGTGTGTGTGTGTGTGTGTGTGTGTGTGTGTGTGTGTGTGTGTGTGTGTGTGTGTGTGTGTGTGTGTGTGTGTGTGTGTGTGTGTGTGTGTGTGTGTGTGTGTGTGTGTGTGTGTGTGTGTGTGTGTGTGTGTGTGTGTGTGTGTGTGTGTGTGTGTGTGTGTGTGTGTGTGTGTGTGTGTGTGTGTGTGTGTGTGTGTGTGTGTGTGTGTGTGTGTGTGTGTGTGTGTGTGTGTGTGTGTGTGTGTGTGTGTGTGTGTGTGTGTGTGTGTGTGTGTGTGTGTGTGTGTGTGTGTGTGTGTGTGTGTGTGTGTGTGTGTGTGTGTGTGTGTGTGTGTGTGTGTGTGTGTGTGTGTGTGTGTGTGTGTGTGATTTTTTTTTTCTCTCTCTCTCTTGCTAAACGGTTAGAGCGATTTCAATGACACTCTGTAAGGTCATAGCACCATCTAGGCCGACTCTGTCCGTGCCCGTCAAATGTTTTCATGTCTCACCAATCCAACATGGCGGCTGTGCGAAATATTTAACCAGCATTCAATATCTCCGAAACTGTTACCGATATCACCCTGAAATCTTGTACGGTGATAAAGGGCACTACTAGAAATTCACCGATGAGACTTTCAAAAACCTGATAACTACTAAACCAATATGGCGGCCAAGTGATGTTGAGACTTTTAAATAGACTTTTCTCGTGATTTAATCATCCAAACGCAATGAAACTTGGTGCAGCAAATATTTATATACATTGCATTACAGTGGCATTTAATTTAATTCAATTGTTTACATAACCTCAAGATGGTGGCTGGGCGAAATATTTCACTGGCATTCTATATCTCCGAAACTAGTACTGATATCACCCTGAAATTGTGCACGATGATAAAGGGCTCTACAGCACGTTCATCTATGTAATTTTCAAAAACCTGTCAAGTACAAAACCCAAGCGAAGTTGAAACGTTTTAATAGATTTTTCTCGCAATTTAACCGTCTGAGCGCAGTGAAACATGATACAGTATATGATTATACATATTGCAATGCATTGGCATCTAATTTAGTTCAATTGTTTACATAAAATCAAGATGGCGGCTGTGCGGAATTTTAAAATTAAGTTTTTATTTCTTGTGTCGTAATTATGTGATCGAAGTGAAACTTTGCATAATGAAGCTACGCAATAATTTTCCTTTAACGGCACATAGCTCTATGGCCTATACATATAACAAACCAACATGGCGACCATCTAAAATATTTAGACGGTTCTCAATATCTGCGAATCTATTACAGCAATCAAACTGAAATTTTGTATGTTGATAGAGGCAATTAACATAACTAGGATATATGAAAATAGGCTTTAGTTCTTCACGGAACTACCTGTTTAGCAAAAAATGAAAGTAGACTTACGAGATCAACACGGGTCAATAGTCGTCAGTCTGTCTGTGTATGTGTGAGTGTGTATCTGTCCCCCTATAAATTAAAACACGACGAAAGCGCTATAGTGTTCAAGGTGCTTAGATACCTAACCTCCTTGACTTTCATAGTGCTTCAAGGAACAACGAAATTCTACATGCAAGCTACCCTCTGGGTGTCAAATAACAAAGCTTGCATCCGGCACCCGAGACCATACGATATTATTAATATTATTATTATTATTATTTATCACACTAACTTTGCGAGCCCATAGAGATACTTTCTAATAGGACACGGCTACTTCTTGCCGAGCTTCATGCAGTACCTCTAAATGACACATTTGTTGAGCCAGGCGTCGGGAAGGGCATACTGCCGTAAATCCAACACCCCACTCAGGCATCACATGGCATCCAAGACCGCATAGAAATGGGAATGCTTACGGGTAGAAATACAGGTCATATTTCACATAATACCAACTGCTGATGTTAATAATAATAATAATAATAATAATATCGTATGGCCTCGGTGCCGGGTGCAAGCTTTGTTATTTGACACCCAGAGGGCAGCTTGCATGTCGAATTTTATCGCTCCATGAAGCGCTATGAAAGTCAAGGAGGTTAGATATCTAAGCTCCTTGACACTATAGCGCTTTCTAGTAGAGAAAAGAGGAACTTTGTGTTATGGGGTTACCAAAGAAAGGAATGTTTCAATGCGCATGCGCATCAAAGTAGGGGAGAGTGTTTCCAGCTCTCTTGTCTGTCCACTGCTAGTCTTTCTTCTGCGCATGTGCGTCAGGTAGGGGAAGTGTCACTCTCTCACTGCTACTGATTTCCTTGTCGTTCTCGTTGTGCCTTGTAAAGTCGTGTATGCAGGGGCGTATATAGAGTTTTATTTCGGGGGGTGCCCAACCGGGGGCCCAAAGAATAGGGGTCCGGGGTTCTCCCCGGGAAACTTTTGTGTAATTTGGTGCAAAATTATGAGTTTTAAGGCTTTCTGGCATCACATTTTCAACCAATTAGTTGTTATGTTTTAAGTTTGGGTAATGTCAAACACAACGAAGACCATTTTATGATACTTTTCATTAATACGATCATCTTGCTCTCTTGATAGTATTTACATGGAAAGAATTAGTGTTACTGTTTTGATTTACAACTCACACTATAGTATAAAGTCAAGTTTTCTTGAAGCATTGCCAAATCGGCTCATAACTTCATCGTCAGTGAGATGGATGTCTGTCTCTGTGAATAGATGGCAATACTAGACCGTTGAGTCTGTTTTTAGAAGTAGAATTTCTTAAGTATATTTTCAACTAACTCAAAGTCCGTTCGGCAGTACCAGTAGTTACAGAGAGAGGAAAATTTGCCAACAGTTTGATACGGGTATAAAAGTTAGGGGGAAAACTTTTGTCACACGCTTCAAGGGCACTTGTAGCTGTTCTTGGTTCGTTCATAAGAGCGAAGGCACTGGAGAGTAATAAGAGGTTATGTTGTTACTCGCGAACTGATTGTCACACTGTTTACATCGCTCTACCGTCGCCTTGCTTTGCAACGTTGCCATATGTCGCTTAGTAACAATAGTACATGGTTATATTGGTTTTTAATGTTTTAATACATAAACAAATAGTATATGTGACAACAAATTCGGTGAGTGGGAGGCCCGGACACCCCAGCCCTCCCCTTATATACGCCACTGCGTATATGGAGGGGGAAGCTCTTCAGCAGCAACTTACGGCGAGTCCCGCCTCCAACATTTTTTTCTACGTGGTAACCCTATAGCGGAAAATCCCGAGATTAATTTTACCATTATGAACACGGCCTACTGATTTCAAATGGGTTCTTTAACATGCCAACAACGTATGACAAGCATGTCATGATTTTTGTCGCTTTTCAAAAATCACTTATCACGGCCAGGAGCGAACCTGCAAGCTTGGGGTTGGTAGTCCGACTCGATAAACACTCACCGACCGTGGTAAGCAGTACATCTTAATGACACCTTTGATGAGCTAGGTGTCGGGAAGGGCATATGGCCGTAAATCCATCATCCCACTCAGAAATCACATGGCATCCCCGACCCCATAGAAATGGGAATGTTTACGGGTAGAAATACGGGTCATATTTCACATAATACCAACTGTTGCTGCTAAAAATATTAGACATAAGTGCACCCTGGGTATGAAGAGGAAACCCTTCCTACGTCGAGCTGCCCCTGAAGAAATATTTTTTCATATTAATCAAAATTTGTAACAGATCTGGTTTTATTAGTTTTTAGTATTTTTAAAAATAATTTAAGATAACTTAGTTAACATTTCAAAACTACAGGGTCATTATATATGTGCGCGCTAGTAAACACGGCAAGCTAAGCCTGCTGTGACTGACGCAGATCGCGGGCACGTGTGCGTGGTTCTGCCGGTGGTAGGCATGCTCCGCTGACTCATATCGTTAGTTCACAAGTGTTTAGTCATTCATGTGGACGTGTATCTGCAAATCTTAGACGTTAGTGTTGCACGTTTAGTGAGTATTGTGATTACTGTGATTGTTGGTCATGCCTAGACACCAATTCCCATTGCGCGAACGTGTATATTATCCATAATTCGTATATGTAAAGCAGAAAATCTTGTTCTGAAACCAGACGAAAAATTCGAATCAAGTTTCCAGTGCCTAATGCCAGTACAATTAGGAGGCTTGCTAAATGATTCAAGGAAACAGGCTCCGTAAATAATAAAAGAGTTGACAGACATTCTTTCATCAAAAGATGTCAGGTATGTGCGAGGGAGGACATTTTCAGCATCGCCTATGAGCACTGTAAGTTACATTATTGAACATGTTTGGTAACATTGTGAAAGTGCGCGCCATCACCGGCTGAACCGGGTACGTGCGCCCGCAATCTGTGCCAGTCACAGCCGGCTTAACTTGCCGTGTTTATCGGGGCGCACACAGATAATGACCCTGTACAACTATAGAGAGCATTTATCAAAAGTTGGCAACCCTGGTGACTCTGCATACAAACATTTTTCTGCGACCGATAAATCACAAATTTTAAAATTTTTGCTACGTGTCTCCATAACTGAGTTTTGATAAGTCGAATTTATTTTGAAATCACCTATCGATTCGAGATATCGAGGTTAGACTTTATATTGAGAATGCGCTTCGTCCTTTCATCTCGATTCTGAACTTCTGTTATCTATAATTAAAACGCTTAATTAGATACATTATGCTCACTGTGAGCTTACTTTTACGACTCATGAAGACAGTAGTTACGTCCAGATTAGGGCAATGGGCCATACGAAATAATAATCGCAATGAAATGGATTATATTTTACAGACTTGGGTTATACTGCTCGTCAAATTACATGGCTGTGCTTATACGACAGACGGCCGCAACGTTCCAGGCTCCAAAGTTCAAACATTCCATTTAATTGATTATATTCAGACTGAACCACTCCATCTCCAGGGACGTGGTTGGTGACCACGGGATCCCAACTGAGTCCGGCATTGCTTCCACTTACTTGTGTCGGGCTCCGCTCCGTCTTCTTTCCTGTCGACCTCACTTGGTCAACTCTCGTTCTCTTCTGACCCCGACGGTATTAGGGTATCCGTTCCTTTCCCGCCTTAATTGGCCCCTGTCTCATCTTTTCTGATACCCTCCTTCTGCGAGGGGTCAGCCTTCTTTTTTCTTTTCATGTTATCTCCTGCGTTCTGCTCAAGGCCCTCAAGGAGGCAGAGTGTATGTAGCCCCACCACTTCTGGTGCACCCTGGATATTGCTACACCCTCAAGGGCTCACGGCTGGTGAGTTCGGGAGTTGGTGACCCCGATCAATTCCTGAGCTGGGTCCGGTTTTATTCATTCCCTCTGGAGCGGACCCTCTCCTCTTTCACTTACCTATCTGCCTTTCGTGGCTCTCCTTCCTTCCAAGTCGCTCAATCCGCACTCTTCGAGGTTTGAGGGCATTTCTTTTCCTCCTGTCCTTTATTTGCCTTATACTCCTTTTATTTTCCGTTTCTTCTAGTATAGGCTATAAGTTAGTAGTTAGTTTTAGTTATAGTTTACATTTCATTATCATCTTCACGATCAGCCACACCATTAGGGGCCGATAACCTAGATGTTAGGCCCCTTAAAACAAGAATCATCATCATCGTCTGCTTCCTGTCGATCTCCCTTGGTTAGCTCTTTTTTTTTTTCGACATCAACGGTATCAGAGTATCTAAGGCTTTAATTGACCCTTGTCAGTTGTAACTCTTCAATCGGTATTATTCACTGTATTGACTGTATACACTGTATTATTAATATTATTGATTTTCATTTTACACGGAGCGCGTATGACTAATTCTTCTTTGATGCTCTTTTCCGTTCCCAATGCTGATAATTTCTCCTTTCTCTCCTGCGAAAGGGGCTTCCGACATTTAAGGACTCTAGGTGGTGGGGTCCATAATTCTACCATAGCACAAAATTTAGAACGATCTTCTACATCAAGGTCAGCAATTTCAGCCGAATCCAAGTCCTTTAGTACTTCATTAAGCCACAAGATTCCTGTCTTGTCTTTCGGCTTTCTCCAGGTCATCCATGGTGTCTTTTCTGTTCATCAAGAGGTTCTCTGCGGCATACAGAAACTGTGGTCTGACAGCAGTTCTGTAGTGACAGATCTTAGCATTCCTCGAAATGCATTTCTTGTTGTACAAATTGTGGGATAGTTGGTATGCTGCGTTGAGTATGTACACTGTATTTTTGTTAGGTAGTCAGCCCGAAGGCTGGTTGGATCCTCAAAAAGCACCGCCGTTACGTTATGTGAGTAGATACCTACAAAAACCCAAGGCAGCGCTAAATTGAGGCGTTCTAGGCAAGAAGAGGTTATACGAATAATAAGTAAATAATGTCAAACAAAAATATCGGAATGCAGCCGAAAGTAATTAGAAACCCCTATAGACGTCAAATTGGCACGTGAAAAGCTAAAGGAAGTAAGAGACTTCTGATACTTAGGACGCAAAATAACCAGTGATGGACGAAGCAAAGAGGATATAAAAATCGGTTATCACAGGCAATGAAAGCATTTCTACAGAAAGGGAATCTGTTGAATATAGGTATTTGGGAGTCATTTTTGAAAGCCTTTGTCAGGAGCGTGGCGCTCTATGGATGTGAAACTTGGAATATTGGTGCAGCAGAAAAGATGAGAATTAAAGCGTTTGAAATGTGGTGTTACAGGAGAATGATGACGATCAGATGGGTAGATAGGGTTACAAACGAAGAGGTATTATGTCTATTGGGAGAGGAGAGATGTTTCAGGTGACTGCTAATGAAGAGAAGAGATTGTTTTGTAGGACACATACTAAGACACCCAGGAATAACAAAGTTAGTTTTGGAAGGAAGGGTCCAGGATAAGAACTGTAGGGGTAGACCAAGGTTAGAATAAGTTAAACAGATTGCCTCAGTTGTAAGGCGAGGTAGCTATGTAGAGATGAAATGATTAGCTCAGGACAGGGAGGTTTGAGGGGCTGCTGCATCAAACCATTCAAAAGACTGAAGACTCAAACAACAACGTCTAGTAAATAACACTCTTGGAAAAAAATTCATGCATTTGTTATGATCACTATTATAATGGGACAATTTGACTATTACATGTTTCGACCTGCAAGTGGACATCATCAGGTCCTGATCTTTGTGTTGAGGGTTAAGTTAATATATAAATATTATCTAACTATACAAATTTTTGTAGTGCGTTTAATTGGTGTTTATATAACGATTCGCAGTCTGAATCTCGTTATATAAGGTTAGTTTCTTTATAAAGTTAAGTGGATGCTCTAATTTTATTTATATACTAGCAACCCGCTCCGGCTTCGCCCGGTATCTTTAACGGTTTACCCAGTGTAAGCTTAAAAGGCACACAATTCAGAAAAGCCAATGTGAACAGCGAAACTCCAACATACTCTTCTCTGAAGTCTTAACTCGACACGACTCGACAGTTTGATGCTGGCCGAAGCTGGGATGATACGCTCGCTTCGTAAACTCGCTCCGAAGCTACAATAGTAATTTAAATTCCCCATTACAATTGAGTACAGTCGTCTTGACCAACAGAAAAAAAATCAAATTTCGATTACTAATGCAACACTGAAAAATAGGCTCCAACACGATAACATTGCAATATCAATGTGAAACTAGAGTAAGGAAATCCATGTGATCAGATAAATCCTAAATGAAGCACCAACAACAACTAGTTTCAAATTTTGCTCACAGCAAGCCCTACTTCTGAGCCGTATGGCGCTTCCGGTGATTCAAAAATCAACTCCACCGATTTAAGAAGCGAAACACTTAGAACTTCTGTAATTGTGCCATCACTCATAAACTGGAAATGGATCCTTCACGACAAAAGAAATCGTGATTGCGCCGAGTAAGCAATTGGAACGACTAATTGGCGAAACTGTCGACACGGAAGACTTGAGTTCCAATTATTGTCCTTTAGCTGTCACAACGGTAATAACTGTAAAGCTTGATTGCTGTGCAAGATCTTGACTTTATGCTTCAGAATAATGTGTCTGATGAACTCGTCCCGTAAGACATAGTTCTCCAGTTCAACTGTTCAACGACCGGCTCAGGGCAGCTAACCTGCAAGTGAGCCGACACAGATATGACTAGTCCGGCGGATTAAGGGAAGTATTGTGCAAATCGAGGTAAAAGCTATTTTATTCTTTAGTTACGTTAAGGGGTCCATAAGGAACGTTTTTAGCCACGGAGGAATTCTGCACACCCCCTGGTAAATTTTTTAAAGCCATGTGATGGGGCACGTACCCTTATTTTATGTGTTAAAAATTCGTAATTAATTTTATGGGGAAAAATAATAAAATTAGTACCGTAGCAAGAAAAATTACCCAAAAAATTAATTTCTTGCCCTCAAAAACATCGGAAATGTTACCCATTTTATTAATTTTGCCCATAAAAAATAATTACGAAGTTTTACCCATATCATATGTTTGGGCTGTAAAAAAAATAATTCGATCTAAATTGCATTTCGCGAATGTTTTCAACCTCAAAGATTGACAATCTAAATTGCTTTTTAGTAAGTCTTTCAATGTAGGAGCAGGGCATTTTAGTGAGTATTTTGAATTTCAATTGCATTTTGTAAGTATTTTCAACCAAAACCGCGTTTCGCAAGAATTTTAAATCTAATTTGCATTTTGTGTCGCCTCCGTAGCGTAGCGGTCAGCATGGTTAGCTGCCGCCCCGGAGGTCCTGGGTTCGATTCCCGGCTCTGCCACGAAATTTGAAAAAGTGGTATGAGGACTGGAACGGGGTCTACTCAGCCTCGGGTGTTCGAAATGAGTAGAGGGGGGTTCGATTCCCACCTCAGCCATCCTCGAAGTGGTTTTCCGTGGTTTCCCACTTCGTCTTCGGGCAAATGCCGGGATGGTACCTTCTTCAAGCCCACGGCCGCCTCCTTCCCTCTTCCTTGCCTATCCATCCTGACCTTCCATTACCTTCCCTCATGAGGCCCCTGTTCGCTTTGCAGGTGAGGCCGCTTGGGCGAGGTGCCAATCACACCTCACCAGTTGTATCCCCTCCGATTAGATGTTCCCAGCTCTAGGACACTGCCCGTAGAGGCGGTAGTGGTGAGTTCCCTCGCTGAGTCCGTGGGTTCCACCAACCTGGAGGGTAAACGGCTAAGAAAAGAGAAAATTTGCATCTTGTGTGGTGGGCATTTTGCAAGTATTTTGATTCTCAATTTTAGCTATCCAAGGTATCTTCAGCATCACTCAAATGCTTGAATTTCTCTTGGATATGTTAGTCAGTTATTGTTGTTTTAAGAGGTGGAACAGTAAGGTCATCTGGCCCTTATTTTGGACATGGTTTCAATGAGCTAGTGCCCATGTCTGGACGCCTTATATCATAGTAGGATGCTGAAAAAGTAGCATCGGAAAAGTCGTGATTGGTGCTTCTCATAACTGTAGTTAGGCCTACATGATTCTTGCGACAGAAATGCATCTTTTGTAGTGGTGTAGCAGCTAACATTCTTAGCTGTCGCCCCGGAGGTCAGGGTTGATCCCCGGTTCTGCTTCGGTGGCGTGGTTGGTAGCATGCTGTACTGCTGTGCCCAAGATAGCGGGTTCAAACCCGGCCAAAGTCGTCGGATTTTATTAAGAGCGTTAAAAATTCGTCAGTATGCCTTCCTTCGGAGGGGAAGTAAAGCCGGCGGTCCCATGTCATAGATTTATGGCATGTAAAAGATCCTTTCACAGGCTAAACTTGTGTAAAGCTAAATTGTTAGGTTAGATTTCGTCGGAACGCTCTATCAAAGTTCCAACGTTCACCACTACGTATCATTGATATCTGGTAGCGAAAGTTGGAACTACTTGAAATTGAACGGAACTTTTAGCTCACCCTAAGGGTGTCCGCTGGAAGCAGCAACAGACTCTGGTGAGCCGAACATGTCCTCGGACACTCCCGGAACTAAAATCCATACTCTAAATAAACAAATCTGCGAAGAAATTTAAATCTTGTCTGAGGGCTGGAATGGGGCCCATTCAGCCTCGTGAGGCAAAACTGAGAAGAGTTGGGTTCGGTTCCCATCTCAGCAATCCTGGAAGTGGTTTTCCGTGGTTTCCCACTTCTTCACCAGACAAATGCCGGAATGGATCCTAAACTAAGGCCACGGCCGCCTTCTTCCCAATCCTCGTCTGAATTATAAATACACACTCTAATACAGACACTAGACTACAATGGGATAGGTTATCATACAAATTATATACACACCCAAGTTCACTGGGCTAAATGACCACGATGTCGCAAAGCCCCTAATGAATTAGCAAAAACAATAATGTATATGTGTGGGTGGCTAAACGATCGCTGACATTATAAAGGAACTGACTTCTCCAAGAAATACCAAACTTCCAGCATTAGTTTGCCATGATGATAGGCTATCACCTCTTAACGAGTATGATGACTTTTTTTTTCGGACCATAAGACCTCAATGTCTGTGGGTCCTCTGATGACTGTGTAGACCAATCCTGGAGCCAGAACTTCTTCCACAATTTTCACAAACATATAAGGTGCGTTCAAAAAGTAACGAGCCGGAGGCTGTAATGCGCAAACCGGTGACGGCATCGGATAATCGTGGTGTGCGTAACGAGGTGTGGTTCCGACCAGAGTGTGGAAGGTCACAGCCCGTCGCTAGAGGGCACGCGTGCACGTCACGTCCAACGCTGCTAGTCGCATTGTAAACAGTGGCTTGGAGGCGTCAACCGAAGAGCAAAGAGGTGTTGTTCTGTTTCTGACAGCGGAAGGAGTAGGGGGAACGGACATTCATCGCTGAATGCCACAAGTGTACGGCGAACACTGCATGTCTCTTGCAAGGGTCAAGGCGTGGCACAAGCGCTTCAAGGAAGAACGGGTGTATTTAGCCGATGATGCCCGGTCTGGGGCACCCCCCTGCATTACCGATGACAACGTCCAGCTGGTTGATGCACTCATTACCCAGGACCGCTGAGTGGCAGTGAACGCCATAGCCGCCGTGGTCGGATTGAGCGTCGGAAGTGTGCACACCATCATGAAGGAACGACTTCACTTGCGGAAAGTGTGTGCCCAATGTGTGCCCCACAGTCTTCAACCACACCAGGAAGCAGATGGAATGGCCTACTGTCTTGGTCTTGGTTGGACGATTGACGCATGCTGCTGCTCGCTTTGTATCGTCACGTGACGTGCACCTTATATATTTCACCCACAACTCGCTGAGGATTGTTCCCTTGAGTGGCCATTCGTTCTTTCCTTGCCTGTCACATATCCACTGCATGTTCGAAGTGTTGTGGTCCTCCGTGAACAAGCAGACGCCATGCTTTTCGGTTAGAAACTGTGGTCTCCCAGTTTTCGGTGGTGATCATACATTTCTACATGTTAGATTTCAGGGCATCTTTGTACCTTTGGCGTTGTCCTCCCTGCGAACGGTGTCCATTCGTAAGTAGAGTATACAAGATTTGCTTAGAGAGACGAGAGCCGGACATACGGACAACATGACCAGTCCACCGAAGTTGATGTTTGATTATTGTGACCTCGATGCTTGTAGCATTGGCTTCTTCGAGGATGCTGATGTTGGTACGCCGGTCTTGCCATGTTATTCTCGAGATTCTTCTCAAACAACGTTGATGATATTTCTCCAAGCAGAGCGGCTTCGGTGGCGTAGTTGGTAGCATGCTGAGCTTCTATGCCCAAGATCGCGGGTTTAAACCCGGCAGAAGTCGAGGGATATTTTAAGAGCGTTAAAAATCCTTCAGTATGCCTTCTTCGGAGGAGAAGTAAAGCCGGCGGTGACATGTCATAGATTTATGGCATGTTAAATAACCTTCCACTAATTGCACCTGTGTGAAGCTATAGGTTAAATTTGACTAGCGCCCTTAGGTTGCAACGTTCGTCGCCAGGAGCCGACTGCGGTGGCATCTAGTAACGAAGTTCTGAACTAGTAGTCGTTGACGCTGGCGTTTAGCGGCAAAAGTAGGAACTGCTTGAAAATTCAATGTCTGCATTCCTTAGTTGAATTAAAAAAAGTAACAGTCAGTCTGAAAGACTAGACTTTGTATCATTTTAAATGCTGACAAATGCTAGAAAGGCTGGAGGCTTCGCTCGAAGCCAAAGACTGCATAATACTTGTCTTGCTTATCTCGTTTCAAATTACTCGCGAACGGCAAGTGCAAACCAAGGGCAAAGCAAGGTCAAGCGCGCGGGGACGTGCCCCTTCCATCCAGTCTAGGACTTTTTTGTAGAACTTTTCATGCTGACCAATTCTTACGCTCATAGTATATTGATATTTTTAACGGTTTGCCCAGCTTAAGCTTAAGAAGCGCACGGACGCCAAGTTTGTTTTCGACTTTTTCACTGAAATCGTTACTGCTTGGCTTCCTTTGATCATACATAAATTATTTTCTACAGAATCTTTTCTCGAGATATCCTTTACAGAATGGTGAAAACCGTATCAAAATCCATCCAGTGGTTCTCGAGATTACCCGTGACATCCAAGAATCGGGGATTTTTGTCTTATATTAACGAAGTAGAGATTGTCGGGGAACACATGCACCAAGCAATACTATGACGTCACACACCTCAGTGCATCCGAGTACATTTCGTCCCGTCACCGTAACGTAACGCCAGACCCCAGCGTAACGACGAAGTCGACAAGATCATTTAAAATGATAAAAACAGATAACACGCACTAATACAGCCAACACCGGTTATCAGACAGATTCCACACACACCCAAAGTACACGGGGCTACATGACCGCGTTGTCGCAGCCCCTAAACTGAGGAACCAACCAACCGACCAACCAACCTTTCTCCAAGCAGATTATGTCACTCCTGTAGGCGATCCAAGTTTCGCAGCCGTAAGTGAGGCCTGGTATGGGAAAGGATAAAAGTTGAAGTAGGTGCGCAGATTACTATGCCGTATAAAGGGCGAAATGGCTTTTGTCTGTTGAAGAGCGCCGATCTTTGGGCCGATAGCAAAGGAGATACGAGCTAGTGTGGATCGTAAAGTAAAATGCCACGTTAGTAGACATCGGGTCTGCATGCAAATGAGCGGTGAAATATATCGCAAGTCGTGTCTGCTGAAGGCCAAGTCTTGGCCATATGGTGTCTTGTCTGTGCAGTCACGGCTGGCTTTCGTTGGCAGCGAGTGTACCAAACCTCGTTTCCAATGGTGTGGTTTTTAGCATTAGAACAATTACAAAAATCCCGTTTTGAATTCAGAATTGAGGTCTGATACACATAAGGATGTTGTGCAATTAGTTGAAGTACGAGGGCGGATCGCAAAGTCTTTGCCCCATTTTTTTTTTAGCAAAAAATAAAAAATAAAAAAAATTATACGAGCCTTACAGTAGTCACATATGAGTTGAGTGTAACATGTGACATGTTATCCTACTATTATGAGTGTGTACCGGGAGCGCAAATCCTTTGTTGACAGTGCACTCTGTTGGTCATTGAAATAACTACTTGGGTAGTACTACTTGTATAACTCCAGTGCCAAATCCTGACCGTAATGTATCATAATTATTATTTGCCGTGGCGGAAGCAATCCACTACCGGCCAGTTAGTGAACCCATGCCAGCGATGTTATTGAAAATGGCCTCGTTTAGCCGATAGAGCGCACAGCCAAGTATAGGCGCGATTAAAAAATTAGGTGTGTGGAAAGTATATTAAATGTGTTTCTCCCAGTGATATGTTTAGACCAACGAAGTTTCATTTATTGTTAGTAGTCGGTACTGAATTCCTACGTTGTTTGGAGTGTTTGTTGATGCGATATGAATTCCACATAGCCACATGGCCCACAGTACATCGAGTGCTTACATTAAGTAAGAATACAGCAAAAGTATGAAGATTTAATAAATCGTAATTGTTTTCAGCGAATATGATAAAATGAATATTTTTACACCAAAGAACGACAACTTGAAGATGATTTATTGTGGGAATATCTTAAATGGGGTCTCCAAACCATGAACTAAACTGTATGCGATATACATTCCCCATAGCCACACGACCTACAGTACGCCGTTGTACCGATCTCCGCCACCACGTGCGCTTATTGTTTCCGTCCCATGCACTTCCGTCCCATCCATTTCCGTACCTTTTCCAAAATCACTCCCACAAACATGTCCAGCTAGCGAGCGGCACAAAAATATCCAGATACCGAGTGGATAGATGTTACACATCAAAAAACAACATACAGGTAATTACAAATATACGTATCTTACACTATTTTTCCACATAGTCTCCACATTTGTTCCGACATTTGTCCCATCACAGCACCCAATTTGAGATGTCCCTGTGGTAGAATTCATCCGGCTGACTGTGGAACCATCGTCGAACTGCTGTCTTGGCGTCATCGTTGCACGTGAATCGCTATCCTGCCAGGAACTTCTTCAAGAATACTAACCGCTATACTACGTGGTGGTCAGTTCAAATATGTTCCTGCCTCGTGAGGCAAAATTGAGAAGAAGCGGGTTAGATTCCTACCTCAGCCATCCTGGAAGTATTTTTCCGTGGTTTCCCCGCGGAAAATTCCGGGAAGGTACCGTACCTAACTTAAGACCACCAGGGGCGTATATACAATTTTTTTCGGGGGGGGGGGGGGGGGCTGACTATCCTGGAAAATTGTGAGTACTTAATGAATGTTCTATTATAGCCTGTGGAGTATGAATGGCAAGTATCTAAGTGGATTACTTTTTAATTTATTCAGCAAATTTTACAAATTGATAAGCATTTCTTAAAAGTACTGTGAAATACATTATATTGTTACGGCTGAGAGTTTGTGTCATCGCTCGCCGCATGAGTCACAACTGCCCCAGGGCTGGGCTGTGGCCTGCCTCCTGTGTTGCGTGCGCCTTATGCAACAGGGCTACTAGGACAAAGGGATAGTCCAGAATATTCGTGACTGGACCAGCGATGGAAACCTCGAGAAGCCGTGAACCCTGGATGGATCTAGAAGCATTTATTGAGTCACCGGCCTGCTATATAAGTGCGACCTGTCAAGCAGTGGTTGTTGTTGTGTTTTACGAGCTAGTGTGAGCGATTATCCTGAGCGACAGATGTGTGGTGACTTGCGAAACCCCTAGTGGAGCGGGGAAGTGAGACTCCTACAGAGGAACTGTGTCTTGAGCGAGTGTGTTTATTTCCAGTGCGACAGAAGTGATTGTGCTACATTGTGAAACAGTGTGTAGTACGGTGGCAGGCTGGGTGCAGCTATTTCCAGCTAGCGTACGGGACCGGACTCATTAGCGAAGAGGATTACCTGTGGTCTGTTGACAAGTGAAAGGGGAAGTGTTCTCGCCGTAAGGAAACTGGAGTAAGGTAATAATTGCTTGTATTTACTGAAGAGTGCTGTATCCCTCTGTCCGCAATAAAGTTAATTATTTCTTTAAGCAGTAATTGGTGTTGTGCTTCCTACCCACCCATCCAGTTAACAAAGGTGCCACTAGGGGATGGCACGCAACAACTGGTGTCAGAAGCCGGATTACGAACTCAAGCACAACACCTGACGGTCCTGGTTTCAAAACCCGAGCAGGTCATTTTCTCTAATTTTCCTGTGAGTGCATGCCCTTTACAAGACAAACAACTAAAATGGAGGAGAAATTGGCAACATTGCTAGAAAAGTTAAATGGCATGGAAACCAAGATGGAGGACGGCCAGAAGAATTTAACCAAGGACCTAACTGCCAAACTAGAAGACGGCCAGAAGAAGTTAGCCGAGGACCTAACTGCCAAACTAGAAGACGGCCAGAAGAAGTTAGCCGAGGACCTAACTGCCAAACTAGAAGACGGCCAGAAGAAGATGGAAGATGGTCAAAATAAGCTAGCGGAGGACCTGAAGAGGATAGAGGACGGCCAGAAGAAGATGGAAGACGGTCAGAATAAGTTGACACAGGACCTGAAGAAATTAGAACTGGGTCTGCGTGAGGAAGTCACGGCAGTGGAAAAGAAGTTCGACGCCTTACAAGTGGAAGTTGCCGAGCTGCGCCAACGCCCGCTGATGGGGGTGGAGGAGAAATTCAACGCCTTGCAAGTGGAAGTTGCCGAGCTGTGCCAACGACCGCTGATGGGGGTGGAGGAGAAATTCAACGCCTTACAAGTGGAAGTTGCCGAGCTGTGCCAACGCCCGCTGATGGGAGTGGAGGAGAAATTCAACGCCTTACAAAAGGAAGTTGCCGAGCTGCGCCAACGCCCACTGAAGGGGGTGGAAGAGAAATTCAACGCTCTACGAAAGGAAGTTGCCGAGCTGCGCCAACGCCCGCCCACCGTTACACCGGGAATATCAGGAACGGGACATAGCAGAGTGACGCCCCCAACCTTCGACGGAAAGGTCCCGTGGAGCACCTACTTACGTCAGTTCGAGGCGGCCTGTTCCATAAATAACTGGAACAACACAGAAAAGGCTACAGCTCTCATCGTAGCGCTGAGAGGTGACGCCCTTAACGTCCTTCAGGCCATCCCGACTGGATCCCAGGACTACGCTTCCCTGATCGCCCATATGGAGTCCCGATATGGAGATAGCCATCTTCGGCAGGCCTATCAGATGCAGCTCCGGACCCGGGTACAGAAGAACGCGGAAACCCTGTAGGAGTTCGAGATGGACATCGCACGCCTCGTAAGGCTCGCCTACCCAACAGCGCCGGCCGACTTTCTGGAGCAGATAGCGACGCAGACTTTCACCGACGGGCTACGGGACTCGGACACTCAACAGGCGCTGCGTCTCGCGCGCAATAAGACCCTGGCAGATGCGCTGAGCCACGCACTTGAGTTCGAGACGGCAAACCAGGCATCTAGAATGCACGCGCGGGTGCGTCAAGTGGACGTCGACGAACCAGCAAAAACCAACAAGACCAAGCCCCTGGCCGATGAACTGATGGAGGCGCTAGGCCGGTTCTTCAAGAGTCGCAGTACCACCAACAAAAACGTAGCCGAAGAACATCCGGAGAGGCGGCCCGGAAGAGGACTACCGACCTGCTGGACCTGCCGTAAGAGAGGCCACCTGAGCAAGGACTGCGGTGATCGCCGCCGCCAAGGGTTTCCGTCGGGACAGTCAGTCGTAGGGAAACCGCGCGGCCCAGGAAAGCAAGTATCAGCCAGCCTTGGGGGCCAAAGGTTGGCTTGTGACTGTCGTCAAGCCCCGGCAGTCCAAGATCGTGTGACGCAGTTATGGAGGGATAATAGCAGCCTGATGGTCGACGGAGTCGTCAACGGAGAGAGCTGGCCCATGCTAATCGACACGGGAGCATCGGGGACCATCGTCAGTCCCACCGTGATCCCGAAGTGGAGAGTGCAACCCACACAAAGGAACCTCCAGCTAATAACCGCGACCGGAGAGACCGCACCGGTACATGGCGAAGCATCACTGGAGTTCGTCATTGGTCGACGGGCGATAAAGCATCCAGTGCTTGTGGCTGACGTATCAAATGAAGTGATCATCGGACTGGACTTCCTGGACCAGAACAACATCATCTTGGATCTGAGTACCAACACTCTGCATTTCGGAGGTGAGGAACTTGCTTTGCAACCTGCGCACGAGTCCATCACCGCACGACGAGTAAGGCTGAGAGAAGACGTCATCGTTCCCGCCAGGACGGAGGTCAGCGCTGCCGTAATTGTCGACGGAACTGCTGAGGGAGTGGCGGCTGTCATCGAGCCAAAATATGAGGACATCCAGACAAAAGGATTGCTAGTTGCCAAGACACTCATCAACACGACGTCTCGGCCGTACGTCCGCCTGTCCAACCTGAACGACTAAGACATTACGGTTCACCGGGACACCAACCTAGGAGTCTGCGAGCCCGTTACCTGGATTGCCCGCATCACAGATATGACAGACGGACAACCGAAGAAGACGCACACTGCCAGAAGAACTACAGAAGCTGTACCAAGGATCCCAGGACCATTTAGACGAGGAACAATCACGCCAACTTCAGGACCTGCTACGCGAATTCCAGGATGTCTTCTCCTTGGGGGAGCAGAGACTTCGGCAAGACAAGCTTGGTCCAGCACAGAATCGACGTTGGGGACAGCGCACCGATTAGGGCCCCATTCCGACGTGTCCCGCTCGCCAAGCAAGCCGAAGTCGACCGGATGGTAGAAGAGATGAAGGAGCAAGGGGTGATCGAGCCATCACATAGTCCTTGGAGTTCTCCGGTCGTGCTTGTGAAGAAGAAGGACGGTTCCACCAGGTTCTGCGTGGACTACAGGCGGGTGAACGACGCCACGAAGAAGGACAGCTACCCTCTACCCCGGATCGACGACACGCTGGATACCATATCAGGGTCAAGGTGGTTCTCCACCTTGGATTTGAAGAGTGGCTACTGGTAGGTGGAGGTCCACCCTAAGGGCCGCGAGAAAACGGCGTTCTCAGTGGGCAGCGGGCTCTGGCAGTTCACCGTCATGCCATTCGGTCTGTGCAACGCCCCTGCGACCTTCGAAAGGCTAATGGAGTCCATTCTGAGGGGACTACACTGGAAGACCTGCCTGGTATACCTAGACGACGTCATCGTTCTGGGGAGGAGCTTCGAGGAGCACTACAGCAACCTGAAGGAGATCTTGTTGAAGCTACGGGCTGCCCAGCTGAAGTTGAGCCCCAAGATGTGTCAGCTCTTCCAGAAGCGGGTCCAGTACCTTGGGCATATCGTCTCCGAGGAAGGGGTGCGCACCGACCCAGAGAAGACCGCAGCTGTGAGGGAGTGGCCAGTTCCGAAGGACAAGTCCCAACTACGAAGCTTCCTGGGACTCTGCACTTATTACCGTCGCTTCGTGAGAGGATTCGCCGACATCGCCAAACCTTTACATCGACTGACTGAGAAGGACCAACTCTTCACGTGGACAGCAGAATGCCACAGTGCCTTCGAACAACTCAAGCAGGCTCTGTGCACCGCACCTATTCTGGCCTACCCCAGACCTGGAACAAGGTTCATCGTCGATACCGATGCCAGCGACTTTGGCATAGGGGGAATCCTGTCGCAAGTAGTGGACGGCGAGGAGAGAGTAGTGGCCTACTTCAGCAAGGCCTTGTCAAAGCCAGAAAGGAACTACTGCGTCACCAGGAAGGAGCTGCTCGCCATCGTGAAGACCATTGAACACTTCCACAAGTACCTGTACGGGCAAGAATTTCTCACCAGGACCGACCATGCATCCCTGCGGTGGCTCCTGAACTTCAAGCAGCCCGAGGGTCAACTCGCGCGGTGGTTAGAGAGGCTTCAACAGTACAACTTTGAGATTCAGCACAGGAAAGGCCAACTGCATTCTAACGCCGACGCCCTGTCACGAAGACCGTGCCCCGAAGACTGCACCTTCTGTGCCCGAAGGGAGGAGAACACCGGGATACTGTGCCGACGGACTACTGTGGAACTTCAAAGGAACTGGAGTCGCGAATCTTTCACGCGGGCGCAAGCAGAAGATGATGACCTGGGACTGATAGCCGAATGGAAGAGGGCCTGTGTCCCCAGACCCGGGTGGAACATTGTGAGTGACTGCAGACCAAAGTTTAAGTCCTACTGGGCACAGTGGGACTCGCTGATTGTAAGGGATGGCCTCATCTGCCGTACCTGGGAGAGCACCGACGGGAAGACATCTCGGGAACAAGTCGTCGTTCCAAAGGCTATGACGGAGGAAGTCCTGAAGGAAGTTCATGGAGGATCATCTGGTGGACACCTTGGGATAAAGAAGACCCTGGAGAAGCTGAGAGAGCGGTTCTACTGGATCGGATGCTGAACAGACGTGGAGAACTACTGCGCGAGGTGCCACGATTGCGCAGCCAGCAAGGGCCCAGGACGAAGACGACGGGGTCCACTGAAGACCTACAACGTGGGCGGCCCCATGGAGAGAGTGGCCATCGATGTTGCTGGGCCATTCCCGTTAAGAGAGGCAGGGAACCGGTACATATTAGTCGTCAGCGACTACTTTACCAAATGGCCGGAGGCGTATGCGCTCCCTAACCAAGAAGCCGCGACGATTGCAGAGACCCTGGTGAAGGAATTCGTCAGCCGGTACGGAGTACCCCTGGAGCTGCACTCCGACCAAGGGAGGAACTTCGAGTCGCAGGTGTTCCAGAACCTATGCCAGCTGCTGGGAATCCGGAAGACAAGAACAACGCCGCTACACCCTCAGTCCGACGGGATGGTAGAGCGATTCAATCGCACCATCGAGAACCATCTCCGAATAGTTGTCAGCGAGCACCAGAGGGATTGGGACAAGCATCTTCCACTATTTCTCCTGGCCTACCGCGCCGCCGTGCATGAAGCCACCGGGTGCACACCACCCCGGGCCATGTTTGGGAGGGAGCTCCGTCTACCTGTCGATCTTGCCTTCGGCCGACCTGGGAATGATCCGATCCCGGTAAGCCAGTATTGTCAAGAACTGGTCGACCAACTGGAGGACGTACACGCGTTCGCGAGGAGGAAACTGCGGATCGAGACCGACCGAATGAAGACCCGATACGACCTGCAGACGGATGTCGGCGGATTCCACGAGGACGACCTGGTCTGGCTCTTCAACCCATTACGGAAGAAAGGCCTGTCACCCAAACTGCAGAAGTCCTGGGAGGGCCCGTACCGAGTCGTGAAACGGATCAACGATGTCGTCTACAGGATCCAGCGGAGCCCGAGGGCGAAGATGAAGATCGTGCACCGAGATCGCCTGGCAGCCTACGGAAGGACACAGACGGACCAATGATTGATCGGGACGATCAGCCTTTTTAGGAAGGGGGTGGTGTTACGGCTGTGAGTTTGTGTCATCGCTCGCCGCATGAGTCACAACTGGGCTGGGCTGTGGCCTGCCTCCTGTATTGCGTGCGCCTTATGCAACAGGGCTACTAGGACAAAGGGATAGTCCAGAATATTCGTGACTGGACCAGCGATGGAAACCTCGAGAAGCCGTGAACCCTGGATGGATCTAGAAGCATTTATTGAGTCACCGGCCTGCTATATAAGTGCGACCTGTCAAGCCGTGGTTGTTGTTGTGTTTTACGAGCTAGTGTGAGCGATTATCCTGAGCGACAGATGTGTGGTGACTTGCGAAACCCCTAGTGGAGCGGGGAAGTGAGACTCCTACAGAGGAACTGTGTCTTGAGCGAGTGTGTTTATTTCCAGTGCGACAGAAGTGATTGTGCTACATTGTGAAACAGTGTGTAGTACGGTGACAGGCTGGGTGCAGCTATTTCCAGCTAGCGTACGGGACCGGACTCATTAGCGAAGAGGATTAACTGTGGTCTGTTGACAAGTGAAAGGGGAAGTGTTCTCGCCGTAAGGAAACTGGAGTAAGGTAATAATTGCTTGCATTTACTGAAGAGTGCTCTATCCCTCTGTCCGCAATAAAGTTAATTATTTCTTTAAGCAGTAATTGGTATTGTGCTTCCTACCCACCGTAATCCAGTTAACAAAGGTGCCACTAGGGGATGGCACGCAACAATATTTTGTACCCAAGTTGGCTTTTTCGGGGGGGGGGGGGGGAGGGCTGGAGCCCCCTCAGCACCCCCACTTATATACGCCCCTGAAGACCACAGCCGCTTCCTACACAAATCCTACCTCAATTACAAATACACACACTAATGCAGACATCACAGGTTATCAGACAAATTATATACACACACTCAAGTACACGGGGATGCATGAACACGATGTTGCAAAGATCCTAAAAGAATCAACAACGACAACAAATGTTTTCCAGACGAAAATGAATATTTTATTCAGGGCACATTTTGGATAACAAATGAGATATCAGTTAATATATTATTCCCACCAAGGTTTGGCTAACTGTAACGTTATCTGATAATTAATTAACTAAGTAATCAATTGACTAAATAAATCAATGAATCAATAAAGTGGGAAAAAGGTAAGGATTGATTCTTTGTCTTCAGAATGTCATGACTAGGGCTTGGATTTTTAGGTAAATAAATATTTTTTATGTAAATACATATTTTAAGCATTTTTTCTATAAGTACATAAATTCCTGCTTTTCACTTATTAGCACATAAAAAGACATAGTATTTACATTTTTTTAAAAGCAGTATGCTAAATCCTTCAGTTTATTGCATTTTTGTTCTGTGTTACTTCAATGGGGAAGAACCTGTGAGCTATCTAATCTTCATGCAGAGCGTATGTCAGCTTGCAACTGTGTTATTCTTAACTTGTCGCCCCGCGCCACTTACTGTGGAAACCAGGGATTTCCTTGTCCATAGCCATATTGCACCACGTGCTAGAGCTACTTGGAACCAGTGTCACTCACATGCAGATCATTTCTGGCACTGGGAAGTGTAAGGCAGTTCTACGACGTCTAAAGTAAAAACAACTACAAGTTATCGTCTGTTGCAGAATTTAAATATAACTTTACTTCTGATGGGGGCGTTCTGTTCTGCCGACCATGTGGGAAAGCAATCATGGCTGAACAGCGATCTCACGTCACAACACCTCAAGGGCAAGAAACATATTGTCGCAGTTTCGCGCCTTCAGAATAAGTGTTTCGCGATAATCGTCGGTCATTTGTGATGGACAACCTGAAGATGTATCTCGTTGTAAATTGTAACGCTTCATCAGTCAGTGAGACATAGCTTAAATTGCATTTGTGAGTACTGCATATTGTTTATACTCACATTAATAAACTAAATTTTAATTAAATATTTTTACTTTTTTGTCACATAATTCAGGTATTTTTAATACATAAAAATAAATATTTCCCTGATTTTTAGCACCTAAAAATCCGAGCCCTAATCATGACTTCAATAGCTAGTGGAGTATATTTCTCAATCTTCTCCCTCTGGTAAGCGAGATAACAATGTCAGTTAAGCACGTGTTTTTGGTTCTTCTTGTCAGTTAAAATTGATGTCTGGTCTGATACGTGGAGTTGTTTTGACGGTTTGAATAGTTCAATCCTAATAGAGCTTGAAATCTTCCTTTTCCAGTACACACTTTCTGGAGAGTATTTTTAGCCTAATAAGGCGAAGTGCTGTGTGTATGAGAGATCGGGTCAGGGCGATTTCCTGATGCATCTATAAGCACACTTAGGACAACAAAGTGATAACATCGACAGATTTCAACTTTAAAGGATACATTTGAATACATTCTTCCATCAGCCCACCAGTGCCTCTGAATAATTGAGAAGCTTGTTTCCAAAAGGTACCAAATCCAAAAAGTAATATTTTACAGGAGAGAGGAAAAACGCTCAGAGTGTAAAATTTCATCTGAAAATCTATTTGAGCACATTTATTATGTTCAGATAGAATAAATTCATTGTTATACCAAATATTTCTGTTTAGGCTTTTGCAGTTTAGGAAATATTCAAAGAAAATGATGGATTTGGTACTTTTTGGCACTGAAACTCTAAATACTTTCAACGGAAAGACATAAATTTCACTGCAGTCGTCAGAATCTTCGAGAAAACTGATTGTATTTAGTTATGCAATAATTAGATTTAAGGTATTTACAGTGAAGGCATAGTTTATTTAAATAATATTGAATAAAATTGAACAAAACAATGAAAATTATGCAAAGTAACTTACCAGTGCTGAACTTTTGGAATTATGATTGCAGTTTGTGCCTAAAGAACTTGAATATGGTAAATAACTTGTGAACTGGACAATGGATAATATTATCCAGTACTAAAAGAAATGGCCTCTCATTTGCTGCATGGATACGGTACGTATTGGCACATTCAGGCCACAGGATTTGGTACTTATTGGCATCAAACGAGATTTTGAATGCCCTGTTTGTTATGGATTTAGGTCGTTTTGGCAATTTGTTTTTCTTTCATATGATGGAGTTCCTACCAACGTACGTTTTCCATCATAATCTCAATTTCGAATTTTTTGATTTGGTATCTTTTGGAAATATGCTTCTCAATTATCGCAGAAGGGATGCGAGACCTTGGCTTCAACCAACTCTGGCAATGGCTGGACTGCCAAGTTCCTCCCATGTGACGTCATGCGCAAACTTACTTCACAGATTCCGTGGATGAGTTATAGTATATGCGTTAAATAATAGGCTCAACACAAACCGTTTTGTTTGTTGGCTTGTGTAATCAATTCCTAGGCTCTAAGACGAGTGACTAGCGTTGTTGGCTCCCCCAGGGGCTCACATCTTGTGGGACGAGGGTTGGCGACCACGGGACCCCAGCTGAGTCCGGCATTGCTTCCACATACTTGTGCCGGGCTCCTCTCTTTCTTCTTTCCTGTCGACCTCCCTTGGTCAACTCTTGTTCTTTTCCGACCCCGACGGTATTAGGGTATCCGAGGCCAAGGGAGTCTTTCACTTTCCCGCCGTAATTGGTCCTTGTCTCATCTTTCCTGATCCCTCCTTCTTCGAGGGGTCAGACCTCTTGTTTTCTTTTCATTATGTTTCCTTTTCTCTTTAAGATTCCCGCAATGTTTTTGTTACTTGGTTCCCTGTGTATCAAAATTCCCTTTAGCATTTATTTAAAGGTATTTTTAATCTACGTTGCATTTTGTCAGTTTTTTCGATCTAAATTACCTCTCGCGATTGTTTTCAACCTCAATTGCATTTTGTAAAGATTGAGAATCTAAATTGCTTTTTAGTAAGTCTTTCAATGTAGGTTTCAGGGCATTTTAGTGAGTATTTTGAATTTCAATTGCATTTTGTAAGTATTTTCAACCAAAACCGCAGTTCGCAAGAATTTTAAATCTAAATTGCATTTTGTTTGGTGGGCATTTTGCAAATATTTTGATTCTCAATTGCATTTTGTGGGTATTTTGAATCTAAATTACATTTTGTCAAGTATTTTCAATCTAAATTGCATTTTGTAAGTATTGTCAATCCACATGAGTCGTTTGAATCTACCGTACATTTTGTAAGCATTTTCAAATTCAATTGCATTTTGTAAGTATTTAGAACTTCAATTGCATTTTGTAAGTATTTTGAATTTCAATTGCATTTTGTGAGTATTTCTACATTGCCTTTTATACGTATTTTGAACCTAGCCTACATTTTGTGAGTTGTTTCAATCTGAGTTCCTTTTTGTCGGTATTTTCCGTCTCACTTAATTTTCGTTCTGGTTTCCATTTCATTAACATTTTCGCTCTCACCCAGATCATTAGGGGCCGATAACCTAGATGTTAGGCCCCTTAAAACAACAATTATCATCATCATCATAGCATTGTTGGCTGTCACCGCGGAGGCCCGGGTTAGATTCCCAAGATTATGTATATGGTGCGTTCAAAAAGTAACGAGCCGGAGGCTGGAATGCGCCAACCGGTGACGACAATGGCTAATCGTGGCGTGTGCAACAAGGTGTGGTTCCGACCAGAGTGTGGAAGGTCACAGCCCGTCGCTAGAGAGCATGCGTGCACGTCACGTGACGATACAAAGCGAGCAGCAGCATGCATCAATCGTCCAACGCTGGCAGTCGCATTGCAAACAGTGACATGGAGGCGTCAACCGAAGAGCAAAGAGCTGTTGTTCGCTTTCTGACAGCGGAAGGAGTAGGGGGAACGGACATTCATCGCCGAATGTCACAAGTGTACGGCAAACACTGCATGTCCCTTGCAAGGGTCAAGGCGTGGCATAAGCGCTTCAGGGAAGGACGGGTGTCGTTAGCCGATGATGCCCGGTCTGGGGCACCCCCCTGCATTACCGATGACAACGTCCAGCTGGTTGATGCACTCATTACCCAGGACCGCCGAGTGACAGTGAACGCCATAGCCGCCGTGGTCGCTCCACGACAATGCATGACCTCATACGGCCAACACAGTCGCGGGACTCCTGCAGAAATTCAAATGGGAGATTCTCGGCCACCCTCCATACAGTCCAGACCTCTCTCCCTGTGATTACGCCATGTTTGGTCGCCTGAAAAGGGCTCTGCGGGGCCGACGATTCACCTCGGACGCCGACGGACATTCATCGTGCGGAACTGGTTCACATCGCAGCTATTCACCGCCTCGTGTCATAGTGGAACAAGTGGCTCAACAGCCAGGGCCAATACTTCTAACATACAGGTACTGGTTTCTGTAATTATGCCTCCGGCTCGCTACTTTTTGAACGCACCTTATAATTCTGGTCTGAGGGCTGGAACGGGGTATACAGTATATCAGCCTCGTGAGGCAAAACTGAGAAGAGGAGGGTTCGATTTCTGCCGCAGCCATCCAGGGATAAGAGTGGTTTTCCGTGGTTTCCCCCCCACGTTTACTCCAAGCAAATGCTGGGATGGTACCTAAATTAAGGCCACGGTCGCTTCGTACCTAAAGCCTACCTCGATCACAAGGACACACACTAGTACAGACATGACAGTGACACAGGTTATCAGGCAACTTCTATATTCACACACACCCAAATACTCGGGGCTGAGTGATGTAGCAAAGCTCTTAAAGGATCAACAACAACGAATTAATACAGTTTTTGATTGTTTATATATATACCCATTGCTGTGATAAATTATTTTATATAATGTTTGACATTGATATTATAATGCTGATGATTGTTGTTTCTACAGAGTGTACACACAGGTAAGGAGCTTCAAATACCACGGTTGTTCAAAAAGAAAGCTATTTGTACTTCTCCTTTCTCGTGTGTGTAATAAAAGAAATGGTATATGCTATTTTCATACTTTTATTTATAGTTAAAATGTGTTAGACTACCTCATGGTATAGTGGCTAGCATTCTTGGTGGTCCGGGTTCGATTAACGGCTCCACCAAGAAATTTAAATTCTTGCCAGAGGTCTGGAGCGGGTACACTAATCAACCTTGTGAGGTAAAACTAAGAAGAGGTGGGCTCCAATCCTGAAAGTGGTTTTCTGTGGTTTCCCACTTCTACTCGCGGCATATACTGGTATGGTTCCTGACTTTAGGCCACGACTTCATCCTTCCAAATCCATACCTGAATTACAAAATAACAATAACAAAGATTATAAGACAAATTCATTCTATCTGCATATATATGCACTAGTACACGGGGCTTAATGACCACGTTGTTCAAGCCCCTCAAATGAAACAACAAGATCTTAAAGTGTTACATTATCAGCGTAGAATCTCTCCCTTCCCTTCGTTCTGTATCAATTAAATGATTGAATAAATGGATAAACGAACGGATGAATTAAATCAAAGAATGAATGAATAAAGGAATGAAATAATGAAAATGAAAATCCACAGCCTGCTTCCTGTCGACCGACCGGGTTAGGGATTGGAATGAATGAAGCCCCCATCTAGCGGTGAGGATATGAACTGTGCCGGCTGCCGCACTGATTAAATGAATGACAGATGCAATGAAATGATAGTGGAGAGTGTTGCTGGAGTGAAATTGTGTCAGGGAAAAAACCGGAGTGCCCGGAGAAAAACCTGTCTGTCTCCGTTTTATCTAACACAAATCTCACATGGAGTTACCGGGATTTGAAACACGGACCCAGTGGCGAGAGGCCGACGTGCTACCGCCTAAGCCACGGAGGCTCTAAATGAATTAATAAATTAATAAAATAACATTATGGTGATTGAAGCCATTTTTCAGTGTTGCCTAAGTAAACAAAAGTTTGCTGCTTTTCAGTCGGTCAACACGAGTGTACCCAAATGAGATAGGTTGTTCCCTAATCCTGAAAAAAAACAAAAAAAAACATGAGATTAATAAATTAATTTATTTATTATTGTATTTTGTATTTATTTATCTCATGTATTTTTTTTCAGGATTAGGGAACAACCTATCTCATTTGGGTACACTCGTGTTGACCGACTGAAAAACACCAACCTTTTGTGAATAAAATAATTAATGCATAAATGGATAAATGAATAAATGAATGAATAATTTTGAATGAATTAATAAATGCATAAAGGAAAGAATAAATGAATAAAAGAATGCATACATAAATAAATGAAGAAATGAATGAAGAAATGAATGAAGAAATGAACGAATAAATGAATGAAGAAATGAATGAAGAAATGAACGAATAAATGAATGAAGAAATGAACGAATAAATGAATGAAGAAATGAATGAAGAAATGAACGAATAAATGAATGAAGAAATGAACGAATAAATGAATGAATAAAAGAATGAATACATAAATAAATGAAAAAATGGATAAATGAGCAAATAAACGAATGAATAAATGAACGAATAAATGAATTAAGAAATGAACGAATAAACGAATGAAGAAATGAACGAATAAATGAATGAATAAAAGAATGAATACATACATAAATGAATAATGGATAAATGAACGAATAAATGAATAAAAGAATTACTACATATATGAATAAATGAATAAATGGATAAATGAACAAATAAATGAATGAATTAATAAATAAATGAATACATCTAGACAGCAATAATCTGATGCAAGAGTATTCTTGTGATCGTCTTTGACCTCATCTAGACAGAAAAAAAAAAAAACTTTTTGGATTGTTCTTACAGCTAATTCGTTCAAAATTGTAACCCTTGTCATTGTTGGGATCTGAACTTCCAGATTTGCGCATACAATACCTTACTTCTTGAACAACCAATGTATTTTTATGTTAATAAAAAAGGAGGAAATATCGCCCATTGTCCTTATTTAAATATAAATTGTTCTGTGTGTACATGAAATGTATATTGACTGCATGCTATTGTTTCCACCTACTTCTGTCTATACCTTGCACTCCTGTTGTGTACCCACACCTTAACTTCCTGTAGTGATGTTGATAATGTGTGTTGGGAGTAGTGTTCTTGGACCAAGACTTGATAAACAACGACCCACATGATCTACGAACGACTGATATTCAGACGATATGACTAACTACAACGTCCATTGTGTGAAGGATAATGATGACGACATAGATATAACGTACTTTTTAACTACCGTTGTCATGGAGTCAACAAGATGCCGAAATTTCACCATGACTGGACTAGTGGTACTAAATCTAGTGATACAGATACCTCGCACTTAACCATCCACAAAAGGAAACTGAAGTTTGCCAGCAACCTAAGAAACATTCTCATTTTTCAAATTTCAACTCATGTTGGTGGATATCTGGTCAATATTGACTGACAATATGGAACATACACTATTCGACCAAAAACTTCTCCACAGACACCCAAAGTTGTAAGTTCCCCAAGTTCCGTACGCCAATATACTAAAAGCGTGTAAGGCCGTCCTTTAGCTACTATCACAGCAATTATTCTTCACGGAAGGCTTTTCACTAACTAGAGAATTCTGGTAGCGTCTTCCCTGCGATCGGATTATAATTGACAGAGGATACTCTTGGAAGGTCACTCTATACGATGGTGGTCAAAAAATCGGCTAAAATTAACATTAAGCCTCAATTTAGTGCGATTGAAAAGACGCGAATCAAGGAGTCAATGCGTGCAAATGGAAGGCTGGCAGTTGCCTGGTCTCCTCCACAAACCAGATTGCGGACGGGTGCCTTCTTCTTCTTCTTCTTCTTCTACGTGCTGACTCCCTGTTCCGCGTATTTCCAATCGATTTGCATTCATTCAGTGATTTGTAAATTTGGGTATTTCCTCGGTGGCAAATTGTTCAATTGAAGAGTGTAACCCAAAAACCTGCCAAGTGCCAAAAAAAAGTTGTTTAGGAGATACAGTGGGAAAAAAGACACCTATCACATAAGTTTTCATTTTAAATTTTACTATTTAATATAGTGAACACTAAATAGAAGGACAATTGTTACTAGGCTTATGATATTGCATGTCACATAGTGGTATCATTTTGTTCAAGTCAGAAACACTAAACATAGATAAGTGCCTATACTCTTTTACTCAAAAAACAGCAAAGTGACAAGGTAGTCTCAGTCTTAGTGACAATATGCTATTTGTACATCTTAACTTATATCCAGTACCTCTTTTTCTTCTTTTCTCCCCCATTTCAACATTATTTGCATGCAAAGCTCCTAAACTGTTTCCCTCCATGTCTGAAATAACGCTATTGGTACTTAGCAGACTTCTGGGTAAACAAGTGAGTAACATAGCAGAGCTTCCATCTTGTGATGAATGTATGAACTAAACTAACCATTGTGGCACATAGCCGTGTCTTGGGTGCATTGGCATTGATACATAGATTGGTTGTAATGCAAAAACTAATTATTTCCCACAATGGCACTTAGCAGGGTTTTGGGTTACACTCTTAAATTACAGAAAATTGCCAACAATAATACTAAACACACTTATTGTACACACGTCGCGGTTTGGAAAATATAGTAATTACATCGTAGTATTTACACAAAATGTCAGTCTTCTCTTAAACACATCAATATGTTTGGGGAAAGGCTCTACGAATGTGGCAGGTAACGAGTTCCAATTATCAATACCACGATTAATAAATGAATATTTCCCATAATTTGTTGGCTGTGGTCAGCCCTGCTCAGGTAGGTGGGATTTCCCAGACGTTTACTTAGTTCTCCCCATTCTGGCCGATAAGTGTAAGCGTTAAGCATAGCGTATAGTCTGGATTTCGTCCTTCTATCTTCCAGAGATTCTCACCTTAGTTTTTCTATCATTCGAATAACACTACTTCAAGGATTAAAACGTTGAGCACAAACCTAGCAGCCTTCCTTTGTACCATCTCCAGCTCAATGATGAGCCCTACTTGATAGGGTCCCAAACCGCTGAGTCATATAACAAGATTGGCTTCACTCGGACCAAATATCTTAATGCTTTTGCCGTGGAACTTTTTACCTTTTTACCCTCATTACAAAATGAAGTAATTTGTGCGCTTTGGAGACTACACAACCCATTCCTTACATGGATGCCCATGTATTTGCACGAGTCTTCTTCTACAAGTATTTCCGAGCCGATAATATATTGAAAACCCTGCCTTCACCCCCTCCCTATTCTCATGAGACTACATTTGCTTAATGTTAATTTTAGCCGTTTTTTTAATCATCATCGTATAGAGTGACCTTCCAAGTGTATTCTCTGCCAATTAAAATCCGATCAGGGGGTAAACACTACCACAGTTCCCTTGTAGGTTTATTATATACGCTTTCAGGATAGAGCCGAGTCGTATGTCGTTGATTGATTTCCAACGTTTCGGCTGTCATTGCAGCAGATTTCATCTTGAGTACTGTACATATACGAAGACGTACCCATGATTAAGGCTGCTACAACGCCTGACCATTAGTTTGTACAGCACTCTTTAGAATTCGGCGATCCCTATCAGTTAATTTCTTAGCCCTACCAGAGCGAAGATTGGCTTCCCTGACAATAATATCGCTAAAAGTGGATCACTGTCGACTTTAACCACCGGAGACACAACACACAGCTGTTGACGAAGACTCTAAGACTATATAGTTGAACCACTGCAGACACAACACAGAGATGTTGACGAATACGATTCTTGAACCACTGCAGACACCACATAGATATATTGACCAAGACTATCACCGCAGACACAATACAGAGATGTTGACGAAGACTGTAGTTGAACCACTATTGCACTGCACAGCACCGCCACCTCTGATGACCCACCTCGACCCCGCATAACTTTCGTGCTTCCGGAGAAGTGTCCGGACCCCGCCAGCTCTGGGGTGGATCGTTCGGGCTACTCCGTGCGCCCTCCTGTGGAAGGGGTCATCAACTATCGCGAGTGGATGGAAATTGCGGCGAGGTTAGGAACTCTTATGAAAACAAGAATAATTTTGATTATTCAATTAGAAGAAAATAACAAGTAAAGTTAATTCTTTGGGGAGAAAAAATATCATGCGAAATGTAATTTTAATTCAATTACATTTTGTGCATGTAGCCTGAAGTTTTTAATGGGCTGGGAGCGAAAATCGCTGGGTGACCTCTTTCACTCCTATCCCACACTCCTGCATGGCTTCTACAAACTGCTTTGTGAGTATCAAACGACTAACCATGTAAATTGGTAGCATGCTGAGCTTCTATGCCCAAGGTCGCGGGTTCAAACCCGGCCGAAGTCGTCGGATTTTTTAAGAACGTTAAAAATCCCTCAGTATGCCTTCCTTCGTAGGGGAAGTACAGCTGGCGGTCCCATGTCATCGATTTATGGCAAGATAAATAACCTTCCACTAATTACACCTGTGTGAAGCTAAATTATAGGCTATATTTTAGTAATGCTCTTGGGTTCCAACGTTCGTCGCCAGAAGCCAACTGCGGTGGCATCTAATAACAAAATGCAGAACCAGTTGGTCGTTGACTGTGGCGTTTGGTAGCACTAGTTGTAACTACTTGAGAATCCAATGTATGCAATCCTTACTTGAATTAAAAACACACACCAATACAGTACAGTCATCACAATTAACACCGGTTATCAGACAGATTCTACATACACCCAAAGTACACGGGGCTACATGACCCCGTTGTCGCAGCCCCTAAATTGAGGAACCAACCAACCAACCAACCAACCAACCAACAAACTAAGGAGATGGCATTTTATGTTGTTTAAGCCTAGTCCACACCGGTAGATTTGTTTGCATACTGTATGCAAATTGTTTGAAAACTGTATGAAGACTGTATTGAAACATTGTATCCGATACAAGAATGTTACTTGTTTTGCGTCCACACCAGAATTAGACCTCTAGTCCACATTCATACCTTTACCACAGGGTGATTTCTTATATAACGTCTGCGAATGTGTAAATTGGGGGATCAAAGTGAAACGATCATGGTGGAAGGGGGATTGTGTTTAAATGTACCTCTTGTATTAGTCGAATAATTAACCAAAATACTCATTCTACTAATATTTCATATAACAACCGCTATTTTCTTTTTGTGGGGAGGGGGTGAAATTTGACACCCCACCGGTAGCCCCACTAAACTACATTTTGTGGCAATATAATGAGATCACTGTGTGGTCATTGGTGGGACATGTTTCAAGGCCTAATTAGTTTTGGTCCCTTCATCAGCCGATATGAATTAATAAATGTCAAAGACACACGAAATGTATAGCGTAACAACAAAAAGGCCCTTGTTATTAAACCTTATATGGTGCACCATAAAGAAGGATGGGAAATTGAAATTAAATCAACACAATATGATGTGGAAAAACGTGGCTAGCTGGATGCGTCTGTGGTTTGTATCCGGTCTACAGTTTCAAAACACGTCCACACAGGAAGACTTGAGACAAAATCTTGTTTCTTGTATGCGTGTTTTCCATTTCGTTGGAAAACAGAAAACATTGTATCTTGTATCTTGAAACACGAGATTTGTTTGTCATTTGTATGTCAATTGTATGCAAACTGTATGCAGACAGTTTCCATACATCACTCGAGTCTCCCGATTGTATGTAGAATGTTCTCAAAAAGTATGCAAACATTCCGCATACAAATAAGAAACATTTGGGAAACAGTCTGCATGCAATGTTTCTGGAAACAAATCCGCCGGTGTGGACGAGGCTTTACGCTTTCTAGTGCTTGGTTAGAATGGCGAAGTTGTTTGAAAATCCCGCCGCTTGTGAGATTAGATCTGGCAATTGTTTTCTGAATGCGAAGAACACTAAACCAGTCGACATTCATCAACAGATTTGCGAGGTGTACGGAGAAATACGTTGAGTGATTCATTGGTAATGAGATAGGTTCGGCAGTTCAATGAAAGGCGTGGTCAAGTACACGTTGACGAACGAAGAGGGCGTTCATCGTTGGTTATATAATGAAGACTTGGTTCGTGCGAATGCGTCAAAGACAACCGTTCTACCAACTTTCCCCGCAAATTTCAAGGTCACTTCTTCATGAAATTGTCGACACACAGGCAGGAGAAGGTACCGTACCGGTATACAAAAACGTGTGCTCCCTATTGCAAGTGCCTCCAAAATGGAGGGAGCTGTATGGAAAGATCGTTTACGAATGGTTGGTTCCTCAGTTTGGGGGCTGTGGCAATGCGGTCATGTAGCCCTGTGTACATTGGATGTGTGTAGAATCTGTCTGATAACCGGTGTTAATTGTGATGGCTGTGTTAGTGTGTGTTATCTGTAATTCAGGTAAGGACTGCATACGATCAATCTCAAGTAGTTCCTACTTTTGCTACCAAATGCTACCGTCAACGAACACCTAGCTGCAAACTTGGCTGCTAGATGTCCCAGCAATCAGATTCTGGCGGCGAACGTTGGAACTTAGCATTAATCAAATCTAACCTACAAATTTTAGCTTCACACAATAATAGTGGTTAGTGGAAGATTCTTTTACATGCTAATATTAATAATAATAATAATAATATCGTATGGCCTCGGGTGCCAGCTTTGTTATTTGACACCCAGAGGGCAGCTTGCATGTCGAGTTTCGTCGCTCCTTGGAACGCTATGAAAGTCAAGGAGGTTAGATATCTAAGCTCCTTGACACTATAGCGCTTTCTAGTAGAGAATGGAGGAACTTTGTGTTGGCGGAAAATCCCGAGATTAATAGCTGCCACCCCAGAGGTCCTGGGTTCGATTCCCGGCTCTGCCACGTAATTTGAAAAGTGGTATGCGGACTGGAACGGGGTCTACTCAGCCTCGGGTGGCCCAAATGAGTAGATAGGGTTCGATTCCCACCTCAGCCATCCTCGAAGTCTTTTTCCGTGGTTTCCCACTTCGTCTTAGGGCAAATGCCGGGATGGTGCCTACAGTAAGGCCATGGCCGCCTCATTCCCTCTTCGTTGCCTATCCATCCCAATCTTCCCTTCCCTTCCCATCCCTCATGAGGCCCCTGTTCGCTTTGCAGGTGAGGCCGCCTGGACGAAGTGCTGATCACATCTCCCCAGTTGTATCCATTCCGACCAAGTGTTCCCAGCTCTAGGACACTGCCTGGAAAGGCGGTAGCGATGAGTTCCCTCGCTGAGTCTGTGGGAAACATCAACCTGGAGGGTAAAATTGACCAAAAAATATATATTTATGAACACGGCCTACTGAATTCAAATGGGTTCTTTAACATGCCAACAACGTATGACATGCAAGTCGTGATTTTGGTCGCCCTTCAAAAATCACTTACGACGGCTGTAAATCTATGGCATGGGCCCGCCGGCTTTACCTCCCCTCCGAAGGAAGGCATACTGAGGGATTTTTAAACACTCTCAAATATTCAAACGACTTCGACCGGGTTTGAACCCGCGATTTTGGGCATAAAAGCTCAGCATGCTTCCAACTACGCCACCAAAGACGCCATAGTTTACGATGTGTAGTTTGTTTTGCAATAAATAGTTCGTCTGTATTTGTACTGGTTTTGTTTTTATAACCAAACAGAACTTACTTTTCTGAACGTACTGTATAGCCGTCAACTTGTAACAATTCGCTGCAAAAGAATAATACAGTATCAATGATCGGTAACCGGGTGAGTTAGCCGTGGTGGTTACGGCATGACTGATGGCAGTCGCTCACATCCGGGAGGCGAGGAGGTTCGAATCCCCCCGCCGGCAACCTTGAAGATGGTCTTCTGTGGTTTCCCATCTTCCTTCCAGGCAAATGCCGGGGTTGGTCCCTAACTATAGGCCACAGCCGCTACCTTCCAACTCCTCGTCCTTACATTCCAACTTCCCTCCTTCCCTCCCCAACGGTACTTGTAGCTCACCCATTGGGTGTCCGTCTCGAAGCAGCTACAAGACTGGCGAGCCGAACATGTCCTCGGACACTCCCGGCACTAAAAGCCATACGCTAAAAAAAAAAATGATCGGTAGACATCGACGTGACAACTTACGATCATTCAGACTGGCAATGGTATCCTCAACAAGTCTTGTAATGGCGATTGTTCTAACACAATCTAGCAATCCAAGTTGCGAACATGCAGCTGTCTTTTGTTTTTACTTCCATGGCCAGTGTAGTGAATAAGCGTATCTTCTTCCGGGTGATGTTCTTTGAACTATCTCTCGAAATTTAAGAGTGCGCATCTCTATTGTTGAAGCGGGAAAAACCGAATGTCGTAATCTAGCGTTTTGTAGTGCCTAAGCAAACACGATCCGTTTCTTTGCTGCTTTCTAGAAGGAATGGAGTCGACTGAGGAAGTACGGTAGGTACACTTAATGTTTGACAAGTGGAGACGTACTTCAGAATACTCCGATCAATTTTATCAATTGTATTTATTGTTGTATAGTGTTCCGTGATTATTTGGTAATTATCCAATTGTCCCTATTATCTTGGTAATTGCTCCGTAGTGCGCTGAGCCTGGATTCTACACTTACACTTGGATAATATGATATTCATACCTCATTTCATATTCTGGGAGTCATTACCAATTGCAATTACTGTCCATTATCACTACTACACTGGAAATATGTGCTTAGTTACGTAAACATGTGTTTTTGTTTCTTGCTCATTCAACAATTATTGCCATCCGCCATGTTTGTTTGGCGCATCAGGTCTCTTCAACTGTTACCAATGTGCACACATTGACGTCACATGACTATTACCCACGACCAACGAGAAATACAGGCCTTGGTGCGCTTTCGTGACGTCAGCAATGTAGTTCTGTTGGACCACTAAGTTCCTATTGGCAACTCCAGCTATCTGATATGACATCTAGCGGTAAAAATGAGAAACTTACCAAGTAGGGTACATTTGTCACGTGGTGACTGTTTGTATATGGTTTCTTGTATTGGTAAACAGATCGTGGTAAATTGTTCGTGTCTTTATACATAAGTAATAAGTTTTACTCGTTGATAGAGTGAAAAATGAGTAAAAGCAAAGTGTATTGCTCAGTTTACGGCTGTAAGTCGATGTATAAGAGGGCTGCGGATATACGTTTTCATCACTTTCCAAAAGATGCAAATAGCAATAGCCGAAATGTGATGATACCTAATAATACCTAATAATAATACCTTTCCACCCCGGGAAGGATCTAACACTTGTCGAGGTAGACAGACAGAAGACCTGCGACGTAAAGCCAGCGAAGGTTATTCAGTTGAAAAACAGCTGTTACGATGGGCGCGCTGGTAAGATTGAAGTTAGGCCTACTTGAATAATTATTTAAATAATTAATTATTGGCTGCTTGGTAGGGAGAAGGGATGAGTTTAACTTGTATTAAAACTCGTGGGGCGACAGGAATTGCTTGATTTGGATGGTTAAAAGGTGGGTTTGGTGTTGAATATTTGAATGGTAGCGGAATCACTCATTCTACAGTGCCCACGGGGAGGCAAATTAGGCCTATATGACTCGTAGTGGAATAGCTCGAATATCGAAGAACTTAGCGATTACGAGGTGTAGGCTTGGCGGAAAGGCTGGCGGATCATCAGTTTGACATCAATTCACGATATAAGTCGGAGCTTGGAACAGTGGCGTCTGGTTTGCGTGGATGCTAGTCTCGGAATGATAAAAGTAGCACAGCTTCGGTGTGTTATTTATTTGTTTATGTACCGTATTTCTCTATTTGAATGTCCTCGGCGTTGACTCAGGATCGACATTTACATTATATTGCGCATAATAGTACCGAAATAATGTCCGAAGTGTAGCCCTGTGTAAATTTGAATCAGCTGATCTACATCAACCATAAAAACTGATGCTTGATAATATGCAAATGACACCAAAAATCCAGTGGAACACACAAATTAGATCACGTGTATCGCACAGTTATACATATACACAATTAAAAATAACACTGTCATTACTTTCGAGACCACATTTACTGATTATAACCGAAAAATAAAAAGTGTTCCATATCAAACGCGTGTTATTGAGTATTTTAAACCCTACTTATCCAGACCGACCGCAGCGCCCCAAGTGTTAGTTTGAGTTGCCAATAGGGTTATGTATGACGGGTACAGTGGTGGATCCAGCCCTTGCGGGGCCGTGGGCGATATGATAAGGTGGGGCCCACAACAATAGGAAATTTTAAAAATATCAAATCAAATAGAAAATAGTTTGGTAATAATAATAATAAAATAAAGAATAGTTACAATATCTTGAATACACTACAGTACATGTTTTTAATAATATTAAAGAAACCTTTAAGTCCCCTTGAAGAAGATTATGTAAACTATGAAATATTAAAATAATACTTTGCGAAAAAGGGGAGAAATATGACTGGAGTTTTACACTACAGACGCAATGTTAAACAGTGATTGGAAAAAGCCAGGATATGAACTAAGACACTTCATGTCGCGTTTCGCTGTTCACGGTTTTCACCACCGGGTATGCAGCAGAGCCAACTAGCATGAACCACAAGAATTACTGTGTATATGCAAATTGTGCGGAAGAAGCTGTGAGAGGTACCACGCAATGTTTTGCTGGAAAAGACTAGTGTCGCTGACTAAATTCTGTCTCGATGTTGAGAACTACAGTAGAGCCATCATTACTTCCGACTTCACGTTTCAATACTAGGCTAGAGTTTCGTTCGCTAAATCGCGACAACGCGAACGAAACTCGACTTATCATGATATATTGATTTGAATGACTGCCTGCGATTGGCTAGTAAAGTGATTTTCCTTCTGACCGATAGATAACTCGAGGGTAACACTGAAACGTCAAGTCGGAAGTAATGATGGCTCTACTATAATATGTTTTCTTTGCACATTGTGCGATTCTTTTCTCTATTATTAAAACAATACTCTGCGACTTTTTTCCCGGCTGAAGTCTTCTATTATTTCACTGAAATCTAAACTTGCTAAACGGTCACGGGAGGTCATAGCAGCACTGAAAAAAGGAATATGAATTATAAATTAGTTTGAAAAGTATAATTAATTAATCAGTTGTATTTATAACAATCCGTGGCGCAGGGCCCTGGGCGGTCGCCCTCCTCGCCCTCCCCTAGATCCGCCTCTGGACTGGTACATAAACCGTATTGTCTACAATATGCTGAAAATCACAGGATTAGTACGGTACTCATATATCATAAAACACGCTGTAAGAAGCATTGACCCAACATAACCATGGCTTCTGGAAAAACAACACATACCGTACATGGTAATTACGACTCTTACACTGATCAATCTTATGAAGTCCAATATTGCGCCACAATTTACGTTACTCTATGTAGGCTACAACAAGTAGATCGCTTAATCGTTGATCACAAGATAATACTTTTCAGGAATGTGTTCTCTTTCCCTTGTGGTTGCTTGTTAATTATGTGGAATTACTTGACGGTTACAAAGCGTTCAGGAAGGTTTTGAAAAGCTATGAATAGCGCCGGACAATGTAAGCATGTATAAATAACTCTTATAAATGTATCAAACGTAAATGTAATAGAAAGATAATCACGAACATAATATTCCATGGTCGTCGTCTTACTGCCGGTGTGGTAGCCCTCTTCTGAAGAGAATGTTGGACAGAATATTTGCATCCGCTTTATTTGCTTTCTTCTTCTTTCGGATGGGCCTACTGGGGACCACGCTTGTTCAACTGTTGGGTTTTGAGTTTTGCCCAGTACAGACGCAGCTTTTCCCGGTGTATTTCTTTTCTTTCAACCGACCAGGGGCTGCCTTTCTTTAGAGGTTTCTCTTGTAAACCGCGGACTTCCTTATGAATGTGTCACACAGTTTGTATGTCTGCTAGTCTCACAAGGAGAGGCCGCCAAGTGGTTTACTAGAAAAGCGTTCAAATTTGGAGCGTTTGTTCTTCATAAAAAAATATTTTGCCCTTGTTTGAGCCTTTTTGCCAATGGGCTTTAGTGTGCTCAAAATTGAACGTTTAAAATCAATCCTCAAACTTATGTAGTCCTATTTCCGTACACGTTCCTGGCTCGTCTCCGTGGTGTAGTCGCTAGCGCGTTGGCGTGGGGAATTTAAGGTTTCGAGTTCGAGTCAGACCTTGGTCAGCACTTCCTTTTCTACACTGTATTTTCTGTGGCCTCTTCGGTCTTGGAGCTATGTACAATCTATAATCATTATTCGTCCGTGACGCTTGGACGTGTTGTAAGTTGTATTCGTTAGAATTTAAATGCAGCATGGCCGGCGACGTTACGTTCATTCGCACTACGCCCAGTCTAATGCAGAAACGCAAGAGCCCTTCCCTCTCTTCCACTCTGCTCCACCATCAAGCTAAACTTTCTGTATGTAAACAATACCGTAAATATTAATTCTTTTTTTTTAAAGTAAATTTACCCTCTAGGTTGGTGGTTCCCACGGACTCAGCGAGGGAACTCACCACTACCGCCTCTATGGGCAGTGTCCTGGAGCTTGGAACATCTGGTCGGGATGGATACAACTGGGGAGGTGTGATCAGCACTTCGCCAGGCGGCCGCACCTGCAAAGCGAACAGGGGCCTCATGAGGGATGGAAAGGGATGGAAGATTGGGATGGATAGGCTAGGAAGAGGGAAGGAGGCGGCCGTGGCCTTACAGTAGGTACCATCCCGGCATTTGCCCGAAGACGAAGTGGGAAACCACGGAAAACCACTTCGAGGATGGCTGAGGTGGGAATCGAACCCCCTCTACTCATTTGGACCACTCGAGGCTGAGTAGACCCCGTTCCAGTCCTCATACCACTTTTCAAATTTCGTGGCAGAGCCCGGGAATCGAACCCAAGACCTCCGGGGCGGCAGCTAACCATGCTGACCGCTACGCTACGGAGGCGACATAATATTAATTTATTAATATTGTAAATAGAAAAAGCAACAACAAATAATAAAGTAGGCCTACTTGATGTAATCTGCCAACTTAAGTATTGTACCACAAACATAAAATAAAATAAAATAAAAAAATGTCAAAGAAAGATAAAGAAAATAATTTAAAAACATCAAGGTAGGTTTCGATCACGGCAACTTCCATTTCTAAACGCCAACACTCTAGCGACTACGCCACGGAGACGAACCGAGTATGTGTGTGGGAATAGGACAACAAAAGTTTGATGATTGATTTTGAACACACTAAGGCTCATTGGCAAAAACGCTCGAACAGGGGCAAAATATTTTTTTTATGAAGAGCAAACCCTCCAAATTTGAACACTGTTCTAGTAAACCACTTGGCGGCCTCTCCTTGTCAGTTAGTCTCTGCTTCCGTCAGCCAAGTGGTACGGACCTTCCTGTTTCACCAGAAGGTGAACAGACGGTTGGTCAGTCTGTTCGGAGGCAATCTGGTCACATGACCATAAAGAGCTACCCTTATTTTCCTGGCACAGTCAGCACGTTTCTCTATTTCTACGTAAAGCTCTGAGTTCTGTTGTCTCCATCTTCCGTAGTGGCTAGCATTCTTGGCTGTCACTGCAGAGGCCCGGGCTCGATTCCTAGCTCTGCCAAGACATTTAATTCTGGGTTGAGGGCTGGAACGGGGTACACTCAGCCTCATTAAGCAAAACTGAGAAGAGGCGGATTCGATTACTACCTCAGCCATCCTGGAAGTGGTTTGCCGTGGTTTTCCATGCGGGGATGGTATTTAACTTACGGCCACGGCCGCTTCCTACCAAAATCCTACCGCAAATACAAATACATACACTAGTACAGACATCAAAGTGACACAGCTTATCAGACAAATTCTACACACACCCAAGTGCACGGGGCTTCATGACCACGATGTCGCAAAGCACCTAAAATAAACAACAACCACGACCTATAGTTTCTCCATGGTGGCCACTACTCCTGGAAATCCTGGAAAAGTCCTGGATTTTTATTAGGTCTGGAAAACACCTGGAAAATGACAAAAAAGTTGAAAACTCCTGGAAAATAGTCACTGTTAATCTTCTTTATATATATAATTCTTCGACACGTGTGTATGTGACTGAACTCCTAAACGACTGAACCGATTTTGATGGAATTTGGTATGTACATTAGGGTGGGTCCATGTATGGTTTAGATTCACAATCTGACCCAGTAGGTGGAATGAACACAATTTTAGAACCACAATATACAGTCAAAAACAGTCGTCATGGAAACCACTAGCCTTGACCTTCGTGAAACCTGATGTCTTTGGACGGTTTGTCTCTGCACGTTAGAGCCACCTGGTCGCAACCTGTGCAACTACCGCCATTCGCCCGTGGCGAAAAGTTGTGTTTATACCAAAGGTGGCAGTGATGTCGAATTCTACTGTTTGTCTCTGCACGTTAGAGCGTTTCAAAGTCCCGTATGCGTTCATATACCATTCATCCGATTGCCATGAAACTTGGGTGATATGTTGAGTGAGCTCCAGGGAAGGTGTTTGGCTGAGTAAATCCATTTTACAATAGATAGCGCACGAATAGATTCAACAAATGAGCGACGACGCGCGAAGCGTTTCAAAAAGGTCCCGTATGCGTTCAAATACCATTCGTCCGATAGCGATGAAACTTGGGTGAGATATTGTCTACACTCCAGGGAAGGCTTCTGGCTTGGTAAATCAATTTCACATTAGGTAGCGCACGACTAGATTCATCAAATGAGTGACGACGCGCGAAGCGTTTCAACAAAATCCCGTATAAGTTTATATTCCATTCATAGATTGAGATGAAACTTTGATGAGTTGTTGTGTAAACTTAAGTGAAGGCTTCTAACTTAGTAATCCATTTCACAGGAGGTTGCGCACGAGTAGATTCAACAAATGAGCGGTGACGTGCGAAGCGTTTCAACAAAGTCCCGTATGCGTTCAAATACCATTCGTCCGATAGCGATGAAACTTGGATGAGATGTTGTGTACACTTACGTGAGGGTTTCTAACTTAGTAAATCCATTTTACAATACGTAGCTCACGAGTAGATTCAACAAATGAGCAACGACGCGCGAACTTTTAATCAAAGTCCCGTATGCGTTCATATACCATTCATCTGATTGCAATGAAACTTGGGTGAGAAGTTGTCTACACTTACGTGAGGGTTTCTAACTTAGTAAATCCATTTCACAGGAGGTTTCGCACGAGTAGATTCAACAAATGAGCGACGACGCGCGAAGCGTTTCAATAAGGTCCCAAAATGCGTTCAAATACCATTCGTCCGATTACGATGAAACTTGGGTGAGATGTTGTGTACACCCTACGGAAGGTTTCTGGCTTAATGCATCCATTTTACAATAGGTAGCGCACGAGTAGATTCAACAAATGTGTGATGGCACGCGAATCATTTCAACAAAGTACCGTATACGTCCATATACCATTTATCCGATTGCGATGAAACTTTGGTGAATTGTTGTGTACACTCCAGGAAAAGTTTCTGTCTTAGTAAATCCAGTTTTTAATAAGTAGCCCACGAGTAGATTCAACAAATGAGCGATGGCGCGTGAATCGTTTCCACAATGTCCCGTATGCGGTCATATATCATTCATCCGATTGCGATCAAACCTTGGTGAATCATTGAGTACACGCCAGAGAAGGTTTCAGGCTTAGTAAATCTATTTTACAATAGGTAGCGCATGAGTAGATTCAACATATGAGTAACGGCACGCGAATCGTTTAAAGAAAATCACTTATGCGTTCATATGTCATTCATCCGATTCAGATGAAACTTTGATGAGTTGTTGTGTACACGCCAGGGAAGGTGTTCAACTTGGTAAATCCATTTTACAATATATAGCGCACAAATAGATTCAACAAATGAGCGACGACGCGCGAAGCGTTTCAAAAAGGTCCCGTATGCGTTCAAATACCATTCGTCCGATAGCGATGAAACTTGGGTGAGATGTTGTGTACACTCCAGGGAAGGCTTCTGGCTCAGTAAATCAATTTCACAATAGGTAGAGCATGACTAGATTCAACAAATGAGTGACGACGCGCGAAGCGTTTCAACTAAATCCCGTATAAGCTTATATTCCATTCATCGATTGAGATAAAACTTTGATGAGTTGTTGTGTACACTTAAGTAAAGGCTTCTAACTTAGTAATCCATTTCACAGGAGGATGCGCACGAGTAGATTCAACAAATGAGCGACGACGTACGAAGTCCCGTATGCGTTCAAATACCATTCGTCCGATAGCGATGAAACTTGGGTGAGATGCTGTGTACACTTACGTGCGGGTTTCTAACTTAGTAAATCCATTCCACAGGAGGTTGCGCACGAGTAGATTCAACGAATGAGCGACGACGCGCGAAGCGTTTCAATAAGGTCCCGTATGCGTTCAAATACCATTCGTCCGATTACGATGAAACTAGGGTGAAATGTTGTGTACACCCTACGGAAGGTTTCTGGCTTAATAAATCCATTTTACAATAGGTAGCGCACGAGTAGATTCAAAAAGTGAGTGATGGCACGCGAATCATTTCAACCAAGTACCGTATGCGTCCATATAAGTTACCATTTATCCGATTGCGATGAAACTTTGGTGAATTGTTGTGTACACTTCAGAAAAGGTTCCTGGCTTAGTAAATTCATTTTACAATAGGTAGCGCACGAGTAGATTCAACAAATGTGCGATGGCGCGCGAATCGTTTCAACAAAGTCCCGTATGCGTTCATATACCATTTATCCGATTGCGATGAAACTTTGGTGAATTGTTGTGTACACTCCAGGAAAGGTTTCTTTCTTAGTAAATCCAGTTTTTAATATGTTGCGCACGAGTAGATTCAACAAATGAGCGACGGAGCGCGAATCGTTTCCAAAATGTCCCGTATGCGGTCATATATAATTCATCCGATTGCGATGAAACCTTGGTGAATCATTGAGTACACTCCAGAGAAGGTTTCAGGCTGAGTAAATATATTTTACAATAGGTAGCGCATGAGTATATTCAACAAATGAGTGACGGCACGCGAATAGTTTAAAGAAAATCCCGTATGCGTTCATATGTCATTCATCTGATTCCGATGAAACTTTGATGGGTTGTTGTGTACACGCCAGGGATGGTTAACTTCGTAAATCGATTTTACAATATTGGTAGCGCACGAGTAGATGTAACAAATGAGTGACGACGTGCGAAGCGTTCCAAAAAAATCCCGTATGCGTTCATATACTATTCATCGATTGCGATGAAATTTTGATGAGTTGTTGTGTACACTTACGTGAAGCTTTCTAACTTAGTAAATACATTTCACAGTTGGTAGAGCACCAGTAGATTGAACAAATGAGTGACAGCACACGAATCATTTAAACAAAATCCCGTATGCGTTATATGCCATTTATCCGATTGCGATGAAACTTTGGAGAGTTGTTGTCACGCTCCCACGAATGTTTCTAGATTAGTTAATTCATTTCACGATAGTTTTGAGGCAGTTAATAGAAATTGATAAAATATTGTGCATCCAAAAGCAGTTCAAGAAACAAAGTTACAACACTTTCTTTGATTGGCAGGACAACGTCTGCCGGGTCAGCTTGTTAATTATAAAAAATCTTTCCATCTTAAATCATACTCCCGCTGCTTTTTTGGGTGAGCACTCTTATCATTAACGAAATAAATTTCCTCAGACTACCTGTTTCTGTGTGGGAGAACACGCGATAATATTTTTGTAAAACATAATATTGAGTACCGGTATAGACAACTTCACCGCAATAAAATTGCAGGCGGCATTCTTTTCTCTTTTTTTTAAGCGGATATTTGAGTCACAAAGGCTTTTTCAAAACAACAATAAATTCATTTGTGTGTAGGCTTGCGTATCAATAACGCAATCACCACTAATTTTTGTCAACATCTGTAGCCTATAAGTAAACCAAACACAACTGCTTTATTTTGATCTTGAAGTAGGCAACCGATAAAGCCCCCAACTCGCGCTTATTTTAAAGTCTGGAAAAATGAGAATTACTCCTGGAAAATCGTTGACCGATTTGAGTGGCCACCATGTTCCTCCCTCTTCTGTAGACCATAACAAATATATTTTACTTATTGAACACTAAGAGTCACCTGTTAATACTATAATGTCTGTTGTAACATGTTTTCATCAGCTTGGGTCACATTTCTATAACATACTGTACACTAAATAGGGCATTATTTTACGCAAAACAATATCTCTACTTAGTTTAAAACAAAAGTCCCTGATTGGTGGATGTAACGGGTAATCTCGAGAACCACTGGATGGATTGATGCGGTTTCCACCATTCTGTAAAGGATATCTCGAGGAAGGTTTCTGTAGAAAAACATTCATTTATGACCAAAGGAAGCCGAGCAGTAACGATTTCACTAAATCGAGTCGAAGAAAAACCTGCCGTCGGTGCGTCTTTTAAGCTTACGCTGGATAAACAGTTAAAGATATCTATATACTATGAGTGTAAGAATTGTTCAGCATGAAAAGGTCTACGCAAAAAAAAAAAAGTCCGCGACAGCATATCTCTTATCATTAATACATTGCCCGCTATAAGTGTTTTTACGTTTTAATTTCTTCCAACAATCTCCATTCAGTTGAAATTTAAATTACTAGCTTCGGAGAGAGTGAGCCTAACACCCCAGATTCGGTCAGCATCAAACTGTCGAGTCGTGTTGAGTTAAGACTTTAGAGAAGAGAGTAGGCTATGTGTTTGGAGTTTCGCTGTTCACCTCAGCTTTTCTGAATTGCGTCTGTGAACATTTCGTTCCACAGTCTGTTTGCAGTTTCCCAGAAAGTGCAACTCGGTTTTTCTTCATTTCACCTTGCATTCATAACTGTTCCCATTTGAAGCCGGGTTACTAGTAGTAAGTAAAGCTAATTCTAAGAATACAAGTTTTATATACGACTCTCGATAATTTTAAACTTTCGGGACCAGAGAAAAAGTTCAATTTACCGAGAGTTCAAATAACCAAGAGGGTGGGAGGGAAAGATTCAAGTAAACAAGAGTTTGATTTTCGTGATTTTTCTTCTTCTTCTTCTTCTTCTTCTGCTTTTACGGCCTCATTGGGCCACTTCAGTCAATCATTTCTTGGTCCTCTTCTTCAGTACGTTTTCTTTCCGAGTTGCCCAGTAACTTTTCATTCGCTCTCTTCTTCTCAAGCGTTCCTCATCTGTAAATACCCTTTTTACTTTATGACGTTTGTCTATTTTTGCCTAAAATCTTATTTTTATATCTTTTATTTTTTTAATGTTTTTGTTTTGTTTTGCAAGTCATCCAAGGTTATTTCTAATTCTTTCATATCGTCTCTAATTTCCTCAATCCATCCTACTTGTTGTTTCATATTCCAAAGTATCTCTAAAATTTTTCTAGATAATCTGGTTTCCGGTGTCCTCATAATGTGACCAAAAAAAGAAATCCGTTTCTTCCGAATAGTATCAGTGATGGGCTCCGGTTCTCTGTATACCACATCATTTGGTACTATCCGCCACTGTCCATCTTTCTGATATTTTTTTTATTTATGCATGTTCTAGCTATTCTTATTTCTACTTTAAAATTTTGTCGATTCTGTTTTTCTGAGTAACTTTATTACTGTATTTTCTGATTTTTATTTCACAACATTTGTACAATTATTTATACACAAATGTTCATTTTGGAGAAAGAAAGTCCGTAATTTTCTTTGGTTTTTCAAAATCATCGAAAATGTGGATGGTAAACTGCCGAACTGTTTGGTGACATCTTTTTTTAATTACCCATCCTCCACATCTTGAATCACACGCTTTATTCCACTTATGGATGGAGTCCTGCGCGGATAAACAAAATGTTATCCGCATCCTCACGTTTGTTATCCGAATCCGCTGACATAATAATAATATGTTTAATTTATTAGATAAAGCATGAAGTATTAAAGCAACACATTTAGACATTTGAGGAGAAATTCGCTCGCAAGACAATGTTCACTGAGTTTTGTCTCCCCGAGTAACGGCAAGTGAATCAGCGGGTGGATAATAGCACTTAGTCGTCGGATATACCCACGCGGGCAAGCGCAGCTATAAACGCAACACTAATTGAGGGCATTTCCATGACTGGGTTCTCTCACTTCTCTGTTGTTATTCTCATACAATCCAAGCCAAAGCAAAGAGGGAACTAAAAAGAAACGCGATACACGCAGAACTGAGCAAAAACTAAAATTATTAAAAAAAAATCCAGTTCAACATTGTATTCTAAAAACTAGACGCAATTTACTCTAAACATTATCCGCAGTTTATCCACTATCCGCGCAGAGCTTTACTTACGGAAAGACACTTGTTCTTTCTTGAACTCATTTTGATACTTAAATATTACACAAATCAAACATTATACTGTAACTTTTGACTCAAGACTGTAAAATCACTCATACATCTCATTATTGATGTAAACAAACGACAGGTCTGTGCGTGATAACAATACTGTAATCACTGACTTCAAATAATATAATTTCGGCGAGCAAGATGCCATTCCTACAACTTAAAATTACCGAGGGGACTAAATCACATTGAATTTTTTCAATTTATCGAGTATTTTTCAAGGTACAGAGAAAAGACTTCAAATTATCGACATATTAACGAGTTTCAAATGATCGAGAGTCGAATGAATATTGTTTTGCGTAAACAATGGCCTATTTAGTGTACATTATAAGCAGTGCTTTTTTTTCAGGGGGAACGCGGAGGTACGCGTACCCCTTAAATATTTGAAGACTATTTAAGAAAAAATATTGGTACATTTGTATCTAGTCCGTCAAATATAACTTCCGACTTGAAAGTCCATCGATCAGCTGGCGTCAACGCATTGTTCACTACAGTTGGAGGAGATTTCGTGTAATCCTCGATTTAAATCGATCTATCGGATCCGTTTCTTTTGGTTGGCAACTCGGCACTCCGTTCTTATTAGCACGCTGGCTATTGTCTGGAGGCGGGGTAGGTTGTTGTTAATATGTGCACGTGGTTAAATTTGAAGGATAAAGAAAATAACGAAGTATTTAACATCCACCCCGGCATAGAAGAAGCTGAAAGTTAATGATTCGAACACAAACAACCGGACTTTGCAAATTGCCGAAAATTGCAAGATTCTGATGTTTTGTCGACTACAACTGAGAGTACCCCTTAATTTGTTTTTAGAAAAGAAGTGCTGGATATAAGTATGTTATAGCAATACGGCCTACGCTAATGAAGCTCCCATTGAAGGGTTGAAAACATGTTACAATAAATATTATAGTATTAACAGGTGTCCTCTGTACACATTTAATACGAAAGTTAATACGTCTCTTAATCACATTATCTATCGTGACTAATGTTTTTACATCACATATATTTTAATCTCATGTGTTTTTTTTCAGGCTATTTTATCACATGTCCCAGTAATTGGGATTATATTATGTTGACCGACTGAAAAGTAGCAATATCAACTGTCAATAAGGCAACACCGAAGCAAAGCAATGCTATTTTTAGGTCATAAACGCTTTGTATTAATGGCGGTTATTTAGGCTATTTGATCGTCAGAAATTAAGAACATTTTTTCTAAAGAAATTTTGCGTATGTTTGTAGTGTATTTATTTATTTATTTATTAGTTCCCTTCCTAATGCTTATTAATCTGTCTTGCACCTTAACTCTACTCTTTTAACAAACTGCTTCTAATGCTTTTTATCGTGTTAAAGGTGGTGTTGCTATGTAGGAACTCATAGCATGTTGTCAACATTGTGTATAAATGTCTGTTTAGTACCATAGTCATTCTATTATGAAATTGATGTTTATATTCAGTTTAACTTTTGGAGGTTATAAGAACCAACCTGTCAAAGTATCTTTAATAGTCCTTTGAAGTAGAGTGGTCTGTTTACAAATTTATATTATTATCAAAGGCGCTGATGGTTGAATCCTTTCAGCCTTTTTTTCCCTGTGGTTTTGTTATTTTTGTATCTTCTTTAATTAATTTACGTTGCTGGATAAAATAAAATAAAAGGAAAAATAAATAAAAACTGAGCCTCAACATTTCTACAGAAAGAATATATGTTCAAAAACAAAGCAAAAGAACTTAACACAAAAGCGTTAATACAGAGTCATTATCTACGTGCGCCCCCATAAACACGGCAAGGTAAGCCGGCTATGACTGGCGCAGTACGCAGACGTGCGTACCCCGTCCAGCCGGTGGTGGCGCGCACTCTCACACTTCTACCAAACATGTTCAATAATGTGTACTTACAGTGCTCATAGCCGATGCTGAAAATGTCCTTCCTCTCTTGTAACACACACCTGACATCTTCTGATGAAATAATGTCTGTCAACTCTTTATTATTTACGGAACCTGTTTTCTTGAATCGTTTAGCGAGCCTCCTAATTGTACTGACATTAGGCACAGGTGTTCCTGGAAACTTGATTCGAAATTTTCGTCTTGTTTCAGAACAAGATTTTCTGCTTTTCATATACGAATTATGGTTATACACACGTTCGCTCAATGTGAATTGGTGTCTAGGCATGACCAACAATCACAGTAATCACAATACTCACTAAACGTGCAACACCAACGTCTAATCTGTGCAGATACACGTACATATGAATGACAAAACACGTGTGAACTAACGATATGAGTCAGCCAAGCGCGCTCACCACCGCGATCTTCGCCAGTCACTGCCGGCTTAGCTTGCCGTGTTTATCGGGGCGCACATAGATAATGACCCTGTAGTATTGACAACCTAACCTGTTTTACCATAGCAACAGATAATGCTCGAATAGGAATAATCGACTGTTTAGCGATACTAGTGCTTTCTAGCAGATCCCTTCTTTTGTTGGAAATCTGTCTGTCTGTTAGGTAGTCAGCCCGAAGGCTGGTTGGATCCTCAAAAAGCACCGCCGTTAGGTTATGTGGGTATATACCCACAAACACCCAAGGCAGCGCTATATTGAGGCGTACTAGGCAAGATGGGGAGTGAGGTAGTTTGCCATTGCCATTGCTTTGTTGGAAATAGTGCAGTCTATTGTATTTCTTTCAATCACGAAAAATAACACTGCTTTGGAGACACTTCCACAGGTACTGCTTGAAGTTGAAATGCCCTGGAATGCTTCAAGCAACTTTCTTGTTCTCTGGGATAATGTCCGACCCTATACTTACAACATACAGTTGTTGTCTCACGGAGGGTAAACTCCGAGGGAGGAGGAGTTCTACCAGTCTTCTGTGCGCATACTGTCAAAAGAGACCCAAAGGCCTCCTGATGAGCCTAACTTGGTACACCTAGACCGAACACCGCAACAGATACGACAAAAACCAAAATGATTTGCTGGATATCAAAATCTATTGTTTTACTATTTCTATTAAGCTCATGAAGGGCACACAGTACTCAAAACAAGAGTATGCTACCGTAAATAGTGGTCATTATCTATTGAAAGACTGAAAATATTCACAGGTTATTAGTTGTTAATAATCACCGTTATTAAACTTTTATAAGACAGAATTGTTTATTGAAGTATTTTTATTTATATTTCCGTATTAATTATTTCTAATTGTATTGTTTATTTAATTTTAATGACAATATTTTTAATTTTAATGTATTTTTATAAATTTAATATATTTTATTTTTATAATCGTATTTTTAACTTTTATAATGATTATTATTTTTAATTTCATTCCAATGCTTATTTTTACTTTTATGAATTCAATGTTTATATTTATTTTTAATTTTCATGTTAATATTAAATATTTATATTTATGGTCTTAATTTTAGTTTTGTTTTAAAATTTAGTTATTATATTTATTTTCATATTTTCAAATGTTAAAGTTTATATATTTATAATTTACATTTTAATATTTTTAAATTTTATTAAATGCAATATTTGTTTGTTGAATTTCTATGATTTTAACATTACATAGATTTTAAAAAATGTAATATTATTTTAATTCTTATATATATATATATATATTATTTTGACACTTCATTTTTATTGTTTTTATTTTTGAATTCTTTTTTCAGCATCTTAGTCAAGGAGATACAGATATAATACCATATGTGATTTTCAGAAATATGAGCATTTGTTAAAACAAGGCTGAAAGATCCAACCATAAGTTCCTTTTGTCCTTATGATAGGGGGTTTGTACAATATCGAACCGATTCTTGGTTACCATGGTTCATATTACAGTATATCGATGTGATCTGAGTTTTGGATAATTTTCATTGAATTGTGCTTGTTACTTATATATGTGTGATGTCTTGTCTCCAGAGGAGAGAAGTTGTACGTGACCAAGGACAAGAGGCGGTCTCAGTCCTGGAAGAGATGTATCTGTTGGAGTGTGGGGCTGGTGTTGCTGGCTTTAGCCATTCTCATAGCAGCGCTGGCTGGAAGTGAGTACCTCTTTCTTCTTTTGACATGGGCTGGGTGTCTTATCTGTGATTAGCGTGGACACGGTGGTTACTATGGCAACAATGTTCGTCATCTAGGTCTATGCATTCTTGTTCAGGGTCTTTCATATAAAGTAAGAACGCTAAGCGGCAGTTTTGTTATCCACTGCTGCGGTGGCCTTGGCCGAGCTTGTGGTGCGCCATGGCCCCCTGCTTTAACTATGTGTACAATCCTATATGAAATATTACCTTATAAAAGATGCTGGAAGTGTCGTCCTTCCTGGGTTATACAGGCGTTGTATCTGGTAACCACATTCTGGCTGACACGAGTGAGTTCTGCCACTGTATTGTTTCTGATCTTTTATTTTATGTCTTTTATTGAGCACTGAGCCAGTAATGTCAAACAATTTTCAATTGTGCTAGTGAAGGTGGCACTTCATCAGGAAATAGCGGAAAAAATGCATCACGTACCCGCCGAGCCAACTCGTACTTAAAAGAATTTTGCATACAAAACTACGATGTTGTAATGAGAACTGCCTTACCATATTAGCATCTGAGGTTCTGACTGGCGACTGAACAACTGCACGCTTATTGCAAGGTCAAGTATATAGTATGAGCCAAGACCACCGCAGCAGCGGATAACAAATTCGCCGCTCGCCGTTCTTACTTTATATGAAAGACCCTGTATGTGTAAGAACACCTTACTCACTATTACTGTTTTTTGTTCATTTTTTATTATTAATACAGCCAATGGCCAAGGGAAGGGATTTTGGAAGGAAATCGGCCGTGGAGCTATTCAGAGTCACTGTACTGGCATTTGCCTGGTGGTGAAAAAATGCGAAACCACGAAAACCATTTTCAGAAGATGCCTATCAGTCGCGTGATAGTCCAAAGTCGTAGCGTTGCACTAAAAGTTCCGTTGACTTTTCAAGAAATGCAAGATTTTTCCTGTTCTACTAAGATGATTTGGAAGTTTTTGGCACAAACACACCTTCTAACTCCCTCTGGTTTAAGAGCTTGAGTTTTATGAAACTAACACCTTTCTTTTTTGGGAGCCTTCATAGGGAGGTTATGGCTGTTTGAGCTTTTGGTTCTCGCAGTAAAAAAGCGCAGGTGCGCTTCATAAAAAGGGAGGTAGCATGCAGTTCACTTCTCCAGTGGGGGTCGGGGCCGGGACACCCAAGAACCTGCTGATGAGCCAGATTGGTGTCGTAGGCGAACCCCACACAAGACATGGCACAAACCTAGAAAAATTGCTGAGTTTTAAACACCTTTAGCATTTTAAATACAGTATATGATGATCAGGATATGATAACTGCTTGACGGTCAAAATGCTTAATCCTAAATTTCCTGTAAGAGGATATGAGGGAACCAGAGATAAGCAAAGCGAACTGATATGAGTTTAATAACAACGAACTGATATACATGGATGGCAATAGCGAAAACCGTGAAAACTAAACATGTGCGAACATGGCGTGGGCTTTTAGACAACTGAAGCATAAAGGGCAGGTGGCAGCACCTTTCATATATAGAACCGCATACTTATTAAATAAGAATAAAACTACCAAAGTATGTATGACAATGTGGAGCTAACAAGGGTAAACTCCTACAAGTATCTTGGCCTGATACTCCAAACGACTGGACGGAATTTCTCCAAACATGTAAAAGATAGAGCTGCTACCGCGGTTATAGCCATGAATGAGATAAAACTAATAAGACAACTCTCCATACAGACTGCATTAGAACTCTTTCACATAAAAATTTCTCCAATCATGACATATGCAATAGGATTAATATGGGAGCATGTCTCGAAAAACGATCTTGCTCAGATAGAAAGGGTAGAGGCCATATACATGAAAAAGATTCTGTGTCTAGGACAAAATGCACCGTCAAGGACGACCTATGAACTAACGAGACAACCATTTTACATAGAAGAGTTACGTATAACAATGTTACTGCCTTCTACAAAGCAATATTAGTTATAACTGCAAGAACTTCAAGAGAAGAAAGCCAACATCTGGATGGATTTCTACCAAACAGATGCCATGATGACCTCAGAGTGGAGGAATTCTATGTATGAACTTCGCCATTTCATGACACGTTTCGCTGTTCATGGTTTTCATTTCAAGCTGTGCTGCAAGAAGGTATACCACCACCCAGACGAGAACTGTAGGTGTGAGTTGTGTGGAAAGTCGTGTGAAAGATATCACGCAAAAGTTTGTAGTAAGAGAACAGTGACATTAACAGAATTCTGTACATGACTTCATTGTGTGCAATTTTAATTATTATTGTATTTGACCATTGGTTGCAATAAATATCATTATTAAAACTGCCAAAGTTACAACATTTCCCACAGTGAGTATAATAACTAATACGGTACTTTTTTTTCTTCTTTATGCATGTTTATTTATTTTTATATTGTATAAATTGTACCCTCACCCAGTCGTTGGGCATATTTATGTTGACCGACTGAAGAGCCGACTTTTAAATAGGCACAGCCTTTATAGGCTTAATCTCGCCTCCAGGAATCTGGTGAACTCTTGTCTCTAGTGGTGGTCACTGGCTGATGGGATTATGTCGGGCACAACATGCTTTCACCGAAGAAACAAGATGAGTTATGACCTATGACCTGACCTCTCTCATATTTCTCACTTCTGACCCTGCTTCAGTTTATGTGAAGAAAGGAGATGGCTCCTTTGGAACCTGTTATTTCAGGTCATGGGATGGCTTCAGGCAGCAAATGTAGACCCATAAGTTTTCAGGGAACTATTCCTTGGTGGTCAGTTCAGAGGCTGTAAGCCAGAAGAAATCAACATTTCAGAACAAGCTAAGCAAACGAGAAAGGTTGTGGTCTTGATTCCTTTTATTAGGAAGCTGTGACATGAGCATTTCCTTGTGGATTCCTCTAATAGGAGTAGGCTTTGACATAAGCATTTCCTTGTGGATTCCTATAATAGGAGGCTTTGCCATAAGCATTGCGTTCTAGATTCTTAAAATATGAGACTTTGACATAAGCATTGCCTTCTAGATTCCTATCATAGAAAGTAGGAGCTGACAGATGTGAAGATTACCGTACAATCAGCTTGATTACTCATGCTTCAAAGATCCTGTCTAGAATAATTTACAAGAGGATGGAAATCTAGATAGAAATAGAGTTGGGTGAAGACCAGTTTGGTTTCAGGAGAAATGTAGGGACAAGGGAAGCTGTATTAAGTCTTAGGCTGATTTTGGAAGGTAGAAAGATAAGAGAACGTTCATGGCATTTGTAGACTTAAAAAAGGCTTTTGATAACGTTGATTGGACTACATTTTTTGACATTTTGAAAACGATTGGAATAAAGTACAGGTATAAGAGGGTGATCTACAATCTATACAGAAACCAGACAGTAGTCATTCGAGCTGAAGGACATGTGAGAGAAGCTGGTATTCAGAAAGGTGTAAGGCAAGGCTGCAACTCATCACCCATACTTTACAATCTTTACATTGAACAAGCAATGAAGGAAAATGGAGAAAAATGTAATGTGGGAGTGAAGATTCAAGGAGAAATAATTTCAACTTCGAGATTTGCTGATGACATTGTCATCTTGGCCGACACGCCTGAGGATTTGAATGAGTTTTTGAATGGTATGGACTCCGTCTTGAGGAAACAATTCATGATGAGAATTAATAAATGTAAAACAAAAATTTGGAATGCAGCCGAAATAAATCAGAAATCTCTATGGACATCAAATTGGCAGGTGAAAAGCTAAAGGAAGTAGGCGAATTCTGTTACTTAGGAAGCAAAATAACCAGTGATGGACGAAGCAAAGAGGATATAAAAAGTAGGTTAGCTCAGGCAAGGAAAGCATTTCTACAGAAAAGGAATCTGTTGACATTGAATATAGATTTAGGTATTAGGAAGTCATTCTTGAAGGACTTTGTCTGGAGCGTGGCGCTCTATGGAAGTGAAACTTGGACTATTGGTGCAGCAGAAAAGAAGAGAATTGAAGCGTTTGAAATGTGGTGTTACAGGAGAATGATGAAGATCAGATGGGTAGATGGAGTTACAAACGAAGAGGTATTGAAACTAGTGGGAGAGGAGAGATGTTTCTGGCGACTGCTAATAAAGAGAAGAGATAGGTTGGTAGGACACATACCAAGACACCCAGGAATAGCAAGCTTAGTTATGGAAGGAAGGTTTGAGGACGAGAACTGTAGGGGTAGACCAAGGTTAGAATATGTTCAACAGATTGCCTCGGATGTAGGGTGTGGTAGCTATGTAGAGATGAAACGATTAGCTCAGGGCAGGGAGGCGTGGATGGCTGCATCAAACCAGTCAAAAGACTGAGGACTCATACAACAACATCGTAGGAGGCTGTGACATGAGCATTCCCTTCTAGATTCTTATAAAGGAGTTTTTGACATAAGCATTGCCTTCTAGATTCTTAAAATATGAGGCTTTGACATAAGCATTGCCTTCTGGATTCTTATAATTGGAGGCTTTGATATAAGCATTGCCTTCTGGATTCTTAATAATAGGAGGCTTTGACATAAGCATTGCCTTCTGGATTCTTTTAATAGGAGGCTGTGTTATGAGCATTCCCTTCTAGATTCTTATAATAGGAGGCTTTGACATGAGCATTCCCTTCTAGATTCTTATAATAGGAGGCTTTGACATAAGCATTGCCTTCTAGATTCTTAAAATATGAGGCTTTGACATGAGCATTGCCTTCTGGATTCTTATAATTGGTGGCTTTGATATAAGCATTGCCTTCTGGATTCTTAATAATAGGAGGCTTTGACATAAGCATTGCATTCTAGATTCTTAAAATATGAGGCTTTGACATAAGCATTGCCTTCTAGATTCTTAAAATATGAGGCTTTGACATAAGCATTACCTTCTGGATTCTTATAATAGGAGGCTTTGATATAAGCATTGCCTTCTGGATTCTTAATAATAGGAGGCTTTGACATAAGCATTGCCTTCTGGATTCTTATAATAGGAGGCTTTGACATAAGCATTGCCTTCTGGATTCTTAATAATAGGAGGCTTTGACATAAGCATTGCCTTCTGGATTCTTAATAATAGAAGGCTTTGACATAAGCATTGCCTTCTGGATTCTTATAATAGGAAGCTGTGTTATGAGCATTCCCTTCTAGATTCTTATAATAGGAGGCTTTGACATAAGCATTGCCTTCTAGATTCTTAAAATATGAGGCTTTGACATAAGCATTGCCTTCTAGATTCTTAAAATATGAGGCTTTGACATGCACATTCCCTTCTAGATTCTTATAATAGGAGGCTTTGACATAAGCATTGCCTTCTAGATTCTTAAAATATGAGGCTTTGACATGAGCATTCCCTTCTAGATTCCTATAATAGGAGGCAGTGACATGAGCAATGCCTTCTAGATTACTATATTAGAAGGCCTTGTTCAAGTGGATCTGGAAGGCACATTTTGTTGATTTACACTGCACTGTAACAGAAACTTGCGATAGAAGGCACCGTTATTTGCTCTCGACTTAAACTGACCCTGTTCCGAACTTTGCTTGTTAAAGCCTTGTGTACTCTAGTAGGCAATGCTATGACACATCACTCTAGTGCCCTCTTTCTCCAAGACTAGAAAGTTACGTGGTCTGGAATGAATGGGATTCTGGTTTATGTTCCAGCTACGTTCTGATTTTCAAGACATATTTTCAGCTACGAACCAATGGTTTTATTTATTTATTTATTTATTTATTATTTCTGTGATGGATGTTCTGTACAATATTACAATTTGTTTGAGTACTAAGGGTTGTTTTATAAATGCCCACAGCTGGAGTTATCCTTGCCCAAGAGGAGCCTATCATCGGATCAGACGCTGCCCGACATTTTGGAAGTGGAACTACCGCGAGCCAACCAGAATCATCATCCTTAACCCCACCACCACCGTTACCTGAAACACCCGGCCAGCCACCCACAACGGACATGTCGGCATTATATGGTGAGTGTTGCCATCAGTGGTGACTCCAAGCCAGTACGGTAGTCTAGTAAAAAATCTGATAATATAGGTCATTGATATTACATAACATTATAACAGAGCCTTCTCATCAAGGGTTCGACTTCCCATATATAAAATTGCATAGGTAAATCCATCCAACATTGGGAATTGGCAGTATTTGGTATGGCAAACTTTGTGCTGTTGATTGTGCTATAGGGCAGTGTTTCCCAAAATTTGTGTGTGTGTGTACCACTTTGAGAGATGAGAATCTCTCGCGTACCACCTAAATGATTGGGAGATATGGTAACCAAAGAGTTTCACCCACCCGATAGTAACTATAACCCCCCATCACCACTACGTAGCAGACCAAAATATGGATCGTAAGTTGTGTTTGTTAGAGTTAAAGTTCAAATAATAAAAAGTGTGCCCAGTTGTTTTATTATTTATTACAATAAGTATTCAATTCAGACATTCAGAAATGTCACTGTACAAATAATATAAATAGAAGAACTCTTAATAATTAAACATAAAAACCAAAGTTTTACTAACAACTTTAATGTGAAGATAGTTTTCCACTGTAAGGAGTCTATTTCGGTATCTATTCTCGAGGTAAACAAGTGAAGAAAATGCAGTCTCACACAAGCACGAAGTAGTGAAAGCCAGTAAAAATTTAACTGCTTTGTCAGCTATATTTGTATAATCTGCATGTCTCTCAATCCAAAAGTTCACAAGAGCCATTTTGAAAAAGTTTGCCTTAGTTCTGAATCACAATTCAATTCTTAAAACTGTTCCCTATCTTTGGCCTTAGAGTCCTCCGGCAACATATCAATTATAGTTAGTTATTATTGTTTATGTTCGACCCTGACTGTTATATATCTGAAAACTGTATCATAATGATGGTCATTATAACACTATTTTTCATTATGAAACAGTTCCTCCCACCAATCACAGCTCAAGAAACAGTTGTTTGACCAATTAGATAAGGATACCTTCGCGCATGCGCTCAAAATCCAACATGTCTGTATAAATTACCAAAAGAGCACCGTCCATATGTTCGCGTAAATAAACTGGTGAATATGAGACAAGAAATAGCACTGTACCTTAATATCTCAAAATCCAATTTCTACACAGCGCGTTGTTTTCAAACGCATTCGGTGACATTTTTACTGAATACTGGTGTTCAATCTGCACATATGGCATTGAAGCACACAGAGCGCATGCGACGGTCTGTCAAAGAGCTTGGAAATCAGAGATATCCTATACTCAGTGCAGCACCCGATCACAAAATTCTAGCGACAATCTCAACAGATATTTATGAATATTTATGTTAAAACATATAATAAAGTTATAATTATCGTCGAACATAAACAGTCGTATGCAACTCGCCTATAATGGTAATTAAGACACTTGTATGGAAATTATAAAACTCGCATACGCTCGTTTTATAAAGATACTCATGGCTTAATTATAGCCATTATAGGCTCGTTGCATAATGTACTATTTAAGGGGCGGAACTACGAGGTCATCTGCCACTAAAAAAACAATCATATCAATGTTTTTATATTTTTAAATTTTTCGTAACATAACCACACACTACTGCAACAGTACGAGCGTACCACCAGCGGTACGCGTACCACAGTTTGGTAAACACTGCTATAGGGCATCAAACTTGATGACTACCAGCTGAAGAGTGTAGGCAATTTCACATACCTGGGTTGTATAGTTTCCAAGGACAATCTAGCCATGAAAGAAATCACCAACAGAGTGCAGAAGGAACCAACAACTGCGGCCCCTTCTCTAGGATGACGATCGCAAAAAAAGCAAAATTAACTATGTTCAACAGTTGCTTTGTACCAATCTTGACGTGTGGTATCGAAACATGTACCCTCACAAAGCGAGACTCATCAAGACTTCAAGCACCAGAGGTGAAATTCCTGAGGTCCACCACCCAGAGAACCAAGATGGATAAGTTAAGGAGGGAAGCTGGGATCAAGACATGTTTACTTGCCAGAGTCACCTCATCACGACTTCAGTGGTTTGGACACGAGATGAGAATGGAACCTACGAGGTCAGTAAGAATACAGCTATAAAGAGAGGTGGTAAACGATGGGTGGGAAGACCAAGAACTTGTTGGATGGACATGGTCAAGTCAGACATTGCAACCAAGTGAAGGACACTAGATGATGTCATAAAGAACAAGACGTACATGGACAGAGGAGAGTGGAAGAGGCTTGTCAACAGTACCCGGGAAACTGGAACTGTAAATAGAGGATGATTATGATGGAAATGAACTCGTTCTCTATTGCGAGTTAACTTTGGTGCACGAGACAGTACCTCATGGTGACTGGCAGATGGCATTTCACTTCACTTCCTTAGGCCTCACTGACTCAGCATCGCCAGTGACAGACAAGGCTGCAGAAAAATATTGTAATTTGGACTCTGCGCATGCGTCAACCATGTCGGATAGATCCAGGCACAAAGTATCACTGAGGGGAAGATGAAATGTTTAAAGTACTAAGTAGTTTGAAATTAATAAGATAAACGATAGCTGTTGGACAATTATTCATTCAGGATTATGAATAATTTTCTTTTCTCTTAGGGGGTAGACCCCGTTCCAGTCCTCATACCACTTTTCAAATTTCATGGCAGAGCCGGGAATCGAACCGCGGACCTCCGGGGTGGCAGCTAGTCACGCTGACCAATACGCAACGGAGGCGACCTGTTGTATATTTGGAATGTGATAAGTAAGACAAAATCAGTAGCAATGAAGAGGAGCAGAACATTGGCTCATTGTAATCTAACACTTGATGGGGAAAGGATAAAATGTGTAGAATGTTGTAGTTATCTTGGAAGCACAATTTGAAATCAGGGGAGTCTATGCTGGAAGTCCAAAATAGAGTATCTAAGGGTTCTACTTTCTTCTACCAAGTGCGGAACATAGTCTGGGATAAGGTAGTCCCTATAAGAGCTAAACCGACAATGATCAAAGCATACCTGCTGCCAGTGATGACATACAGCTTGGAGAGTTGTTGTGTCTTATTGAAGAGACACATCAGTGAATTACAGTCATGCGAAATGAAATTTTTGAGATCAGCTCTGCAGAAAACGAGGAAAGACAGAATCAGAATTGACTGCATTAGGAAAGATATGCGGATAACCTTCACAATGGAAGAGAGACTGCGTATTGCAAGGTTCAAGTGGTTTGGTCGTGTAGAAAGGATGCCAGAGACACATATTGCCAGACAGTACTTGGGGAGGAAGAGAACCGTTGGATGTCCCAGAAGAAGGTGGATAGACCTAGTTAAAATAGATCTCCTAACGAGAGGACTGATGTTACAATATATTACAGGAGAAACCTATAATGGCAGAGTTAGATGGAAGCATATTGTCCACTGAAATCCTACCCGGCCTGCTGGAAGGTTCCCTAGATGATGATGATGATGATGATGAAGGAAAGGTAGAACCACCCCCATTTCACTGTTACCCCATTGGCTAACTGGACAGCTGACCATTTCGCTCATTCAGTAAGATTGCATATCGCTAAAAAATTTACACGAGTGAAAAGAAATGGTTTCAAACACAATCCAATCGGCGGCTCCGGTGGCGTAGTTGGTAGAGTGCTGGGCTCCTATGCCCAAGATTGCAGGTTCAAACCCGGCCGAACTCGTCGGATTTTTTAAGAGCGTTAAAAATCCCTCATTATGCATTCCTTTGGAGGGGAAGTAAAGATTTATGGCATGTAAAAGGAACCTTACACTAACTACAACTGTGTGAAGCTAAATTTGTCGGTTAGATTCGATTAAAGCTCTATTAGTTCCAACGTTCGCCGCCAGGTGCCGGTTGTGGTAGCATCTAGTAGCCAAGTTCGCGGCTAGGTGTCGTTGGTTGCAAAAGTAGGAACTACGGTACTTGAAATTGATCGTCTACATTCCTTACCTGAATTACAGATAACAGACACTAATACAGCCATCACAATTAACACCGGTTATCCGACAAATTCTACATGCACCCAAAGTACACGGGGCTACATGGCCGCATTGTCGCAGCCCCTAAACTAAGGAATCACCACAATCCAATCATGTGTCATCAATCCAAAGATTAGTTTTTTCAAAATGAAAAACAATTATCATATTTCATATTTTCATTTTCGGCTGTGAAGGAAGATTGATCCAGGGGAATCACCTGCACTGTGCTAATGAAGTGCACTGAAGTGAAGTGAAACCTTGCCTGAAAGTAAGTTCTTACATCGATTGTTATGGATCGTTGATAACAGTTGTCTGAAATGACTGACTCTGTGTTTCAGTTCCTCGAGTGTTAGAAGGCCATCTTGTCCTGGACAACAAGGAGTTCATGTCGGAACTGCTGGATCCCAGTTCTTCTCAGTTCAAGAGCCTGTCTCAACAGTTGGAAGAAGAGGTGAGTTAACTAGCATGGGGCAGCTTGTTACAATAAACTCTCTTCGATTGGCTGCGTGGTCAGTGGGAATGCTCTCGCTTGCTTCGCACAAGGTTGCAGGATCTAATCCTGGCATCATCAGTTGGCATTTAAGGGTGGGTATATGTGAGGGAGCCGTGTCAGTAGATTTACTGGCATGTTTGGGGCAAAAGCCACAGTAGTTAAAAGGGACGTAAAGCAATAACATTATTATTAAACTCTCCATTACGCGTGCTAATGCGGACTTGCGACCTCATAGATAATACAAACATAACCTTACCCGAAAATAGCTTGCCACGGTGGGTGAGTGGTTATCGTGTCGGATTACTAACCCCCAAGCATGCAGGTTCGCTCCTGGCCGTGGTAAGTGATTTTTGAAAGGCGGCAAAAATTACGACACGCATGTCATACGATGTTGGCATGTTAAAGAACCCATTTGAATTCAGTAAGCCGTGTTCATAGAGGCAAAATTAATCTCGGGATTTTCCGCCAACACAAAGTTCCTAAAATCTCTACTAGAAAGCGCTATGTCTCATGGAGCTTAGATATCTAACCTCCTTTACTTTCATAGTGCTTCAAGGAACAACAAAATTCGACATGCAAGCTGCCCTCTGGGTGTCAATTAACAAAGCTTGCACCCGGCACCCGAGGCCATATGATATTCTTATTACCTGAAAATGACACTTCTATTTACTAAACATTTAAAATGGACACAATGTGAACCATTCTTGTAATTCTGGATTCATAATTATTGACTTAACAATATTTTATTTTTTTAATTTTTTTTACATGGTCTACATTGGAGCACTTTAATTAATCCATATACAATTAAGTCTAATAACGGTATTTAGAGATAGCTTGTCAGCTTCTCCTTCTGCACCCAAAATTTCTTCATCCTGTCTGACCTGGCTGCCCTTTGTTTATCTGCTATGATATAGTTTATCCGTTCAAATGTTGTTAATGTGAATTGTAAGTATTTATTCCTTAGAATACTTTTTTCTTCTCTACCTTTAATTTGAGCATCATTAAATTTAATTCATCTAAATCATGCTGGATCTCTTTGAACCAGTTGTTCTTAGTTTTAATGGCTGATTTATTAGCCTGGTTTCTGGTATTCGTGAGATATGGCAGAAAAAAGAGATTCTCCTATTCTGCATCATCATCATCTTCATTTCCAGTTTCCAGCTTCCTGGGTCGGGTTGTGAATTAAGGACCTCCAACGTTTCCTGTCTCTCCACCACTCCTCTCCTGTTTTTAGTACTTCTTCAGGTTTTCCTCCTCTCTTCTCTACACACTCCCACACTGTATCTGCCCATCTCTTTCGGGGCCTTCCTCGTGGTCTCTTCCCTGTCATCTTTTCACAGAAAGTTTTCTTTGGTACTCTCTCCTCTCCCATTCTCATCATATGTCCATACCACTTTAACTTTGTTGTTTCTATCCTGTCCTGCAGCTTCAAGATTCCTGTCCTTTTTCTAATCTCTTCGTTTCTAACTCTATCTCTTCTGGTCTTGCCCTCTATACCTCTTAGGAATTTCATCTCCGCGGCTTGTATTCTACTCTCCTCTCTTTTTGTAGTAGTCCACGCTCCAGCTGCATATGTTAGTATGGGTCTGTAGTAGGTTGAATATAATACATTTTTACATTTCTTTGGGACATCTCGGTTCCACAGAATACCCCTTATGCTCTGGTAAAAACTGTTCGTTTGTTGTATTCTCTTTCCAATTTCCTCAGTTATCCTTCCATCTTCTGTGATCACACTTCCCAAGTACTTGAAACTTTTAACCACTTCTAGAATTTTCCCATTCAATTCTATCTTTCCTCTTCCTTCCTTCCTTCCTTCCTTCCTTCCTCTTGACATTTCCATTGTCTTGCTCTTCTCTGTGCTTACTTTCATCCCACATTTCTCTATTTCTTGATTCCATACATCTAGTTGTTTTTGTACTTCCTTTTCATCCTCGCCCCATATCACTATATCATCTGCAAACAGCATGGCCTTTGTTGCCTCTTGTTCCAATCTCTGTTTAACATTCTTGTGAATTTCATCCATGACTATGATGAATAGTAAGGGGGACAATACACTTCCCTGTATCTGTTATTGATTCACTCGCTCGATGTACCTCTCCATTCGGTCCATTCGGCAGTAATCTCCATTGGTCATTTACTTGGTGTTTTTTTTGTTAATGATTGTTTTGATCATTCTTCTGTGTGCTTTCTGCAATTTATCAGTTGCTGATTTGATGTTCAACTTGAAGAGTGTTTCACTAGCATAAGTTGCCTGGGGTTCAACAACGGAATTTTAATTTCGTAATTTGGCATTCATTGAGAGAGATTTCTTTTATTATATTATTATATTAAATCAAAACAATCATTATATTACAGGGGATGTCTCATAAGTAATGTTGTTTTTTTAAGGAAAATATTATTTGAAAAGTTTTCTGACAATAAATTAAACTATTCTTCAAAGTAGAGAGCATCAGATTGTATGGTCTTGAGCCATCTTTCAGCGAGGTTTCTTATCCCGCGAAAGTACCAGTCTCTGGGTTTTGATGCCAAGAATTTGGCGAGACCCACTTCCACATCTTCAATGTTTTCAAAATATCTTCGACGCAAGAAATGAGCCATGGATCGACAAAGATGGTAATCTGAAGGCGGAAGATCAGAGCTGTAAGCTGGATGTGGTACCAGTTTGACTCCTCCCAATTCCTGAACTTTTGCCATGGTTGTTCAGGCAGTATGAGGTCTCGCATTGTCCTGCTGTAAGAGAACTCTATTTCAGTTAACTAATGCTGGGTATCTCCGTCTCAAAATTTCATGAACTCTTTCCAGTTGTTGAGAATAAAGATCCGCATTGATTGTACGCCCATTTGGAGCAAACTCCCAGTGAATCACTCCTTCAAAATTCCACCAAACACACATCACTTTGGGGACGAACCGATCCTTTTTAACGATGACTTTGGCAGGTTGATGGGGACTGAGCCACTGTTTTGAGACGTCAGCGTTGCGGTAATAGACCCATTTTTCATCACATGTGACGATTCTCTGGATAAATCTATCATCCATGGGGTTACTGATAAGCTGACGACAGACATCTACTCTATGTTGAGACTGTTCAGGGGCCAATTCATGAGATACAGATCTACAACTCCTGTTTGATTTTCCAAGTTTCTTAATCTTTTGATGCACCAAGTTCTTCTGACACTCTACGAGTATTTCTTTGCGAATTTTCTTCCAAAACTCTGCATGTATTCTCAATATCCCATAGTTCAGGTCTTCCGGAATCATTTATGGATCATTTATGGAAATGTTCGTAAGTAGCCATGTCCTGCCAAAAAATCGGCATCGACTACAACTAGTGTCACCGTAGCTTAGTTGCTATGGTCTGGTCCTGTCAGTCCAATGGTCCATGTTCAAATCCATTCCTTGGCAAAGGTTTTTCTTTGATTGTTGCTCTCAGTCTGGTCTCGAGTCGCATGCAGAGTTGGCAACATCGCCTCACAAAGCTTATTTGAATTCTCCCGCAAAGGGATCTGATTGATTAAGGGAACCGGGACGTGTGAATCTATAGAATAACGTAGCTTCCGATATTTAGTTACATATCTCAGAAACTACAATAGATATTTCCTTGAATGTTCTTTTGATATATTCAGAGTACATTCATCATTATTTGGGTTGAATTTGAAGCTTGTATGTTGAATATTTTGTGTCAGAGAGAGCATTACAAACACTACGGTATCTTAAAGATATATATTGTTAAAGATTCCCTTTACTCATGTCCCTTTTACTGAGCAAATACTCAAACCAGACCCAACAAACTTTAAGTGCATGATATTTAAACTATTTTTGAGTTACTGAAGTAAAAATATTGTCCTATTGTTTACAAGAGTTGAGTTGAGTTCTTTTTTTACATCCTTGTTGAGAACTGAAATTTCCTTTAAAATTGTCAGTGCTTTTCAAGCTGGGCTCCATGAACTAATCAAGATACCTGAATAAATTTACTTCCACTAGCAGATCTATATAGGGCCTCAGAAACTACCAAGTTTCAAATCCATTGATCAGATAATTACGGAGAAAATGGTACATGAAGTTTCAAAAAATATGACTCACGAAATCACAAGATGAATGTTTGACTATAGAGCATCCAGCGTTTAGAAAAGACAGTGGAGCCTTATGGCGACAGTGTTGCTAACTCTAGGCAGAGGTAGCGCTGACGTCATACGTTATGTTCGCCCGCTTCGAGTACTGCGCTTTCATAAGTTAGCGAGACAACCACAACCCCAGCAGCTACCTGAAATAGACCACGCCCAGGAACGAGCAGTTTTGCAGGTGTTAACGGATTGGACCAGTATTAAGGATACTGTATGCGAAGAGAACCAATAACGACATTCATTTCGTTGTGATATCACGCATTACTAATTGACAGATGTCGAGAGCACAACCCTTCCTTCTCGGATGTATGCAGACGATGTTAACAATATTTTGTCAGCAATACTGTTGATCATCACCTCTTTAGTTATTAGTTAGGCTGTAATTTAGTTTCTTACAATTTTATTCTTGTTGTTTTGTGTAGATTAATATTGGTAATATTTTAGTGAGTTAGCCATGCGGTTTGGAGCGCGCAGCTGTGAGCTTGCATTCGGGAGATAGTGGGTTGGAACCCAACTGTCGGCAGCCATGATTCGATCGATCAGAAAAAGAAAAAAAAAAAAAAAAACCAGACACACAACAGTAACACCAATGACAGACAGTGCTTCAGAACTTATGTTGCCGGCGGAACTGAGCACGTGCTCCACTCCGGGCGAGCATGCAGCACTGGACGAGGCTCTTCTTTCCAGCGTGCTAGCCTTGAAAATTTTTAAATTACTAAGACGTAATATAAGCGATACTTGTACGCAATAACAAAGGTAATCTGTTGGCAGATAATTGTAGGAAGCTATTATGACGAAAAATATATATGTTCTGAGTTCCTTCATGATAAAAGGTGAGACAACAAAACCAGTGTAGGGGGGATTTCCGTTAAAAGTAAAAGCCATAAGACCCACAGTCTTTTCTAAACGCTGGATGCTCTATAGTAGCTACAGTATGGCCTTAAAACATTATGTTTAAACCTAATTTTATTGCATCAAATATCACTTCAGCACAATAATTGATACAATAAATTCTTCAGGAAAGATGAGAGATTTTTTTAAACTAAACAAAATTGAAAAAAAAATTGACAATTTTGATCTCACGTCCCGATACCCTTAACTTCAGCAGTTGATAAAATGACCCCCAGCACAACATATTGATTCATTATTTCAAATTATTTTTCAGTAAGACCAATCCTCTAAAGCCTATAGACCAGGTTCACGTTGTCATCATCATCATCATCATCATCATCATTTCCCCTTATCCAGCTCCTGCCGGGTCGGGGTATTTATGGCACTTCTCCACTTTCCTCTTTCCTTCCACCATTCTTCTTCCACGATCTTGTCCCAGTCCAGATTTCTTTTTCTTACGCCGTTCTTCACTGAATCCATCCACCTTGTTCTAGGTCTTCCTCTTGCTCTCTTACCCTTGCACTTCGCCTCCAGCATCTGTCTTGGTATTCTATTTTCCTCCATCCTCTTTACATGTCCAAACCACCTTAGTTTATTCTTCTCAATTCTCTCATTTAGTTTTCCCATCCCAATTTCCTTCCTAACATCTTCATTCCTCACTCTGTCTTTCCTTGTCTTTCCTATCATACTTCTTAGGAATTTCATTTCACTGGCTTGGATTCTACTCTCTTGCCTGCTTGTCAGGGTCCAAGTCTCAGCTGCATAAGTTAATATGGGAACATAGTACACTTTATACATTACCTCCTTGCTTTTCCTTGGTACTTCCTTATCCCAAACAAGTTTTCTTACACTTTGATAGAATGCATTGCTCTGCTGTACCCTCCTGCCAATCTCCATGTCCAACCTACCAGTTTGCATCAATTCACTTCCTAGGTATTTGAACGTGTCCACAATTTCCAAACTCTGACTTCCAATTTTCCCAGTGCCCTTTCCTTGTCTTTCCCCTCTTGTCTTCACCATGGTCTTGCTTTTCTCTATACTGATTTTCAGGCCATACTTCTGAATATTTTCGTTCAGTGCATCTAGTTGTTTTTGCACTTCTTCGGTGTTCCTTCCCCAGACCACAATATCATCTGCAAATAACAGTAACTTCATAAATACCATAAATTATGGTTTTATTGCAATTTTGCCACCAGATATAATGTTCCAATCTGTCTTACGTGTTACAGCTGCTGACTTCGCTATTCGACCTGGACACGCGGCGATATGGTGCTTCTGATATAAACCTCAAAGTCTACAAATTTGCGTAAGTGTGATTTATTTTGAAGATCTTGTCATGATTGGTGTGCAAATAAAATTTTTAAATCTCATTCCTTACGGGCTCACAACTGATAGGATGTAGACTTTCAGTACTGCATTGTCTGAGAGCAGCAGCAGCCCATGTTTACTGTAGCGAGTATGCTACTGTAAATTGTAAGTGCATGGAAGGATCACTGGTTTAATACATACTTTTAGAACTTGTGGAAATTATTTGATTCATTTTGGTCCGTATTGACTCTTACGCCTCCGTAGCGTAGAGGTCAGCGTGGTTAGCTGCCGCCCAAGAGGTCCTGGGTTTGATTCTTGGCTCTGCCACGAAATTTGAAAAGTGGTATGTGGACTGGAACAGGGTATACTTAGCCTAGGGTGGTCCAAATGAGTAGAGGGGGTTCGATTTCCAATTTCAGCCATCCTCGAAGTGGTTTTTCGTGGTTTCCCACTTCGTCTTCGGGCAAATGCCGGGTTGGTACCTACTGTAATGCCACGGCCGCCTCCTTCCCTCTTCCTTGCCTATCCATCCTAACCTTCCATTCCCTTCCCTCATGAGGCCCCTGTTCGCTTTGCAGGTGAGGCCGTCTGGGCGAGGTACTGATCACACCTCCCCAGTTGTATCTAATCCGACCAGATGTTCCCAGCTCTAGGACACTGCCCGTAAAGGCAGTAGTGGTGAGTTCCCTCGCTGAGTCCGTGGGTTCCACCATCCTCGGGGGTTAACTCGATTTTAAAAAAAATTGACTCTTAATAAGATAGAAATTAACCTTAAAACTTGTTCCGCTTAGTCAGTACCTTGTTTAACCAGCTTCGGTAAACATGTGGAACTTTTGCAGGTATATGACAATTGGCAAATTTAGTGAATTGGAAATAATTTTCTTTGCACAGTGATATCTACAACCACCTTCCAACATGCTGAGAGGAATTTTTTTCAAAAGTTATCTGATTATGGGATCCCTTTTGATATAAATTAATATTTGTTGAATTTTAAAATTGTGTGCTGTTGAATAAAATTTGCTATTAAACCATGCTTTGAATAGCCTCCCGTCTTAAATAGTAACTAGCAGACTCGTGCGAGAACTCTTGCATAATGGGTTGTGTGCGCTCCATGTGTACAGACTACCCGCCCGGCACTAGTGCTATGCGGGCTGTAAGCGACACAGTTCTGCCAGGGACTACCATCTTGTTTATTTGTTTAAAAGCACTTTATAAACAAATAAATATATTTCCGTTGACTTTTCAAGAAATGCAAGATTTTTCCTGTACTATTGGGACGATTTTGAATATTTTGGTACAAACCACACCTTCTAACTCCCTCTGGTTTAGAAGCTTGAGTTTTGTGAAACATACACCTTAGCGTATTGTATAATAAGATTTCTTGGATTTAAATTGTCGTAAGTAATGTCTTCATGGTGTAAATTAGAAATAATATTCATTTTATTCATTTTAGGTTCCGTGTTGACAGTTAATATTTGAAAAATTAAACTTTTTCAATTTTCTGCCTATTCAACACTTTTAATTCTAAACACTTCAGGGGTACATGTTTCGGAATCTATTGATTCCTTCCTCAGCCCATAATCCTATGATTAGGACACATTATGAAAAAATATAAACAACATGCGTGCAAGGTTCTCTAGTTGTACAAGCCTCTGTCCTGTGTTGAGATGAATGTCGATTTGGCACTCATAACACTTTGTTGAATACAAAAATATTATGTGACGTTGAAAATTGTTCAATATATATAGTTCATTTATGCTACTTGTGTAGCGTATCTTATGCTGGTTTTGAAATGTGCATGTGTGCAACACGAAGTTTGATAATTATAATTCTTCATGTTGAGCATTTTAATGGTAAATTATGATGTGAATCGTTGTTTATTAGGCTTATCATAGTTTTCCCCATTGAATGGGTTTGATGCGTCTATAGGCCTACATGATGCTATGTGGTTGCATAGTGCTCCCAGAGAAAAGGTATGGGCCAGTGTGGGTGGAATGGGAGTTAGAAACCAGACAATGTACAAGCGGATTAAACAAAATAAGCTGTGAAATGAGCCGCAGAACATATATAAGGGGTCAGGTACAGATTATGACCTTCATAAAATAAATTTTTCAAAATATTTTTTTAAATATTCTGCTCCTATCCTTTAGGAACATTTTGGTGCAGGAAATATGTCATTATGTGCCATGGTTTTTGAGTTATGATTTAAAAGGCCAAGCCCTGCACCCAATGTTTATCCTGGTTAGTGGTTTGTAAGATTCATGCACAAATGTTTATCGCTCATTTTCACAGAGTTATGTTTTAACGATAACTCAAAAACTAATTGACATACACTAATGAATCTTTTTGTGTGTATTTTTGCTTACTATATCTACAAAATTATGTAAATTCATGTCTCTCTCTGAGATAGTTTCTTAAAATTTAAAAAAATGTAAAAAAAAGTAGCAAAAATATTGTAAAATTTTGAAATTTTCTATTCCTTACAAAAGTAAAAATATTTTTTTTGTTAAGATATGTTGCTGAAAGTACAGTAAAACTTCATTTAACCGTCACTTTCTGTTAAACGGCATTGCTGTAATAGTATAATAATACTGCAATAACAAAGTGCTTTAAGGTGCAGTGACGCGTTCGCTTTGTTTATTGCCGTGGTGAAAGCTCGAGCATCAAAGAGGCAGAAGAAAATGACTGACTATTTTCAAGCTACAGGAACTATTTCACCTGTAAGTTTATATTACTGTACTGTACATTATTTTGCCACATTTGTAGCTACTGTACGGATGTTTTATCGTGTAATAAATAATTTTATTTACTATTACAATCTTAAATTGTCGAAAAGTACAGTACTGTGGAGTACAATAACGTAGCGGAGAATGCAACAATAGTAACAAGTAGTTCCGTGAAGAACTATACAGTCTATTTTCATATATCCTACTTATGTTAATTGCCTCTATCAACATACAAAATTTCAGTTCGATTGTTGTGATAGATTCGTAGATATTGAGAACCGTCTAAATATTTCAAATGGTCGCCAGGTTGGATTTTTATTTATGTATTACTATATGAAGATTCTTGTGTACATGTGGTATTCAGACTTCAATCCCATGATTAGGACACAAGAAGTAAAAACGAGATTTTAAAATTTCGCACAGCTGCCATCTTGTGGTTATGAAAACAATTGAAATAAATTAGATGCCAGTGGATTAACATTTGTATGAGCATTTAACGTGCAACATTTCACTGCACTCGGATAGTTAATTGGCGAGAAACGTCCACTTAAATATTTATACTTCGCGTCGCCGCCATGTTGGATTTGTGCTCACCAGGTTACTCCTTTAGGTGAACATATGTTCATAGTCTCTATGAACATAAAAAACATCAGTTTGGTTGCTGTAAAAGGTTCGTAGATATTGAGAACCGTCTAAATATATTGGATGCTCACCATTTAGGATTGTTATATGTATAGCCCATAGAGTTATGTACCATTCGAGGAAAATTATTGCCTAGGTTCATTATTCAAAGTTTCACTTCAATCGCATGATTACAACACAAGAAATAAAAACTTAATTTTAAAATTTCGCAGCCGCCATTTTGAGGTTATGTAAACAATTGAACTAAATTAGACGCCAGTGCATTACAATGTGAATAAACATTTGCTGTACCAAGTTTCATTACGTTTGGATGGTTAAATCGCGAGAAAAGTCTATTTAAAAGTCTCAAATTTGCTTGCCCGCCAGGTTGGTTTTGTAGTGACCAGGTTTTTGAAAGTCTCCTAGGTGAACTTCTAGTAGTGTCCTTTATCACCGTACACAATTTCAGGGCGATATCGGTAATAGTTTCGGAGATACTGAATGCTGGTGAAATATTTCGCACAGACGCCATGTTTGATTGGTGAGACACAATAAAATTTGAAGGACACGGTCAGGGTCGTCCGGAATAGTGCTATGAACAAACCGAGTTTCATTGAAATCGCTCCAGCCGTTTAGAAGTTATTAGAGGGGGACACACACACACACGAATCACACACGGACACACGGACAAAAGGCGATCTCATAAGCCTATTTTTTCATAAAATGAAAATAGGCTAAAAATGGATGTATACACACAATTCCTGGAGAACTCGGTCTCACAATTACTTTCCTGGTATTGTTTATTTTTGATTTAATGGGGTCCGCTATTCTTATGGCAAAGTATCATTAAGTTGCTTACTGTTTGGTTCTTGTAGAAAATTATCGCATAATAATATATATTCATAGTTTAATTACCGTATGTTATTGACATGTTATCAACTAAATTCATAATATAACATCCTGTTCCATTACAAATTGGCATATTCATAGAGCAGGATAATTACCAACTACAATATAACCCCATACCTGCCAAGTTTTCCGGCTTTCCTGGAAGGTTTCCGGATTTTTGGGGTGTCTTCCGGTTGTCCGGATTAACATATTTTTTTTCCGGATTTTCAACTCCCTAGCTTGTTTCTGTTCTCTGCATCCAAATCGCATTTCACTTTTGATTTTCGATAATAGCTGCTATTCTGAGATGCGAGTGTTTAAATTCGACTGAAAATCGACTGATAAGACAGAAAGTTTATCGATAATCCCGTCTCGCAGATTATCGCAGCGCTTTTGTCATTAATTCCTTGCGTTTGACATTACGCTGAAAGTCGATAGAACTGTCGATCGATAATCACATCTCGCAGATTATCGCTGATTTTATATTACTCTTTGTGCTTCGACTGTTTGTAAGCGGGGAAAGCTTGGTTTTAAGCGGTGCTTGCTGTAGTTCTGGTATTCGTGCAATTGTGTGACAATTTTTGTGTGCAATTTAGTGTTTTCGTGTTGAATTCAAGTAAGAAACGATATCATCAGTCTTTCAGGGAGGCATATTCTTCAGAAATTTTGGAAACCGGCACAATGAATTAGATAGTCTCACATCACCAAGAGTTTGTAATCTCTTTCCCTATAGTCTTTTCTCGCTATTTTTAAGACCTTGCGAGGCATGTACGCGTTAAATTTTTGCGCTTTGGGATCTTTTGGATTTTTATTCTTGTGAGTTGGCAGGTATGTAACCCGAATAACAGAAGGAAATATTATTCATGGAACAATCTGCATTATCATGCAAAAGTTACCGTATTTCTGATTTGTAATTACATTACTGATTGAGGTCATGTTTTGGAGGAATAATACAGTGTTTCTGTTATCCGTCTATCCACTCATCAGCTGGTAGACGTAGACACTGTCAACGACCACGGTCCCAACGATGACGGTTAATTGAGTTTTTACTGTACTTGCATTTCTAGAGGAATAACTTTGCAATGAAATAAAATTAACAGAACCTAAAATTGTTGAAAATTACTGGAGTTATCACTAAAACACTGCAGCCTTGTAAGATGAACAACCACCCAAATTATTTTTTGACATGAATGTTTTTCATATTAATGCCAATGTTTCATTTGCACAATATTTCATTGCTGTAGCTGTTGTGGTTTTGAAGGAAAAAAAGATAATTTTTAAAAGGTTACCATGGTAACCTGTACCTAACCCCTTAAACACTCTGTTCAGTAAAAAGAATGTGTACAGTACAGTAAGAAACACAAGGTTATGTAGTACACAAGATATAATCTGATCATGTGGCATGTTTCAGACCTGGTAGCGTCGTGGTGTACTACTACATAGCCTGGGTGTTCAAGGAGGGAATCCGTAACGCACAAGACCCCATCACCAAGGACACGGTTCGGCAGCGGCTCGAGAAGACACTATCTCGCTCCGATGGATTCCTCGGCAATGATTACCATGTGGTGCCTGGATCCATCATTGCAAATCGTGAGTAATATCTTTTTAAGAAGAACACCAGTTGCAGGTTTTCAAAAATAAAGTTTATAGGGAAATTTTTGGACCATTTTTTGAATCTGCATCTCAAAGCTGGGAAAAAAGATCAAATAAAGACATTAAGAGTATTACTAGTTGATACCCGTCAAAACATGACGGTCATTGGGGAAATATTTACTGAAGGATTCTCTTATAGAGTAGGCTATGCCTTTTTTTGGACGGGGGGCGTGGTGGCTCAGCGGTCTAGCTGAATGCCTCTCACCAAGGCGGTCCGGGCTCGATTCCCGGTCAATGCATGTGAGATTTTCGATGTGAAATGCCATGTCCTGTGGTTCGGATTCCACGTAAACAGGAGGTCCCGTGGCTCATGATCTCGAGATTATCGGTCACGTTAAACTACAAGCTTCCTTCCTTCCTTTTTTTTTTTTTGACGATTACTTTTTCACACTGTTGCAACTTTAAGGGCGTCGAAAGATCGACTTCGCAACATATAACTGGCCATGACTGAAACCTTGATGAGGCAAATAGAGACCTACACGTTCCAGAGTTTCCCCTTGAGCTTTATTGATTGTGATAAAGTATGCCAAGCGAATTGGAAATTGGAAAATTTAAGTCTTTTATCGGAAGATGTTAAATCAAGTCGAAGGATTAAAGCTCTCTGCCCATTATGTGATTTGCGTCCACATATAGGCTACTTACTCTAAAATTTTGAGCCATAGAGACATAACAATATTTCCCCCCTTTTTAATTCTCATAAACAAAGATCTCTGTAAGACGCGGCGGGATCCACCATTTCTCTGGTGGAATGGAGCCATTGTGCGCAAGCGCGGGAGCGACAAATATTACATTTTTCTATAATAATTTAAAAATGTATCCTAACATATATTTTCCTTTTAATGACATTCTGCAAATCTACATGCCAAGAGCTCTCGTTAGAATGCATCACGAAGTCAATCGGTTAAGACGTTATCTCAATCTCGCAGTAACAAAAATCAGCTTAGTGTTGTAAATAGATTCTCCATATTAGGTCCATATTGAATATTCTATTATCTTTCCTTGTACTGTTTCCGTATTTTCAATACTATTTATTAATATTTCATTTTAAACTTGGGACATCAGCGCAGACCTCCTCTCACTCACAACAATTTCCCATCGTCAAATTCAGCTGCACCGGACAATATTAGAGTGACTTATTTTAAACTTGTACCCGTCTTTTAAATTTCTTTAATTGTTTCTAAAAGGAACTTTTATTCATTCACCCATCAGTGTCATTTCATCCTCATTTATGTATTTTAACGCGTGTGACCATCACCAACAAGGTGAATATTTTAAGACTGTAAATTTACTGAACTAGGCTGAAGGAGGACTGCTTGGAAGTCCGAAACATGACCCTGAAGATGAGTTAGCACCTCAAGCAAAGTAAGTTGTGTTGTACAGTGGACATAATAAGTAAAGTAGAGATATGGTAAGCCACATATGGTAGTGGAAATAATGAGTAGTAAGCGACTTCGGTGGCGTAGTTGGTAGCATGCTGAGCTTCTATGCTCAAGATCGCGGGTTCAAACCTGTCCGAAGTTGTAGGATTTTTTAAGAGCATTAAAAATCCCTCAGTATACCTTGCTTCGGAGGGGAAGTAAAGCCAGCAGTTCCATGTCATATATTTATGGCATGAAAATGAACCTTCCACTAACGACACTTGTGGAAGCTAAACTTTGTGGGTTAGTTTGATAATGCTATATTAGTTCCAACGTTTGCCGCAAGGTGCTGACTGTGATGATATTTAGTAGCCACGTCCGCAGCTAGGTGTCGTGGACAGTAGCATTTGGTAGCAAAAGTAGGAGCTACTTGAAAACATTAATCGTCTGCAGTCCTTCTACCTGAATCACAGATAACACTCACTAATACAGTCATCACAATTAACACCGGTTATCAGACAGATTCTACACACACCCAAAGTACACGGGGCTACATGACCGCATTGTCACAGCCCCTAAACTAAGGAACCAACCACCTAAAGAGTAGTAGACTGCGTTGGTTGGGACATGTAGAAAGAATGACAGAGAACAAGATGGTAAGGAAGTTATTCGATGGGAAGCCAAGGGGAACGGCGTGTGGGGGGAAGACCTAGGACAAGATGGCTGGATAATGTGGAGGAGGATCCGAGAAGGATGGGAGTGAAAGCAGTCGACAGAGAGGAATGGGTGGAGATTGTCCGGGGGGGTCAAGGCCCTACAAGGGCTGTAGTGCCAAGGAGTGTGTGAGGTGCAGAGTGGTGTACTCCAAAACAGAATGGGGAACAATGCCAGGAATAATAATAATAATAATAATAATAATAATAATAATAATAATAATAATAAGAAGAAGAAGAAGAAGAAGAAGAAGAAGATGATGATGATGATGATGATGATGATGATGATGATGATGATGATGATGATGATGATGATGATGATGATGATGATGATGATGATGATGATGATGATGATGATGATGATGATGATGATGATGATGATGATGATGATGATGATGATGATGATGATGATGATGATGATGATGATGATGATGATGATGATGATGATGATGATGATGATGATGATGATGATGATGATGATGATGATGATGATGATGATGATGATGATGATGATGATGATGATGATGATGATGATGATGATGATGATGATGATGTCGTTGTTGTTGTTTGTTCTTCTTCTTTCTTTCTTTTTTTTCTTTCTCCATTAGGGTCTTCTGAGGACCACGAACCAATTTCAATGTTGAGTCCTTGGTTGTTCTTTCTTCCTCCTCCAATGCTCCTTCATCTTTTCGCTGTGTGTCTTCTTTGTCTGTTCCGACCATTTTGAGCCTGTTTTCTTATGTTGCCTTCCTTGGAGTCCTTCCATTCCCAATACCTTTTTTTGAAAATTTCTCTCTGTAGTGCATCTTCTTCTCTTACATTGTTTCTTTCTAAATCTTTCTTTACTTCTTGAAACCAGGCTGTTGTCGATTTCTTTTTCCAATGATATTTAAAAATCTGTTTGGTTAACCTGCTATCATTCATTCTATATAAATGTCCGAAAAATAACAATCGCCTCTTCTTTATTGTCTCCGTTATGTTTTCAATGTTCTGATATATTTCTTCGTTACTTCTTAGTTTACAAAACTCTGTCGTTCTTCATGGACCGAGAATTTTGCGCATACTTTTTCTTTCTGATACTTCTAATTTGTCCAATTTATAATTTAGTATTAGACATTCACTGGTTTAATTACTGTCTGTAGTGCTGTATATTCAATTTCTTAGATAAACATTTTTTTGTTATAGATATTCCTGGTTATACCATATGCTCTTTGAATCTTGTGCACTCATTCTTCTACAGCAGATTTTTCTAAGCCATTCTTCTGAATTATTTCCCCCAAATATTTGAACTTACCTTCCCTCTTAATTTGACCGATTTTTGTTTCTGGAGCATTTTTAATATTTGTCATAAATTTTGTTTTACCACAGAAATCCTTAAACCTGTTTTATTGGCTATCTCTTCTAATAGATTGAGTTGTACTGTTGCGTGAGTGCATGAGTTAAGTTTTCAGAAAGTATGGCAAAATCATCAGCAAATTTAATTTGGTTGGTTGGTTCTTAAGTTTAGGGGCTGCGACAACGCGGTCATGTAGCCCCGTGTACTTTGGGTGTGTGTAGAATCTGTCTGATAACCGGTGTTAATTGTGATGACTGTATTAGTGTGTGTTATCTGTTTTTTAATTTAAGTACTGCAACTTAGAATTTTTCAAATAGTTCCTACTTTTTCCGCCAAGCGCCACCGTCAACGGCTACTAGGCCAAGTTCAGAACTTAGCTACTAGATGCCACTGCAGTCGGCTCTTGGCAACGAACGTAGAAACCTAAGAGCGTTGTTTACATTCTTAACCTATCCAATTTAGCTTCACACAGGTGCAATTAGTGAAAGATTCTTTAACATGCCATAAATCTATGACATGGGACCGCCGGCTTTACTTCCCCTCCGAAGGAAGGCATACTGAGAGAATTTTAACGCTCTTAAAAAATCCGACGGCTTCGGGCGGGTTTGAACCCGCTATCTTGGGCATAGAAGCTCAGCATGCTACCATCTACGCCACCGAAGCCGCTCAAATTTACTTTAACGCCACTTTTTTTTGTGTTATTATTAAGAATATGGTTTTCATTTTGGTTTGTCCCCCGCAAATCATTCCTTCATGCATTGATTGTTCCAGATGTGATCGACATGTGCCAGCTGATGAACGGAGGCTGTTCCCATGGCTGTATGTTTGACTACGAGGAAGCTGCTAACTTCAAGTGTACTTGTCCTGCCGGTCTGGTTCTCGACAGAGAAGGGAAGAACTGCACAGATCAAGGTGGGAAATATTCTCTCTGTGTTTCCATTAGATGCACAATATTTTATAACGTCAAGTTGTGTGGTTTGAAGCCATTTTTTCAGTGTTGCCTTAGTAAACAAGAGTTTAGTGCTTTTCAGTCTGTCAACACGAATGTACCCAAAAGAGCTGGGTTATGCCCTAATCCTGAAATAAATTACATGAGATTAATAAATACACTAGGATGACCAGTTTCGATCGTCAAGCGATCATCTTCGGATCCATTACACTTAGGCTATAAAATCTATGTTTGAAAATACAGGTGAAAATATTTACAATATGTACAATTATTTAGTTGCAGTATTGGTAATGTGCTTCGGTGGCATAGTCGGTAGCATGCTGAACTGCTGTACCCAAGATAGCAGGTTCAAACCCGGCCGAAGTCGTCGGATTTTTTAAGAGCGTTAAAAAATCCTTCGGTATGCCTTCCTTCGGAGGGGAAGTAAAGCCGGCGGTCCCATGTCATAGATTTATGGCATGTAAAAGATCCTTTCACAGACTAAACTTGTGTAAAGCAAAATTGTTAGGTTAGATTTTGTCAGAACGCTCTATCAAAGTTCTAACGTTCACCACTAGGTATCATTGATATCTGGTGGCGAAAGTTGGAACTACTTGAAATTGAACGGAAGTTGTAGCTCACCCTAAGGGTGTTCGCTGGAAGCAGCTACAGACTCAGGCGAGCCGAACATGTCTCGGACACTCCCGGTACTAAAAGCCATATGATAAACAATAATAAAATAATAATAATAATAAACTGCGACTGTCAGTGTATACTAAATGCAGTATATATGATGTTAGTGAAAATAATGCTAAATGGTGATAGATATCCAGAGTTTGTAATTTGGAGTGATTATATGGTTGTAAAAATCAACTATGTAATATTAAAGGCTACTACTTCTCTGGTTGTCTTCCTTGCTGGAGCTGCGTGCAGTTTTCTTGTTCACTGTAACTCCAGGTGTGGCCGACTGAGATGGTCTCTTTTGGGTACATTCGTGTTGACCGACTGAAAAACACTAAACTCTTGATAACGTAAAGTGTAGAAATTTTGAAAAACTGTCCACCTTTCAATACAATATTTAAAATTGATGACTTATCCAGCACGGGTATCGGCACTACATGTGCACCTTCCTAAGCTGGGTATCTTTAAGGTCAAACATTTAAGAAGGGTAGATGATGATGATAATGATACGTGTAGGAATATGTTGTTTGAGTCTTGAGTCTTTTGACGTGTTTGATGCATCACTCCATGCTTCCCTGTCTTGAGCTAATCTTTTCATCTCTACATAGCTACTACTGCTCTGGTCTAAGCTGTGTGAACCTGAGAGGAATGTGCACCGCGGACTATGAGTAGTGGTGTTGACGAGTGATGAGGTTTCTCGGTCCGTGCCTAGTACAGAACCAAATACATTGGTCGGTGACTCACTCACTCATTCCTAACTCCACAGTGGTTTGAGCAATGGCCCAATGTCAGCAGTATTGGAATAGAAAGGAATATCATATATCACGGTGGGCTGTTGACAGACCCTTCTCTTCTCGCCCGACCCTAGTGGGACGCAGTGGCGGATCCAGAGGTTCACCTCGGAGGGGGCACTCTAGAATTTCAGAGTAGCTACAGAAAATATGTAATAAAATTTCTAAATTTGTACGGTATTTAATCTACACACACTACACATAACATCCAACCACCAGATTTTATAATTCTACAATAAATTCATTATATTAAAATGGTTTATTGCTTTCAGTTTCAAGTCATTGTCATTATGTTAAAAAAAAACTACAGAATATGTACATTTTCACATTATAATGCACATTACACAGTCAAATATGTATTAAAAACATTTGCAATCATAGTGACTATCTGAAGACAATATACAAGTGTACTACACATATGTTACAAGATATGTACGGTACATAGTACCAACATTGTCAGTCTTTGAGTCATTAGGCCTACCAGTCACATAAATATAAATACAAAAAACAATTGTATTGAATACTGATTGGGATTCTATTTGGTGACTATCCTAGGCAAAACACATGCCTATTACAAAATAAAATCGAGGCGATCATTCATTTACCCCCTTCTGAGATACGTTCTAGAACTTTTTCAACGTCAACATTTATATCACGGCGAACAAATAGCAGACTTATAGTATGTAATGGCAACACTGTTAATATAATCGCTACATCGACAGTGTTGCAAGTGCAGAGAGATCTTTAAGCAGCCTGAAACTTGGTAAATCATGGCTACGAACGCGAATGACAGAGGTCGATGTAGCGATTATATTAACAGTGTTGCCATTACATACTATATGATAGCAAACATTGACCACATTCATGAATGCAGGCAATACAGCAAAGATTTTACTTGCAGTGCAGTTTGGAGAGACAATCATTTTTATCGGCAATATCAATGTAGCAGACAACTGGTTTTTCGGGGGGGGGGGCGCTTGCCACTGGTGGGACATGGGTTGGCGACCACGGGGCTCCAGCTGAGTTCGGCATTGCTTCCACTTACTTGTGCCAAGCTCCGTTTTCTTTCCTGTAGACCTCACTTGGTCAACTCTTGTTTTCTTCCGACCCCGACGGTATTAGGGTATCCGAGGCCTAGGGAGTCTCTTCCTTTCCCGCCTTAATTGGCCCTTGTCTCATCTTTTCTGATTCCCTCCTTCTGCGAGGGGTCAGCCTTCTTTTTCTTTCCATGTTATCTCCTGCCTTCTGCTCAAAGCCCTCAAGGAGGCAGGGTGTATGTAGCCCCACCACTTCAGGTGCACCCTGGATATTGCTACACCCTCAGGGGCTCACGGCTGGTGAGTTCGGGAGTTGGCGACCCCGAGGGATTCCTGAGCTGGGTCCGTTTCTCCTTTTGTTCCTTACCTGTGGGGCGGGCCCTCTCCTCTTTCCCTTTCCTATCTGCCTTTCATGGCTCTCCTTCCTTCCAAGTGCCTCAATCCGCATTCTTCGAGGGTTGAGGGCATTTCTTTTCCTCCTGTCCTTTATTTGCCTTATTCTCCTTTAGTTTTCCTTCTCTTCTTCTAGTATGTAGGTTAGTAGTTAGTTTTAGTTTTAAGTCTGCCTTTCATTTTCATCGTCACGATCACCCAAACCATCAGGGGCCGATAACCTAGATGTTAGGCCCCTTAAAACAACAATTATCATCATCATCATCATCTTGCCCGACCATTCCCTGCTCTTTCCCCTCACCCAGCAAGTTCATAGAGTTTGGACCCGAGCAAGACACCTTAGTTTAGTTAGTTATTGTTGTTTTAAGGGGCAGAACTACGAGGTCATCTGCCCCTTCTACCACACCTTACATACAAGGCAATCTGTTTTAACATATTCCTACAGTTTTTGTCCTTGAGCCTTCCTTCCATAACTAAGTTTGCTATTCGTGGGTGTCTTAGTGTATGTGTCCTACCAACCTATCTCTTCTCTTCGTTAGCATTCACCAGAAACAATCCTCCTCTCCCATTCATCTTAATACTTTTTCATTTGTTACTCTATCTACCCACTTGGATATTCATCATTCTTCTGTAACACCACATTTCAAATGCTTTTATTCTCCTGCGCCAGCAGTCCAAGTTTCACTTCAATAGAGCACCACGCTCCAGACAAAGGCTTTCAAAAATGATTTCCTAATACCTAAATCTACATTCGATGTCGACAGATTTCTTTTCTGTAGAAATGTTTTCCTTGCCTGAGCCAACCTACTTTTTATATCCTGTTTGCTTCGTCCATCACTGGTTATTTTGCTTCCTAAGTAACATAAGTTTTCTACTTCCTTTAGTTTTTCACCTGCCAATTTGACGTCTATAAGGGGTTCTGATTTCTTTCGGCTGCATTTCATTAGTTTTTGTTTTACATTTATTGATTTTTATGTCACCTTGGCGCGACGTATAAAGATGACACCTGTGGGAAGTAGCTGGACTGCAGCTTGCTCGGTTAACTTGTAACCATCCTCAGCTTCGTGTAATTACAAACTTCTTATTAACGAGTAACTATAATTTTCTTTGACTTGGGAGGTCATGGAGTAGTGGTTTATGGTTTGAACTAATAGCCTCAAAGCTACATTATCGATTATCCAATTTACTTAATTTTATTTTTGTTTTTATTCATATTTTTTGTGTTTGTGCAGTTGAGACGAAATTGGAGGAGCCTTCAGTTTCTCGAGTCCTTCATCCTGATGCTGAACATCATCCAGAACCTGAGGCAAGTCCGGAACCTTCACCCGAACCTGAAGCCAGTCCTGAGCCATCACCGGAACCTTCACCAGAACCTGGATCAGATTCTGATCACTCTGTAGAACCAGAAGTGAGTCCAGAACCTTCAGCTGAACCAGGAGTGAGTCCAGAGCCTTCAGCAGAACCTGGAGTCAATCCAGAACCGACGCCTGAACCCGGTTCTGATCTGGACCATTCTGTAGAACCTGGTGTGAGTCCGGAACCGTCGGCAGAACCTGGAGTCAGTCCGGAACCAACGCCTGAACCTGGATCAGATTCTGATCACTCTTCAGAACCTGGATTGGATTCAGACCATTCAGTAGAACCCGGTGTCAGTCCGGAACCAACGCCTGAACCTGGATCAGATTCTGATCACTCTGTAGAACCTGGAGTGAGTCCAGAACCTGGATCGGATTCAGACCATTCAGTAGAATCCGAAGTGAGTCCGGAGGGAGAAACAGTGACTGAACCTCAACAACATGCCGATCTTAAAAAACAGTGGGAGCACCATGAGAACCATCACCACCTGCACAACGTCCAGCACCCTGGACATCAAGACGATGAAGAGGAAGAGGCCGATGAGGACAACCAAGACTATGATCATGTCGAGAACGAACATTATGACGACAGTGAAGCACGAGGTATGGGACAGCCAGACTATGAAGATGAATATCACGATCGTTACCATGATTTGACACCTCCACCCGAATTATCTCACCCCACAAGCGACAACACAGTGCATGAAGAACACGTTCCGTCGTTCATCCATCACGAAGGAACTTCAACCACTGATCAACCCGACGAGGCTACAGAAATGCCCGATACCAAGGATATGACGGACATGGAATCGGATCACAAGCTTCATACCGCTGCCGACATGCCAGTACATTTGGACAACACATCCGAAAATATGACTCATCACGAAGCGATGATGAGCACTCACAAACCAGAAGATGCAATGATGATGACTATGGAACCAGAAAGTCAAACAGAAATGTCGCACGACATCAGAGACCATCAAGAACATACCATGCATCATGACGAAATGGCTGGCGGTGAAACATCAACAAACCATCCCAACATCTTTACTCCAGAACCGATGGAAGTCGACCCGCACTTGATCAACGGGATGGGCGTGACGGAGTTGATGCCAACGACAACTCCTGATGATGAAGAAGAGAAGACTGTAATGCATGATATTGAAGATGCCACATCCCCACCAAAGGTCATGAGAGATGAAAATGACATTGCAAGTGTTCACAGTACCAATGCAAAGAATGACTCTTCAGAAGTATTGAAGGAGGACGGGCGTATCATCTACAGTAACAGTGCAGAAGAACCAACATTCCATTTGCTCGATCACGAGAACGAGACAGTATTTAACAGCGAGCATATGATGAACAAAGATGAAGACGCCGATTTGGATACGATGACGACAACGATGTTGCCTCCCACAACGATAATGGATGTTGAAGACGAAGATTATGACATGAATAAGAAAGAAACTATGGATGAAATGTTGAACAAACGTGCTGAAGAGATTCTGAAGGCCATGGGCAAAGCCAATGATACTGAAGGCTCTACTGTAATACCAGACATGATGGATAAACTTCACGACACTGAGGGTTCAACGTCACAGCCTATTAATGAAGAAAACCAGAATAATACACACCTTCTTAACTTTCAGATACTTTCAGAAAATGACACTTTTATCAATGCTCTGTCACCAGATGACTTTGAAAACCATGAACTTCATAAAACTGAGGAAAATATTACTGAAACATTTTCTAAATCACCCAAGAAAGCGCCACGTTTGGACGATGATGCTATGAATGAGGAGAATCCGAACGACAACGAAAAACCAGATGCTGTCGGTATCACAACAACAGAAATGCCTCAAATGGTTTCTGAGGAAGAAAATTCGAATGCAGTTCACGATGATCATAAATTTGTGAAGAATATTGCTGAACATTCCACCGAGGGAGATGCCGAAATGTCGTCTACTATGATTGTGCCGACAGAAACTACGGCAGCCTCAAAGATGGAGTTGGATGATGAAGCTTCGAACAATATCCATGGAAATATCGAACATAGTATTGTAACAAATGATACTAAGGAAACCACAGAAGTTTTGAAGTCAAATGAAAATGATCACTTTGCAGTGTTGCCCAAATCCGCACTCGACAATTCATCGGATGAAATGACGACAGTGATGACTCCAAGCGTTGAAATGACTACCACAGGTGAAATGAAGGAGATGTCTAAAGATAACGATGACATGGAAATGACTACTGTGATGGTAGAAAATGAACCAGCACAAGAAGCTGTACTTACTTCAGCAACGGAAAGTGCTGCTAACATCTCTCCCAGTACGGATGAACATCATTTGAATTCGTCGTCAGAAGATAATGATATTGACGACTCTCTTCCAGCCGGCCATTACAACAAACAGTCAATATTAAATGTAACTACAGAAACAGTACGCATTGAAACTACGACCGTGGTGGCCATGAGCGAAGGAAATGCAACCAAGAATGAATCTCGCAACAACATCGACGATAATGTCGTAGTTTCTTCAGCGTCTGCAGAGCAAGGAGACAATAAGTTAATAACGGAAACAGCCTCTGCAAAGTCTGTGGAGAGTAATTCGACAATGTTACCAGAAAATGAAAGTGTGACAAATCAACCGAATACGGAGGACCATCAACAAGGAATGGATTCACATAATGACAGCGTGGTAATTTCCACGACAATGACCAGTTTGATGAATCATTCTGTCACACCCACTCCTGATGAAAACCATATCGAGGATGAGCATTACGGGAATATTCCCGTCGTCGTGGGTAAAGTCGATGATAGTGATCAGCTAGTAACAGCTACGAGTCCATCGGTGAGATTCGTGTCGGAGCCTATGCAGCCAGAGAACGAGATCGACACTGAGATTAAAACTAACTCCACCAATGAGGAACAACCAAAAGATGTAGCAACAACGACAGATTCAACCAGTAAAACCAATAAGAATGGTCTGCTCATGAATGAAACATCTGAAGTCAAGAGTACAGAACCTCCAAAAGGTGTTGAAAATATGATGAAATCCAACAGTGAAGAATCAAACATTACCTCTGAGGTGATGATGACAACAATGATGCCTTCGTCTTCAGCTTCACCACTTGACAATGAATCACAGAATATTGTTGGTAATGTTAATGCTGATGTGAGTTCAGTGAATGCTTCAGTGTCCAGCTCGGAAAATATAACGGCAGATACAAGCGAGTCTGTATTGTTTTCTAAAAGTGACAGCGTGAAGGAAGCGTTCAGTAGGCCAAACGATTTCTCCGGAGAGAATGTGGAGAATAGATTAACAATCGAAACAGGTGTATCGAGTACAACTACTCCATCGTATCCGAACGATATCCATGCGGTTCCGCCCAGCGCCGAAGGAAACGTCATCCCTCCTACATCGCAGAGCGTACCGTTGGTGATTCCCATTTCAAGTGAAGTCAACCCTTTGGATGATGCAGTCAATAGCACAGCAGTTGTTAACAAATTACCCGCAGTGGTTGACGATGCAATTCAAGCTTCCACTAAGAATATTACTGTTGAAATCATAGATCATATCACTCCTGAGAGCAAAGAGGAGGTCAAGAAGAAAGATCTCAGTGCTATTTTGAGTAAAAAGCCAATCCACCCAGCTGGTGATCTTGTCACAAGTGATGTGGAACCTAATAAAACGTTGATAAGCCCTTTTGAGAAGAAAATTGGCGATAAAATACAAAAGTTCGAAAAAGAACATAGCAAGAAGTTGGATAAGTTTGGAATATTTTCTATTCTAGGCGACGTGCCAGTCGCAAAGGAAACTGACAACATGACAGCAACGACCGAAGAGCCTGTCTTGACATCGTCTGTCACACCTTCGAGCGAAAAGCCTTCACCTCTTGCTCTGAACGACCTCGTCACTCCCGGCAGCGGTAAAATCGAAGAGACTACCCTCCTGCCATCAACATCATCCACCTCTGCGCCGGTGACGACCACCGAGAACACGGAAGTGAAAGTAGCGGAGATTGTGAGCAATTTGAATGCAGTGGACGAAGAGTTAGCTTATAAGAAAGAAAAGAAAAAGGCTGACATTGAATCCAAGAAATCATTTAAATTGGAAGATAAAATAAGCACGGGTAATATTGAATTGATAAATTCGACCAACGATCAGACTACCGCGAAACTTTCTATCACAACCGTTCCTCAAGAAACAACAGTGATTCCTCTCGCAGCGGGACTCGAACCGGCTGTCGAACACGAGAAGCAGATCACTATGGCTCCTCCTGAAATAAGAGTTCTGACACCCAATACTCTGCAATCAGATGTTGACAATCTTGTCCCCGAGGGGAAATCGGAATCGTCGGAAACAACTGTACCGAGTATAGTGTCGTCTTCAGAGGCAGTGAAACCTGTTCAAGAGCTTACGACGATAAAACCCGCAGACATAGTGCTGACCACTTTACCTCCAACCAAAGGCGACAATTCGACGGCGGTGCAGAACAAGACTGTGGAGCCAATGACTAGCACAACGGAGAGTCTGGATGGTATGAAGAACATGTCGGTCGCCAACGAGGAGCTGGTGGCGAAGCTCAATCAGTCGATGGTGCCCGCTCCAGCGTTTACCCAAGAGGAGAATAACTTGAACTCTAACGTTCAGGACTTGGCGATGGAGAGTCGAATGGGGGATATGAACTTGGACCAGGAGGGGAATGCTACAAACTTGCTGCGACGAGTTGGCAACATTACGGACTTGTTACCTTCTGGCCTCGGCTTCTCCAAATGTGCAGCAGGTAAGTTGAACATTCTTCTTCTTCTTGGTGTGCCCAGGGCCGGATTTAGATTTTATGCGCTCCTAGACCCGTGGGTTTCTGCCGCCCCCTCTTCATACCATCGTGAAGGTGGGAGAATTTAGACCTCAGAGAGGTCTTTGTGAAGGTAATTTTTATTTTATTCTAATGTATCGTGAAGTAAAATCAATCAAATTAATTAAAATAATGAGAGAATCAACTATTTCTAAATTTGTATTCCCCCCCGCTATCGTTTTACCCTCTAGGGTTGGGATCCCACCTCTACCGCCACTGAGGGCAGTGTCCTGGAGCTTGAGACTCTGAGTCAGGGATACAACTGGGGTGTGGGACCAACACTACGCCCAGGCGGCCTCACCTGCAATGCCTGATGAAGGGATGGGAAGAGTGGGACGGTTAGGCAAGGAAATGGGGAAGGAGGCGGCCGTGGCCTTACAGTAGGAACCATCCCGGCATTTGCCCGAAGACGAAGTGGGAAACCACGGAAAACCACTTCGAGGATGGCTGAGGTGGGAATCGAACCCCCTCTACTCATTTTGGCCACCAGAGGCTGAGTAGACTCCGTTCCAGTCCTCGCACCACTTTTCAATTTTCGTGGCAGAGCCGGGAATCGAACCCAGGACCTCCGGGGCGGCAGCTAACCATGCTACGGAAGCGATATCAACTATTAATAAATAGGCCATCGAGATATTAAAATCAGTTTAAACCATTTAAGACTCATTATACACTTACAGATATACATACACACTACATCACACAACCTACAACTATACATAATGAATTATTCAAATTAAACTGATATTCATTTTCAAGACTTAAATTTTCTCCTAATAAATCATAAAACATTACTGTTCTAAAACTGAAGTCGAAAAATCTGCTGTTGGAAAACATTTGCTGGAAAATGATTGCCACAATATAAATTGGAAAAGTGTCAATTTTGGAAAGTTTAATTTAAATCATAAAATTATACCAAATTGGTTAAAAAAAATCATAAGTATTAAAACTCTCTTTAGTCTATTATTGAACCGTAAAAAGAACTTGCACCTCTCAGCATGGTGCACCCCTAGGCCGAAGGTTGGCGATCATAATGGCTATTTGATATTTGGATACTGCTTCACGGAAAAGTTCACCCGTGGTCATCTGGCACCAGTCTTTTGTAGTTCTTAAACCTGGAAAGTCTTCATCAGCCTGATCTCGATAGCCTACAATTTCCCCCTGCACCACCAATAATATTATAGAATCCTTTGCTTTACTGCACACAACAGAATCTTTTTCAAATTTTCTGCAGTCAGGCTGTGTCTTTTGTCTGTTGGAACCAGATAAAGACCGCTCCGCACTCACGGATGTTAGAGGTGCATAGGAAAATGTACGTACATTTTTCAGTTGAATTTCACTAGGTAAGTCGACCCCATCCTTTACCTGATGTACCCTTTTTAGCACTGAAAAACCTGGACTCTTCTGCAGTACACCAGCCAACTTATCTCTCATTTGGTTAAATGTATAAAATAGGCATTTTAGACACTAAAATAATAAAATAGTGTATTGTCCTTGGGGGTAGGTAGCTCTATTTGGGGGGGGGGGTTTCGTCTAAAGGACGAAGTGCTTGGCTGCAGGACAATAACCTGAGTGTAAGGAAATGAATGCGTGGCCTCTAATGAATAGAACGAGCAGCGGCGAGCCGTGCTTATGAAGTTATTGCTGACGCGTGTTTACAAGGTTAAATGACAGTCGGCAAAGGCGACCGTCGTGGTGTAGCGGACTAGAGTTCGCTGGCTGAGAACCGGAGTTCGAACAAGGGGGTTTTCAAGAAATACAAGAAAGGGGTATAAAAGAATGTAAAAGATTTAATTAATGTAAGAGTGCAACTGTGCAAAGAATGAACGTGATGAATACAAGTTTTTAGATTTGCATGGAAAGAATTCAATAAGGAAAACCTTTCATGAGTACAACTCACCAGACTGTAGAACGATCGGACGTCAAGCAGCACCTCGGCATGTGGAAGACGACAGAGTGACTTCAGTTCTTGGTGTGGGGAGTATTTAAGGGAATTGTCGATGTTTGTTTAAATTAAATTCTTGTGCTAGATAGTAGGCAGCTACCTGTTAAGACTTAGGTTGTAAGGATTGCCACTAGTGTGTGTGGTTTGGTTTGTCAAGCTGAGTGTGTTTGCCATGGTTAGACATTTGCTGTTATTGGTTTTTCGGAGGTTGTGGCGTGAAATGGGGGTGAAGGGTGATGAAAGGGGCCGATAGGGAGTAGCCCTATCCTGTGGGCACCCCAGGGTAGAACAGTAGGCTGTAAAGATAAAAAAAAACAAACTTATAAATGTAATTGATTTTTCATGAAATGTCAAATTAAAAAAAAACAACAGATTATTTCTTAAGGAACAAAACAGGCATTTGCCTTAAAATCCCAGGTCTAGAAATAAGGCAATAAAATCATATATGATCCAGGCGGAAGTGTAGAATCCAGGTCCAACGCACTCCTGAACAATTACCTATTACTTTAGTCCTAATTGCTACTTGTAAGATTCCATAAGCTCTGTATTTGTTAATAATCAGTAAATTCTGAAGTGAAAATAGGAAATGCTAAAACCCACAATCTCTAATAGTCGTGTGTCTTGTTCCGTACAGTCCAGTTCCAGTGTAAAAATGGTACCTCTCGCGAAGGAGCGTACTGCGTCCCTCTTTCCGCCAAGTGCGACTCGGTCCGAGACTGCTCGGATGGCTCAGACGAGGAGGGATGCATGGAGAAGGGCTGCACCGGTAACTTTCAGTGTTCCAATGGCCAGTGCCTCAAGAGACATCTAGTGTGCAATGGTATAGTCGACTGTAACGATGGCAGCGACGAGATCAACTGTGGTAAGTTCTGTCCTCACTCTCTTCTAATCTAGAACAATTTAGTTATTCTTTGTGTGTAGACTAAGGATAGGTCATGCAATGAGAAGGGAAGACCCCCTACTTGGTACGTGTGGAGCCGTATTCGTGGCCCACATTTTAACCGAGTGTGTGGATCTTGCTGATTTACGTAGAAACCTTGGTTTTGGAGATGACAGTCGATTTTTTATTAGCCGATGACGCGGTGGCTGTTGGTCTCGCCATCCGCTTTATAAATGAGAGTGGGTTAGGGCCAGCAATATAAATTTCCCAGTGTACATTTTCTCAAAGGATTTTGAATTCTGACTTTTTTTGTTTACCACAATTTTTGTTTATTCTTCTTCTTCTCCTTCTGCTTTTACGGCCTCATTAGACCACTTCAGTCAATTATTTCTTGGTCCTCTTCTTCTGTAAGTTTTCTTTCCGAGTCGCCCATTAGCTTTCCATTCGCTCTGATCTTCTCAGGCATTCCTCATCTGTAAATACCCTTTTTACTGTAATTCGTTTTGTCTATTTTTGCCTGAAATCTTATTTTTATATCTTTCAGTTTTTTTAATTTTTTTTGTTTTGTTTTGCAAGTCATCCAAGGTTATTTCTAATTCTTTCATATCTTCTCTAATTTCCTTATTCCATCCTACTTGTTGTTTCATATTCCAAAGTTTCACTACAATTTTTCTAGATAACCTGGTTTCTGGTGTCCTCATGATATGACCAAAAAAAGAAATCCGTTTCTTCCGAATAGTATCAGTGATGGGCTCCAGTTCTCTGTATACCACTTCATTTGGTACTATCCGCCGCTGTCCATCTTTCTGATATTTTTTATTTATGCATGTTCTAGCTATTCACCTTTCTAATTTTAAAATTTTGTCGATTCTGTTTTTCTGAATAACTTTAAAAAGAGATTCGCTTCGATATGTCACCTCTGGTTGAACCACCGTCTTGTAATGTTTTAATTTTGTTGCGATTGATAGACATTTTCTTTTATATGTAGACCATGTTAATTTTGTTGCGATTATCATTTTATTAGTTCTTTCTTGCCATGCAGGTTTCTCATCCAAGTTGTAAGTTATAATTTCTCCTAAGTATTTCAATTGCTTCACTATTTTAACTTTCCTGTTATTTTACTGTTTTGTGATTGATTACAAGTGGATTTGCTACCATTTATCTCTTATCTTTACAAATGATATCTGAAGTCCAATTTTTTGTGCTATATTTTGCAGGCTTATTATTTGATTTCTGGCTTCTTGAGTATTATTTTCCAGTAACGCTAAGTCATCTGTGAATCCCAAGCAATTTAAGTCTATTTGATCTTTCTTGGTTCCAATTCTTATGCTCTTTGTTTATTATTATTATTATTAGTTTTATTTAATTTTTGATCTATTATTTTTAGGTCGTTTACATAGTTCAGCTTACATACATACATACATACATATCCCACATCGTTCCATCTATTAGATGGGTCGGCGAATGAGGCCCCTCCCGCAATTTCTGTCTCTGTACTTCTCTTCTTCAGTGCTGCCCAAGTCCTGACCCAAATGTTGGATGTCATTTCTCACCATGTCTGCATATCTCATTCTTGGCCGTCCTCTTGATCTTCGGTCATGAAGCTGCAGTTCATACATTTGTCTTGAGCCTTTTCTAGGTTATATTATCCTGTAGTTTGTCGACCTGAACCAATTCTCTGATATGCACATTACGAATTCTGTCTTTTGTTGTCTTACCAACCATGGCTCTGGCAAATCTCATCTCTGCTGCCTGGGGCCTTCTCTCATCTTTCTTCCTCATGGTCCAAGTTTCGCGGCCATAGGTCAAAATTGGCACATAATAAGCCTGATAAATTGCTCGTTTACGTTGGTTCCATATGATGTCTTGACCAGCTCTGTAAAATGTACCTCCAGTCGAAATCCTGTTGGTGATTTCCTCATCAATATTTTACCTACTGCTGATATCACACTTCCCAGATATTTAAATTTTTGAGAAAACCTAAGCTGTCTGCCATCAATTTCAATGGAACCTTCTGATTGGCCGTTTCTCTGCATAACTAGCACCTCACTTTTTTCTACACTAAATATACGACCTTGCAATTCTTCTTTGGAATCACCCCACACACATATGTCATCCGCAAGGAGCATAACTATCATTTTTCCATCGCCGATGGTTTGACATACATTTTGTTGGATGTCATTCATCACAGCAATGAAGAGGAGAGGAGACAGAACTCCCCCTTGCCTTAGACCTGTAGTTATTCTAAAGGGTTCTGTCAGTCCTGATGGTGTTTTAACACCACGATTGATTCCATCTTCTTCTTCTTGTTCTTCTTCGCCTTTTGAGACCACATAGGATCACTTTAAACAACCATTAGTTTGTCGACTTGTAGGAAAGGTACGAGCCTTGCGGTCTTCCCAGCACTTCTTCATGCATATTGATCGTCTTGCCCTTTTCTTGGGCGGAAAAGATTCTTGTTGGAATTTTCTTTTTTATGAGTGGAAAATGAAAAGTCATATTTTTAAGTGCTGTAGTTAAACTTTTCATATTTGTAGCATCTTCTGTTGTTAGGCCAATTTCCTTCAAGTCCTCTCTGATTTCTTTTAACCATCGGCATCCAGTTGTGTTTTTTGAAGCAAGATTGTACTGTACTAGTTGATTTAGAAGACGTGAATCTGGCATTCTCATGATGTGCCCAAAGAATCCTAGTCTTTTCTTTCGCATGGTGTCAGTTCTAGGTTGTTACAGAAAATATTGTAAGGTATTAATTCCATCTTCTATTGCTATTCTTTTAAATTTTTAGCCTACTTTTCACATTTTGCAATAATGAGGAAAAAGTAGTCTTATGAGATCGATCCGGGAAAATGTGTGTCTGTCTGTCTGTCTGTCCTTCTGTCTGTCTGGCTGGCTGTGTGTCTGTCCCCCCCCTATCAACTCCTAAACGGCTGCAGCAATCAAAACCAAATTTAGTATGAGTGAAGATGTGCACCGGAATAGCTCACGTCCATATTTGAAAATGATGTCAGTGCTACCAACTGCTGAAAAAAACGCACTAGAAATTTGAGCTCCATGTTGGATATCTTGCAAGGCATGCATGGGAGCTATTCCGAAATTGGCACACATGTAGATAATACTATTTAAGTTTAATTTCCAGGAGGCCAACCATGACAGTGTTGCCAAAATAATTTTAAGCCTTCTGATAGGTCCAATGTTTAAATGCATATAACTTCTACACTATCAACTGGATTTCAACCAAATTTTGTACGTAATATCTGTACATAAACAGATATGACTGAGCGTATTCTTAAGAGCCACCAGGGCTGCCAACTGTTAATAATTGCTCTCTCTATTTTTTTAAATCCAAATACCAATATATCAGAAAGTATGCAAGCCAACAGCTTTAAACTATGCACACGTATATTCTGACATTTTAGATTAATTTGAAGTAACTTATATACGTCAGTTCTACCAACATGATTATAAGCCTGCTGATAGTACCAATTTTTTAACACATGTAACTTCTATACTATCAGTTGGATTTCAGCCAAATTTCGTATGTGCAATGTGTACCATAACAGATATGACTATCCGTATTGTTAAGAGCAATCAGGGCTGCCAACTGTTAATAAATGCTGTCTATATTCTTTTTACCCTAATATCAATATATCAGAAAGTATGCAAGCCAACAGCTCTATACTTTGCACACATATAGCACCTGACATTCTAGATTAATTTGGTGTAATTAATACAAGGCGGTGCTGCCAACATGATTCTATGCCTGCTGATATATCCAATTTTAAAATACATGTAACTTCTATACTAACAAATGGATTTCATCCAAAATTGGCACAACAAGATATCATAATATTTCAGATTATTTCTGACCAGCACACGCATGGTATTGTTGGCAACATGCTTTTACGCGTGCTGATAGATCCAATGTCTAACTGCATGTAACGTCCATTGGACTTCAACCAAATTTTGTATTCTGTACCTTAAGAGGTGGAACTAAGAATATATTCAGTCACCAGGGCTGCCAACTGTAGTGCTCTATTAGGCTACATTATACCAGGTATATTTTGAACTAATTAGATATTTTGATATTACCAACTTAATTTCGTCATTATTCGAGATAGGTTCATATACTGTAGAATAATCATTGGCATGAAAAGTAGGCTGTATAGTTCTTCACGGAACTTCTTGTTTTTTTTTGTGTTTGTGATGTATGTCAGCCACTCTTCCTCTGTATATTTGCCTCTCTTTTTTCTCAAACTGTGAACTTAAGCTCTAGGTTCTGTGTTTCAGACTCGTGGAAGTGTGAGTTTGACGAATTCCAGTGCCCTTCTGGTCGCTGCATCCCCGTCCTGTGGCAGTGCGACGGCAAGCCTGACTGCAGTAACCACACTGATGAATTCAACTGTCAAAGTAAGTACCATTTTCAGTCACCTCATTCCATAGCTTCAGCCATTTCATTGAAACTTAGAAATTTAGCTACCTTCAGGGATGCATTAGTTCACACATCCACTCAGAATCCAGGGGTTGGAGACACAGAGGCAAACATGTGATGGATGAAGGCTGAAATGTTGCTAGGCACTATCCTGAATTCATCCTTATCATCATAATTTCCCGTTTTCCTGCTTAGGACAGGTCAGACCAAATATGATACACCTCCACTTAACTCTGTGGGTCCACCATCCTTCCTCAACCACTGAACTCCACTCCACACTCACACTGTCCTTCACCAAATCCATCCACCGTACTCTACTGTCGACCAAAATATTATGTGCACTCTAGTTTGAAGGTTGTTTGTGAAGTAACCAATAGACCTACATAAAATCCAATAACATCATCATTTTATTTTACGTTAGTTCATGTAGGTTTGGATTTTTTAATTTATATTTTAATATTTTTTTATCGCAGTTCAAACACAAAAAGTGCCCGTTTTAAGCGTGTTTCAACCATGCGTCACATTTAAGAATTATTATCTCACAAACCCGTCATCAGATCGAATCCAAATTTTAACACAATATACATTGGAATGTTATATAACTGGTTTATTAATTTCAAAATTTTGTGTGTCCAAGAAACAAAGTTGTTATCATTTTTGTAAGGTAACTTTTTCTTGGCTCGGGGTGGTTGGAAAATGTAGTTTTTGGTTGCGTTGTAATCCTTATACATCAAAAGGTTATGCTGTATGACTGTGCAATACGTAAATTAATTCACTTATTTTATATCGGTTTGTATTTGTACGGCGAATTAAGACATGGTTCACCAGCTAGCCGCTCCGGGAAATGCTGTACAGCGTTGCTGATATGGAGTCCATCACTTCCGAGCGAGGCGCGCCATGACGCGTGATGGAGCCCATCTTGGCAATGTTGTACAGCTTTCACCAAAGCGGCTAACTGGTGAACCATGTCTTAATTCCCAGTACAAATACAAACCGATATAAAATAAGTGAATTAATTTACGTATTTCACAGTCATACAACATACCTTTTTGATGTATAAGGAATACAACGCATCCAAGAACTACATTTTCCAACCACCCCGAGCCGAGAGAAAGTTACCTTACAAAAATGATAACAACTTCGTTTCTTGGACACACAAAATTTTGAAATTAATAAACCAGTTATACAACATTCCAATGTATATTGTGTTAAAATTTGGATTCGATCTGATGACGGGCTTTTGAGATAATAATTCTTAAATGTGACGCACGGTTGAAACAAGCTTAAAAACGGGCACTTTTTGGGTTCCAACTGCGATAAAAAATATTAAAATATAAATTAAAAATTCCAAACCTACATGAACTAACGTAAAATAGAACGATGAAAATGATGATGTTATTGGATTTTATGTAGGTCTATTGGTTACTTCACAAACAACCTTCAAAGTCGAGTACACATAATACTTTGGTCGACAGTAGGAGTTCCTCATCCTCTCTTTCCAGTCATCCGTGTCTCCATCACTTGTTTCGGCATTCTTTCTTCTTTGCTTCATCCATCACTGGTTATTTTGTAGCAAAAGTCACCTACTTCCTTTATCTTTTTACCTGCCAATTTGACGTCAATAGGCAGGGGCGGATTTAAGAGTATGCCGCCTACAGGCTAAAGTACATTTGCCGCCCCCTCTATAGTTCATATTATTGTTTTATACAACAATAGGATAGAGTTCATTGGCATTTTCATCTTTTTTTAACATAAAGTTCATTTAGTTTATATAAAACTACAAATTTAATGGCTTAAATAATAAAATGTTATAATGAAATTAGTTATCTACTTGTTTTTTTTACTTTTAAGATTCGTTAAAAAAATGATTGGGTTTCGAACTTAATTAATTAATTTATTCTTGGAGATGAGTGATCACTATTTTACACATATTTTTATATTTTATTGCTAATGACTATATTTTGCATAATTGAAGAACTGTGTTCAATTTGAATTAAGTTGTCCTACACAGTGAAATGAAATTACACAAAATGTAGTTAATTACTGGTTTATTTGTTGAAAAATATACACACTTCTCTAAAAGAACTCACCCCACGTAATCTTCGTGTTCAAATTTACATAGCTTTCCCACAAGATTTCTTAATGGTAAACTCGTTAATAATGTCCTCATATGAAAGTTTTTTTTGTTGTATTTGCCTCAATACAAAGTACCGTAATGAAAGTGAGTTTAACCGTATTTCAGAAATACTAGTTCGCGGAGAGTTCTTAACTCTTCTAAGGCAGGAAGAACTGTATAAGGACTAAAACATATTTTTAAGTAACTTTTATCCTTAAATTCGTACGGAAAATATTATTAACGTGTGAAATACTTCATTTTAGCTTTTGAATGAATTGCCAAACTGCCGCCCCTGAAAATTTGCCGCTCTAGGCTGCAGCCTACTTAGCCTATTTAGAAATGCGGCCCTGTCAATAGAGGGTTTCTGATTTCTTTCGGCTTCATTCCATTTTTTTTTACTCTTATTGATTTTTATCATAAATCCCTTCCTCAAGACGGAGACCATTCCAGTTAATGTTTTAATATTGAATGTTGTTGTTTTCCAGGTTCCTGTGGCAATGACGAGTATCTCTGTCCAGAAGGCTGGTGCATCCCCATGACCTGGAGGTGTAATGGAGAGATGGAGTGTGCTAATGGAGATGATGAGAAACTGTGTGGTACGTGCTTTAGTAGAAGTAGGGGTAATAATAAAAAGAAAAATAGCTGTAGTCTTCATCGATCGATAGTCATACCCGAATGTACATTTGTTCCTTGCAATTTTAATCGTTTGTGTCCAATCAATGGAGATATCGTTGGTAAAATGCGTAAACATTAACCATTATGACAATGGTAATACAGAAGAATACTCACAATATCTTGGGTGGAAAAGAAATCAAATGAAGAAGTCCTCAAAATCTTTAACAAGAACAAGAACCTTCTAGTTACCATCAGTTACCTTGGGCACATCATCAGAGGCGAACGATATAAACCTCTCCAGCATATAATTCAAGGGAAATTTGGTGGACAAAGATCTGTAGGAAAACGGAGAAATTCATGGCTTAAAGACTTGCGCCGTTGGTATGGACGCACATCCATCGAAATCTTCCGAGCAGCTGTTAACCGTGTGATCATAATCAATTGGATCGCCAACCTTCGTAGGGAGACGGCATCTTGAGAAGAGAGAAGAGAATAATTAATATCCGTGTTGACTGATAGTACTATGTTATTCGAAACCGCCTTGTCAAACACTAAAGGGTGTGGTTCAATTACTGCTTATACGTACATGTTTCGGTGTTCAATGACACCTTCGTCAGCGTTTATTGAATTAAAATAATCTTAAAACTAAGTTTTCAAAGATAAAAGAGGAAATGAATATCATTACAAGAAACTTGGTTGGTCACTCAACAGGCCAATCCTCACATAGAACATGCGACCACACATGTTGCATCCGATGGAAGGTGGGTTGCTTCTGGACGGGGATGAGCTGAGTCAAAATTATATTGTGGTGGGTGAGGGCACTGGCATTATGAGACAAGGTAAATGTGTTAGTCAGCAGTACAGTAAAACTTCTTTTACACGTTTCACATTTATACGTTTTCTACACTTATACAATTTTTTCCGGGCCCCGGCGAAATCCCTATACTTTCCATGTTAATTTATTTCCGATACACGTTTTACAGTTATTCGTTTTACATGCTTATACGATCGTATTTTAACACTCTTGCAATATAAAGCGTCATTTATACCATGCGTGTTCTGAGAAAGTACGTATGTTTGAATGCAAACTTTTGGTACAGACTGTACTTCCGCTTGGAAGGAATGCAGCGTGCGCGATGGCCTTGAGCGATACTTGCTTGTCAGAGTGTTGCAACAAGGAAGAACAGCTTGCGTAATAAGCGAGCGCTATTTGTGTTAGCCAAGATGTTGACCTCTCAAAATATAGGAAGCAGCCATAGAACACAGACAGCATCTGAAGCTTATGTTAAGATGAGCGAAAGAAAGCGGAAGTGTTTTACGATCGCCGATATATTAAAATTTTTATTATTTCCTCTTTTATAATTTTTATTCGTGTTTTTTTTAGGACTTCTCATCAAACCATTAAAATTACGCGATTAATTCTGTGTTATAATAATCTTGCATCTTCAGATAAATAAAAATCCATAAATTAATTTAGGCCTACACTACGGTATTTTATTAATGACGATGAAGAGCCGCAGCATAATACAGTGGATTTTAATGATACTGTCAATGCTCTATGGACTATCAAACATTTTGTAATGCGCCATACTGTTTCTGAGGAAATAATGGCCGAATTATATCGGTTTGAAAATACTGTTAATGCGCGGCCGCGGCCAACAAAAGACAAGTCAAGATAACAGACTACTTCGTAAAGTGACTCAATTTCCTTTGTTTTGTTGTTGTTGTTTCTTTATCTGGGTGCATTTCTCTTGTAGTTGTTTTGTTACATATTGCCGATTATAGTTAAACAATCATATTATTATTTCTTGTCGTTCACTTCTTAATTATAACCCATATTGTCACATACATTTTGCATTTTTTTATATACCGACTTTAATTTATGCGTTTTTCACACGTAAACGTTTTTTTCCTTTGGTCCCCTGAAAAACGTATAAGTGAAGTTTTACTGTATATCTGACAACGGATGCAGGAGAAATCGGAACAATCCAAGTCGACGGCGATGATCTGCCTCGAACAACAAAATTTAAGTATTTTGGCTCGACGATAATTGCTGAAGGTCGTCTCACCGAGAAGGTCAACATAAGAATTAATGCTGCGTGGATGAAGTGGCGAACAATGACAGGTGTCATGTGCGATCGCCAGATGAAAGACCACCTAAAATCGAAGATTTACCGTACTGTCATTCGTCCCGTGGCGCTTTATAGTACTGAATGTTGGCCGACCACGAATGAAGCAGAACGTCGGCTAAGTGTCATGGAGACCAAGATGCTTAGATGGACAGCTGGCATTACTAGGCTGGATCACATCCCCAATGAAAGAATAAGGGAACGATTTGGTATCGCGGCAATCAACAACAAAATACGTGAGGGTCGTCTGCGATGGTTTGGGCATGTGCAACGGTCAGGAGCGGACACTATTGCAAAACAGCGCTACACACTAGCGGTCGCTGGGAAAAGCCGAAAGGAGCGACCGAGACCACGTTGGGCCGATACACTGCACAGGGATCTGAAAAGCGTCAACCTTCATCCGGACATGGCCCATGACCGAGTAAAGTGGAGACAGCGGATTCAAATAGCAGACCCTGCCATGAGGCGGGACAAACGCTCAAGCAAAAGAAGAAGAGTCAGCAGTCGAATGAAAGGAGCAGACCCTTGATAATGACGGACGCAGTTTCCGGTGAAACGTCGGGAGATATCCTGCCTGGACAACTTTAACCTAGTTATGAATGCCGGCCAATGAAAGTCTAAGCTGCAAAGTATTTCAAATCGTTGGAAGAGAAACCACTACATAAGAAGCTATGGAGCTTTCTCCTCTTATTGCGACGATCGGAAAAAAGGTGCATTTTCAAGCACACCCTGCGTTGCGCCAACAGAGTTCCAAAAGCAGTGATGCAAGTGGCGTCAGAGGGTTGACATTTGGTGCTACGCTTGTGTCGTGTTTACCCAAATCGGTGGAGCTCCAGCATTTCATCAGTTTCTGTCTAGACTTTGTTGATTACTTCGTTTAAATATGTGAAGTTTGTACTTTGTCACTGCTCGTCGTACCTGCTTCAAGAATGGAATGAATGAAACCCCCATCTAGCGGAGAGGATATAACTGTGCCGGCTGCCGAAGCCTGTCGCACTCCCCTGGGGCAATGACTAAATGAATGACAGATGAAATGAAATGATATTGGAGAGTGTTGCTGGAATGAAATTGTGACAGGAAGAACCGGAGTACCCGGAGAAAAATCTGTCTGCCTCCGCTTTGTTCAGTACAAATCTCACATGGAGTGGCCGGGATTTGAACCACGGACCCAGCGGTGAGAGGCCGGCGTGCTGCCGTCTAAGCCATGGAGGCTCGATTTTAATTAGAAATGATGAATAAAAATCATCCTTTTTTAAATTTTTTTTTTATATTGAAAAAGTCTTAAAGCTGGTGCACCATCCCATAGACTAGGACCAAAACTCAAAGGGGTAACACTAGACTGTTTGGCATTTGCGGATGACATGGCGTTAATTGCTCCAAGCATTTCTGATGCCCAGAAACAACTTGAATTACTCGAAGAACAAGCAGCAAAAATCACCTTACGGATTTCTTTTGACAAAACAAAATTTATGACGGATATTAAAACTGTTCCGAATACACTCCGCATCGGTAATTGTCAGGTCTCCCGAGTGAAAGACTTCAAGTATTTAGGTGAATGGATCAATGAAACTGGCAACGAAAGAAAAGCTATAGAAGCAAGACTACAGAAAATGGAAACTGCTTTCCATTTGACAAAACAAGTTTATGACAAAAAATGCCTCTCTTGGAATTGTAAAATTCAACATTATAAAACAGTAGTCTTGCCTGCAGCCCTTTATGCAGCCGAGACACTTAATCTACAACATAAAACACTGAGAAATCAATTGGAGATTAAGGAACACAAAATCATGCGAAAAATTTTGGGACCAAGAATTAAAGATGGAATTCATCATCATCATCTTGCACAGTTTCCAGCCACTGGCCGGGTCTGTTTGGAACACAAGCCTCTCCAACGTCTTCTGTCTTCCCACCATCTCTCAGCCTCCACCCTTGTCTAGTCTTCTCCTCTCTTCTTCACGCTTTCTTCCACCCCCTTCAGCCACCTGTCTCTCGGTCTTCCCCTCGGTCTCTTTCCTTCCCACTTCGTCTCATGTACTCTCCTGGGTATCCTCTTCTCCTCCATTCGTTTTACATGTCCATACCATCTAAGTCTAGATTTCTCTATACCATCCTGTAATGGTTCCTCCTTCATTAATTCTCTGGTCCTCTCATTTCTTATTCTGTCCATCTTTGTAGCTCCAATACTGCTTCTCAAGAACCTCATCTCACTGGCCTGTATTTTGCTCTTCTCCCTTCCTTTCATAACCCAGGTCTCCGAGGCATACGTCAGGATAGGGACATAGTACGTCCGATATATGATCTTTTTGCTGTTCTGAGGGACATCCTTGCTCCATAACATGCTTCTCACACTCCTCCGAAATGCTTCTGCCTGCCTCCCCCGCTCATTTATTTCTCTATCGTTTCTTCCATTATCTTGTATCAGGCTTCCCAGATACTTAAAACTCTCCACTTTCTTCAGCTGTTCCCCACCAATTGTTATTCCCGTTGTGGTTCTTTCCTTCTTCCTTGTTGTGATCACCATCTCACTCTTATTTATGCTAAATTTCATCCCATATCCTTGTATTATTCCTTCCCACACGTCCAACTGTTCCTGTACCTCCTCCTCCTTGTTTCCCCAAATCATCAAATCATCTGCAAACACCATTGCTTTCATCTTTCCGTCCCCAATTACTTGTGCCACTCGGGTCATTATGTCATCCATCACCACAATGAAAAGTAACGGTGACAGTGCACTTCCTTGTTTCAGGCCGTTTCTTTGTTCCAACCAGTCAGATCTCTCTCCTCCCACTTTCACACAGCTCACGCTTCCCTTGTACATCTCCTTTATCCTCTTTATAGTCCATTTCTCTACTCCTCTATCCTCCAGGGACTTCCATACTTTGTTTCTGCATACACTGTCATATGCTTTCTCAATGTCCAGGAAGGCCATCAGTAGATCTGTTCCATACTCATAGTGCTGTTCTTGTAACTGCCTTACAGCAAAAATCAAATCCACTGTGGACCTTCCTGCTCTGAAGCCATGTTGTTCTTCCCTCATCCCTCCTTCTATCCTTGTCCTAATTCTCTTTTGCAAAACTTTCTCGAAGATCTTTGCACAATGACTCATCAGTGTTATTCCCCGATAGTTTCTGCAATCTGTTCTACTACCTTTCTTGAAGATCGGGACAATGATTCCTTTTTTCCAGTCCTCTGGGGTCTTCCTTTCCTTCCATGCTGTCCTCATCACTCGGTACAGCCACTGTATCCCCACCTCTCCTGCTGCTCTCACCATCTCCACACTCAACTCATCCACACCCGGTGCCTTCCCTCCTTTCATCTTGTTCACTGCATCTTCCACTTCTTTCCATGTTAAGTCCTTTTCTGTTTGCAGTTCATCTTCCTCTTCCCCGATTTCTTCCTCCTCACCATCTTTTCCATTTGGGTTCAGAAGTTCTTCAAAATATTCTTTCCACATTTTCTTCAGTTCTTCCCTATTTTCTATCTCTTGTCCCCTTTTGTTCACCATTCTAACATAATCCGTAGGATCCTTCCGCCTCTTATCTTTCACCATCCCATACAGGACCTTTTTTGTACCTTCACTATCCTCCTCCATCATCTTTGTCCACTCTTCCATCCACTTCCTTCTCTCCTCAGCCACCACTCTCTTCGCCTCCTTCTTTCTTTCCTGGTACTCTTCCCTTGTCTCTACCGTCCTATTTTGATACCACCTCCTAAAGGCTCTATTCTTTTCCCTTACTATATCTTTTGTCTTCTCATTCCACCATGGTGTTTCCTTCCACCTCTTCTTACTACTTGTCCTCCCACATACTGCTTCTGCTGCACCCACTAGTGTCTTCTTAAATCTAGCCCATTCCTCTTCCACCCCTCTTTCTTCATCTGTTGGAATTCCTTCCTTTACCATTTTGAGGTACTCGACCCTTCTATCCCCTTCTTTCAGTTTCCATATCCTTATACGTCTTTCCTGGTTCTCAGTCCCTTTCTTCTCCTTACTCCCTCTCAGGTTCATTACCAGTAATCGATGGTCGCTATCCAGGTTCTCCGATGGTATAACCTTGATGTCCGTGATGTTCTTATTTAGTTCTTTCTCATACAGTATATAGTCGACCACCGACTTCCTGGTCAAGTCATCACTGTACCATGTGATTGTGTGGCTCTCTCTTTTCTTAAACCAGGAGTTCCCAACTAGCAGGCTGTTCCTCTGGCAGAAGTCCAACAGTCTCTTTCCTTCCTCATTTCTTCCACCCCAACCCTCTGGTCCTAGAACACTCTCATAACCTTGTCTTTCTCTTCCTACATGGGCATTGAGGTCCCCCATAACAATCATATTTCTTCCTACCAGCTGCTTCTGCAATTCCTCTTCAAACTCCTCCTTCTCTTCAGAAGCGCAGCCTACTTGTGGAGCATATACTTGCACTATTTCTACGGTCTCTCCCCTCAGTGCTACTTTCACTTTCATCATCCTATCACTTATTCTCCTCACTTCTTCTTTTAAACCATCTCGTACTACTACTCCCACTCCATTCCTCTTTCCCTCTTCGTTCCCACTCCAGTACAGTCTATAGCCTTTTCTCAGTACTCTCCTTCCTTCCCCTTTCCACTTTGTTTCTGCCAATCCCAATAAATCCAACTTCCTTCTTTCCATCATATCCACTATCTCCTCCACCTTCCCCGTCAGCGTTCTTAGGTTTAAAGTTCCAAATCTTAGTCCGTGTGTACAGCCGTGTCGTCGTCTATTAAATCCATCCTGTCCGAGGCTCGTTCCATTTTTGAAAGCATTTGGTTTTATCCACTACTGGCTTGCTGGGCCTATCGTAGCTTCACCAGAGCCCCGTTAGCCGTCACTTTTCAGGGTTCCTGTAGGACCTTCACAGCTACCGTAACGGTCCCGGGGCACACGAAGTCCCCACTGTACTTCGCCCCTACAGGCAATCCCCTACTTTGTGCCGTTGCCCGTCTCCCACGACGTGGACGAGGGGTTGGACTTATGGGAATTTCAGCTACCAAAACCTAATGCTGACATCTATTTAAAAATTACTAAAATCACAGACACAATCTGTATGAGAAGGATCCAATTCATGGGTCATTTGGACAGAATGGACCCAACTATGTTAACAAATAAAATATATATGTTTTGGCAGAAAAAGGCAACAAGGTCCAATTGGTACAAACAGGTGGAAAAGGACTTGGCTGAATTAGGTTTTCCCAATCTCAAGGATCGAGAGGAAATTAGGAAAATTACTCATACACGGGGTTTTGAGGGAGAAGAGATAAGACCTACCGGACACGTCTGGTCGCAGCAACGAAGACTAGCTCAATCGTTGTGCATGAAGAGTTATTGGGCAAACACCAAGGCCAAGAAGTGTTGATTCCGCGTGGTCCTAGGAGACCCATTCACGCAGAAGAAGAAAAAGCCTTAAACTAAAATTTCTCTGGTAGGTAGGAATCCGCAGATAATAAATTTGACTCCCCCATGTTTGCGAGGAGGTTTATGCCCCTGCTTCAAACTAACCTGAGATGGTTTGGCTGATATAGTTAGTTATTGTTGTTTTAAGGGGCGGAACTATGAGGTCATCTGCCCCTTTGGCTGATATAAACACTGAATTTGTCTTCTGTGGGCTCTCCTATCAACTATGTTAAGAGCTGTGTATTTGTTGCAGAATGCTCTCTAGATCAGTTCCGCTGTAACACTGGAGGTTGTGTCCCCAAGTCCCAGGTATGTGACGGTCTCGAGCACTGCCCGGACTTAAGCGACGAGTGGAACTGCGTGCGGCTCCACAATGATACCATGAAACTACAGATCAGGTTGGTTTGAGAAAAGAGATGTGAGTTTTTTCCCACCTTTATTACATGTATTATAATAATAATAGTATCGTATGGCCTCGGGTGCCTGGTGCAAGCTTTGCTATTTGACACCCAGAGGGTAGCTTGCATGTCGAATTTCATTGTTCCTTCACTATGAAAGTCAAGATGGTTAGATGTTGGATATCTAATCTCCTTGAACACTAAAGCGCTTTCTAGTAGAGAAATGAGGAAGTTTGTGTTGGCGGAAACTCCCGAGATTAATTTTGCCATTATGAACACGGCCTACTGAATTTAAATGGGTTCTTTGACATGCCAACATCGTATGACATGCGTATCGTATTTTTGCCGCCTTTCAAAAATCACTTACCACGGCCAGGAGCAAACTTGCAATCTTGGGGTTAGTAGACCGACATGCTATCCACTCACCCACCGTGGCAAGCTATTACATGTATTGTTCAGTTTGAATCACTTAGCCAGCTGTTTTATTGTGATTGTGTATAGTGCTATAATGCCTTATGTGAAATATTCGTTACTTGAACGTGTATATCTGCACAATACGTACATAAAGTGCAGGAAATCGTGCGCTAGAACAAGACAAAAGTTTCAAGTGAAATTCCTCTAAATCGGACAATAAGACACTAAGAGATTCAAACATACAGGTTTGGTAAGCGATAAAAATAGACGTCAAGGTCGTTATTTCCTTACTGAAGCTAAATTAACCGGAGTATATTATAAAAATATCCACTTAACAATACAATTTTCTTTATCACACGATGTCCTTATAAACTATGATACATGTTTCGGCTCATTTTGAGCCTTCTTTCAAAGAAAGACAAGATACCGGTATTGAAAACGAGACATCCAGACGCGACAAACCTACCCATAACCCTAAGAAAAGGAGACGTCCCCGTGTACTTGTCATGGGTGACTCAATTCTGCGAAATGTAGGCCCAGTAGTTGATGATGCCGCAGTCTATTGCTATCCAGGAATAAGAACTGATCAATTAACTAGAAAGGTATGTGCAAACGAGGTTCGAGAAGACCCTGAGGTGGTAATGATTCATGTAGGGACAAATTGCTTGAACAGTTCTCCAACACCAACTCACATTATGAATGACATGGACAAGCTCGTGGACGAAGTGAAGAGTGCCTTTCCGAGTTCGAAAGTGTGTGTTAGTGGTGTATTACAAAGACGTGACATAGACCCACGATACATTAATGCCGTGAATTCAACACTGGATTGGTTGTGTAGTGAAAAAAACATTATTTTTTTAGAAGGGAACTCTTGGTTACAAGACAGGGACCTTGCTTATGATGGTCTCCACCTCAATAGAAGAGGAACAATGAAATTTGGAAAACTTTTAAACAGAGTTGCCAAGTTTTTACTCTCGAAAAACTAATTGCTAGAACGAGTGATGATATCTTATTGTTTAGAGAGAAGAAAGCGCTGACTACAAGTGGACACCTAGGTGAAGTACAGTGCAGTGAACACAAGTACAACTGTTTGGATGAGTTCATGCAACAGGACTGTAATATAAGTGCATGCATAAACTCATTAGAATTAGGTGGAGAGGTTAGGTGTTTGTACATTAATAGCAGAAGTATTCGGAATAAGCTTGATGACATTGAAATTCTCTTGCAAATGATAGGCCAGATAGATGTATTGGTAGTTACAGAAACCTGGGTGAAAAGTAATGAGGCAGATTTTTATAACTTCAACAATTTCACAAGTGTGTTTGCTCATAGAGATGACAAAGTTGGTGGGGGTCTGGGTATTTATGTATCACACAAATGGAAAGTGAATGTTAAAAGAAAGTGTGAAATGAATCATAGTTTGATGTGGATTGAGGTATTCAGAGATGATGTTAAAAGTAATAGGCCAACATATAAAAGCATTGATATTATTGCAGCATATAACCCCAATAGAAGCAATGCCATACCTTTCTTAAATTCATTTGAAAGTTTTCTTAGCCAGATAAACAATAAATTATGCATCTTCCTCGGAGATACCAACATTGATATCCTAGCTGATGATCAATTAAGAAGGAAATATCTAAATCTAATAGCATGCTATGGGTTTAAACAGTGCAACACTAAATATGCTACACGACTTTGTGACACTGCAGCTACCTTAATAGATCACGTGTCACTAAACAATTCAGAATTAAGTTATAAAATATCAAATGTCAGCAATGATATTAGTGATCACAGTATATTAATTCTTGATATTTCCAAGACCAATTATAGCACGTACACTCAGTCACATAACTCGACAAAATCAACAACACACGAGGACTCTTGGGATAGGCAACACACTCCTGAAACTAATATATCTATAAACGCTGATTCCCATAATGATGCAAACAGTACTGTTAACTCTCTATATAACTCTTTCATCAAACAATTGAATCTAAGGAACAGGCATAGTCAAAGGAAAATAACAAACAAACCTAACAATAAAAGACAGACTACTAACTTACCATGGGTCACAGCTGAACTCCTTACACTTATAAAACAACGAGACACTCTGTATGCAAAGCTCAAAAATCCCCTTCACAAAAATAATAATGATATGAACCAAGAATACTGTAGATGCAGGAATAGTGTAACAAACTTAAAAAGAAGACTAAAGTCAAATTACTACTCAGAAAAATTCAGAACATATGGAAACAATTCCAAAGAAACTTGGGAGACTATCAAAGAAATCATACACAACAAAAAACCAACAGTTGAGACATGCACTTCACTTGAAATAGACAACAAAATTATCAAAGACAATCAAGAGCTATGCGAATCATTCAACTTGTTCTTCACAAACATTGCTGGAAGTCTAGCAAAAGCTATTCCTGAACAGAAGGAAATCCTCAGTAAGGACCACAAGCAGTCAAATTCCCTCTACTTATATCCAACAGATGAAGCAGAGGTCAAGTCCATCATCACAAATTTAAAGAATAAAAAGAGCTGTGGCTTAGATAGGATCAAGACAAATTTCATTAAAAACAATATGCAATCATTTATTAAAATCTTGGTTGAAATGATTAATGAGTCCTTAGTTACTGGCATGATACCAGATGACTTAAAAGTGGCCAAAGTAGTTCCTATATTTAAGGGTGGTGACAAAAGAAATCCAAATAATTATAGACCTGTTTCTATTTTATCGGTAGTTTCAAAAATTCTGGAAGAAGTGGTAAAAACAAGATTGCTTTCATTTCTGAACAAGAATACATTCTTTCATAATATGCAATATGGATTCAGGGAAAATTCTAGTACTGAGGCAGCAACTATTGACCTAATAACAATGCTACAAGAAACTATTGACAAAAATAATATGGCAGTTGGGTTATTTATTGATCTCACAAAAGCCTTTGATACAGTAGATCATAAAATACTGTTGTCAAAATTAGAAAATGCTGGTGTCCGAGGTATAGCTCTAAAATGGTTCCAAAGCTACCTTATTGGAAGAAAGCAGCATGTAGCTTTGAATAAATGCATAAGTTCAGGAAAATATATAACTCATGGCGTTCCACAAGGATCTATACTTGGACCTACATTATTCTTAATGTATATAAATGATATTGTGGAATGTAATTTGAGAGGGCATATCAAATTGTATGCAGATGATACAAATATCTTCTACACTGGGAAAGACATAATTGAAATCATACAAAATGTGCAACAAGATATAAATACTCTCTCACAATGGTTCCAGGCCAATAAATTAACAATGAACCTACAGAAGACCAATTACATGGTAATTTCAAAACAAAGCATGAAAGAAATCACACATGACAAAATATATATAAATAATATTGAAATAAAAGAGGTTAATCAGGCAAAGTATTTAGGTCTAATCATCGACAAACACCTGACCTGGATTGAACACGTTGAACGAATTGCTAAGAAACTCTCACCTGTAGTAGGGATCCTAAGGAAACTTCGGTATCTTATTCCCCTAAACCTTGTAAAACAAATCTACTATTCACTTGTACATAGCAAGCTCCAATATTTAAATGTTATTTGGGCTCACTGCAGGAAATCCACACTGAATGATTTAATGACTATTCAGAATAGGGCCATTAGAAACATATTTAACCTTCCTTACTGCACTCCAGTAAAAGATCTGTACATCAAAAGTAAAATTCTACCCCTCAGCATAAGTGCAGAACTCCGAGCAGCTATGCTAATATACAAGATTAAACACAACACAATACTCTATAGCTCTCCCTACATCTTGAACTCAGACAATCATTATTATGGAACTAGGCATGCGAAGGACGTAGCCTTATATATCATTCACTCTTCTAAATACGGTAGAAATAGTTTCAAGTTCTCTGCATCACAGTCATATAATAAACTTCCTGATGAAGTAAAAAGTGCACCAACTTTGTCGGTATTTAAGAGGAAAACTATGGAAGTATTGTGGGAAAAATTCGATGCATCTTAATACATCAAATAAGTTAAGTTATGTATAAGATTAAAAATCCTAAGTGCTTATCATTTTAAGGGACCTTGGTCTAAACAATCTTAGATATGGTATCAACCTTATAATAGGCCTATGTCCTTATTCATCAATTTGTGTTACCTTCAGAATTTTCTTCCTTGGTGTGTAAACACACATATTACTGTACAATTCCTCTGTACGAGCCTATGGCTCTTTGGAATTAATTGAATTAAACATGTTTCTCAAACTTTCTCAATAGCACTAATGAAATTCTCGCAAAACAGTCTAGGGTTGATCAGTGTGACCTCTCAATAAAATTTGTTAATTTTTTAAATAAGATTTTCACATCGTCATGGCAATTAAAACATTGGACATAAAATTCTTTAAGCATAATAATATAAATAAAATAATATAAAAAATTTTAACAAATTTTATTGAATTTTATGTCCAATGTTTTAATTGTCATGATGATGTGAAATTCTTTAAGCATTTTATGTCCAATGTTTTAATTGTCATGATGATGTGAAATTCTTTAAGCATTTTATGCCCAATGTTTTAATTGTCATGACGATGTGAAATTCTTTAAGCATTTTATGCCCAATGTTTTAATTGTCATGACGATGTGAAATTCTTTAAGCATTTTATGCCCAATGTTTTAATTGCCATGATGATGTGAAATTCTTTAAGCATTTTATGTCCAATGTTTTAATTGCCGTGACGATGTGAAATTCTTTAAGCATTTTATGTCCAATGTTTTAATTGCCGTGACGATGTGAAATTCTTTAAGCATTTTATGTCCAATGTTTTAATTTTCATGATGATGTGAAATTCTTTAAGCATTTTATGTCCAATGTTTTAATTGTCATGATGATGTGAAATTCTTTAAGCATTTTATGCCCAATATTTTAATTGCCACGACGATGTGAAATTCTTTAAGCATTTTATGTCCAATGTTTTAATTGCCGTGACGATGTGAAATTCTTTAAGCATTTTATGTCCAATGTTTTAATTGTCATGATGATGTGAAATTCTTTAAGCATTTTATGCCCAATGTTTTAATTGTCATGACGATGTGAAATTCTTTAAGCATTTTATGCCCAATGTTTTAATTGTCATGACGATGTGAAATTCTTTAAGCATTTTATGCCCAATGTTTTAATTGCCATGATGATGTGAAATTCTTTAAGCATTTTATGTCCAATGTTTTAATTGCCGTGACGATGTGAAATTCTTTAAGCATTTTATGTCCAATGTTTTAATTGCCGTGACGATGTGAAATTCTTTAAGCATTTTATGTCCAATGTTTTAATTTTCATGATGATGTGAAATTCTTTAAGCATTTTATGTCCAATGTTTTAATTGTCATGATGATGTGAAATTCTTTAAGCATTTTATGCCCAATATTTTAATTGCCACGACGATGTGAAATTCTTTAAGCATTTTATGTCCAATGTTTTAATTGCCGTGACGATGTGAAATTCTTTAAGCATTTTATGTCCAATGTTTTAATTGTCATGATGATGTGAAATTCTTTAAGTATTTTATGTCCAATGTTTTAATTGTCATGATGATGTGAAATTCTTTAAGCATTCTATGTCCAATGTTTTAATTGTCATGATGATGTGAAATTCTTTAAGCATTTTATGTCCAATGTTTTAATTGCCACGACGATGTGAAATTCTTTAAGCATTTTATGTCCAATGTTTTAATTGTCATGACGATGTGAAATTCTTTTAGCATTCTATGTCCAATGTTTTAATTGCCATGATGATGTGAAATTCTTTAAGCATTTTATGTCCAATGTTTTAATTGTCATGACGATGTGAAATTCTTTTAGCATTCTATGTCCAATGTTTTAATTGTCATGATGATGTGAAATTCTTTAAGCATTTTATGCCCAATGTTTTAATTGCCACGACGATGTGAAATTCTTTAAGCATTTTATGTCCAATGTTTTAATTGCCGTGACAATGTGAAATTCTTTAAGCATTTTATGTCCAATGTTTTAATTGTCATGATGATGTGAAATTCTTTAACTATTTTATGTCCAATGTTTTAATTGTCATGATGATGTGAAATTCTTTAAGCATTCTATGTCCAATGTTTTAATTGTCATGATGATGTGAAATTCTTTAAGCATTTTATGTCCAATGTTTTAATTGCCATGACGATGTGAAATTCTTTAAGCATTTTATGTCCAATGTTTTAATTGTCATGACGATGTGAAATTCTTTTAGCATTCTATGTCCAATGTTTTAATTGCCATGATGATGTGAAATTCTTTAAGCATTTTATGTCCAATGTTTTAATTGCCATGATGATGTGAAATTCTTTAAGCATTCTATGTCCAATGTTTTAATTGTCATGATGATGTGAAATTCTTTAAGCATTCTATGTCCAATGTTTTAATTGCCATGATGATGTGAAATTCTTTAAGCATTTTATGTCCAATGTTTTAATTGTCATGACGATGTGAAATTCTTTAAGCATTTTATGTCCAATGTTTTAATTGCCGTGACGATGTGAAATTCTTTAAGCATTTTATGTCCAATGTTTTAATTGCCATGACTATCATATAAAAATATTTAACAAATTTTATTGACAGGTCACACTGATCAACCCTAGACTGTTTTGCGAGAATTTCATTAGTGCTATTCACTGTAGAAGGCTCAAAATGAGCCGAAACATGTATCATAGTTCATAAGGACATCGTGTGATAAAAATTTGTATTGTAAAGTGGATATTTTTATAATATATCATAATCAATACGGGAAAATTTAGAATTATGACCAAAGTCATAGATATTCATAAACGGAGTAACGGGAAACTTCATAAGGAGATGCCGATTATGTTTGGCAGCGGATGGGGAACATTATCAGCATCTTCTGTAAACATGGTGAGTAAAAATGCATGTTACTGATATTAAGCACCGTACTCTGCCGTACATATGCGTGCGCGGCAGCCGGGACGTGAGCCGTCCCTGTCGGAGTGCGTGAGCGAGAATGTCCTTGCCAAGCAAACGTGAAGACCCTGTATAAACCAATGAGACTACCTCATGTGTACCATTTGTCCCCCATCACTACAAACATGGCACAGGCAATAGAATATGTCTGATAATTTGTGATGTTGAGTCTGTAGCGGTGGTGAATGGCTAACAGTGTGTTGTATGCTATACTCTGTATTTCGAAAGAATGAACGTGAAGGAAATGGCGGGAGCTTGGAACAGCTGAGCTGTGTTGCCAAGTTTTCATTGTTCATGTAGAACAGCTGATTCGAATAATACACAGGGCTACACTTCGGATATTATTTCGGTACTATTATGCGCAATACTATTAGAGGTTTTAAAGCGGCAATGAAATGTAACGCTCGTTTAAATGTAACTCAACTGATTTATTTAACACAAAATACATGAACTGTTTAAATGTGTTGTGCCGTGAACGGATCATAAAACAAACTGTTTAAAAGTTAGTTGAGGGCGCTAGTTGCGCCTATCGATTAGGATGGAGGTCGATACCGGCAGGTGCCAATCTCACCAACAAATACAATGCAAAATGTCGATCCTGACTCAACGCCGAGGACATTCAAATAGAGAAATACGGTATAAAATTAATAAATAACACACCGAAGCTATGCTATCTTTGTCACCGTTATTCAATAAATACGAGAAAGAGGCCAAACACTCGACAGCTATACAAATATAATACAAAATACAAATACAAAGTAATCTGATGATGAATATATCAACACTCACCATGCAATGATTATATCCTTCAAGATGAAACAAGAGTTTGGGTGAAGGTCGTTCACAGTTTACAGCAGTTAACACAGAACGCAGAAATAACATGATAACAATACCAAGCACACTCACTCACTGTATCGCGACTCTGTAGGGTTAATAATAGCATCCACATACGTAATGTCAAGGTAAAGTATTTAGCACCAAGCACACAAACAAGCTGTTCTGTGGCGATATTATTGCAGTGATTTTACATTGTCGATTTGTAGGTTATTGAATGACAAGCGTTAATTTGAACACTACGGTATGCAATGAAACATTACTGGATACGTAAACATTAAGACTAAATGTCATAGCCTATTTTGTACGTCACGCATGTATTCTAAATTAAGTATATTTAAATTTGAATTGAACAAACAAGGCTAACCATGAATATGGTTTGATGTCGAAATGAACGATAGCCGGCCGTTACAGGTTGGCGCACGCGGTCTCCAGCTGTATTTCCAGCATTTTCCCACGTTCTTCCTGCGGTACTATTTACAACTTATTGACTCGAAGCTTAAAGTAAAAGAAACAATGGCAATGAAACAAACTCCGACACAGTTAACAGGCGTCTGAATGAATGACAATAAGCTGGCAACGTATGGCCAATAGGAGCCCGCGGCGGTCTGCTGTTCCAAGCTCCCGCCATTTCCTTCACGTTCATTCTTTTGAAATACAGAGTATAGCTATCGAGTGTCCTTCACCTAGTGCTAATAACCGTGACGATGTGTCGACAGGTCTGCGGACAACTCGTGGCACCCGGTGTGTGCGGACAGCTGGGACTCGGACTGGAGTGACCTGGCGTGTCAGAACCTGGGATACAGCAAGGCTACCTTCACGGAGAAGCCGACCGGCGTCGAGGATGACCCGGCCGCTAGCAACGTGACCTTCTATCGGCTCAAGGACAGGGCGGGTGCTGTTGCAGCCGGGGTCGGCTCCCGACTCACAGGCTCCCTGGAGAAGACCGAGGAGAACTCCACCTGCAAGTCCGCCTCGCTGCTCGAGATCTCCTGTCAGGACTTCAGTGAGTACCAACATTCGCAGCATTTGTGATGAATACAAAACTCTTGTTCTATGAAATGATTTTAATGGTTTTGAATTTACGATAAATAGCAAAATTATTCTTGTTTTTCTACAAATTAAATGAGTTTTATATAAAAAAGACATATATAACAGTGACCACCTCGTGGCGCATTGGCTAGCATTATTGAGGTCTGGGTTTGAATTCTGGCTCTGCCAAGAAATTATAATTCTGGTCTGAAGGCTAGAGCGGAGTACACCCTGTCTCGTGTGGCAGAGCTGGGAAGAGGCGGGTTCGATTCCTACCTCAGCCATCCTGGAAGTGTTTTTCCGTGGTTTCCTACTTCTACTCCAAGCAAATGCTGGGATGGTACTTAACTTAAGGCCACGGCCACTTCCTATTCAAATCCTACCTCAATTACAAATACACACACTAGTCAAGACACCACAGTGACACTGGTTATCAGGTAAGTTCTACACACACCGAAGTTCATGGGGCTACATGAGCATGATGTCGCAAAGCCTCTAAAAGAATCAACAGCAATAATAATAATTAAATGTTATTGGTTTTACGCCCTTTTAACTACTGCGGCTTTTAGAGACGTAGGGGCAGCCAGAATTTTGCCCCAAAGGGGATCTTTAACGTGCTAGTAAATCTACTGACATGGCTCCCTCGCATTTGCGCACACTCAAATGCCAACTGACTGCGCCAGGATTCAATACTGCAACATTGGACGCAGGCACCGAGAACCACAACACTATTTAAAAATTTCCTTCCTTAAATTAGGGTGCACGAATTATTTGATGGTGGATAGTCGTCACGTAGCCTACATACAGTGCATTGGCTTTAAAAATCCCTCAGTATGCCTTCCTTTGGAGAGGAAGTAAAGCCGGCGGTCCCATGTCATAGATTTATGGCATGTAATAGATCCTTCCACAGACTTAACTTGTGTGAAGCTATATTTCTGGGTCAGATTTCGTCAGAACGCTCTATCCAAGTTCCAACGTTCACCACTAGGTATCCGTGATATCTGGTAGTGAAAGTTGGAACTACTTGAAACTGAACGGAACTTGTAGCTCACCCTATGGGTGTCCGCTTGAAGCAACTACAGCCTCTGGCGAGCCGAACATGTCCTGGGACACTCCCGGCACTGAAAGCCATACGATAGGTAGGTAGATACACACACCCTAAGTACATGGGGTACATGACCGCGTTGTCGCAGCCCCTAAGCTAAGGGGCTAACTGCTCGTGGTTCATAATAACCTTGAAATGGCCTTTTGAGCATGTATTGGCCAGTGTCTCAATGGGATATATCGGTCAAACTGATGAACCCTGGGGGCAAACTCTGGCAAAAATATTGAGTTTTTTTGATGTGTAACATCTTTCCACTCGGTAGCTGGACATTTTTGTGGGGGTGATTTTGGAAAAGGGATGGAAACAATGAGCGCGCGTGGTGGCGGAGATCGGTACAACGACGTACTGTAGGCCGTGTGGCTATGGGGAATGTATATCGCATACAGTTTAGTTCAAGGTTTGGAGACCCCATTTAAGATATTCCCACAATAAATCATCTTCAAGTTGTCGTTCTTTGGTGTGAAAATAATCATTATATCATATTTGATGAAAACAATTGCAATTTATTAAATCTTCATACTTTTGCTGTATTCTTATTTAATGTAAGCACTCGATGGCTATGTGGAATCTATATCGCATCAACAAACACTCCAAACAACGTAGGAATTCGGTATATTAACACCGACTACTAACAATAATTGAAACTTTGTTGGTCTGAACATATCACTGGGAGAAACACATTTAATATACTTTCCGCACACCTAATTTTTAATCGCGCCTATACTTGGCAGTATGCTGATCGGCAAAACGAGGCCATTTTCAATAACATCGCTGGTATGGGTTCACTAACTGGCCGGTATAGAGCGCAGCTAGCATCAAGTAGGCAGTGGATTGCTTCCGCCACGGCAAATAACAATTATGATTCATTACGGTCAGGATTTGGCAGTGGAGTTTTACCAGTAGTTATTTCAATGACCAACAGAGTTCACTGTCAACAAGGGATTTGTGCTCCCGGGACACACATAGCAGGATAACATGTCACATGTTACACATCATATGCGACTACTGTAAGGCTCGTATGTATATTATTTTTCTTCTTTCCAATTTAACTGGGTGTTAGCTTTAATCAGATTTGTAGTCCATGATCATACTTGTATGAAGCCGTGTACAAATTGCGTATTGCTAATTAAATGATGTATCTGCCTGGTTCCAGCTTGCGGCATCCACAGCACTGCGTATGCTTCCCGTGTGGTGGGAGGAGACGGGGCTACTAACGGACAGTGGCCCTCCGTGGCTCTGTTGTACCACACAAGACACAAGACGAGCTGTACGGCCAGCATCATCAGTCCCAAGTGGCTGTTGTCATCGTACAACTGTCTGCACCTCAGGTGAGTTACAGCCAGAAATTAGAGACCCAAATGTCGCTCCACCGACCACTTCCACTAGAATTTTCACTCCTCAAGTCCAATACCGGGTATGACTTTGCACTTGTGTGCGTCGTCATTGTTTCCTAGGTTGTAGGGGAAGGGAGGACAGATGTGGAATATTGTAACCACCGTTACAACCACAAGCTAGCCCTTGAACATCAGAGGGTAAATTTTAGAAGGGCCCGATTAGGCAGTATAATTTATCAATATTATATGAGGAAGGAATTTCCCACTTGGGAGAAGCTTCTCGTTTTCTCCAATGAAGCTGGGCAGGGGGAAACCAGTTTGAGTCATGTGCTAAAAGAACTGATATTTACGAGCACTGTAGCCTGCCTTCACTTGATGATTAACAAAATATAAGTTAATCCAATCATTATCAATTTCCGTTTTCCACCTTGGGCCGGGTTAGAGCAAATATGACACCCTCCACTTTACTCCACCGTCCTTCCTCAACCACTGAACTCCACTCCACACTCACACTGTCCTTCACCAAATCCATCCACTATACTCTAGGTCTTCCTCGTTCTTCTGCAGATGTAACATATTGCTTATGCTATAAAATTTTGAGTTTGTCTTGTGTATTTGTTATTCAGAATTAGTTTCTCTTCTCTATGTTCAATTTGATGCTTAGTAATTTTCAATTCTTAATATACCGTATTCTAAATATTGAAGCATATAAAAAAGATGGTCCGAGTTTGTTAGGAAACATAGATCCTCTGAGTGACCAAAGCCACTAAGCTAGAATCTGAACATCATGTCACTAACAGAGAGATAATAATTTTGCAATTTTATATTTTGGAAGGTTGCAGATCATCATCATCAACTAGAGCACAAGCCTCTCCATCTTTTTCTGTCCATCCACCACTTCTCTTCTGTCACTGTTGTCCAATTGACTTCTTTTCTCTCGACACTTTTCTTCCCGCCCCTTTAACCTCCTATCCCTTGGTCTTACGCTAGGTCTCTTCTTCTTCCACTCCGTTTCCAATATTTTCCGTGGTATTCTCTCTTCTCCCATTCTTTTCACGTGTCCATACCACTGTAGCCTTGATTTTTCAATCCTATCCTGTAGGGGTTTTTCCTTTAATATTTCTCTGACTCGATCCATTCTAGTTACACCTATACGACTCCTCTGAAACTTCATTTCCACTGCTTGTATTCTGCTTTTATCTCTCTCCCTCATCACCCAAGTTTCTGATCCATACGTTAGGATCGGCACAAAGTATGTCTTGTATATGATCCCTTTACATTTCTGTGGCACATCCTTGCTCCATATCAGGCCTCTAACAATCTTGATGATTCCATCAGCACACCTTCCTCTTTCATCTAATTCCAAGGCATTTCCCCCATTTTCTTCAATGACACTTCCCAGATACTTGAAGCTCTGCACTCTCTTCAACTGCTCTCCGTCTAACTTTATCCCAGAGTATACTCTGTCCTTCTCACGTGTTGTTATCACCACTTCACTCTTTTGCGTGGAAAACTTTATTCCATAGGATGACACTACTTCCTCCGATGCGTTAAGTTGTTCCTGTGTGTACATCCCTTTCCTTGTTTCCCCAGATAAAGTCATCTGCAAACACCATTGCAGGTTGCAGATATGGAGTTTTAAAATTGATGTTGTAGGGACAAGCAGATGCTGCCCACCAACTGGGTGGCGTTTGGCGGAGGCTCCATGTTCGAGGTGGACAAGCCGGAGACGCAGATCCGCGAGGTGCAGGGTATCGTACCGTACCCTCAAGTCAAGTACAACCAGTTCCTATTCAACAACGACATCGCTCTCATAGAGCTGTCCCAGCCGCTCCAGTTCACACGCTACGTGGGCGCCATCTGTCTGCCCGAGAAGGACATCGAGCCCCGACAGCTGTGTGTGACCGCCGGATGGGGCTACACTTCACCTGGAGGTGCGTAGCTATCAGCTTTCTTAATTTTCAACTATTATCCGACTCAAAGAAATTGTTATTTTTGAATTGTTATTGTTTTGCTTGAGGGGCTTGTACATCATGGTCATTCAGCCTCCTTCCCCCCATGTACTTGGATGTGTGTAGCCTATATATATTTTTTTTAATTTATTTTTTTAAAGTCTGTTAATCTCTGTTATTGGAGTGTGTATATTAGTTGTGTGTGTGTATTTGTAATGTAGGTGGCCATGACCCTATAGTGCCGCCATCGTTACTTCCGACTTGACAGTTCACCGGCTGGCGATATGGTGTTGCCAATCAACTACCGCGAATCAGCTGACGAACATGATTATAGCCATAAAGTTAACAAAACGCTCGTAATGTGAACAGACATGTTTACACACAACATCATACTCGTGAATAAGTACATAGTAGCAGAAATTACACATCTGCGGTTAATAGTATATTTCTGATGACGCAGAAAAAAATTGTAACAAATAAAATAATTACTCACCATGCTGCTCGCGTCCGGAGTCGAAGATAATCAGAGCTCGAGGAAATGTATTATAAAACCTATCAAGGGAACACACCACTCATTTCGGAGCCATGTCGTCACGTAAAGGAATGTTGTGGCTCATCAACCACTCAATGAGCACATTCTTTCTTGTTGGAGCTTTGTCGTGAATGACACTATGATACGGGGCATTGTCCATAACAATTGTGCTCTTCTCAGGCAAGTTGTTCAGCAATATTTCTTCAAACCATTTCCTCTCTGGGCGCTTGTCTTCCTCGTGCTACACCCCGGCATAACACGATCACACACACGCACGGCAGAAATAACACAAACACTCACTGACCTAAAGCTAACCTACAACTACACGTAATATACTACACTATGTCAAACGACAAACAAATACTAAGCTATTAAATAACAACAGACTAGAGTCATATCAAAAAGAAAAATATACGAGAATACACAAAGACCGCCAATGAAACAAGCCGAGCACAATGCAAACAGCTGACAACAACATGTGAACGCAAGATAGTAGTAGCTGTCAACTTCGTCAGTGAAACTCGATTTATCTCGATATATCAATTTGAATGGCTGCCTGTGATTGGCTGGTTAGAGAGTAGCTGTGACGTAACACTGAAACTTCAAGTCGGAAGTAAGAATGGCTCTAGTATAAGTGAAGAAACCATACCAGGATTTTCCTGGAGTAGAAATGGAAAACCACTTCCAGGATGGCTGGCATGCAATAGAACCCATCTCTTCTCATTTTTTCCTCACGAGACTGTGGGCACCCCATTACAGATTAAATTTCTTGTCAGAGCCAGGAATCCAACCCGTACCTCCAGGAGCTACAGTCAAGGATGCTAGCCACTAGGCCAGGAGGGGGCTCTACTTGAAATGAAATTGTAATTCTTGTATTCCGTATATTACATATACATATATTACATATATTGGTAATCTCTACTTAGTATAAAACAAAGTCCCCGATTCTTGGATGTTATGGTTAAACTCAAGAACCACTGGATGGATTTTGATGCGGTTTTCACCATTCTGTAAAGGATATCTCGAGGATGATTTCTGTAGAAAATAATTTATTTATGATCAAAGGAAGCCAAGCAGTAACGATTTCAGTGGAAAAGTCGAAAAAAAAAATGGGCGTCCGTGCACTTTGTAAGCGTACGCTGGGCAAACCGTTAAAAATATCTAAATACTATGAGTGTAAGAATTGTTCAGCATGAAAAGTTCTACAAAAAAGTCTCCGAGAGCATATGTCTATCTTCAATACATCGCCCGCTATAAGTGTATTTAAGTTTTAATTTCTTCCAACCATGTCCATTCAACTACTGAGGCGACAGTTTACGAGCTAGCTAAGGGCGAGTCTATCACCCGAGTTACAGCTTAGCTAGCGGACGACTTATTGCGCCAGATACAGCCAGCAGCAAACTGTTGAGTCGTGTTGAGTCAAGACTTCAGACAAGAGTGGTTGTGTTTGGAGTTTCCCTGGAAGTGCAACTCGGCTTTTCTTCATTTCGCTTGTGAACTTTTCGTTCCGCAAAATTCACAGTCAAGTTAAGATTGGGCGGCAGGGGGATGTGTGTTTCGTGCACCTCGCCATTCTTAAATTACGTCTGACAAGAATTTGTTGCACATGCTATCTCCATGATAATATAATTAATAGTCCAGTCAGTGATTTTAACCCATCATGCCAAGGCGTAAAATGGATATAGGTCGTTGTTCATTGATACTGGAGAAAAAAAAAAGCGCTTATCACGTAATGCTTTCTTAACTGTTCCCGGGCGAAGCCGGGTCGGGTTGCTAGTAGAACATAAGTGGTTCTATTGTTTGCCATCATAGTGTCCAAATTACCGCCTGTCATTCAATACAGCTCGAAAATGCAGGCAGGCAGCGAGGTTCCAAATCATACCTTTTAGTATAGGTATTTGAAACTAGCAACCCGCCCGGTATTTTTAACGGTTTACCCAGCGTAAGCTTAAAAGGCATATTTTTTCAATTTCAATGAATTACGACCTGTATCCGTTTTCCGTCTGGGCATGATAATAATAATAATATCGCACGGCCTCGGGTGCCGGGTGCAACCTTTGTTATTTGACACCCTGAGAGCAGCTTGCATCACGAATTTTGTTGCTCCTTGAAGCACTATGAAAGTCAAGGAGGTTAGATATCTAAGCTCCTTGACACTATAGCGCCATTATGAACATGGCCTACTGAATTCAAATGGGTTCTTTAACATGCCAACATCGTATGACCTGCATATCATGATTTTTGCCGCCTTTCAAAAATCACTTACCACGGCCAGGAGCAAACCTTCAAGCTTGGGGTTAGTAATCCGACACGATAACCACTCACCCACCATGGAAAGCTCCATAGGATGATGATGATAGGCCCTGTTTTAAGGGGCCTAACATCTAGATTATCAGCCCCTAATGGTTTGGGTGATGGTGAAAATGATAATGAAATGTAAAGTAAATCACTGACAAGACTATTAATTATATTATCATGGAGATAGCAGGTGCAACAAATTCTTGTCAGATGCCATTTAAGAATGGTTAGGTGCATGAAACACAAATCCCCTTCCATCCAATCTTAACCTGACTGTGTATTCTGCGGAACGAAGGCAGACACTTGGTGATAGGCTCGCTTGCTAGATTGTTGGAAGAAATGGAATCGTAAAAATACGTATAGTGGGCGATGAATTAAAGATAGGGATATGCTGTCCCGGACTTTTTTGTAGAATTTCTCATTCTGAACAATTCTTACACTCATAGTAGGTAGATATTTTTAACGGTTTACCCAGCGTAAGCTTAAGAGGCGCACAGACGGTAGGATTTTTTTCCACTCGATTCAGGGGATCGGAGTAACAAGAAGAGACAGGGTGAGGAATGAAAAGGTGAGGGATATAGTGAAAGAGGAGACCTTGCAAGGTTGGATTGAGACATCAAGACTGAGGTGGTATGGACACTTAAAGAGAATGGAAGAGAAGAAGATTCCCAAGAGGATACATGAGATGCAGATGCAGATGGAATGACCAAGGGGAAGACCAAGAGATTGATGGCTGAAAGGAGTGGAGGAATGTGTCAAGAAGAGAGGCGAGGACTGGACCAGAGTGACAGCGAAGAGGTGGTGGGAAGAAAGGACTAAGTGGCGAGGCTTATGTTTCAAACAGACCCAGCCTGGGGCTGGAAACTGTACAAGATGATGATGATGATGATTCAGGGGAAATCATTACTGCTCGACTTCCTTTGGTCATAAATACATTATTTTCTGCATCAACCTTCCTTGAGAAATCCTTTTCAGAATAGTGAAAACCGTAGCTTGTCACCACCGTGCTTGTATGAAACTACAGTAATGTTTGTTGTGTGCTGTTTCCAGAGATCAACTTCAGCCAGTATCTCCACTACCTGCCCATCCCCACCATAGACCTGGCCGACTGTAACTCCACCAAGCACTACGCTGGCTTCATCACGGAGAACGAGATCTGTGCGGGTTACACCGACGCAGAGAGGTCTCCCTGCTACGTAAGTACAACAGTTATTCACAGCTAGGATTGTCATTAATTCCTTTCTTTCCCTACATCGCTCAGTATTTAGACCAACCTTGCTTTATGGAAGTGAGAGCTGGGTATATTCAGGATATCTAATACATAGGCTTGTGGTGACTGATATGAGGGTAGAAGGGACAAATAGATGGGAACAATGGCAGTAAGGTACTCGTAATGAAGAGATAAAGGTTAGCATGCTGAGCTTCTATGCCCAAGGTTGCGGGTTCAAACCCAGCCGAAGTTGTTGGATTTTTTAACAGCGTTAAAAATCCCACAGTATGCCTTCCATCGGAGGGGAAGTAAAGCCGGCGGTCCCATGTCATAGATTTATGGCATGAAAAAGAATCTTCCACTAACTACACTTGTGTGAAGCCAAAATTTGTAGGTTAGAATTGATAACGCTCTATTAGTTCCAACGTTCGCCGCCAGGTGCTGACTGCGTTGCCATCTAGTAGGCAAGTTCGCTAGCTAGGTGTCATTGATGGTAGCATTTGGTAGCAAAAGTAGGAACTAATTGAAATTATTGTCTGCAGTCCTCAATTGAATTAAAAACAGATAACAACATTAATACAGCCATCACAATTATCACCGGTTATCAGACAGATTCTACACACACCCAAAGTACACGGGGCTACATGACCGCATTGTCGCAACCCCTAAACTAAGGAACCAACCGAGATGAAGGCTAAGATAGAAATGAACACGCTGTTCGTCTGGGCTGACATAGATGGTGGGGTCATGTGAAGAGATTGGGTGAGGAGAGATTACCTAAGAGGTTAATGAGTTTGGCTGTAGAGGGTAAGAGAAGTAGAAGCGCTGGTTAGATTCAGTGTTGAACGATTTCAAAGCGAGAGGTACACTGTAGAAGCAGAGGAGGCCACGTTGCTAACTGCTAATAGGGGATCATGGTGGGTTGGTTTCTCAGTTTAGGGGCTGCGACAACGCGCCCATGTAGCCCCGTGTTCTTTGGGTGTGTGTAGAATCTGTCTGATAACCGGTGTTAATTGTGATGACTGTATTAGTGTGTGTTATCTGTTCTTTTTAATTCAAGTAAGGTCTGCAGACTTTTGAATTTTTAAAACAGTTCCTACTTTGCCGCCAAACGCCACCGTCAACAACTACTAGTTCAGAACTTAGCTACCAGGCACCACCGTAGTCGGCTCTTGGCAACGAAAGTAGGAACCTGAGAGTGTTGTTTACATTCTTAACCTATACAATTTAGCTTCACACAGGTGTAATTAGTCTTTAACATGACATAAATCTATGACATGGGACTGCCGGCTTTACTTCCCCTCCGAAGGAAGGCATACTGAGGATTTTTAACGCTCTTAAAAAATCCGACGACTTCGGTTGGGTTTGAACCCGCAACCTTGCGCGCAGAAGCTCAGCATGCTGCCAACTACGCCACCGAAGCCGCTAGGGGGCGGTGGATCATGGAGGTGGCTTGTTCGCAAACAGAGGCTTGCAGACTAAATTGGACACTGAAAGGCAAAATAGTTTCAAATGTAAATGTGTGTATGTAATGTCGTTGTCTTCTTCTTCTCCTTCTTCTTCTTAACCAATAACGTTGCTCATTCAGTGTTTACATGTTTTGTGACGAGTCAATGTGTTTGAGATGAATTTATGAGGTGTATTAGGGCTTTCATTTTGTGTTTGCTTTTTCCTGTACATTTCATGATCAAATTACAAAGTTTTCGAAAATATGGGCTGGTTACCTCATTTCAGCATCACCAGTGTTTCACCCTGGATCAATTATTCAAAATCTTTGAAAATTAATTATATTTTAATTGCAGCCAATGGCTATAGCAGGGTATTTTAATTGAACGCCCGAAGGCTCCCCATCAAGTTCAATTTCAAGTACAGTAGTTCCAACTTTGGTTAACACCTAGCAGCGAACGCTGGAACTTCATAAGAGCGTTTTTAACCAAATAACCTACAAATTTAGCTACATACTACCAATTTTAGTGGAAGGTTCTTTTACATGACATTAAATATATGTCATGGGCACACCGGCTTTATTTCCCCTCTGAAGGAATGCATACTGAAGGATTTTAATGCTCAAATATCCGAGCGTAGTTGGTAGCATGCTGAGCTTCTATGCCCAAGATCGGGGGTTCAAACCCGGCCAAAATCATCGGATTTTTTAAGAACGTCAAAAATCCCTCAGTATGCCTTCCTTCGGAGGGGAAGTAAAGCTGGCGGTCCCATGTCATAGATTTGTGGCATAAAAAAGAACCTTCCACTAACTACACTTGTGGAAGCTAAAATTTGTAGGTTAGTTTGATAACACTATATTAGTTCCAACGTTTGCCGCCTGGTGCTGACTGTGGTGACATCTAGTATTCAAGTCCGCAAGCTAGGTGTCGTGGACGGTAGCATTTGGTAGCAAAAGTAAGAACTACTCAAAATTATCGTCTGCAGTTCTTACTTGAATTAAAACAGATAACACACACTAATACAGTCATCACAATTAACACCGGTTGTCAGACAGATTCTACACACACCCAAAGTACACGGGGCTACATGACCGCGTTGTCGCAGCCCCTAAACTAAGGAACCAACCAACCAGACTAAAGCCCAAGTGTTTGAGGGCAGCCTATGCCACTGGCTTGGTTGTCTCACTAGGTCCTCACTATTATCTAACTTTTGGCTAATTTTCCCCACTTTGCAAGTTCCTATTTCTGGAAGTGCGAATAGTTGGGGTCTTATCTCCAGTTTCCCTTGCTCTGATGTGTGTGTTGTTTGCAGAACGACGAGGGAGCCCCTCTCATGTGCATCAGCGAGGGCGGAGTGTGGGAGCTTCAGGGCGTACTGAGCTACCACAGCAACTGTGGCCGAGGATACCACCCCTCCATCTTCAGCTCCATCACGGCCGTACGCAGCTGGGTGGAGAAGACTGTCGGCAGTCGCTTCGAGCGCAAATCCACGTTCAATGTCCGCCGCAGGAGGTGAACCGTACACCCACGCTCTCTGTCGTTACTAAAACAGTCCAATTCACAGAAACTGACAAGTCTGAAGTCTCTGGTAGAAGTGTAGGGTCAAAGAAATGTCGTTAATGACATCACATATTAGCCTCTCAAACTTCAGTTTTATACAGTAATTCTTCATCCAGCTCCTTTACCATACATGGTTTATATGAAGTCCAACAACACTTTAGATGGCCCATTGCACAAGGACTGGATATTATGTCGAAGGAGCTTCCATGGTGGACAATGTCGACACACTAAAGACCTTGAGGATCATATTTGGCGATCACAAGACAAATCGAATTTTCACCTCAATAGAATTCTGCATTCTTGGCTAGATGACAGATCAAATGGAAGATTAAAATGAGGAGGGAGTAGGTTTATTAATAATAATAATACAAACCCACTTAATTTGATCGCTCATCAAGACAACGATATTCGATTTGACAACTATGTGTAATTCGGAAGATATCGGCACGCATTTTATGTGATGCTGGCGTGTTGAATTCTCTGCGCGAGTCCCTCTACATCACATGGCAAAGAGCTTGCCACGATGGGTGAGTGGTCAACGTGTCGGTCTACTAACCCCAACTTTGCAGGTTCGCTCCTGGCCGTGGTAAGTGATTTTTGAAAGGCGGCAAAAATTATGACACGCATGTCATATGGTGTTGGCATGTCAAAGAACCCATTTGAATTCAGTAGGCCGTGTTCATAATGGCAAAATTAATCTCGGGAGTTTCCGCCAACACAAAGTTCCTCGTTTCTCTACTAGAAAGTGCTAGAGTGTTCAAGGAGCTTAGATATCTAACCTCCTTAACTTTCATAGTGCTTCAAGGAACAATGAAATTCGACATGCAAGCTACCCTTTGGGTGTCAAATAACAATGCTTGCACCCGGCACAGAGGCCATACGATTAAAAAATTTTAAAAATCATGGCAAAGGAAGTGTATCCGCACTACTTTCTATGTATTCTCGCAGGAAATGACACACAAGATCAAATCCGGTGATCTTGATGGCCATACCATGGAAGTTCTATCACTTTCCTCAGCACATCCAAACTGGCTTGTGCAGGCACAAACAATGTGTAGATATGAAATTCTTCACCAGTAGTAAATTGCTGTTCTTCTTGAAGCTTCTCGAGCATACTATTTATTGAGAGTACACAACAGCATTGTTTGTGAAATTTCAATGCATAAAAGGTTTTCTTAGTTGGGCAAGTCACCATATTCAATTGTCAACTGAAGGCAAAGAACTGCATTGGCAGGTAAATAAGCATCATGTGGTGTGCTGTGTATATTTTCTAGTCCTTGTCGAACAGGTGAGTCAAAGCGTTGCTGTACTTCACATAAATCCTGTAGGTATTAAGTTTAGCTGTTGAAATCTTGCATTGTGAAACTCATAGCAGTTCAACATGATTTATCTCTCTGCTGTTAAAACATGAAGTTTGTGTAATACCGAGATGTTTCTGTACAATTTCTTGTACAGAATCGATGCACATTTTCTTATGGTGCCTTGAAAAATATACTGACTGACACAAAAAGTGGATTGCTCAGAAAATATGTATTTTTGTTAGCAAGGTGATTTTAGTTGGTTTTCACTTCAGTTTTCCCGTAAAGCAGAAGTAAAATAAACTCTTGTTCAACATAAGAATAATTAAGCCATTTACAACCACATTATTGAGTGTTTTGCAATAGGGTTGGTTTTCTTATGCGAAACTTTTCCATCTGATGACATGACTGTTCTATGGAGGACTCCATTGATTTCCCTTCTGTTGGCATTCTACATGCATCGAAGAATGATAAGTTGATAAAGAGTTTGTAATTTGCAAATTTATTTGAACTAAAGAACAAAATGATCCCTCATTGTACCTGTGAGCTATCTGAGGATATCTCTATTATTGAATTTTATGGTGGCAATATTCGGCTTCGGTGGCGTAGTCGGTAGCATGCTGAACTGCTATGCCCAAGATAGCGGGTTCAAACCCGGCCGAAGTCGTCGGATTTTTTAAGAGCGTTAAAAATCCTTCAGTATGCCTTCCTTCGGAGGGGAAGTAAAGCCGGCGGTCCCATGTCATAGATTTATGGCATGTAAAAGATCCTTTCACAGACTAAACTTGTGTAAAGCAAAATTTGTTAGGTTAGATTTCGTCAGAACGCTCTATCAAAGTTCCAACGTTCGCCACTAGGTATCATTGATATCTGGTGGTGAAAGTTGGAACTACTTGAAATTGAACGGAACTTGTAGCTCACCCTTTAGGGTGTCCGCTGGAAGCAGCTACAGACTCAGGCGAGCCGAACATGTCCTCGGACACTCCCGGCACTAAAAGCCATACGATAAATAAATAAATAAATATGGTGGCAATTAAGTTTTAAAGCTTTTAAAGTTTTCAGTGTGTAAAGCACGATAATTAAGAAAATATACTGTTCTTTTTTCCATTATTGACCATAAAGCCAATTTTTTAAATAGGCTAAATAAAAATAAATTTATAGAATTTTCAATTTCATGTTTGAAATATCCTAAATTACTTTATTGAATAACAGAATGAAAATGCTAAAAAGAGCAAACGAATTATAGATCAAAATCCATGTGATCCATTTTTTTGTGCCAGTGAATGTATTTGAAATACAATCCTACATTTCCGCGGAGAAAAAGAAACTACTAAGGACTGAACTGAAAGAATTGGATAAACTATGTTTTTGTTTTTTAGAAAAGATGTTGGTGTACTGTATATTGCCCTGTGATATGAGGCCATGTGTGAGTGAATGGTGCCAAATACTGTGTTTCTACATCAGTGCATATTATAAATAATCGTGGAATCCTGAGAGATTCTGTGTAAGGTCGAAATGGATGGTGCTCGAGGTGAAAGAATGCAAGAAATGAAATACTGTAGAAAGTCAGAGGAGAAACATTCAGAATGAGTTAACAAGTCTGAGTGATTTTACAAGAGTACTGGATTGTGTTACATCCTTGTAAAATCACTTATTTTTCTCTCTTTTTATAAATAGCTTAAAGATTGTTTGTCATTGAATAAAATTTTGCATACTGACACGAGAACGGTATGAAGTCTGATATGGATTTTGTTTTAAAATAACATATTTGTGAGGATTTTTTTAAATTTTTTTTTCTAAGATGAAAACAGTATGTGCAAGTCGGATTTATTACTAGTCCTTCTTAACATTCCGAGTGCTATCAACGGAACGGTTGGTCACCGTGCGCGCCCTTTTAGTTCCACATTCCAGCTGTATGAGGCGTTGTTATTTGAAAGTAGACTTATCTGCTCTTTGGTGATAGTCCATAGAACCGTTTACTTTGCCTTTCTTATCTCTATGGTGATGCGAAATACGCTATCCATTTGTTCAAAGAGACTGAAATGTTTGACTTCTATAGGGGCGTGGTGGTGCATTGGTCAAGCTGCTTGCCTCTCACCAAGGAGGACCGGGTTCGATTCCCGACCATTGCATTTGAGATTTTCGGAGTGAAATATCACGTCCTGTGGTTCGGATTCCACGTAAAATGGAGGTCCTGTGGCTCATGATCGCAAGATTAAGGGTCATGTAAAACTACAACCTTCCTTTTTTTTTACTTCTGTGTGCTGTAATGGCTGACAATAGTAGTTAGAGCAGTGGCGATTCTAAACATTTACCGTACCCATGAGGGGAAACAAAATCCCCCCTAAAATTTTGATTTCTCACCCCTAGTGAAAAGCTGTTTAACCAGTCACTACAGAAGGCACTCTTTACCTACATCTAGTTCAAGTATCCCCCGGAAATAATTTTTCGGGTGCACCCCTGAAGGAAACTCATTTGAGTACATGTGTGTAAAATATAACCCAATGTAATATATGGAATCAATAGAAGAGAGAATTTGGGGATAAGATGTGTGAAAATAACTCAGCTCATGGATGTTAATTCATAGCAGTTAAAGGGTTAAGGGAAGATTATGGAGATTTTAAAAAATCAATGTGTTGGTTATTTTGGAAAAAGAATGATGTCTTAAATTGAATGGATTAAGTGTCTCTTTATTTTCGGGAAGTAATTTTGTTCAATTCAAATTATTTATTAATATAAAATAGCTTGTCGCTAGCTGCAAAACTCACATCTTCTCGGAGCACGGGCTGCCAACGTTAAGCCACTGAATCCCCTCTTAAAAAGGACTAGTGAAACATTGGATCCACAAAACCTGTTTCAGGTTAAAAATACTTTCATGAATATGTTTATCTCCGAAATTCAATTCTTGGCTTCATACTGTTCCCTCGTTAGGTGAAATAACAATATTGTTTAATGAGACTTGATAATAAGATTGCATTTGTGAATCAATCCCGCATTCCAAGCTTTTTCAAAGTCAAGGATGTTTCTGACTGCCAGAAATTCCAGTTTGTGAAGTTCTTTTTATTTATGCAACATCGAGGGGCCTTATCTTGTCACAGGATTTTGAGAATGCTTGAACCAAGCTTGACTGATCGAGATAGAATGTCTAATGTTAAATGTACATTGTATGGACTCGTTATTTGATATTTTGCTTAGGTGAAGAACAGTCTTGGTGTCTGTTTATTACTTATTTGTAGCACAAGAATCCTCGAGGGAAGTATCTCGAGCTGGTTTGGAAACTCTCATAATCTACTCTCGCTGGTGTGTACAGTAGAGATTCCAGGCCACTAGGATTGCTGTCTGTTCTATTGCAGCTCCAAAGGAGTTTTGCGAGTGACAGCTCTTACAATTTATTTTCCCCACTGCAATGATGAAACAAAAAGGATGTTAAATGGTCAAATTTCAGTGGAAAAACTGTTCTAGCAACTTGTTTATGAATTCCTTTACCATGACAATACTTTTCTCTGAAGTGAATCATTTTCACTGTTAATTTATATGTGATAGATACGATACATTTTGATATCAACATGATTTGTGAGTTCAGCTGTAAGAAGAATGAGACTGAAGAGATTATGGAATGTGTGGACAATAATGTGAATGACATGGAAATAAGAAATTGTTGATACAATTCACTCGACTGCTTTAAGCAGCTTCTTCTCTTCTTAAGACGCCGTCTCCCTATGAAGGTTGGTTATCCAATTGATTGCGATCACACGGTTAACAGCTGCTCGGAAGATTTCGATGGATGTGCGTCCACACCATCGGCGCAAGTCTTTAAGCCATGAATTTCTCTATCTTCCAACAGATCTTTGTCCACCAATTTTCCCTTAAATTATAAGCTGGAGAAGTTCATATCGTTTGCCTCTCATGATGTGCACAAGGTAACTAAGCTTACGTTCCTTGATGGTAATTAGAAGCTCCTTGTTCTTGTTAAAGATTTTGAGGACTTCTTCATTTGATTTCTTTTCCACCCAAGATATTCTGAGTTCTCTTCTCTAACTGTGTTTCAATTATTAATCATTCACTTGTGAAGTTAACTGTTTTCAGGAAACACCACATTCTCAAGGGAAACAGCCTATCAGCGTTCTAACTTTGTAGTAATTAATGGACTAAGACATTAGTTGCCATGTTTAGTAACGTTTGGATCAGGCAATGCTGACAACTTCACTTCCCTAAAGCCATTGGTCGCTACTGTCTGGAGTAGCATTACAATCAAGGGAGGGAGTCTGGGACGTGTATTTGTTAACATGGAACATAATGAAACACGGAAAGATCACTGTTATTTTACGTTCGCGACGCAACTCTCTCTTTGCTGATATTTGGTTTTTAATCTCATTTGATAGTGGAAACAATGGTCCTAAGAAGTTCCGGTGTCAATTCATGCGATCTAGAACCAATGTTGGCACTGCGCAAAAAATTGCCATAAAACCTCCCAGTGATTAAATGTTCAACTCGGAGAGACTCCTTATTTGTGTAGTAAATGGTGTTCGGCTACTTAAAGCAGTTGAGTTGCTATTTTCTTTTTTTTCTTATGCTCAGGCTTATTTGAAGTGTAAATATGTAATTATATCCTTTTGTAGAATGTTTCATACACCCTTTCAATGTTTTATATAGCGTATAAATATATTTGTTAGATGTAAAATTCACAGGCATATTATTAATGCTGTGCTCCTATCGGCAATTAAGTACTTAATGAGTGTGTGTGTGTATATACATTCCTGTGGTGTGAATCAGAAACTGGTTTATGATGTAATTAACTGGAAAGGTAAGATTTGGAACCTCGGTTCCCTATACTCCACATGTGTTTAGACGAGATACATTTGGAACTCTTCCGCCATTGCCTAAGCAGCGCCGCATCAGGAGCAATCTGGCAACTTTGCAGCGCCACGCGTTTTGTCAGTAATGTCCTTTTCGCTGTCAAATGACTAAAAGCACGGATTTTTAAATCAAAATATCCAGTTTGATGTGATGCAAAAGTGGCAGGTTTAAAAATATGCAGTAAAGCAGACCATCGAAATGTGTACCGACGTAATGATTATCACTAACTGCGTTTCTGATTCTTCTTCTTCTTGTTTCGTATAGGCCATCTAAGAACCACGACGTTCAACTGTTACATTTGGAGTGGGCTTTGATGTTTGCCCAGTAGTTACGCATCCTCTGGCTGTGTTGTTCCCTCCTCTCCTGTGTCCAGAGGGTACCTGTTTTCTTTCTCGGCGGTTTGTCCTGGAACCTCATTTACTGAAGCATCTTCCTGAGAGACGTCCGGTCTTTTAAGTCTCTTTCCGACCCTCCAAGTTCTTGCAGATCTTTGCTCACTTCCCACAACAATGGTGACTTGGTCTTCCACTTTTGACAGTAACCGAGGAGCTGGTAGGTCAACCTGGTAGGATGCATCCTGTAGACGTGTTTATTTATGCGTTATTGATGGCATTAAATCCTCAGCAACCAACCTTCAAACTATACCAAATGGGTCAGTCGAGTCTCTGTATTGTCTAAACACATCTTAACTCTCTTTTCTGATGTCTTTCAATTAATAATTTAAAGCAAACTTCTTTCTTTCGGTTTTTGTAGATATATTACATGGCTTTTCTTTTCCTATTTCGCACCAACAAAGCAAGGATCAAGTTGTCAAGTAGTTGTTTTATCGCTTTGGCAGTGGAATCCTCAATGTGAAGAACCCATTGAACCTCTACCGTGCTGCCTAGGTTGCAAGGTTCCAAATCCTACCTGGAGACAGAGGAGGTCTCCAAACATTCCTATCTTATGGATTTGTAAAGAAGTTATATTTCTGGGTAACTCTTCTTTGTAACAGAACAGTTTCTGAATTCAGAAGTTTATTTTTATGAATATACTGTAGCATATAACCTCTTTAATATCAACACTATCGTGCTTCCATTTATATATTAAGGTCTCCTGTATATTATGTGTATTTGTAAGACTGTAATATTGATAAGAATTAGTCCTTAGAAGATCAGATATCAGGTGTTTTGAGATGTAAGGCAAGGTTTCCTCTGTTGATTTCACCATCACTTCCTTGGTGGATCTGCGGTAGTGTTGCCAGGACGATTCCAAAAATAGGAGAGGAAAAATCTTTTGTCTTAATAACTAGCACTTGGTACTTGTTCTTTGAACTTGCCCTTCCAAGTGCAGCTACTTATTTTGTACATTATTGTGATATCTTTGACAAGGGTATAGTTCATTAATGATGTTAGATTAAGATTTCTCTTACAGACAGAAATATTCTGAACCAAAATGCAACTCGTTTCAGTTTAAATTGAAATTCATATTCTGGCAATTCAGTGTTTTCAGAAGGTTTTAGGTAACGTCCATCCCTCATGACCATACATTAAAATGGGAATTACGTAACACCTGAGGAGTATTAATCTCCATTTTAGGTCCGTATTGAGTGAATATCCTACTACAATTATTATACTGTTTCTGTCTTTTCAATACTGAGGACCTAAGGACTCGGATTATCGTTCTCAGACTAAAATCTCTTTGACACAGCAGATTCTTCTTTCTAATAAAGACATTCCTGGCTTGCTCCTGTGAGCTTTGATTCCCTGGGTTCAGTCCCATTTGTCATTCAGTTAGCACCCGAGATATTTATAATAATGGACCCCCTCAATGTCGGCACCAGCAACCGATATTGTCATATTACACCCATGAATTTTGTTTTTCTAATGGTCATTCTCAATCTATAATTATTGCTAACTACGTGCATGCGATTCAGTAATGTTTTGAGATCTTAAATGCTTCCAGCAATCAGAACTGTGTCATCTGCATATCGTAAATTGTTGATGACAATGCCTTCATGAAACCCATCCAAGGCTTCAGACATGATTGTTTCTGAATACAAGTTGAAGAGCACTGGAGATAGTACGCAACTTTGTAGAATGCCACGCCGAATTTTTTACTGCATCAGACAACTTTCCATCCACCCGAATTGTCGCACCCCAACATACCGGTGAACACCCATCATGATACTGGAACGCAGCTGCCCATTGCAGGGTGTAATACAGGAGTGGTTTACCATTTCAGTGGTCCTTGCCGTTGCCACTCAAGTGATCCTCCGCCTCAGACATGTCCATAGTGCTGCTGCCCAGTATATGGACCCGCAGCCGACCCTCACACGATAAACAGACACTGCTTTATGGATTTTGGGGGTATTTCTTGCCCCCAGGGGACCGTCACCCCACCTAAAGGGACTCATCCACCCGAAGCTGTTGATCTTCTTAGGGAGCTGAGCTATGCCGCTCCGCACTCGACGTTAGCAGTTTTTACAGCTAGTTGTCAAACCAGCAAATCCTCCCTCTTTCGTATTCTGAACTTGGGACCGAACAAAAGCGGGTAGACCTTCCTACACCATCAAGGTAGGATGGAAGGAAGCTTGCAGTTTTACGTGACTGTTAATCATTCAATCATGAGCCACGGGATCACCAGCATAATTAATTTCATCTTGAATAAGAATTCACAATATTTTTTATGCTCGAAGGAATTAACGATAGACAATGGATGACAAAAGCAAAAGCATCTCATACAAAAGGGGCAGATAACCTCGCTCTTCCGCTCTTTAAAACAATAACAACAATATATACAACTCATACAAGGATTCTATTCATCATCGTCATCATCATCAAATTCCAGCTCCAGTCGCCCGGGTGCTGTTAACGAGCCCTCGCCACCTTTTCCTGTCCATGAATAGTTGGTCTTAATGGGTCCTTCTCCAGGCTAGCCTTTGTCTTCAAGATCATCCTTGATTTGGTCCAACCTTTTCTTCTTTGGTTTTCCTACTGGTCTTTTTCCTGGGATAGTCTTGTTGAAATAAGCTTTTGGTGTCCTCTCATCTCCCATTCTTTGAAGATGCCCATACCATCCTAATCGATGCTGATGCAAATATTTTGTAGCACTGATATCTATGCCAGCCTCTGTCCTGGTTGTTTCGTTCCTTACTTTGTCTATTAAGTGTATAAATTCACTATAAATTTCCACTTTAACATTAATTAAATACCACTAAAATCCACTTGTATGCGCCACTGAACTTTAAAACACATTACTTGATGAGTTTTGGACCAATTTTGCATCTGCCACAAGCACTATAAACCACAAACACGAGAGGTATTGCTTCAGACAAAAGAAGTTGGAACCAGTGCATTTTGGTTTTGAATTTTCTGCTGTGACTTGAAACAAAAATATGAATTTATGTTTACTATACAATCCTTATTTGGCTTGTTATTTTGATTTTGGTTATAGTTTAGTGATAACGTTTAGTGAATGTAGGTGTCGGCTGAAAAAACTTATCAAATTCCGTCCAAACAAAATCTAATGTACAGTCACTAATCTCACCTACCATATTCTATCTTCCGGAGTGTGAAGAGCTTCCATGTATTCTTCAATGCTGTATATAATATGCTAGTCAACAGCATCACTAAACTTTGCTAAATTCTGGGTTTCTGAAAGTTTTCTTCCAGTTTTGCTTGAAATTTGTCGTTGATTTTAAGAAATTGAGAACACCATTGGGTCCATCAAACTATGTGCCTTGTTTTAATTCTGTAGAATATCTTCCTTTTTCTATTCTTTGTCAATTTGCAATGCAAAAGATATTGTGAGTGATTGCTTGAATGAGTTCTTTGTAAATATTTCAGTAGGCGACTGTGTGTGAATGATATATTTTTACTCTTTCTTTTTCAATACTTTGAAAATCATTGCCAGTGTTGCCAACTGATAGTTAGGGGTGGGCAATTTATCCCTAGTTCCACTAGGTATCGCAAGCTTCCCTATGGCCAGCATCACGCTGAAGTGTCGCCGCCGAGTGAGAATCTAAAGTCTCAATTCCTTACTGTCATTAGTGTCGATTAAGACCCATGTTGTGTTTACATTATTACACTTCTTAAAATACTGTAATGGCTGGACTGATTGTTCAAGGTACTGCGCGAGGATAGTAGGCTACTTAATAATATCCTCCGATAAAAGCCAGTAATCAGTAACTACAAACACGAGAATAACTACCCAAAGATGAATTCTCCATTTTGTACCTAGTGACCCTAATGTTTCTCCCATTCCGCCCACCCCTGACTGTCTTTCTTTTCCCAACTTTCCGTCCTTATTCTCCTGTTCAGTGATCGTTTGTTAACTCTTACGTAGGCTAGATTTCTCTCTTTTCGACACCTGTTAAGGAATACACTCGACTCTTTATGAGTGAATCTATTTTTGTACATAACTTTCTTGACAAACTGGATAACTCGTCCAGTGAGTGCCAACATGACAAAACTGAAGATAGTGCACACTGTAAGTAAATTGTATCTCTTATTTCATCTTTGGTGAAGGTTTAGAATAAGAAACGGTGCAATTCTGTTTGTGTTTTGTGTGAATGATTTGTTTGTTCGTATGTATTATAGGCTACCTTGTTTGTGTTTTATTCAGAAGGGGTTTTCATATATTTTGTAAATCATTATTATTATTATTAAATGCCATGCTGTTTCAAGTATTAATAAAATGTACATAATTATTATTTGTTGTTTTATGTTTTTTTGAGTAACCAAATAAGTCCTTGCTGTTTAAGTATTAATTGTGTGGTGGGGGTGGCTTAGCCACCATGGCTTAGCCACCGCGGCTCGTAAAATATTCTTATATAAAAATAATTAATGCGCGGACTTCCACAGATTATCAAAAAAACTATGGATTTACTGTAAGTTTAAACGGTAGGTTGAAATGTTCGTTTTATTTATTGTTATTTTTAGCCTATTTTTATTTATGTAATGTGGAAAAGATAAAAAGAAAAGTCAAGTGAAAATAGATAGAGTACGGTTAGAGAATGTAGAACAGTTAACATATCTAGGTAGCACTATAAATGGAAGTAATGACATCAACATTGAAATTAATAACAGACTAGTAAAGGTACCAAATTTTATCATCAAGTCAGAGTACTTTTATGGGATGACAAAATACCCAAGAGAACGAAATTAATATTATATAAACAGTATTTCATACCAATTGTAACATATGGACTGGAAACACTGGTAACAAATAAAAGGCAAAATAGTAAGATACAAGCAGTAGAAATGACATTTTTAAGAACTTCAGTTAAAAAGACAAGAAGGGATAGAATTCAAAATATTAAATCAGAGAAGAGTTAAATATGGAACCGTTAAATCAGAAGATACAGAAAGCAAGGTTACGTTGGTTTGGACATTTAAAAAGAATGGGTAAGTAAAGAGTAGCAAGAAGGGAATTAGAAAGAGAAGTCAAGGGAAAGAGACCAGTTGGAAGACCGAGAAGAACGTGGTTAGACCAAATTTTGAAGGACATTGGAGAAGCAGGATTGGATGTGGCAGAAGTGATGGAACAGGAACAACGGAAGGACAGAAAGGAGTGGAGGAGGCTTGTAAACCACACCCGGGTGACTGGAGTGGGACTTCGATGATGATGTGTGTGTCCCCCCTAAGAAAATCTAAACGGCTGGAGCGATTTCAAAAAAACTCTGTAAGGACATAATACAATTTCGTCCAACCCCGACCGTGCCCTTCAAATTTCATTACATCACACCGATCCAACATGGCGGCTGTGCGAAATATTTCACGGGCATTCTACTGCATATCTCCGAAACTATTGCTGATATTGCTCTGAAATTTTGTACAGAAGTTCACCTACGTGACTTTTGAACACCTGTTAACTACCAAATGAACATGGCGGTCAAGCGAAGTTAAAACGTTGAAATAGACTTTTCTCGCGATTTAAACCATCCGAACGCAGTGAAACCTGGTACTGCAAATGTTTATACACATTGTAATCTACTGACATCCAATTTAGTTCAATTGTTTACATAACCTCAAGATGGCAGCTGTACGAATTTTAATATTATGTTTTTATTTCTTTTGTCCTAATCATGCCATCGAAGTCAACGTTTGAATAATGAACCCTCGCAATAATCATCATCTAATAGTACAATACTCTATGGCCTACATATAATAAAATCCAACATGGCGACCATCCGAAATATTTAGATGGTTCTCAATATCTATTAATCTATGACAGCAATCAAACTGAAACCATAACGAATAGAATATAAAGTGTGATCTCTTCTCCCTCAATAGCATGTAATGAATACGGATCGGGTTGGCACTCGCCGCTACGCAGCGCTACAGTCGACTTGAGATTACTGATTTCCACATATGTTTATGTGTTTATGTGCGATATATTAAGTATTTAATCGGTCGGAGTGTTTTGGTGGTGTTCTGTGCAAACGTTTATTGATATACAAGTGCTTACACTATTACATCATAGTATTAATACCTGAAATGCTATTGTAGGAAGCATTAACTGAAATGGAATGTAATTTCTTGTCGTGTGTTGACGTTATCTTCGTGTGTTAATTTTATTGTTATTTAATGTAAGTAAACAGCAGTTTAGCCCTTACATTTTCATGAGTGCTTAATGTGAGTAGTGAAGATGCCTTGCTCTATTGTACCAGGATGCAGATCTAGCTATGGGGACTGTAAAGAGGTCAGACTGTTTTTCAAACCTCCTAAAGATAAGGAACGTTTTATCAAGTGCAAAGGGGCCATACCAGGGAAAAGGGAACTTACTGAAAAGTCCTACATCTGTGAAGCTCACTTTTCAGAAGATTTAATTGTTAAATTTGACAAATTTGTGATAGAAGGGAAGGAAGTATTACTTCTCCCAAGAACTAACTGGTGATTGAAAGACTATTCTGTCCCACATATATTTCCTAATTTGCCTAAGTATTTGTCCAGTATGGTGTAAATAAATATGCTCTTGATGCCATTAAAGACTGCTTCTGTGAAGAAAGGGATGAGAATAAAAAGACAATAAGTTAAAAAACATATATGTACCGTAATGCTGCAGGAGGAGTGATCAGTTTTAGACAATAGCCTACTCTATGAAGGGGTCATGACTATGTCTGTTTAATGTTAAGTTCTTCTGAAATGATGGTAGTGATTTTGGTGTTTGTGGAGTGAAATTTATGGTTATTATTGAATTTTATAGTAATCTACGGTAAATTGATAGTTGCGTTTGTAGGGCTTTTTTTTTTCTTTCTGCGTTGCAAGTCTGTTAAGGGAATGTAAAATGTGTAACAATGTGAAGAAATCCTTTCTGATGTCGAGGTTAATTTTCCCGTTCTTTTTTAAATTTACCGATAGCTGGCAAAACTAATTGCATTTTGAACTTGCTCTCTGTCTTCGCTTATTGTCGAAACTGGACTATTGCAGGAGACGACTTATTAAATTACAATTGGGCACAGTAAAGTAAGTGGAGATGTCGAACTTTTTAGCGCCTATGAGGATATCTTGCGGTGTTTTAACATGTAAAACAGGTCACAAGGTTTTAAGTCTCGTAAGCGCCAATGCTAACTTACATCACAGATCGGAGCCAGCACTGCGCTGCGGCGGACCAGGCGTACTAGGCCAGTGATATCACTTCTTATTCTATTCGTTATGCTGAAACATTGTATGTTGATAGAGGCTAAAAACATAAGTTCACCTATGGGACTTTCAATAACCTGGTGAGCAGATATCCAACATGGTGGCGACGCGAAATGTAAATATTTAAATGGATGTTTCTCGCGATTTAACTATCCGGAAGCAGTGAAACTTGGTGTGGTAAATGCTTATACACATTTTAATCCACTGGCGTCTTATTTATTTCAATTCTTTTCATAACTACAAGATGGCGACTGGGTGAAATTGTAAAATCCTGTTATTATTTCTTGGTACGATTGAAGTTTGAATAATACACCTACACAATAATCTTCATTGTAATAGTACATAACCGCAACTAGTATCGAAGAAGCTAAATTTCAGGTAGAGGAATTGGAACGATTAGCAGCAAAGGTTGGGTTGAATATTTCTTTTGAGAAAACAGAAATGATGCCATCTTTTCAAGTTGACACATCACATATTGTACTGCCCAGAATATGAAGATTGTGGAAAAATTTAAATATCTTGGTGAGATAATCAATAGATAGTAGACCACTAAAATTGCGACGAGTAAAACGGATTACCTGGCCAACATATAAGAAACAGTCACTTTCGATTAATGCTAAATTTCGACATTATTTCTCCGTCGTTAAGCCAGAAGCAACATATGCAAGTGAAACTTTATTTAAACTAAACACCCGATCAACAATTGACAAACTACAGAAGGTTGATGACGGATTCTTCGGACAATACTCAATAAAAAACACCAGGTTGAGGGCCAGTGGAGACTTTTGCCCAATTCAATACTTTACAAGGAAAGTGAATCTATCACCGACACGATGCGAAAACGAAGAATTGCGTATTTTGGACACATATCCCGCTTGCCAAATACTAGACTCCTGAATCAACTTTTTGACTTCTTTTGGAACAGTAAAACAAAAATCACATGGTTTAAAGGAATACAAATGGATTTAGACGAATTGAAAATTACTAGGCATCAAATTAAACATAGAGAAGAGAAACGGCTTCTGAATAACAAATACACTCGATTATCATTCAGAATTTCACAGCGTAAGCAATATGTTATATCAGAAGAAGAACAGGCTGCAAGATCTTCCAGAATGAAGAAGTATTTGGGAAAGAAAAAAATTATCAAGTATTAAGAACTGAACTTAGTATTTGAAGACTTTGTGTATAAGGTTTGATTTTTGGTGCTCCAATGTGGGTGTTAACAGTGTATAGTACACAGGGGCGTATATAAGGGGGGGGGGGGGGTCGCCACCCCCCCAAAATGTTTGTCATATATAGTATTTGTTTATGAATAAAAACATTAAAAACCAATATAACCATGTACTATTGTTACTAAGTGACGTATGGCAACGTTGCAAAGCCAGGCAAAGGTAGAACGATGTAAACAATGTGACAATCAGTTTGCTCTGATCTTATGTGTAACAACATAACCTCTTATTACTCTCCAGTGCCTTCGCTCTTATGAAAGAACCAAGAACAGCAACAAGTGCCCTTGTAGCGTGTGACAAAAGTTTTTTCCCCTAACTTGTATACCCTTATCAAAATTTTGGCAAATTTGCCTCTCTCTGTAGCTGCTGGTACTGCCGAACGGAGTTTGAGTTGGTTGAAAACATACTTATGAAATTCTACTTATGAAAACAGACTCAAAGGTCATCTATTGTCATCTATTCACAGAGACATACATCTCACTGACGATGAAGTCATGAACCGATTTGGCTATGCTTCACGAAACCTTGACTTTATATTATAGTGCGAGTTGTAAATCAAAACAGTAACATTAATTCTTTCCATGTAAATACTGTCAAGAGATAGTTAGTTATTGTTGTTTTAAAAGGGGCGGAACTACGAGGTCATTGCCCCTACTATCAAGAGAGCAAGATGGTTGTATTAATAAAAAGTACCATAAAATGGTCTTAGTTGTGTTTGACTTGAACCAAACATGAAACATAACAACAAATTGGTTGAAAAAGCAATGCCAGATAGCCTTAAAACTCATCATTTTGCATCAAATTATACAAAAGTTTCCCGGGGAGAATACCGGACCCCTCTTCTTTGGGCCTATACCATGCCCCCTAACCCCCGGTTGAGCACCCCCCGAAATAAAACTCTATATACGCCCCTGATAGTACATAACCCTAAGCCTACAAATATAAATATCCAACATGGCGACCATCCGAAATACCGAGTTATTCATAAATCAGTGTCATTTCGGAAGTTTATTGAAAAATAAGTAGGCTACTTTACATATCAGTGTGAATGATATACCAAAAGACGGGCAATCTCTCCAAGTTTGTTTGGCATACCTTACAAATGTTATGTGTGTGTGCTCCTTTGGATTCACGGCAGACATCCAGACAATAGTCCAACTCCGCCCTCATCCGCGCCAGCATGTTACGGTCGATCGTTGCTATCGGTGCTGTAATGCGATCTCGGAGGTCATTCAAGTCAGCAAGAAGTGGCGGAATGAAGACCCTGTCCTTCACATATCCCCAGAGAGGAAATCACATGGGGTTAAGTCTGGAGAACGAGGCGGCCACCGCAACAATGCCACGTCATCGTCAGCGTTCCGTCCAATCCAACGTTGCGGTAAGTTCTCAATCAAGTATGCACGTACGAGTCAATGGAAGTGGGGTGGGGCCCCATCCTGTTGGAAAACGAAGTTGTCACTGTACACGGGAACAGAACATGTGACAATCGAGCACGTGCGTGACTCCCCAAAGATCAACGTGTTCTTGGCTCTGCCAAAGGACAAGGTTTACGGACCCTATTTCTTCGCGGAAACCGCAGTGACTGGCATCATTTATCTGGATATGGTAGAACAATGGCTTATGCCGCAACTGTGTACAGACAGTGGCAACTTCATTTTCCAACAGGATGAGGCCCTACCCAAATTCCATCGACTCGTACGCGTGTACCTGAACAAGAACTTACCGCAACGTTGGATTGGACGGAACGCTGACAATGATGTCTCATTGTTGCGGTGGCCGCCTCGTTCACCAGACTTAATCCCATGTGATTTCTTCCCTGGCGATATGTGAAGGACAGGGTCTTCAATCCGCCACTTCCTGCCGACTTGAATGTCCTCCGAGATCGCATTACAACAGCGATAGCATCGATCGACCGTAACATGCTGGCGCGGGTGTGGGCGGAGTTGGACTATCGACTGGATGTCTGCCGTGTATCCAAAGGTGCACACATAGAACATTTGTAAGGTTTGCCAAACAAACTTGGAGAGATTGCCCGTCCTTTGGTATATCATTCACACTGATATGTAAAATACTTATTTCACAATAAACTTCCAAAATGACACTGATTTATGAATAACCCTGTATTTACACGGTTCCCAATATCTACGAATCAATTAAAACAATCAAACTGAAATGTTGTATATTGGTAGAGGCAATTAACGCAAGTAGGATATATGAAAATCGGCTGTATAGTTATTTAAACACAAATTGTGCTAAATGTTCCGGCATAACTCAACAAAATGACAGTGTTTCGCCCCGGTGTGCAATTGGGCTCTTCAGTTGGTTAAAGCACACCTCACCAAGACACTGTCTAGTGCACACTGGGAAGGCCATTGCAAGACGTATTTTGTTGAGTTATGCCGGAACATTTAGCACAATTTGTGTTGAAATATATAATGGCTCAACGGACAAGACATATTTTTCTTTTGAAAATTATATATTTATAGTTATTCACGGAACTACTAGTTTTCTTTTATTTCTACATATCGTACCGTAATTAAATTCTCTGTTTGGTTGGTTGGTTCTTAAGTTTAGGGGCTGCGACAACGCGGTCATGTAGCCCCGTGTACTTTGGGTGTGTGTAGAATCTACCTGATAACCGGTGTTAATTATGATGACTGTATTAGTGTGTGTTATCTGTTTTTTAATTTAAGTACTGCAACTTAGAATTTTTCAAATAGTTCCTACTTTTGCCGCCAAGCGCCACCGTCAACGAATACTAGGCCAAGTTCAGAACTTAGCTACTAGACGCCTACGCAGTCGGCTCTTGGCAACGAACGTAGAAACCTAAGAGCGTTGTTTACATTTTTAACCTATCCAATTTAGCTTCACACAGGTGCAATTAGTGGAAGGTTCTTTAACATGTCATAAATCTATGACATGGGACCGCCGGCTTTACTTCCCCTCCGAAGGAAGGCATACTGAGGGATGTTTAACGCTCTTAAAAAATCCGACGGCTTCAGCCGGGTTTGAACCCACTATCTTGGGCATAGAAGCTCAGCATGGTACCGACTACGCCACCGAAGCCGCCCAAAATTCTCTGTTTATTTCTGAACATTTCCATGTCAAAATATCTCCGGTTAAAAAGTTTTGGATTTATCATGGTTGGTTGGTTCCTTAGTTTAGGGGCTACGACAACGCGGCCATGTGTACCTTGGGTGTGTGTAGAATCTGTCTGATAACCGGTATTAATTGTGATGACTGCATTAGTGTGTGTTATCTGTTTTATTTCAAGTAAGGACTGCAGACAATAATTTCAAGTAGTTCCTACTTTTGCTACCGTCCACGACACCTAGCTGTGAACTTGGCTACTGCTAGATGCCATCGCAACCAGCGCCCGGTGACGAATGCTGGAACTTAAGAGCATTTTTTTAATCGTATGGCTTTTAGTGCCGGGAGTGTCCGAGGACATGTTCGGCTCGCCAGTCTGTAGCTGCTTCCAGCTACAAGTTCCGTTCAATTTCAAGTAGTTCCAACTTTCGCCACCAGATATCAATGATATATACCTAGTGGTGAACGTTGGAACTTGGATAGAGCGTTCCGACGAAATCCAACCTAACAATTTAGCGTTACACAAGTTTAGTTTGCCATTGGGCGAAGCTCATGTGTGCCCAGTAACGTCGTAATTTTTTTTTAAAGTTTAGTCTGTGAAAGGATCTTTTACATGCCATAAATCTATGATATGGGACCGCCGGCTTTACTTCCCCTCCGAAGGAAGGCATACTGAAGGATTTTTAACGCTCTTAAAAAATCCGACGACTTCGGCCGGGTTTGAACCCGCTTTCTTGGGTACAGCAGTTCAGCATGCTACCAACTACGCCACCGAAGCCGGCGGCTAGAGCATAATCAAACCTAACCTACAAATTTTGGCTCCACAAGAGTGTAGTGAGTTATTGTTTTTTAAGGGGTGGAACTACGAGGTCATCTGCCCCTGGCAAGTGTAGTTAGTGGAAGGTGGAAGGTTTTTATCATGCCATAAATGGGCCCGCTGGCTTTACTTCCACTCCGAAGAAAGGCATACTGAGGGATTTTTAACGCTCTTAAAAAATACAACAATGGCCGGATTTGAACGCACGACCTTGGGCATAGAAGCTCAGCATGCTACCAACTACGCTACCGAAGCCGCGGGTGCTTATTTGATTCGTTCAACTTTTGAATCTGTAAACAAAGGTTAACTTTGTGCGAAAACGCGGGCGAGAGTTGCTGCCATACCTAAATACGTGTTGTTGCTTTTAAACCTAGGAGTGTCAGATACTGTGATAAAATGGAATAGTGGAAATATTGCCAGATTACACGCCTTAAACAGTTTGGTGTGTCACCGTTAATCATGCGATCTTGAGCCACGGGACCTCCTTTTTACGTGGAATCCGAACCGCAGGACATGCCATTTCATTTCGAAAATCTCACATGCATTGACCGGGAATGGAACCCGGTCCACCTTGGTGAGAGGCCAGCAGCTTGACTGTTTCGCCACAACGCCCCCAGCATAGTTCACATTTTATTATTAAACAAAGTTCAGACATTGCAAAGATCTATTCTCCTGTACTGCCACACTCTCTAGAACTCAAAAAGAGGCAAATAAAGCCGCGACTCATCCATCTCAATTAGCAATGTCACAAATGTCACAATGGAACAAAACTAGTGAACAGAACTTAATTTCCGCAGGTCCATTGCCTCCTAATATTACAGATTCTGTGTTTCTACGTTGTAATACACACATCGGTTGTTTAATACAATCAATAATGATCTATGTTCGTGATAACTCTCGTTCACTTTCATTGCATAAGTTGGCACAGTCGGCAAAATCAATGTGGACAAAACCCTCCTAGATTATTCGGTCAGTTATATTCTTTCCTTCCATGATAGTCAGTTCGTGCATCTAGGAGGCGTTGGCGGCGTTCGTGCCCAAACGTCATCACCTTGTAATACCGGGTGAGTTAGCCGTGGTCGTTACGGCGTGGCTAGAGGCAGTCACTCACATCTGGGAGGCGAGGAGGTTCGAATCCTCCCGCCTGCAACCTTGAAGATGGTTTTCTGTGGTTTCCCATCTCCCTTCCAGGCAAATGCCGGGGTTGGTCCCTAACTATAGGCCACAGCCGCTACCTTCCAATCCTAGTCCTTACATTCACCTTCTCCTCCCCAGACAACACTCCTCACGCAACGGTACTTGTAGCTCACCCCATGGGTGTCCACTTAGAAGCAGCTACTAACTCTGGCGAGCCGAACATGTCTTGGACGCTCACGGCACTAAAAGCCATACGCTAAAAAAAAAAAAAAAAAAAGACCTTCTAATGCTCGAAGCCTTGTACACTGCCATCGTGTACATTACGATGGCAGTGCCTTGTATCTAAAAGAATCTCAGATTTACTCAAATAGAGTCCTTATCCTGTTATATGCTCATTGGCCTGCTCTATGTTACACAACAGCCTACTATATAGCAAGGTAATCTGTGCACAACAGGAAGGCGCGAATACAAATGTTTCTTGAAGTCGCCGTAAGAGTGCAGTCATATCTTCGCGGGCTATGTGGGGTGTTGCATTGCATTATTACGTTAATGATAGAGCGTACAGTCACTCGTCCTGCTAGAAGGACCTTCCGGAAGTACTTTTGTACACAGCAGCGCGTCCTTCCAGCAGGCCTTAGGACCCTTATGTCAAATGTTTGAACTGGCCTTCCAGCAGGACGCGTCCTTCGGGCAGTACTTTTGAGTTATCGGAGCGTAATAATACTGCAGATCTGGTACTGGGCAAACAATAAACACTCTGTAAATATTCTAAAACAGTGTAGTATGACTCATATTGACTAATGCAATAACTGTCTCGTAATCACTTATTAACTATAAAATGTATAAACGTGTTTTCTTACTTTACAGAGACTATATAAATGTATAAGTATAAAAAAGTTGTAAAAATTTTAAGATCTAAAATAAGCTATATAAAAACGTATTAAAAATAGGATTTATTTCCCTACAACTTTAGCCATTTCAAAGAAGTACCGGTAATATCTAAAATATCTAAAATTAACACCTAAAATATATGAAAAAAAGATCGATTTCTTGCTTTTCGGCTGTAGTCATTTCAGTCCACATCTACGTAAGTATCATGACATTTAGTCGTATCTATTACTAGCAAATAACGAGCGACTCCATGCATTTCCGCTGTTTGGAGCATCGAAATAGGTAGCAAAAACATAAACACGGTCACCCTTACGTATAATCGCCGCCATTACTGAACGGTCAGAGCTACCAGCTTCAGACTTGCAGGCGCTGATTCCTTAAATTTCCCTCTTTATAATGGAAAAAAGAACGGCCTTGCCAGCAGGACGCTTCGTCCTCATATAAGCAATTGAATTACGTACTCAAATGAGGACGTAACGTCCTGCCGGCAGTGCCTTGTACGTTCTATCATTAATTATCACGCAAATGTGTTATTATTGTGATAAAAGCTGAGTTGCTTTATGCAAATATCAAACGTACTTGTTCTCTTCGGTTCGAACAAGTGATACAGAACTGGGACTTAATTAATAATCATGTTATGCTAAGGAATATTTGCCAAAATGGTAAATTGCTGTAATGCTGTGTGCCATTTTGCAAATCTAGGCAAGGCGGTTCGCAACCAAAAGAGGTACGATTCCATGAAATACTGTACAGTCTAGAAAGTACCGGTAATTAAGGGAAAAGTTGTTAGAGGCTATATCTAAGCAAGGTCCTAATAAAAGAAGCTGGTGGTTGCCCTTCCATTACTCTCCCGTCGGCTGTCTTCATTTTCGCAATACGGACTACAAGGAGAACGCAAAATGTAAGATTCTAAAGCCAGGTGTCATTTCAAGTATTGCTTGCTACGGTGGGTGAGTGGTTAACGTGTCGGATGAGGTCTACTAACCCCAATATTGCAGGTTCGCTCCTGGCCGTGGTAAGTGATTTTTTTTTGAAAGGCGGAAAAAATTACGACACGCATGTCATACGATGTTGGCATGTCAAAGAGCCCATTTGAATTCAGTAGGCCGTGTTCATAATGGCAAAATTAATCTCGGGAGTTTCCGCCAACACAAAGTTCCTCATTTCTCTACTAGAAAGCGCTATAGTGTTCAAGGAGCTTAGATATCTAACCTCCTTGACTTTCATAGTGCCGCAAGGAATAACGAAATTCGACATGCAAGCTACCCTCTGGGTGTCAAATAACAAACCTTTCACCCGGCACCCGAGGCCATACGATATTATTATTATTTCAAGTATTTTCGCTCGATATCCCTTCTATGTCAGAAGACAATGTCCCTCAGCTTACGTAAAAGAATAATGAAATCTTTTGTTTGGTCTGTTGCGTTCTATTGTGCTGAGACCTGGACGTTAAGCAAGAGTGATATTAAGAGGCTAGAAGGCTTTGAAATGTCATGTTGGCGTCGGTTACAACGGATAAGTTGGGTGGAGAAAAGGACTAACACTGAGGTATTGGACATTGTTGAAGGGTTATAGGACATAACGTACCACGGCAGGCCCTGGGCAAATGGTCTACTGGCGCCCTTTTTCTCATTTATGTATTACTAGCTGTTACCCGCGGCTTCGCCCGTAATAACATTTGGAATACCGTTATAACATTAGTTACAGTATATAGATAGATAAGCATGGGTCAAAAAAAAAAAAAAACATCAAAATATCATGTTGGTTTCGAACCCTAAAAGACGTGAAAAATATAATGAAAGTATTAAAAAGAACTATTTTTTGAAATTTCATTCGAATCAATTATTATGTCATTCCTGGGACTTAGAAAATTCCGACCAAAAAGTACAAAATCATTAATAACTCCGTAAGTATTCGTCGTATGATGAAATAGCAAGAGACAAAAAAGATGTAATGTGTTATTGTCTACAACATAGGCCATGTATAATTTTACACTCAGACATATTACGTCCCCCCCCCCCATAATATCACCCCTCCCCATGGGCCCCTTAAATTGTATTTATGAAAAAAAAAACGGTCAAACACCTATTTACTTATTTTTTATGCTGATTTTTTCCCGCTGAGTTCCAAACTCCTGGACTATGTCGTTTAAGGGATACACGCTCCGTTAGGAATCCTTCAACCCCCACTTTTCACCCCTTTCACCTCATAATATACACCACATCGAAAAACCCTCAGACACATGTCTTTTTATTTTTAATGATGAGTTTATATGCCGAGTATCACATCCCCCAATGAAACCAATCGGGAGATATTGCTATTCAATGAAATGCAGGTCTACCCCCCTTAACACCCCTTTAGAACCTGAATATCCAAAAATCCTTTCTTAGTGGGTGTTTGCGGCCCTTGAGGAAGCTGCATACCAAATTTCATTCCAATCCGTTCGGTAGTTTCTGAGATTTCGTGATGAATGAATCAGTCAGTCAGTGAGTGAGTGAGTGGTATTTGAGCTTTATATAGTAGATAAAATAGGAGAATTGTTTTTTTTTACTATCAACTACGTTACTAATATTGTAGCACAGGAAATAATAAGAAAAGTAAGTCGTTCATACAATTTTGTAGCCATTTATTGATACATTAATCACACTAAAAACCAACATTACAAATTCAAAAGTTACATTTTAAAAGTACAATATAAAGAAACATTTCAAATCAAAGGTTATTTTCTGGCTTTTAAATTTGCAAATTTATTTATGATGTCAGAAAATTCTGTGCTAAGGGTTACGTCTTTTTCACAACACAATAGCAATAGAGAATTTAGTTGGCTGTCTGAAAGAGTTGATCTTTTCATATTCTTTAGCCGAGCCAAAACAGAAAATCCTCTTTCTGAGGACCAGTTGGTGACTGGTAAAGTCAGAAATATTCTAGTTGCTACCTCAAGATTAGGGAAAGTAGTTTTCAAATCATTTTTATGACGTATTCATATAGCCTATGTTCAAGACATCCATGTCGTACTGATTTTTAATGTTGGGATTGTTGGGTAAACCTTTTCTGCCTTCAGCGTCACTTAAATTTCGGCGCCCCCTAAAATTTGGCGCCCTGGGCAAATGCCCAGTATGCCCGTTTATAGCCCGGGGCCTGTACCACGGACATAACGTACCACTTGACCGGCTGATTACCTGCGAAGGGTGAGCTAATGACCTTAAAATATTTAGGAGAGGACATAACGTACCACTTGAAAGAGTGGGAAGTATTTAGGGTGCATGAAACACTAACCGCTCGGCCACTTGCTCGGTATTGCTCAATTAATCCTGGTAAAAAATACGTGGGCAATAACATAACATAAACTAATATAAAATATGATAAGTTTTTGGATTCCCATCACACTTTAACCAGGCTTTGGACTGTCAAAATGTTTATAAACATTTTATTGACGTGTTTAAAATCAGCTGTGGTTAAGCTCTGGTCATTTTTCGTTTTCTTTACGTTTTAATTTTTTATTTTTAAACTGTTTGATGTGGGTTTTATATCCTAGAGAATAGCAAGTTCGCCATGTGATGTTTCATTCCAAGATCTGCGAATATGAGAGAGCTCTCAAGCAAGATTTCAAGTTTCCATTCTCTTCATACCGCTTCATTATTCTGTCAAGCCGTTCATCATACTTCACATATTTCTTCTTTCTCTTTGAACTTTCAACGTACAATTCGTACTTCATCCGTCGAAGTGCGCACATAAACCGCCCATTTTCGTTGTACACAACTCCATGTTACAATACCAAAATGCTTAAAGCCGCACAGTGTGATCGCCACTCATGTTTATGTGGTAATGAACCAGTAACTGGAATGCCCGTCTGACATCAAGTGGTTCGTTATGTCCTAGCGTAAATATTTGGGGATTACGAGAAAACCGTTCTTAGGTAGATAACGACCTAGGTGGTAACGTTATGTCCTCGAAAATCAAGTGGTACGTTATGTCCGGACACCTTGTTGAAGAAAAGAGACAGCTGATGAGTCAGATTAGGAAGAGACAACTTTTGTGGATGGAACATAGGCTTCGACATAGGAATGTGTTGTCGGAAATATTGGAAGGTAAAATACCAGGAAAACGCTCTCGTGGAAGATCAAGAAAGACATTCATGATGACTTTTCTTGTGAACTCAGGATGCAGGAGCTATGCAGACGCCAAACGATCAGCACAGGATCGACCCAGTTGGAGAAGGCTCTTCGCAGGGGCAAACCAGTCGCCAGACTGAATTACTCTAAGAAGAAGATCCAAGTAATCTACAGTCGCAAAAGGCGAAATTTCATAAAGAACGTGTAACTTGTGCAACAAGCAGTACCTCGCACCGTAACCGTAATCGTTAAACCGTGCACCAGGACAGCACGGGCTGCATCCTGTGAGTGGGTTTTCCACACTACCTCCAGGAAAATGCCGGGATAGTATCTTATGTCAAGTCCAGGGGCTCCTACATCATCCCTGAGCCTAATACAGCTACACACACATCATACAGGTTATCAGGCAAATTCAACACACACCCAACTACACGGGACTGATGACCAAGATGTCCCAAGCCCCCAGAACGAATTGACCACAAAAGCTCGTGCTATCAAGCGGATAGTGGAGTCAGGACTGAAGCAGCAAAACTTCAGAGTGAACCAAAAAAGGTCTAAAGTGATGGCTGCCTTTTTAAAAACATCATAGTTCGCCAAGAACTTAACGTTTGCTGCAAAAGTCACGTCAATCGCGAAATGGAAATCAAGATGGCTGCCTTTTAAAATACGTCATAGTTTGCCAATAACTTAACGTTAGCTGCAAAAGTCACGTAATCGCGAAATGGAAATCATGATGGCTGCCTTCTTAAACACGTCACAGTTTGCCAATAACTTAACGTGTGCTGTAAAAGTCACAGTCAATCGCGAAGTCGAAACCAAGATGGCTGCCGTTTTAAATATGTCTTAGTTAGCCAATAACTTAACGTTTGCTGTAAAAGTCACAATCAATCGCGAAGTGGAAACCAAGATGGCTGCCGTTTTAAACATGTCATAGTTCGCCAAGAACTTAACGTTTGCTGCAAAAGTCACAGTCAATCGCGAAGTGGAAACCAAGATGGCTGCCATTTAAAATATGTCTTAGTTAGCCAATAACTTAACGTTTGCTGTAAAAGTCACGATCAATCGCGAAGTGGAAACCAAGATGGCTGCCTTTTTAAACACGTCATAGTTCGCCAATAACTTAACGTTTGCTGTAAAAGTCACAGTCAATCGCGAAGTGGAAATCCAGATGGTTGCCTTTTTAAACACGTCATAGTTAGCCAATAGCTTAACGTTTGTTGCAAAAGTCACGATCAATCGCGAAGTGGAAACCAAGATGGCTGCCGTTTTAAACACGTCATAGTTCGCCAAGAACTTAACGTTTGCTGCGAAAGTCACAGTCAATCACGAAGTGGAAACCAAGATGGCTGCCGTTTTAAACATGTCATAGTTAGCCAATAACTTAACGTTTGCTGTAAACGTCACGATCAATCGCGAAGTGGAAACCAAGATGGCTGCCTTTTTAAACACGTCATAGTTCGCCAATAACTTAACGTTTGCTGTAAAAGTCACAATCAATCGCGAAGTGGAAACCAAGATGGCTGCCGTTTTAAACACGTCATAGTTCGCCAAGAACTTAACGTTTGCTGCAAAAGTCACAGTCAATCGCGAAGTGGAAACCAAGATGGCTGCCGTTTTAAACACGTCATAGTTAGCCAATAACTTAACGTTTGCTGTAAAAATCACAGCCAAATAAAGATGGCTGCCTTTTTGAATATGTCTCAGTTCGCCGTACAGCCGCAGCAGCGCGTCGAGCAGTGCACTCTTCGGTCCATAAAACAATGGAATCGCAATTCACATTCAAGATTTAAAGTTCCACTACATACTAAACTAGCAGTAGTGCCCGGCTTCTCCCGGTGAATTTATTTGTTTTATGGATGATAATGAATACTACAGTACTACAGCACTGGAGCGCTCAAGGATAAGGATCGGAAAGCACCAACGCTTACTGCAGCTGATAACCTCAGTATACTGCACCAACACCATCGCCCTTATACAGAGGCATACTATTGTCATGATGATAATTGTTTTAAGGGGCCTAAGAAATATTTTTGCACTAATTACAATTTATAAGCAGCTCGCAATTCTGCACCAGAACACTGGTAGGTGTGACGTGGTGCAGTCCGCATTGCCTGGCAACAATAGTCTTAGGTATTATTGAAGCTGATCAGGAGCGCTTGTTCTTCCGACTTACTGAACAGAAATCAATATTTAAGGTTACTTGAAAGGTGTAGCCTAATGCTACATAGCCTAAACTATTCCTCTTGAATCTGGCTATCATATACAAAAATAATTTTTTGAATCCGACTGGTAGTTCCAGCGATTAGCGCGTTTAAACACACAAACAAACAAACTCTTCAGATTTATTATATTAGTATCTTCTTCTCTTCTTCTTCTTCTTCTTCTACGCGATCAGGCCCAGTGGACCGCGCGCTGCTACAAGTTTCCTTCTCCATCGTCTCCTATCCATAGCTGCCATCCGCCAAGTGTCTACGCGTATCGCTGCCTGTTGCAGATCTTCATGGAGTCCATCACTCCAGCGCTTCCTTGGTCTCCCTGGTGGTCTTCTTCCTGTGGAGATGAAATCCAGTAGCTTCCGTGGCCATCGGTGGTCTTCCATCCGGGCTACATGTCCAGCCCACTGCAGTCTTCTGGTTTTGATGGTTCCAGCTATGTTGGCATCATGGTACAGGTCTTCTACTTCATGATTGTGTCTAATCCTCCATTCACCCGTGTGTACATCCCTCACCGGTCCGAAGATCTTCCGAAGAACTTTTCTCTCAAATACGAGTAGTTTATGAAAGTCCTGTTTTCGGATACTCCATGTCTCACATCCATATAGTACAACGGGTTGGATCAGAGTTTTATACAGACGAATTTTGAACTGTCTGGAGAGACTTCTGGACCGAAGAAGCTGTGTTAAGCTGTAGAGAGTTCAGTTTCCTGCTTGGATCCTGGCGTTGATTTCTGCCTCACATGATGAGTTCTCCGTGAAAAGCGATCCTAAGTACTTAAATTCACGGACCCTCTTGTAGGACTGGTCCCCTACCCGGAGTGACTGTAGTTGCCCAAAAACGTGGCCTTGCCCGCGAGTCATATTGAGGTACTCCGTCTTGGTTTCATTCACGATTAGCCCAAATTTGTTGGCAGCTGCCTTGAGTGCTCTGGTCATTATATTAGTATAGATTGGAGAACTGGTTAGGGATGAAATGTGATAAGTTAGCCTACGCTTCCTCCACAAGGAAGTAGGTTACAATACATGTGACAGCTATCAGGCAGCTAACCAGGATGCTGTCATCCACATATCTATCAGTAATAGTTGGCGCTATTTCCGCGTCCAGAGAATCCCTCAATTAAATTAGTTCCTGCTCCAGGAAAAGATAGCATATTAACTAACCATTGTTCAGGAATTCACCAGTATTTTTTTTAGTCGATTTTACCCTCCAGGTTGGTTTTTCCCACGGACTCAGCGAGGGAATGAGTGGATACAACTGGGGAGATGGGATCAGCACCTCGCCCAGGCGGCCTCACCTGCAAAGCGAACAGGGGCCTCATGAGAGAGGGGAAGATTGGGATGGTTAGGCATGGAGGCGGCCGTGGCCTTACAGTAGGTACCATCCCGGCATTTGCCCGAAGACGAAGTGGGAAACCACGGAAAACCACTTCGAGGATGGCTGAGGTGGGAATGGAACACCCTCTACTCATTTGGGCCACCCGAGGCTGAGTAGACCCCGTTCCAGTCCTCATACCACTTTTGAAATTTCGTGACAGAGCCATGGAATCGAACCCATGACCTCCGGAGTGGCAGCTAATCACGCTGACCACTACGCTTTATTATCAGGGCTGGGTAAATTACTTTTGAAAAGTAACTAAGTTTTCGATGTTGTTTCATTTGAGGGGCTTGGACTTCTTGATCATTTAGTCCGTTGTTTTTGGGTGTGCGTGGAATATTGTCTCTTAGCCTGCGTTATTGTGATGGCTGTATTAGTGTGTGTATTCGTAATTCAGGTGAGGCGTGGGAAGGGGCGACCGTGGCATTAAGGTACATACCACCCGCCTGGCTTTTCTGTTATGCGGAGTGGACACGACACAATTCTGACAGGGGCTGTCGTCTTGTTCATTTGATTAAACGCACTTTATAAACAAATTAATATATATTGGATAACTTTTCAAGA